>CM054946.1:9695501-9909387 GCA_029168755.2 Tillandsia fasciculata | reverse complement strand
TTGTTATATTTCCAATCATAATTTTTTTTTATCCTATGAATTCCTAGAATTTGAAATAGTCTTATATACAAGGGTTAAGCCTCTTAATACGGTGAGACCCAACTCCTAGGATTTAGAATAGTCTTATATACGAAATATAATACGGCAAAACTTTTAATCCAGCAATAACATTTTGGACGGTGGTTAGACCCAAAAGACTTAGATTAAGAGGGTTAAGTATTTGGAATAGTCCATTATATTTTTAATCATAATTCCTTTTCCATCCTACGACACCCATTTGCCATTTGGAATAGTCCTATATGCATAGGGCTAAGCTTTTTAACACAGTAACATCCAATCCTTAGGATTTCGAGTAGTCTTATATACGAGATATAATAGGGTTAAACCTCATAACCCAGTTATAATATTTTGAGCGGTACTAAGATCTAAGAGGTTAAGAGGGTTAAGCATGTTAGGTCTAGATCTCCTAGGAAGTATGAGCGATGGTTAGACTTAGGAGGTTAAGAGAGTTAAGCATGCTAGGACTAGTGAAATTCTAAGTTGGGTGACCCTTTAGGAAGTGGGGCGTCACACATTCGATGTAGGGCTATTGGGGTGTCACATCCCACGCTTGACACCTCACTATTTAAGACCTAACGTCCTTGTAAGACCATCACACGCATATCCCAAGATCACCACATGATGTGAGGCCTGTCTCACACTTCCGACTGGTGAATCGGCTCTAATACCAAACATAACAACCTGACCCAGTAATAATTATAACTTGTCGGCTCAAAATGGTTAAGCTTTGTTATTACTAGTGTTCATGATTCCTTATATTCCCAATCACAATTTATTTTTCATTCGACGTGGGACTATTGGGGTGTCACAGAAGAAGAAATGGTTTGAGCTCACGACCTTATGGAACTGTTGTGCGATGTCCCAATAGTCCTACATCGGATGAGAAAGAAAATATGATTGGAAATACAAGGATCAAAGACTCAAATACTAATAGTTAGACTTAAGCATTTTGGGCTAGTAGTTTGGGTTCAACGAATTATTAGTTCTACTAGATTGGATAGTTACAATTGATATCAAAGCCAATTTATCAGCCAAAAGTATGAGATGCATCTCATATCGCCTGGTGATCCAGACTAGGAAATGAGACTTAACGAGGACGTTAGGGTTTAAATAGGATTTGGACTAGAAAATTAGGCATGACGAGGAGGCTAGGGTTTAAACAAAAAAAGTTTGTGATGCTTCAATAGTTCCACATTGGAGGAGAAAGATAATATGATCTGATGAGACCGTTAAGGTTAAAAGAGAATATGATCTGACGGGAACATCATGGATGGAATATGTGACTTAATTATAACACTTCGATAGAGAATAAGATTGGAAATACTTGCGGAGTCTGTGACACTCCGATAGAAAATAAGATTGGAAATATAAGAATTAGAAATCCTAATATTAATAACTGGGTTTAAGTATTTTAGGTTAGTGGGATGAACCGCCGAGAATATCATAGTTTAAACGGGTGGAATATGTGATGCTCTTATAATATAGAGAATTAGATTGGAAATATGAGTGAAACGTTCCAATAGAGAATAAGATTGGAAATATAAGAATAAGAAATCCTAACACTAATAGCTAGTTACGCTTAAGTAATTTAGCTAAGTGGTTTGGGTCCAACGAGTTATTAGTTTTACTAGACTGAATCGTTTTACGATGGAACTTAGGGTTTGGCTTTGATATTATATATCCTAATAAGCTGATCTACTAAAATATGACTTAGAAAGAATCTTAAAAGAAACATAAAACTCCAACAATTTGAACCAAAAGCCCACAATTTTGTGCTTCCAAGGTGCGAAATTTTAAGATAGTGCAGTGCAAACATGTCCTATAAGATAGTGCTCATCAACACTTCATAAGAAGAGTAGCTTTGAAGCTTAGTCCAAAATGTCAACATTAGATGTAGGCAAAATGAGCATATTCATCAAAACTTAACTTCACATACTCAATGGATAAACTAAGTAAATTTACTGTAAAAAGGAAACACTACAATAAAATTAGGTTATAGAGACACATATTTGTGACACTTTTTTGTAAGTGTCCTATTTATAATCCATCTATATCCAAAATTAAATTATAGGGACATATTTTTAGGACACATTATAGTAATGTGTCGCTATACACCTTAGCGACGGCACATATAGCGACACTAATAACAAGTGTCGATATTTTTTCCAGCAGCATTTTTTTAAATTTTTAGAAACACTTAAAAGTGTCGCTATAATATAATTTTGTTGTAGTGGAATAGCACAATTTTGCGCTTTCAAGATGCGAAAAAGTCTTCTAAGATAGTGATCATCAACACTTCATAAGAAGGTTAATTAATACAATGAATGTTACCATATATATAGCTTTGATGCTTAGTCCAAAATGTCAACATTAGATGTAAGCAAAATGAGCATATTCATCAAAACTTACCTCATATACTGTAGTACTCAATGGAAAAACTTAGTAAATTAACTGTAAGAAGAAACACAAAAAGAGAGGAAATTAACCAACAAAAGAGATAGCTAAAAATTAGATGTGACATTTAATTACATGGGGCCCCACCATGTTAAAGTTAGAGATTCAAACAAGTATAAATGTCTCATTGACTAATAATAATAATAATAATAATAATAATAATAATAGGGTCTTTCATTTCTTGAGTTAATTTCATACAGTTTTCTAAATATATCGAATATTAAATATATTTCTATAAAATTTATTTTTTCATATATTTTTTTTCAAAAGTCCTAAATTGTTCATATATCTTATAATTTATTATCGTTAGTTTACTATTTAATTTTTAATAGAATATATATGAAATGTCAGTTTTATCTTTTCAAATATGTTCCTCTAAAAATCTCAACTGTTAAAATAATATAAAAATATCTATAAAGATAAAAAAATAAATTTACTTTACAAACTAACCAAGATTAAATATTTAACTTATGGTTAATTATATTTTTTTTAAAAAAATATTGACGGTAGGGACATATGTAAACAACTTAGAATTTTTGAAGAGATAAATACATAAAAAACTATTTATAAAAATATATTTGCTATTCGATATGTTCACAGCTGGCTATATATATCTTAAAAGCCACATATAAAGTCTAGAACTTGTTAATTATAAAAATATTAGAAGTATTATATTTTCTTAGCAATTTAAAGTTGTCTGAGTTATCGATTGTTTCACATGATTTCAGAATAAGAGGTAGGAGGTACTAAATTTGAATTCCTTTATTTTTCTAGTTTCACTTTTATTTAGCCCCAATTAATTCAAATTCACTTTTTGAGCTTATCAAACAGCTTCAAGCTCAGATTATTGAGCTTTTAGGGTTTGTTTATTTTTCCAATCGGTAACATTTCAAGAACGCCGTATGTTTTATATTAAAAATAACAAATTTGTTATTTATTTTTCATGTCATTCGGATTGAAAGATTATTATGAAATTAATTCTTTTTAATAAACAAATCATATATAATTTTTACTAAATATGAGAACGATGAAAATGATTGTATACTCAACAATTGGAAATTTGTGATGATTTCACCGTCACGCCAACACCTCAAAACTACAACTTTCCAACTTGAGTTGTACGATTGTGACACCCCAATAGTCACACATTGGATGCGAATGTGGATGTGTTTGAGTATATAAGAGGACATGGACACTAATAATAATAACTGGGCTTAAGCATTTTGGACTGTGGTGTGGGCCCAACGAGTTATTATTGCTAATGGGGCCAGATCGTTACATTTGGTATCACAGCCAATAACCAGCCGGAAGTGTGTGGCGAGTCTTGGCTGAGTCTGGGTCTAGATGACAGGGCTAGCGAGACAAGTCTCACATCGCCTGGTGATCTTGGACTGTTGTGTGTGTGTTTGGGCTGACGAGGACGTCATGCCTAAACGGGAGGAGTCTGTGACACCCCAATAGTTCCACATCGGATGCGAATGTGGATATGTTTGGGTATATAAGAGGACATGGACACTAGTAATAATAACTGGGCTTAAGCATTTTGGACTGTGGTGTGAGCCCAACGAGTTATTATTGCTAGTGGGCCAGATCGTTACAACGATCGATCACGATATAATAAATGTGGATAAAAACACATTAAAATTTTTCAAAATATTACAAATTATAAAATAAACAGCATGATAATCAATTGTTTCACATTGACCTCTTACCATTAAAGTTCCCTTGTAAAGAAATTAGTAATTGTTTCACATTGACCTCTTACCATTAAAGTTCCCTTGTAAAGAAATTAGTAATGGAGAGGAGAGAGAAGTTTTCTTGAATAATTTCATTAGAATAATAGCAATAATGTGAGTGGAAAAAGATATTAAAAGGGTCACACATTTGTGGTCAACTAAATCTTGGTTTTAGTTTTATAAAACTCTCATAATTGGGCAATAATATATTCACCTTTCTTTGCCTACTTAGATTCCTAGTTCCCATGTAGTTCCAAGGTTCATTGAATAATTGATTACTTTATAATAACTTGCATGCCTCAATAACTCGTGATAATTTAATAGATTATTTACTAATATATCTATATAACATAGATATATTTTATTTAAAATTTTTTATAATTATTTAGCCCACTAACAATAATAACTCATTGGGTTTAAACCATCGCCTCAAAATACTTTAGCCCCAGTTATTATTATTAGTGTTCATATCTCTTATATATCCAATCATAACACATTTACATCCGATGTGGGACTATTGGGGAGTGCCATAAACTCCTCCCGTTTAGACATGACGTTCTCGTCAGTCCAAACACACGCACAATCTAATATCACCAGCGATGTGAGAGTTGTCTCGCTAGCCTTGTCATTCAGACCCCTAACATAGCCAGTCTTTCAGACTCGATCTGGCTCAGCCGAAACTAGTCACACACTTCCGGCTGGTGATTTGTTTTGATACTTATTAATATAACGATCCGGCTCACTAGCAATAATAACTTGTTAGGTTCGAACTATCGGTTCAAATTATTTTGGCCCCAGTTATTATTATTAGTATTCATGTCTCTTATATATCCAACCATAACTCATTTTCATCCGATATAGAACTATTAAGGTGCCACACTTTTCAACCTTGGATTTCACGTAATTGGGTGAAACTAATTTATTGCTTAAAGAAGCAGCATTATGAAGCATTTGTTGACAATAAAGTGACAGTTTAAGATGCATAGTATTATTTATATGAATGATGCATTTATAAAGTAAAAGATCGAGGAGAACCATATATATATATATCTATATATATATATATATATAATGAGTCCTTTGTGTCAAACTCCAATATTCAATTATTCAACAAAATACTCTCTAATAATTCAAGTTTAACAAATCCATTTTGAATTAACTAAGTAAAAGGATTTGGTTGGCTAGTCCATCGATCGATAAATTTATTAATTTAAAGAAAAACTAGTTAATTAATATCTCACTTAGTGATTTTTAGAAATTAAAATATTCGAAGATTCACATAAATTAGTGAAAAATTTATTTTTCTTGAAAGGCCTATTTCTTTTGCAAGAAAACCTAAATAATATTTTAATTCAAAAACATTTGTAGTCATATATATATATATATATATATATATATATATATATATATATATATATATATATATATATATATATATATATGACTTTCAATTAATTGTAACTAATGCTTAAAATTTCTTAGATAAATTCAATTTTCAAATTTGAATTTACATTCAAACAAAGACAATAAAAAATGATTAGAATCATGAATTTCGAAATATGAAATATTATGTTTATAACTCAAAGATATATATAGAACTCTAAAGTAAGTATTTAAGAATGCATGCAAATATATATATATATATATATATATATATATATATATATATATATATATATATATATATATATATATATATATATATATACATACATATTTACATCTTTTTATTCCAAAAAATTATGAAAACACTGAAGTTTAATGTTTGTACTAAATGAAAGCAAAATAAATGAATCAATTGAGGGCTAAATTAAAGAAATATTTGCAAATATAACAAAAATAATCTATTGATTTCTCAAGCATGCATGAACATATATACTAAGCCATTTCTTGCGAAACGAACAACAGTTCTCGAAGAGAAAAAATTTGACTACTAGTTAATAAATGATACAAATCTTGTTAAATATGGCCATCAACTAAAATTTCTCAAGTCAAACCCTCCCCTCTTAACGAAGAACACACCAAAAATCAAAACTAAAACAAGCGTTACGTACGTGTTCGTTAAGTTAACATTTTGTACAATTTATCAAAAGTTGTACTAGGCCACCATAAGAGAATTAATATCCCTTAATTAGTTACAAAGTCAACAAATAACTATATTAATTATAAATCTAAAATTATTTGCAAAAAAAAAAAATGTACATGTTGTACGTGTGTCCACCATTCGCGCGGCCTAGGTTTTAAATATTCACATGTCTAGAAGCTAAATGAGCTCAACCTATAATAAAAGCACGCTAAGTGTACAAGAAAACAAGTTTTCAAAGGCGCAGAAAATCGAGCAGTGTGAGCTCAAGAGATGGCAAAAGAAGTTCATGATATTGGTGATGAGATTACGCGACAAGAAGAATCTCTTAGAACGCGGAGATTATCGTGGGGGAAGCTTCGACACGTCGATTCGTTCCATTTAGAAGCAGGAAAGGTTTCAAACATCAATTCCCATGGTGGCAAGGTTTGTATTTTTTTTCTTTTTCATTTCTTTTGTTGTTCTTATCTTTCTTTCTTTTCCTTTTATTTTTGATCAAATTTGTACTCCATTATCTGATGATCCTTAGAGATTTAATGTGTTTTCGTGTACGTAATTTATACAACACACAAATCACTTGTTTGTAATGTTATATAAGTTTGGAAAACAAATTGAGAATCTAACAAAAACTTAATTAGTAACTTCATATTGAAAGAAACATATATATATATATATACATACAAGCTTCTAATGATTTAATTTCTTTTTCTTTCTTTTTTTTTATTCTTGTTTTAATTTTTTGGGTAATAATTTACTAGAAGTGATCTTAATTAACCTCATGTGATAGCATGCCTTTTTTTTTTTTTATATGTAAATAATACACCACACAACCCTCTAATTAATAATTAATAATGTTAAACTTACATAAATTGATCACAAGCTATATGAAAGGTTAATTAATTACTAACTTCAAAGGAAGACATAAATAAGGTTGTAATATTTTTTTTTTTATAAAAAAAAAAAAAAAAAAAAATAAGATTCAATTTATTTCTTCAATTGATTTTGTAATCTAATGCACCTTCTCTCAATTCTTATTAAAGATAAAGAAAGAACAAGCTATAATTCTAGTTAGAATTATTCTAAGGCATGATATTTTGTGTTAGCACACAAATTGATACAAACTTTTTTTTACCTTAATCCAAAATAGAAATAACTATTTAGCAAATAAGTTGGCCAAGACCAATTCAATTTTGTTCAAAAAATTAATATTTTATTATTAATTAAGTATTATATATGATAAATCTAAAAATAATAATTAAATATTAGTGATATTATGGTTACCTCACTGGTTGTGGCCCTTGATTGTAGTAATGTTTTCCATTGGCTAGCTACCACTCAATTTTTAAAATATTGATATTTAGCAAAGTTTGTCAAGATTAAAAAGCTCCTATTTTGGTAACCTTTTTTTTTCCCCCAAAAGTATCTGTATTTTTTGTTTGACTTTTAAAAATCTATATTTTACTATTTTAAAATTTTAAGTTGATGATGCATTTAGCTCTTACCGTCAGAGTTCTATCACTATATATATATAGAGAGAGAGAGAGAGAGAGAGAGAGAGAGAGTAGAAAGAGAGAGAGTCTGGCTATTATACTATCGATAGCACTAAATATTTGGTGCTATCAAGTTTTTTACGCTTAAATTAATTTTTTTAATTATTTTCATCCATTAGATTTTACTATTTTTCCAACTAATCATTAAACCCAAGGGACCAGTATCATCTAAACCACACATCTTTTAATTTAATAATTAAAAACTTAATAGCACTAATAATCTGGTACTATTAATAGTATTCCAACTTAACACACACACACACACTCTCTCTCTCTCTCTCTCTCTCTCTCTCTCTCTCTCTCTCTCTCTCTCTCTCTCTCTCTCTCCTCTCTCTCTCTCTCTCTCTCTCTCTATATATATATATATATTGAACACTTCTTCTCATATTATATCTAGATTTGAAATTTTTTAAGTTGATGATGCATTTAGCTATTACCGTCAGAATTCTATCACTATATATATATATATATATATATAGAGAGAGAGAGAGAGAGAGAGAGAGAGAGAGAGAGAGAGAGAGTCCGACTACTATACTATCGATAGCACCAAACATTTGGTGCTATCAAGTTTTCTACCTTTAATCAACCCTTTTAATCATTTCCAACCGTTAAATTTTACTATTTCTCTAACCACCCATTAAACCCAAGGAGCCCACTAACATCTCAGCCACACATCTTTTAATCCAAAGGTTAAAAACTTAATAGCATCAATAACTTGGTACTATTAATAGCATTCCAGCTTAACTCTCTCTCTCTCTCTCTCTCTCTATATATATATATATATATTGAACACTTCTTCTCATATGATATATAGATTTGAAATTTTTTAATAGACTTAAATTTTAAACTTAATTAAATAAGAAAAAATTAAATAACACTAAAAATTTTACAGAATTCAAACTCTGATCGATACCATATATGTGAGATTAATGCAAAATAATTATTATACTTTAATAAAAACTTAAATAATTAATTTTTAATATTTATATATATATTTTATATTCAACGTGTAGGCTTTGATAATATATATATATTGAAGTAGCTAGTGAATGCATGCAGGATAGTTGGATGCGTACGTTGCAATTAGCATTCCAAAGTGTTGGGATAGTGTACGGGGACATAGGTACATCGCCACTCTACGTGTACTCGAGCACCTTCCCTGAGGGATCAACGTTGATGACGATCTCTACGGTGTACTCTCTCTCATTCTCTACACGCTCATCCTCCTCCCACTGCTTAAGTACGTCTTCATCGTTCTACGGGCCAACGACAATGGAGATGGTAATTTCTATTTAAGATTTTTTTTTTTTTTTTTGGCTAAATTATAGAAAATTTCTTTGTAATATTTCGTTTTTTTACTGTTCTCCTGTCTTTTAAAAGCTTACATTTTGCCCCCTCGTAATTACGAAAATATGCATTTATCCTCCGCGAACCGTGAATTTTTTAAAAAATATTATTGGATATACTCAAAATACTCTTCAAGAATGGCGAGAAATTAAGAAGTTAAAACTCATTCTCTTTTCTATATAAGGTAAGGATATTTTCGTCAATTTACCTCATTCGTTAACGCCATTGCCTCCTAAAGACAATTTGATAATTACGAGGGGGCAAAATGTAGACTTTTAAAAAATAAAAGGCAAAGTAAAAAAACGGAATATTACAGGAGAGTTTTCTGTAATTTAGCCCTTTATATATATATATATATATATATATATATATATATATATATATATATATATATATATATATATAAATTTTTTGCCCATCATTTAGAATTTCCATGCATGCATCGATCACTACAAAATTTTTTTTTAATATAATAACGCTTTTTAGACGTCGCTCGAAGAAAGCGTCCTAAATTTGTTAATAATATATCAAATCACTATAACAAAATTATACTATAGCGACACTTTTAAGTATTTTTAAAATTTAAAAAAAATATCAAAAATAAAAATACCGACACTTATAATTAGTGTCGCTATATGTGTAGTCGCTAGGGTATTTAGCGACACATTATTATAATGTGTCTTAAAAATATATTTCTATAACCTAATTTTGGATATAGATGAAATATATATAGCACACTTGTACAAAAATATCATAAAGATGTGTTCTTATAACCTAATTTTGTTGTAGTGAATATCGACGTTTCAAAAAACGTCGTCATATAAATTATAAAATTAATTTATTAAATACTAAATTTTGTTATTATTTTTAATTTTTTGACGCTTTAAAGTGTCACAATTTTAAAAAATCTTGACGTTTTAAAGCGTCAGAAGATATTTTACTTGACGCTTGGTATAAGTGTCGGTATATACGTAGCGATTTTTTATTTGCCACGTTTAATCGACATTTTTAAATGCGACGCTAAACTATATTAAGACTCTTTTAAATATCATTAAGTGTAAAAAAAAAAAAGGTGTCCTTAAATATTACCTTTTTTATAGTGCATGCATGCATTCACCCACGTACACACATTGATCATATATATATATATATATATATATATATATATATATATATATATATATATATATATATATATATATATGTCTGACCGAATACTATCGATAACACCAAGTAATTAGTGTTACTGAATTTAATCGGCTCTTGGATGAAAATATGTGCGGTTGGAATTATAGTGGTCTCCTAAAATTTTTACTATTCAACCAATCACCCACTAAACCCTAGGGGACCACTATCATCCTAACCGCATATTTCTTAATCCAAAGACTAAAAACTTGATAGCACCAATATATAGCGTAGAGCTACTATACTCTTATGAGTATAAACCCCTTTATACTCATAACTTTTCAGCCTTTGGATGAAATAATGTACGGTTAGAATGATAGTGGTTCCCCTAGGGTTTAGTGGATTGTTGGTGAAATAGTATAAATCATAGGGAACTATTATAATTCTAACCGCACATTCTTTCATCCAAGAGCCGAAAAATTTATAAGTACGAAGAGATTTTACTCATAAAAATATAATACTCAGATCCTATATATATATATATAATATATATATATATATATATATATATATATATATATATATATATGCGCGCGCGCGATTAGAGTAATAATAATTCTAGAGTTTAGTGTGTGGTTGGTGTATAAAATAATATGATTTAAAAAATAAAATTGATCAATAAATTAAATCTAATGGCAAAAAAAAATATAGTATAATAATCGAATTCTATAAATATATACATATCTTAGAATCGAAAGAGATTAGTTACAACAAGAACTTACATATTTATGGATATGAAATCATTCTTAGGGATGTTGATGGGCATGCATGGATACTTAAAATTGTGTCCAAACCAGAATCAGGGGGCGGGTTTAACCTAGTAGGTTTGAATTCGGATATAAATTTTGTTCCTAACCGATCCGAACACGAATCCGAACCTAAATTGATTTTGTATTATATAATATATTTAAATATTAGATGTTATGTTTAAATTTGTATTTTAAAAGTTTAAATTTAATATAATATATTCTGAAAAAATATGGTATAAAGAGAAATACTTGTTTCTGATATAAAATTTTGGAATTGGATTTGAATTTCAGATTTGCTAGTCAGATTCAGATTTGAATTTTTGAAAATCTGCTCCGAAGTCGACCTATTGACATTCCTAAATTCCCTATTTTGCGCCTTTAAGTATCTATTAAATTTATCCAAAAGAGTTTTTCTAACTAGTATAATTAACAAGATTAACAATGGTGGAAATTATACAAAATCTTAATTTTATATATATATATATATATATATATATATATATATATATATATATATATAGAGAGAGAGAGAGAGAGAGAGAGAGAGAGAGAGAGAGAGAGAGAGAGAGAGAGAGAGAGAGAGAGAGAGAGTCCGACTGGAATACTATCGATAGTATCAAATATTGGTGCTATCAAGTTTTCAGCCGTTGGATAAAAGGATGTGCGGTTGGAATTATAGTAATTCCCTAAAATTTTTACTATTCAACCAACCACCCACTAAATCCTAGGAAACCACTATCATCGTAACCACATATTTCTTAATCAAATGGCTAAAATATTAATAGCACCAATAATTTAGTACTATCGATAGTATTCCAGCTTAATTATATATATATATATATATATATATATATATATATATATATATAGAGAGAGAGAGAGAGAGAGAGAGAGAGAGAGAGAGAGAGAGAGAGAGAGAGAGAGAGAGAGAGACCCGACTGGAATACTATCGATAGTATCAAATAATTGGTGCTATCAAGTTTTTGGATAAAAGGATGTACGGTTGGAATTATAGTGATTTTTTAAAATTTTTACTATTCAACCAACCACCCACTAAACCCTAGAAGACCACTATCATCGTAACCGCATATTTCTTAATCAAATGGCTAAAATATTAATATTACCAATAATTTAGGAGCAATGCTACCTCTACACCCATTTTTGGGTGTAGATCCTACACCCTACCCATCCAAGGGTGGGAGCTTCTCCACCCATCACTTCTAAGTGATGGGTGGAATTCATCCCATCCTAGGATGGATGGGGTGTACGATTTACACCCAAAAATGGATGTACACTTAGTATTTTTCATAATTTAGTACTATCGATAATATTCCAGTCTATATATATATATATATATATATATATATATATATATATATCCTAGCTTGACAAAAAAATATTTTCCATTTCTTAATTAATTTGTAGGTGGGACCTTTGCTCTTTACTCCCTGATATCAAGGTATGCAAAGATTAGCTTGATTCCAAATCAACAAGCTGAAGATGCAATGGTCTCAAACTACAGACTGCAAACACCATCAACCAGAATGAGAAGGGCACAGTGGTTGAAGAAAAAATTGGAGGGGAGTTTTACAGTCCAAGTTGCACTCTTCCTCATCACAATACTTGCCACTTCAATGGTGATTGGTGATGGAGTCCTCACTCCTTGTATTTCTGGTGAGTTTAATTTTTCACGCTACTTACCATTTCATTCATTAGAAAGATAAATTTAAAAGTAAACTAATCCACTGAAAGTAATTAACCTCGTTGAACAAAAAGTTTCTGATCACTGTCTAACAAGACTCTTTAGTTTTTCTATTAACTGGTATTTCTGGTGAGTTATTAATCAAATTGTAACAATTTTTAGAGTACTGTAATGCTTTAGTAGTCTCACACCGGATGGAAAAGAAATTATGATTGAATATATAAAGATTAGAAATCTTAATAATAAAAACTGAACTTAAATATTTTCGATTATAATTCGGCCCAATCTGCAGCCTCATGTCATTTCGAACATTACTCCGATCCAACTCAGCCTACCACTGTCTAATAAGACTCTTTAGTTTTTCTATCAACTAGTATTTCTGGTGAGTTATTAATCAAATTGTAACAATTTTTAAAGTACTGTAATGCTTTAGTAGTCTCACATCGGATGGAAAAGAAATTATGATTGAATATATAAAGATTAGAAATCCTAGTAATAAAAACTGGACTTAAATATTTTCGATTATGATTCGGCTCAATCTGCAGCCTCATGCCATTTCGAACATTACTCGACCCAACTCAGCCTACCACTATTTCGAATGCGACTTGGCCCAACTTGCTCTCACGCCACATAACAGAATGCTGTTCTCTTTAAGCTAACAACAATAAGTTAAATAAAAAATTGTCAATTAGATGCATGCCCTTGTTGCTTATGTGATAGGAAAATGGTAATAACTTATTTCTTATAAAGAAAATTAGTCAACATTTTGAATGGCTTATATCAATTATCAAGTGGTTAGGCCTTTTTGATTCAATTTGCAAAATTTTAAAAATCAAAAAGTAGGATTTGCAAAATCGAACAAGAACACACCACTACAATAAAGTTTTTAAAATTTGAAAAAAGTACCGCTAGTAAAAATACCTACACTTATAATTAGTAAAGTTATATGTGCCATCGCTAGAGTGTATAGCGACACATTATTATAATGTGTTCCAAAAATATGTCTCTATAATCTAATTTTGGATATAGATGAAATATAGATAGTACACTTATACAAAAGTGTTACAAAGATATATCCCTATAACCTAATTTTATTGTAGTGCACCTAGTTAAAAATATTGCTCAATTAATTCTATGCCATTTCTAAAATTGACCCCCGATTTTTAGATTTTTGGTTTTAGATACTTTCAACTTCTAATTGTTCCGATTTTAGTAGTTCTAATTAGTTAAATTATGAAATAGTGCAAGTGGCAAAGAACTTGGTGGTTGATATCTGAGATCCAAATTCGAAATTTAATTGCTTCACATTTCCAGCTAAGTTTATTTTAAAAATAAACTAACCGTGATTCTAAAAAATTTTACGGACAAAAAAAAGGTGAAATTAATTGAGGGGCCCATTTTAAAATGAATAATAGTTGAGGGGTTATCTGAAATCGGATGTACGATAAACACATTACTTTTTCTGAGATGAAAATTTATTTACTGGTCATTTTAAAAATGACCAGTAAAATTTACTTCACTCTAAAACACTTTAAAATAAATAAAATATAAAATATAACAAAAATAATAGGCTAAATTACAGAAAACCCCCCTATCATATCCCGCTTTTCCACTTTACCCCCCTGTCATTTAAAAGTCGACAATCTGCCCCCTCGTAATTATCGAATTGTGCAATAACCCCCGCCGTCAGTTGACCGTCAGTTTTTTTAAAAATATAATTTTTTATACCCAAAATACCCTTGGAAAATATTCATAAAAAAAAAAAAAAAAAATAGGACTTCGGAATAAAAAAAAAAAAAAAAAAAAAAAAAAAAAAAAAAAAAAAAAAACTTCGGAAAAGAAAAGAAAAAAAAATAGGAGGGCATTTTCGTCAATTTATCATTTCCGTTAACGGCGTGCCCCCCTAAAGACATTTCTGAAATTACGAGGGGGCAGATTGTCGACTTTTAAATGACAGGGGGTAAAGTGGAAAAGCGGGATATTAAAGAGAGATTTTCTGTAATTTAGCCAAAATAATAATTGCTTAAAATATAAAATAGTTGTTGGAGATGGTTGTCTTTTAACATCATAATAATTGCTTAAATATATACAAAAATGACAGTCTAAGTCAAGCTGAGATATATATTTATTTTAATGTTTTGCAGTGCTGTCTGCAGTCACTGGGATCCAGGAAAAAGCACCTTCCTTGACCGAAGGTATGGACAGAAATAAATTAATTAGGGCACAGAATATTTTATATAGATATTTTTTATTTTTATTTATTTTATTAAAAATGATACAGGTTTAAGCACCATAAATAAAAATAAAAAAATACAATATGTATTCACACTTTTGACTGATATAAAATCAGAATATTCTAAGCACATGCTTTTTATTTTTATTTTTAGTTTTTGGCTAAATTACAGAGTTTTCTTATAATATTTCGCTTTTTAACTTTACTTTCTATTTTTTTAAAAATCTATATTTTACCCACTCGTAATTACCGAAATATGCATTTACCCCCGCCGTCACGATTCCGTGAGTGAGCCGTTAGTTTTTTTTTAAAATATTATTGAACATACCCAAAATATCATTCAAAAATGGCGAAAAATAAGTCTAAATTTCTTTCTCTTTCCTCTATTATCTTTTTCCTCTAATATAAGGTAAAGACATTTTCGTCAATTTACCTCCTTCGTTAACGCGGGCGTTACCCCCTAAAGACAATTCGGTAATTACGAGAGGACAAAGTATAGACTTTTAAAAGACAGAAGAACAAAGTAAAAAAATAAAATATTAAAAAAAAAAATTCTGTAATTTAGCTTTTTTTTTATTATTATTAAAAATGATGCAGATTTAAACAGCGCGATTAAAATAAAGAAGTACAATATATATATATATATATATATATATATATATATATATATATATATATATAATATATATATATGCACTCAAAAATAAAAAAGTACAATATGCATTCACACTTTTGACTGATATAAAATCAGAATATTCAATGCACATGCTTTTCATTTTTATTATTTTTTTTTATTAAAAAAATGCAGATTTAAACAGCGCAATTAAAATAAAAAAAGTACAATATGCATTCACACTTTTTGACTGATATAAAATCAGAATATTCTATGCACATGCTTTTCATTTTTATTTTTATTTTTTTATTAAAAATGATAGATTTAAGCAGCGTGATTAAAATAAAAAAAAAATTAATTACATATAGGTCCCTATAAATAGCAAATATATTCCTACGAAATTCAACTTTTCATATTTATTCCTTTAAAAATCCACAGTTATTCAAATCTACCCCTACCGCCCATCTCTGTTAGAAAAGTTGAGTTAATCATAGGTTAAATGCTTAACCTTGGTTAGATAAAAAAAAAAGTAAATTTACCTTTTTACCCTTTGTATATTATAATTATTTAATATATTATTTAATTAATTAGATAAAACATTAGTTAATTATTTAATTAATTTAATTAATTTAATAAATAATTAGTTAATTACCGCGGCATGCAGCCGGGCCGCGCGGGGCTGGTGCCCGCGCACGCGCCGCGCGGGGCCTGCATCCGCGCGGCCGCGGCCCGCACCGCGCGGGGCCGGTGCCCGCGCGGCCGCGGTATGCAACCGCGCCGCGCGGGGCTGGCGTACCGCGGCCACGCGGGGCCGGCGCTCACACGGCCGCGGCACGCTTCGCGCGGGTCCATCGCGTGCAGCTGCGTGAGGCTCCCGTCTGCGTCCATGTCGAAGCGAGGTCGAAGCTACAAAGAAGATGACCGTAGAGATTTTTGGAGGGATATATTTGTAAGGAGGTAAAAAAGACATTTCACATCGAATCTGTTAAAATATAAACAGATTCCAAACGGTACTAAACCAGATGGGTAGATTTGAAGAACTTAAGATTTTTGAAGGAATAAATATGAAAAGTTGAATTTTATAGGAATATATTTGCTATTCGACATATTTACAGGAATCTATATGCAATTAATCCTAAAATATATATATATATATAAGAACAAGAGAGAAATAAACGATAACATATGAGAGAGAAGTAAAATAATTAATAAACTCTTAAAAAAAAAAAAAGGGACAATAAGTTTGGGTCCTATTTATAATAAAATTAAAAAATTCAAATCCTACTCTAAATTTAATCCTAATTAATTTAAACCTTTTAAAATTATATTTTTAGAGATTTATTCTTTATAAAAATTTTAAAAATTTTAAAATATCAATAAGACAAAATTACCCAAAATAAAAATTCTAAAACTTAAAAATATATAATTTTAATTCTATTTATTTTTCTGGGTGCTTTCATTGATTATTAAACATGATACTTCGGTTGCTTTGAATATCAGAATAAATTACTCAACAATAACTGATTCAATTTGAAGGTTTTATCATGTAATTAATATTGGAAAGTTTAATTTTTATTTTTTGAAGGGTTTTGATACGTGAGACTCACATTGAATGAAAATAGAATTGTGTTTGAGTATGTAAGAAACATAAACACTAATAATAATAACAACTGAGCTTAAGCAGTTTAGACCGATTGTTTAGACTCAACGAGTTATTATTATTAATGGGTCGGATCGTTATATTTGGTATCAGAACCAAGTACTAGCCGAAAGTGTGTGATGAGTCTCGATTGAGTCAGAGTCTGAAAGATAAGGTGACGGATTATATCAAGGGTATGAATGATAAGGCTAGCGATACAAGTCTGAAATCGCCTGATAATTTTAGGCTGACTAATGATAACTGGGTTTAAGTATTTGGATTATGATTTGAACCCAACAAGTTAGGATTGTGGTTTGAATCCAACAAGTTATTATTGCTAGCGGACCGGATCGTTACATAATCATTCACATTTCAGCAAGATAACATGGTTATTTACGGATCTAACCCTACCAACAATCGTTTTTATAAAAATAGTCATCTAAAAAAAATATTTGTAAAAATAGGCTCCGTGGTGTTAGGGAATCTAAATGCGGTCAACCATTCACCGCTTTCTTGAAAAACGGTGAATGGTTCACCACATTCACAAAATTTGTCATAGTCCCATGAAAGCGGTGAACCATTCACCGCTTTTAAAAACGGTGAATGATAACAGGGTTATTTACGGATCTAACCCTACCAACAATCATTTTTATAAAAATAGTCCTCTAAAAAAAATATTTATAAAAATAGGTTTCGTGGTGTCAGGGAATCTAAATACGGTGAACCATTCACCGCTTTCTTGAAAAGCGGTGAATGGTTCACCGCATTCACAAAATTTGTCATAGTCCCATAAAAGCGGTGAACCATTCACCGCTTTTAAAAACGATTTGTTGAAATCTAGTTTAAATAGAAGAAAATAATAGATTTATAAAAATACCCTTAATAATTTTTTTTATTCGAATTAGTTTTATTCTGTCAAGTAAATTTTTTAATTATTTGTTATATTGTTAATCAAAAAAATTGTTGATTGATTTATATTATACACTATATATAGATTATTAGAATTTATGAGAAATAAATCTTTTAATTATCTGTTATATTGCCATATTATTGTATTTATATTACATCTATCTATTCATATATATCTATAAGAATATTTTGCAGGATGTAAATCGTATTTTTGTAAAATATTGTTATAATAGAATTTTTTTTTAGAAATAATCTTATAAATTTTTATAATTATGAAAATAGTCTTCTGAAATTTTTTTTACAAAAATAGTCTTAAGCAATGAATATTAAAAGAGATGAACCATTCATCGCTTTTAAAAGCGGTGAATGGTTTACCGCTTTTAAAAGCGGTAAACCATTCACCGCTTAAAACTATTTTTGTAAAAAAAAAAAAATAGAAGACTATTTTATAATTATAAAAATTTATAAGATTATTTCTAAAAAAATTCAAAATAATATATACTATCTACGAGTTGATTTATCTTATTAAAAAAAAAAAAAACTTAAAAGATGTGGAATGTGATACTCATTTTAAATATTTGAACACACTCTTTAATAACCAAATACTAGCTAGATTCTCAGGACGAAGCAAGAATTTTAGCTTTAGGAGGACCAAAAATATATTATACAAAATATATTAATTTTTAAAAATTATTAATAAAAAATTATATATAAGTAATTTTTTTGTTCATTAGTTTTCGAATTTTCATATATATTTTTTTTAAAAAAGAATAAAGTATAGTTATCTTTACCATTAAAATAATAATATTTTAGATATTTATAAAAAAAATTATTTTAAAAAATCAAGTATTAAAATTTAGTATAATTTGTAAATAAAGTATTACGATATATCAAAAAATTAAATATTAAAATTTTTTATAATTTTCAAATCAAGTATTCGTTTGAGTCAATTAAATTTATATTTTGTGGCCCACAAGATAATATTATTTAAAAAAAATATATATTTTGGCCCTTAAAATTTAAAATATTTTTATTTGTTTTAATAATGTAATAATAAACTGATATGTAATTTTAAAAATATTGAAAAAGTCATGGCCACTGTGGATCTCCACGTAGCTTCGTCCATAGATTCTACATAAAATTTTCTTTTGACTAAAGGGAAAAAAAAAAAAAAAAAAAGATCAAACAACACCCATAAGCTAGCACCTTCTCCACTTCAATAATTCTACTATTTCTGGAAAGAACTTTAGTTGCTTTGATTGAATCAAAATATTAATAATTTAAATATTGCTTCATTTCCTTTAATAAATGACTTTATATATATATATATATATATATATATATATAGAGAGAGAGAGAGAGAGAGAGAGAGAGAGAGAGAGAGTTGGGCTGGAATGCTATTGATAGCACCAACCCAATTTTGCCACCCATTTTGTAGCCCTTGGATCGCATTGAGATTCGTGCAAGTTCTTTAATTAAAAAAAAAAATTTTGACTTTTGACTTTTTCTTTTGACTTTTTCTTTTTACTTTTTCTTTTTTCTTTTTTTCATTAAAGAGTCTGCACAAATCTCAATGCAATCCAAGGGCTACAAAATGGGTGGCAAAGTTGGGTTGGTGCTATCAAATTTTCAGCCGTTGGATGAAAAAATATGCGGTTGGAATTATAGTGGTCCCCTAAGATTTTTACTATTCAACCAACCACCTAGTAAACCCTAGGGGACCACTATAATTCCAACCGCATATTTTTTTCATCCAACGGCTAAAAACTTGATAGCATCAATGATTTGGTACTATCGATAGTATTCTAGCTTAATTATATATATATATATATATATATATATATATATATATATATATATATATATATATATATATATATATAGTTTGGATGAAAACTTTCTTTCTCAGGCATTATTTACTTTGAGACCTTTGCTACATGCTTCCAATTTTTAGTCTTATAATCTGAACATTATAATTGCCACAAAAACCAAACTTCATAATCCTTCACTATTAAACATTTTCCAATAATTAAGCTTATGAATAATAAAGAAAAATAAATACCAACTTAAAAAATCAAACCTCAAATATAGATATATGATCTACTAGATTAATTTTGGATTATTAGTAATCAAAACTACCTACTTGTTTCAAAAATCTTATTTTGTAGATGTAGTTTTGGTACAAATGTAGTTTATGCTGAAATATTAAAAATATTATTCTCTGATATCTTATTTTTTTAGAGTACAATGATTGTTTTATATAATTTCATAAGTAGACAGTCTGAATTTTTCATATTTAATTCAAATCCACGTCTTCGGCCTATCAAAAGGTAACGAGTCCAGACGTGATGGGGTGCTGAAATATTTTTAGCTTAGGCTTTTAAAGTATAATGATTGTTTTTAATATTTCAACACTCTCCCTCACGTCTGGACTCGATACTTTTTAATTTATTTTATATGTAATTGGATCAAAGTAGAATTCCAGTATGATTCTATATTAGTTCACTACAACAAAATTATGCTCTAGTGACACTTTTAAATATCCCTAAAATTTTTTTAAAAAAATACTTCTGAAAAAAATACCGATATTTGTTATTAGTGTCGCTATATATGCAGTCGCTAGGATATATAGCGACACATTACTGTAATGTGTCCTAAAAATGTATTCCTATAACCTAATTTTGAATATAGATGAAATATAAATAGATCAATTGTAAAAATATGTCACAAAAATATATCGCTATAACAAGTGGCAGAGTTATTGTGGCAGATAATAATTGGTATTAATTATAACAGGCACCGAATTCGAAACAAAAATAAGCTAATTGTGCCCATTCTGATGCCTCACTACTATTTCTTGCTTCTTCTTACACAGGAAAAATTGTTATCATTTCCATAGTTATTCTGCTGCTGTTATTTGGCGTTCAGCGGCTCGGAACCGATAAAGTCGGCTACTGCTTTGCTCCGATCGTCTTAGTATGGTTTCTTCTGATCGGCGGTATCGGAGCTTACAACTTGTTTAAGTACGAAGTGACCGTTCTGCGCGCATTCAATCCAAAATACATTGTGGACTACTTCAAAAGGAATGGAAAACAAGCTTGGATCTCCCTTGGTGGTGTTGTCCTCTGCATTACAGGTGAGTTTAGCTAAGTTTAATCCAGTGAGTACCATATATAGAGTATAAATTCTTGTATGTTCTTCTTGTAGCTAAATAAGATCTATATATGGATCAGGAACTGAAGCTATGTTTGCTGATCTAGGCCACTTTAACATTAGAGCTATCCAGGTACAAACACTATCATATTCTTTTCAATATAATGCCTAGTTTTGAGCCGGTGATCTATCTAATAGCGGGCCTAGTTGTTAAGTAGGTATCAGAATCAGTTCACCACCCGAAAGTGTGAAGTAAACCTTGTGCACCTAATTGGGCTGACGAGAACGTCGGAGCCTAAGACATACTATAACTAACAACTAAACTTAAGCTTAAGTTGGTGCTAATAGACTGAACTGTCACATAAGATTTCGAGCCAAAAGGAATGAGACAGTTTGTGACTTGATCTAATCCAAGAATCATTTTCTTCCTTCTTAGTTACTCATCATGAAGATCCACTTGTAATGTGGAATTATATGCAAAAGACAGTTTGGAAATCGAGTAAGTGCAAAACTAATAACTCTATTTTTTTTTTTATATATATTAATGCAGATAAGCTTCAGTTTTGTGGTGCTGCCGTCAGTATCACTAGCTTATATTGGTCAAGCTGCATACCTGACAAAGCATCCAGAAAATGTTGCTGCTGCGTTCTACAAATCCATTCCTGGTAAGATATATAAATCTCATTTAGATAAAAATGTACAAAGCTTATATTATGAACTATTGATCATTTTGATTGAGTTGGCTCTACCATATCTTTTAAAATTTTGATTTTACTTTCCAAACTACAAATTTATTTGATTTGAGTTAGACAACGGTACTTTTAACTTCAAGTTTTAAAAAAGTCTTTAATTTTTACATGTTTAGTTTATATACATACTTCATATAATTCTCACAACTATAAATTTATTAAAGAAAATAATTAGCTTAAATTTTAAAGTACCGTTGACGAATTCAAATCAAACGAATTGAAAAATTAAATAGTAAAATCAAAATTTTTTGAAAAGTCGGACAGTCGATTCAAATAGGTCTATAGTTCAGATAAATTATGTACATTTTTACCTATCATTTATATCACACTACACCTGAAAATAACTTGTGTATATGTTCTATGATCAGGTCCGCTGTTCTGGCCAACATTTATAGTTGCTGTTGCTGCTTCCATAATTGCTAGCCAAGCTATGATATCCGGTGCATTTGCGATAATATCGCAGTCGCAAACTCTGGGCTGCTTTCCGAAGGTTAAAGTGACGCATACTTCTGCGAAGTACGAAGGGCAGGTGTACATTCCAGAAATCAACTTTGTTCTCGCAGTTGCTTGTGTCATCGTGACGGTGGTCTTTAAAACAACAGTAAAGATCGGCAACGCGTACGGTAAGAGTTGAATTTCTGCATTCCTGACAATTATAGGCAATAACAGAAGGTAAGGTATTGAAATCAAATATTTTCAAGTTAACTATTTCTGAAATGTGCTGTAACGCTAAGATTGTTAGACATACCCATGAAAAATAATGAAGCCATGCATACACTACATAGACAATTTATCAGGTACAAGAAATAGCTACAAGAATTAAGGGTACAGTAATGTTGAACATAAAAATATAAAAATATCCTTCTCTAGCAGTAAACAGCGGTTGTTTCGCATTATTTTGTTGTTTCATATTCGATGAAATATCTGTGTAAGTTTTGCATTCGAATCTTTGCAGGAATCGCTGTTGTTTTCGTGATGACGATCACGACATTCATGTTGACACTAATCATGTTTCTCATATGGCAAACAAGCATTTGGTGGATTATGCTATTCGTGATAGTGTTTGGCGGAGCGGAGTTAGTGTATCTATCTTCGGTTCTGTACAAATTCGTGCAGGGCGGATACTTACCGCTAGCCTTCGCGCTTGTTCTGATGATGATGATGGGTATATGGCATTACGTACATGTGAAGAAGTACAAGTTCGAACTATGTAATAAAGTTTCGAGTAACTATATAAGAGAATTGGCTCAGAGACAAACCCTAAGAAGAATACCCGGTGTCGGGCTCTTATACTCCGAACTCGTGCAAGGCATCCCGCCAATATTTTCACACTTCATAGAAAAGATACCATCCATTCATTCGGTCGCCGTGTTCGTCTCGATAAAGCAGCTACCAATCCCCCACGTTGAGGTAGCGGACCGATATCTTTTCAGACAAGTTGAACCGAGGAATTTCAGATTGTACCGCTGCATCGTACGGTACGGTTACATTGATGCCCTAGAAGAGCCGAAGGTATTCGAACGGTCGCTTATTCAACAGTTGAAAAATTATATTGAGGAGGAGAATATCTTACTGAAAAGAGAGGCACCTAGGCAAAGTGAAGTCCAGCTTGAGGAGCTAAATGATGATACAAAGCCGCCATCGGAATCTTCGACCGTGCACACAGAGACGTCGGAACAAAATGGTCTGTCGAACGAAACGCACTCTTCCGGGCGAATTTCTACTGAGAAAAACAACGAAATTGAGGAAGAGAAACAAATTATCGAGAGAGAGCTCGAGAAAGGAGTTGTATACCTTGTGGGAGAAGCCGACGTGATGGCGAAGAACGACTCTTCTATCCTCAAGAAAATAGTCGTAAATTATATATACAAATTCATGAGGCAGAATTCCAGGAAGGGAGATCGAGTTTTGATGATTCCGCGAGATAAACTGCTCAAAGTGGGGATGACATATGAGATATGAAGTGTTCTTATAGATGATTTCTTTTACAATGCTTAGTCCACATGAAATCTTTGGAAAAAGAAAATGCACAGCAAAATTTTCATTTAGAGGGACTTGGTTGTAGAAATTATATGATGCATGATGTTGTATGTAATAAGTGTTTGAGACAATGAGGCAGTACGATTTTGACCACCTCAAAATCATATTTCTTCAGAAATTACAAATTTTACTTTTCCAATTTTTATATACTTTAGTTATATAAATATAGTCCTTTCTAAGAATCTTTACTTTTCATTATAATTTGTGCTCCCTCTGGAAATTTTGATTTAGGTATAGGATCAAATATGGTAAACGTATAAGGATAATATATAAAACATAATACATAAAACATCAATAGTATACAAATCACGTTTGGAAGTCTTATATGTTATGAGGATTTTATTTTGTAATTAAAAAGTATGTATGAGGTTGATTTCAACTCAATCTATGTGAGTTCTTAACGACTTGGGAGGGCGAAAATAGCATTCCTTTTGAATAACAGGACGTAACGACGACATTTTGGAGAACATCACCAACCGTACCTCTAGTTAGTAGGTACCCTTGTTCTCAAATATTTGGTCTGGAGTTCAATTCTTGCTACATACAAGCAGGAGATCAAGTGGGTGCTTACGAGCATTTGGACTAAGTTCAAAAAGGGGGAAAAAAAAAACGGAGACATATAAGAGGTTAAACTAACAAATGATTGCCCTACGAGAATAAACAGAAAAAATAAAAAGGAAAGAGAGAGAAACCATTTCTCCACCCACTAAATCTGCATATTTCAACTTTTATATTTTCTTTCGAGCAATGCTACCTATACACTCCAAAATAAATATATATCTTATACACCATCCATCTAAAGTAGGGTACGTTGGCTTAATAGGACCAATATCCTGCCCTGTGGTGGGAGAACGGATTGGACCGAGTCATATTCAAAGTGGCGTGAGGCCCGAATTAAACCGAGTAATATTCAAAGTGGCATGAGACTAGTTGGGTCGAATCAAAATCGAGACCCATGGGCATTCTGTCCGTACGCTTTAAGTGAATTGATTAAGTATTTTTAACAGCTCGAGCCTTTGGGATTAATGATTAGCGCCAACGTTCCGATAAATGGTGTCAGAGCCAAAGGTCACGGCTTCAATTCCCGTATACTGCGAATGTAGGGAAGAGAGACCACATTGGACCGAATCATGTTCGTGGCGATGAGGCTCGGGTTGAGCCGAGTCATGTTCGAAGTGGCATGAGACTAGTTGGGCCGAGTCACAATCAAAACACGTGGGCGCTGTGTCTATATGCTTTAACTGAATAGAGTTAGCGCCAACGATCCAACATGACGCTTTTCACTAGTCACATCAAGTGACTAGCGAATTTATCACTACCCTAAAATGGATAAGGCAAGTTTTTAGGATTAATATTTAGCGCCAACGATCAGACATGACGCTTTTCACTAATCACATCAAGTGACTAGCGAATTTATCACTATCCTAAAATGGATAAGGCATAAAAAATACACATCTTTTGGAGTGTATAGGAAGTATTTATTTTTCTTCCCTCAAAACTAATCTCTTCATTCTTCACCATCTCACCCACTAAACCTATTTTCCATCAACTAGCCAACTAATCCACTACTACTACAACCATCAAAATACCAAACCATTTCTCTACTATTCCTACAACTCCATTCACCACCATCTCCACGGCCCTCTCTCTATGTAAGGAGAAGAGAGCAGAAGGAGAAAGCTTAGAGATAGAAGAGTCAATCAAAAGTATTCCTCTCACTTTGAGAATGAATTTTTACTAAATTGTCAAAATTTTAAATTAATGGACAAGGTTCAAATTGAACATTCATAGTCTGGTATATTAGTATATCCTTTAGTTAGTCGAACTGAAAGAAAGAAATAAAAATTAATAAAAATGCTAAGCAGGTGCATGATAGTAATATATGTATATGTATAGGTATAAGTATAATCCTTCACCAACCTTTAACGTCGCCACACCATTGTTAACAGTGAAGGAGTTGTGGTCGCTCACCGCTGAGCAGCCGCTGATCGAAGGAAGGCGGTGGCTACTCGCTGCTGCCATGCAGCAATTAACTAAGGAAAAGCGGTGGCCATTTGCTGCCGACATACTATCTTTGAATGAGGTGGCTACCCGCTGCCGAGTACCGTCATACTGCCATCGATCAAGAAGGAAAAGTGGCGGATGTTCGCCGGTTTCGATCAAAGAGTAATAGCCGACCAGCACAGCCATGACGTTGTCGATCGAGATAGAGAGTTGGCCGCCCGCCGCCGCCGTGCCGTCTTCGATTGAGAAGGAGAAGTGGTGATCACCCATGTAATACCTAAGAAAAAGGAAAAGAAAATAAAACAACAAAAGATGCTAAAAACACTACTGGTATTAGGTTCCAGAATATGACACTCTGGTTTCGAAACCTGACATGCTAAACCACGGGGCCGAAGTTCTATTTCAGCAGTACAGTGCTGGAGGTTTCGGAACTAACCTAGGCTCCAGAACATGATATGGTGGTTCTGGAACCTGGCTGCAAAACCAGCCGAGGACGATCGCAATCTTGTAATTAAATCCTCCCCACCTATAAAAAACCCTCTGAGCTGAACCGTTACTTTTTTCTCCTCCTCCTCCTCCCTCTTTAGCCAACTAGCTTCCCCAACCCTTGGTGTGTAAAGTAGAGCTCAATTTTCAAAAAGGTCCCCCACTTTGTGACTGCTCCTTCTCAATATCCTCGTGTATCTCCTGCATTTATTATAATGTATTTAGTATCAATATAAATATAAGCCAACTAAGCAAGTGAATAGCATTAGTATAATCACCACAACATCCTTCGACTGATCATCCATCCAATCTCCATTTTGCTGTAGATGGGTTGCTTTCCAAAAATCAGTCATTTTTGCGCCCCCCCCCCCCCCCCCCCCCCCCCCCCCCCCATCCCCTCTATCAAAAAGTATATGATTAGTCAAAAAATAGCACAATGAATTAGTTAAACAAAATGAATAATAAAATCAACAAATCATACCATATTATCTAATCCTAACAAATGATGTTCTACCCTTGATGGTAGAGATCCCTTGTTTGGCCCAGTTTTCTTTATTACGAGCTCATAAATATTACAAAAGAAGCATATACTAATCCAAAATATAATATAATTGACGAAAATTGTTTATTATATTACAATTTTTTATTACTACCCTAAACTCCCCCGAGCCGAAATATTCGACCAAGTATCTCCAATCACTATCTGGGACATTCTCTTGAACCCTACTTTAGTCTTTCCTTGTCACTGTTAAAATGCAAATAATATAGATGCAGACGATGTCGCCATTCTCTGTACATCTTCTTGAGGTGGTCTAATACATTCGCTTTTTCCCTCTCTATGGCGGCAAACTTTCCGTTTCACATTTTGATGTCATAAGAAAGTTAGAATTTGTATAATAAAAACTTGAATAGTAGACAACTAGTATTAACTTGTACTAGTTTTACATACAAGCCATCAAACATCTTTTGCTTTATATGATTTGGCACCTCCCTCTACCTTTTATTTGACGATACTGCATACTGTCGAAGAACTATTCCCATTTCAATAAAAAAAAAGTACAACATCACCCGCCACTACTCTTCTTAAATCCTAATTAATGGTTACCCACTCTTTTCCGCCGGCTTAAACTTCTTAAACTACTTTAGATTTTTAATCACTTCCCCTACCCTTCTTCCCCACAGTAGCAGAATCTGCAGAGATTTAGACTTTTAGTGTAAAATTTAAATGAGTCATTTGAATAAAAGTGTAGGAAATGAAACATTACCTGCTGTACTAATATAACAGAAGCACCAACAATTTGACCATCTAATTTAGTTTGACAACAGAAACTTTCATTCAGATTCTACACGCTATAGCAATTTGAGAATTAATCAAATGATCATGTCCATGCCAAACGTCATCAAGATTGCTCCAAACTTAAAAGTACAAACAAGAGTTTCTAAGCTAGATTTGTCCATGCTTATTTAGTATAAGCAGCAACAGGAATCAGATATGATATTTAACCTCAAATGGCTCTCGTTAATTTGATACCACAGATGATTGCATTCAGAAAGTCTTCACTTGCAGTGTGCTACTCATCCAACATCACAACTCACCTTTCTCTTCACGATAAAAAATACCATGTCTTAACAATATAGATACTTTACTTTTTATATAGAGCAAGTTTTAGACAATCCACCTTTCCTGTTATGAGCAAACCGATACAAAATATAGTTTGTATGCACAGCCACAAATAGAGGCTAAAACTGTGCTAGAAGCACTAAAGGAGGCAGAGAGGAACCGAAGAAAGCGAGTTGCAATTGAAACAGACTCCTCTAAATTGAGAGAAGCCGTCAACGGTATTGCTAAGGCCTCATGGATTTGAGGAATCTTATCTTATCAAGGAGATTCAATCCGAAGCAAGATATTTTAATTTTTCAAAAATTGTGCATGTGTCGAGAGAAGCTAACCAAGCTGCTGACTGGTTAGCTCATTATGGTAGAATAAACAATTTATTTTTTGACTACAAAGGATCAGCTCTGGCTAACCTTTCACGATTACTTAATATGGATATTACAGGTGTTTTTGTCTCACTCCAATCTACGTACTGCAATTCGGCCATAGGCTGATTTGAATAAAAGCTCTGTTTTTTTTTACAAAAAAGGAAATAAAAATTAAAAATGGCATGCTTGGACTTACGTAACTCAAATTCACAATACTTGGGTACTAAATTTTATCTATCAGCCAAAGTTCTTGTACTGGTTCACTCAAAGAAATGTGAGTTGATGCACCTGGAAAAAAAGGAAACATAACCCAAATTTCCTTTTATAAGATGCAACAACACGAATAAATATAGGTGAGCTTACTGACCATTCACACAAAAAACTGCAGCGACTGAAGCTGCTTGATGTGATTGGCTAATTAGTCACCAGCTTAAATTCCTTTTTTTCCCTATTTTTAAATCCAATTTCTTCATTAAATCAGCTAATTATACCAAATTTTCCACACAAAATTAATTAAAACGATCCTACTATTACTACTACTAATAATAATAACAATAATAATAACTAAGGAAGAAATTTTGAAATTACCTTCAAATGTTTTACAATTTCTTCGCCATCTTTTTCCTCTTCCGAAGCTTCAACGTCGAAAAATGGTAGTGTGCGGGGTTAGAGAGAGAAAAGGGGGGCGCCCGGTTTAGGGTTTTGAAGCGACAGGAAACGCTTGATCACATCTCAGCCATTCATTGTTATATTTAAGTTCCTAAACCACCGCATAAATTATTTCATGAGGAGAATTGAAATAATCGTTTCCATCATCATCCATCTTGGGCCTATGAAAAGATATCTTTAAACAGTTATCATATACGTCAAAAGTATCTAAAAAGTGAACGAATAGAGAAAAATTTGAGGATGATAACGAAACCTGCTAAATATTGTTCACAAACTCACATCATTGCTTCAAAAACAGACTCTATGATTTAGACGCGACTAGGAGTCTTGAAGTCTTGTACTCTCTACAAAAGAACAAATTCTTGGCAAAAGAAAAATATTAGTAACCCAAGAATTCATAATATAAAAACACAAATAGAGAGTAGAAAACTAGAAGTAAACATTAAAGATAGAAGTCGAGAGTTTTATACACATCAAAATATCATCTCTCATCTCTCATCAGACTTCTCCCCCCTTTTTGCCACATTTTTGTCACAAAAAGTCAAAATTAAACATAAAAAGGGAGAACATACTAAAAGATGCAAAGAAGAGATGCAGAAAAGAAAAGTAAATGCATGATCAAAGGGATGCAAGAAGCTCGAGAGGATGACTAATCTGAGTCATCATCCTGTGGAGGGATGTCGGCGCTACAACACCCGAGTTTGTCAAAGATAACCTTCGTGATCCGAGAAAGTTTCCCAAGATTCTTTGAGATCTTCTTTTGCTCAGCTGAAATCTTCTGGAGCTTAGAGGAAAGACGTTCCTGCTCAATCGACAAGCCTTGTTGCTTGCGATAAATAGATGTCACTGAAGCATCCTCCTCAGAAGTCTCCACAAATGGTCGAGATGCACTCGGAACCTCAGCAGCTGGTCTCGGAGGCCCCGACTTAACAATTGTCGTCTCATTGATAGTACCCAAACTGTGCTCGTAGCTAGTTGAATGGGTATTGACATTGTGATTCCGCAGAATTCTCATGATAATCATAGGAAAAGGGAGTCGTTCATGCTGAGAAGTCGACCGCACATCCTTCGTCATCCGAGTCCAAATCAAATAAGGAATGTTCAAATTCAACCCGCGAGCCTCCGTAGGATGACCAACCAAATACATGTATAGGAGACGCTCCCAGCGAATTACCTTGGTCTGCATCGTAGGAAGTATGTTGTAGCACACAATAAAGTTCAAAATCCGGTACTCGGGACGAAGTTCCTTTGAAAATACCGAATTCCCAGTTGACATCGTATCAGGTAAACAGACCCCATTAACAACTCGCAGCCAATCATTCAAGGACTGCAAATGACCTTGAAGATAGGGCAAATCCACGACATTCGTCTCCATGCCTAGCGCAGCAGCTACAGTGGTCGGCGTAATCTTCATTTCAGTACCGCGAACAGTTGTCGTGAATTCCAATGGACCACCCAAATCATCACGAAGATGCCCGCCGCACAAATAGAATGTCCTGACAAGTTGCATGCAATAACCAGTTTGTTCTGAAAAATCGCAAATTTGTTCCAGGTGACCTTGTTCAAACAACAATGCAAACTCTGGAGATTCCTCAAGCAAACTCTGAACAGCAACATGTCTCTCGCCAATGCACGAGCGTTGACAAAAAACACCAATACGCTTAGAGTCAATATTCATATAATCATCATCGACGCCTTGGTATGGTGCTTGTCCAAAAGTCGGTTCTCGTATTTCAATTCCTCCTAATTTCTTCTTGCCACGCGGAGGATTCTTCTTACCCGGCTCGCTAGCAATAGCAAATTCCTTTCCCTTCTTCGAAGCTTTAGCAACCTCAACATTATTGTTCCAGTACTCAAATTCAGTGTATTCCTGATCTGATTCGTCATATTCACTCACATCATCAGTGGGGCGTGAACGTTTTTGTGCAGTTGTCTTCTTACGACCACTACCCCTTCCGAATCCCGCCATAAGAAACACAATGACCAGAAATCAGGAAGAGATCATTTCTAAAAGCCCTGTTAAAAATTTAAAACTATTTCACAAGTTTAAACTTTTTAAAATGTCAAGGTGTGATTTTTACATTTTTAAAATTTTGAACTATTTTCTTATGGCCTGCGTCAACTACAATGGCCTATTTTACCCAAAAGAGAAGTAAAATAACCGAGATAATAGATAATGCAGCATCATGTTGTTAAAAGAAGTAAATGTAAACAACTAATTAGACAAAATTCCATCTTGAAATAATAAAAGCTGAAAACCAAACATGTTAGTAATAATGTAATATCTTTTTGATAGATCATGCCGTGGTAAAAAAATACATCAAACAACTAATTATATAGAACTGGATCTTATAAATTCTATCAGCAAAACATGTTTATATAAGCTATGATTATAATCCAATTGTACAAAAATAAAGCAGTAACACAACAAAGCTGAAGAGGCCCTAGGTGTGAGGCATAGAAGCCTTCTTCCTCAAAATAGCGGTACATCTTAGGAGATACAGAAAGAAATCTATTGAATGAGAAGCATCTTACACTCCAGATCAATCCTACACAATCCGCAACACTAAGGCAATTAAAGGACTGCATTACTCATGAGAATCCCAGACAACTAACGACTATGTAAATTATGGATATCTGAATGCAAAGCCCAAAGAGTAGAAATTTTTAAAACAACTATTAAACGATGTATCGTCTTTTCTTGCTAAAGTTGGGCGAGTGAAACCGTCACTACACCGTCGGATTATTCACGACCTAAACATACAAAAAGAAATCACAGCAAGAATGCTTACACGTCAGTTAAAAACTTCGGTCTTTTCTGTCTCTTTTGAGTACCATCAGAATTAGAACTTGTCGATTGCAACCACCTGCACAAAAACCATGCACGTAACAAATTATGCTCTTAGTTCATACGACAAAAGAAGCCACGAACAAGAGTATCGACAACAGGCCAACAAAGAATCAATTATCAGACTGTGAAGAAAGAGTGAACCGATAACGGACAACTTTCGTTTCACCTTCTTTGTACCAGATAAGTGACTATAACTTCCTCCCATAAAAAGTAATGTCCATCTTCCAAACTACTAAAAAGTACACATTAGTTATCAACCCAAAATTTCACAAAAAAATGATGACTCAAAAGAAGACGAGGCAAGCCATTCAATAATCAATAACCATCTCCTCAATTACGGTTGATAATTAGATGAACTTTCACCAAAAATATCTAAAAACCAAAATAACTAAAAAGGCTTTGCAGGTTTGAATCACTAATAGCCACTGATTAAGGTCTTTGAGAAGTAGAAATAAGAACCTGGTGATGATACACAGCATGTTAGATTCAAAGCTACGTGTGAAAAAAAAAAAAAAAAAAAAAAAAAAAAAAAAAAAAAGAGTTGGATAAAAGAAAGGAAACCACATTTTCTGTATTAAGCATTATGTTAAGGGAAAATATACAACACAATATTTGAGTGATCAAAGGGGTAAAATAAGATACAAAACACTAAAACTATATAGAAGTTCAAAATTCTTGTCTACTCATTCCTATCCTCCATCAAAATTAAGGTTACAAAACTTAGAAATCTTACATATAATTCATCAGGTCATAGAACAATGCATAAAATACTTAGAAATAATGATTAATTCATGGTTTTTCACAGTTTCCTATGACTTTTTTTTGCTGATATATACTGATTAATACATAATTAGGAAAAATACTCAATCAATCAAAAATTCATGAACTATTCACAAATTTTTCCATAAAATCGAGTAATATTGCAAATATGATTCCAAAGAACCCCGAATAGATCAGTTCATTAACACATATTCCACTAACTCATAACAAGCTCAAAATATTTAAGAAAATACACCAAAAATATCGAATTAAACATCAGGGTAAAATTATAAATTAAGGAGAATAAAATTTGCGTGGGGCAGAGTTTGAGTGTTTACTTCAGTGCACAGGGACTAGGAGCAGTCATGGAACACAGATCCCGCACTGGTGAGTTGGTGCAGATGCTTGTACGATGTGGGGAGATTGCTCAGGCAGTGAGAGGAAGAAGGAGAAGAGCGGCAGAGCGACGCTTCCCCCTCGGCACATTAAGAAGAAGCGTGGTGGGTAGAAATTATTCCGTGAACCCGGTGCACTTGTCACGCCCCGGGGTCCGTTTTGTCAAATTATTTTCAGAATTAGGGCCAGTTTGGAAAACAGAGTTAGCGAAAAATGCCCTATTTTTTTTAAAAAAAAACTTCCCACGGAACAGACAGACCCGCCACAAATACAGGTAATTCCTCTATTTACACAGACAGAATCTCCCCGGTATTTGCACGGCGTCACACATCGTACAATTTCACAAACCACCAATTTCAACTCACACATAGTTACCGCATTCACAAAAGATACACATACAACTAAATGATCCTTAATCATGATGCTTTAATGCTCTACAATGTTCTTACCGCAGATGATGCATATGCACAGGTTAACAAGCATTCCTATTCTTTTAAAAACGTTTCCCACACGGAAACCTTATTTGAAATCTACTAATGCAATGAAAACCAAAATCCTTTTCAAAACGGTTTTTCACACGGAAACATAATCTTTTTGCATAAAACCACGAGATCATAATGACAAAATCCACTTATTAATCCATCCAATTGTTAATCCAATCAAACAACTAGACATAAACTGAACCACCACAAATCTAAACCTATCGACAAGTAAATACATGGTAAAAAGGAAATAAACTATAAAGTACTGAACAAAAATCTCGAGACTACTAAGCTCTCTAGCTATGTCGTCGCCTCACGTATCGTTCCGACCGTCACCTCCCACAGTACCGCAACTGGGGGTAGTGAGAAACCAGCAAAGGCCTCCCAGTGGGTACCGCAAGCCAACGAAGGCAAACTGTACTCACTAACAACCGAAAGAAAACAAACAACTATGAGATATCGCAAGGTCTGATATAGTATCAATGAAAGAAGGCATAAAAATGAATAGGTAAACAAAATATAGTAGCAAGTGAATATATCAAGCAATAATATCAGAATAACAGCTACTGTAACTAAAAAGATACTAATACCGACGATAAACAAATACAACAGCAATGACAACTGGAAGAAACTACAACTACCAATCAATGCATAAATATCCGCGACTGTAGAGAATAACAAATATGATAATGCATCAAACCGATGAATAGTCCAAATCACCCAATCATGAGCCATATTGGTCTAAAGACCTCAGGCGAAACCACGTCCGCTCTCCCTGGCATATAACCCTAGCAAGGGCCGCATCGGGCTCACGGGTCGGAAATACGACCAGTTTTTCGAAAAAAAACACCCTCTTGCGGTTGCCAAAACCGCTGGTGTACGCGAAATGCACTCGAGCTATGGCGATCGATGCAAAATGCTCGATAACCAACTGTCGGCAAATAGCCGAGAAAGAATCAATAAAGAATCACTGACCGAATCCAACAAATCATATCACAAGGTCTCACTATGTCACCGACCAATCAAGTCCACTGTTTCCGAAGAAATGTCACATTGTCACCGACCTATCAGGTCTAGATAATCCAAATATCATGCAATCAATATGAGATGTCAACAATCATGAAGTCACTAAATCATACTATGTCTCAAGATCCTGTGCCATAATCATGTCATATGATCTCTAGCAAACACAAAATACCGCTCTACTTTTAGGTCATGATGCAAATAAGAGAATAGAGCAAACAGGAACGAAGTGTGTGGTGCTCAAGTGCTCAAAATGCATAGTGTGTAATCAAGAAAGGAAACACGGAGGAAAGAAAGTCACCGAGCATGCACCACTGAACCAACTTCGGATCGAAGTACCACCTGAAATCCGATGGAGCACCTAACGCCAAAAGCACTGCAACTAGTCACCTGTACCTACGAAAGGTACTACAAAATCGTAAATCACTCGATACTAAATACCACTCAAATCCACACAGGAAACAAACTACTCACACTCCGAGAACTATTCGGGCCGGTACCTTTTACCAATTTTCGGAACCCGCCGGAGATTCCCACAACCCATGGAACACAACCAAACCCACACAGTGTCCCAGAGAGTTCCAACACTCACCAAATACCACCCGTTGCCCCAAGCCACACCGATTTGGGTGTCCGGGAAGCAAAACACACAAACGACGCGAATAGGTGTGATTAACAAAAACCGAACAATACCAGGTTCCCCAAAGATGCCAATTTCGACTCCGAAACCCACCATAACCTATCCACTGCCTCTGGACACACAAGAAAGTGAGGATAACCAGCCAACAAGGCTCAACAACAGACGCGGCACGTTCAAGTTGACAGAACTGAATTCCAAACAGAACCATGATCTAACGATAGATTTGGCCGATAATTGCGCCGAAATCTCAAAATAAGCACCGTGATAGTCTACGGACCTAGGACGACTAGTCCAAAGGTCAAGCACAACTCATACACGCTCCCTGAGACAACACACGTGCAACAATTGCACAAAAATCACAAAACATACTCTAAAAGGCAAGATTAATACATAGAAATACAGTATTTAAGCATTTTATCAAAATCCCCACGCTTTGGAACTCAAAAAACAACACAGCCCGTAAGGTCTCGACATTCTGAAGGCAATGCTCGCTGTCCGGAGCGAAAACGGGCACCGGAGAGCGCTCCAGGGCAAGCCGAACCTCAAAATCCACTGTTGCCGACGGCGGCGCAGTCAAACACGCAAACCGAGGCGAAACCGATGTCGGCTAAGGTAAGCACAGCGATCTACACACTCTGAGGAATACCGTGCTCCCTTGCAGCGAGGTCACCGGCGACCGGGGTGGTCGGAACGAGAAGTGCGGCCACAACAGCGCCTTAGAACCACAGTCCAGAGCAGGGGGGTAGCTCCACGTGGCGCGGGCCGCGTGTTGGGCTGCACACAAGTTGGGCAGTGTGCAGGAGCGCACGGAAGCGGCGCCCAAAACGGAGCAGCGTGCAAGCAACGCGTTGGCAGCGCGCAACACGCGGGCTGGGGCAACGCGACCAGGCAAGGCGCGCGGGCTGGCTGGCAGCAAGTGAGCGGCTGGAGCGCAGGGCGCGGCTTTGGCCGAGGCAGAATGCGACCCAGCAGGTCACAGGGTGCGCTGCTGGTGCGGGCACCCGGGGTAAGGGGTCCGCGGCTCGGCCCTAGTGGCGCGCAGCACAGGGGGCGCGGGCAGGAGGCGGCGTCGCCCACGCCTACGCGTGCAGCACGATCTGGGCGGCGCAGCTAGGCAGAGGGCGACGGCAGCAATCAGAGTGCCTGGATTTCGAGGAGGGAGCTTGGATACTTGCCTCCACGGCTCCGGCGACGGCGGCGGCTCCGGCGACGGCGGCGGCTCCGGCGACGACGACGGCGGCAGCTCCGGCGGCGGCTCTGACGGCGGCGGCTACGGCGTCTACGAGCAAGGAGATGGGGTTTGGTTTAATGGAGAGATAATTAGGGAAAAGTAGGGTTTCACTTTTTTTTGGGTTAAATATAATCTTAATCCCCTTTTAAAAACTTTTGCAAAAATTCCCAATGCGTCCCCAAATCCCCTTATACTTATCCAAGATTCCTAATTTTAAAAATTTGAACTTCCATAACCTCGAAAATCGTGCCAAAAGCCGAAATGCCTCAAGATGACCGATTTCACGAATCTCGATGCTTAAAATGCCGCAACTGTTCCCGAATTACCGAAATTTGCATTTTCGGTTCGATAATCTCGCAAAACGTGCAGATCCGGAAGATCCGTGTATTGGATTTGAAATCTGATCGCACCAACGCGTTCAGTTCGATGACGCCATCAAAGTGACAATCTTCTTTTTCAAAAATCTCACCAGATCCAAAAGTTAGTCATTTTTCAGAGAAAAATTCGATTCCCGCAATATTTTCGTCGAACTCCGTTTTTTACGCTTTTCGATGCAACCAGCATGGCGAAAACAAAAACGAATTTGACCACTCCCCTCAGCGCTTATTTACTAATAACCCAGCAAAGAAATTTTTGAGAATTTGATCCTCAAAAAGCAAAAATTAATACCCTCTTTAGATTCCCGGGATTAATTCCGGACTTAATTAAATTCCGAAATCAAAATTTTTCAGTTTCCTACAGTGCTGTGCGCCGCAGTCCTAAAACCATGTTATAGAGGCCAAATAAAAATTATAAATTTTGGAAATCTATTTTTGGGATAATGTATAAGCACCTCTTAAGTTTTAATACCTTTGTAAATAAACTCTCGTTTTTTCAATCTTGACAATTAAATTTTTCTAAACTTCATCAAATAGTTTACATCCCCCCCTCCCTCTTAAGCGAAGTTATACTAATTAACAACATCTTTCATGGCATGACTTGTAGATAATTTTATAAAATTAAAAAAAAAAAAAAAAAAAAAAAAATCTTCTAGTTATCATAATTTAGCATCATGATAGAAGAATAGGGTAAACCTTAGGGGTGAAAACAAATTGAATACGGTTAGATGTTGGACAAAATCATATCTGAATCCATTTTTTTTAAGATATGAATGTGAATACGGATGTGTTGATTGCTAAATTTTCGTTACTATATCCGCCAAAAACGGATATGGTCGGATATTTCTTCGGATTCGGATATGAATCTGATTTGTATTTGGATATTAGTTGAATTGAATAATAATATATACTAGCATGCACATATGGATTTGAACTAGAACTAGCAACAATGCAAGTAAAATTTCACACTCATACTCAAAATTTTATATACCTACATTTTATTGAACCAAAATATAAGATTTAATAAACATAAATGCAATTTCAATATGAAACTCATAATAAAATAAACGTAAAACAACTTTATTTTCCCACAATATATATAAACATCCCCCGTATCTCCCCACAAAAAACAAACGATCCCCCCTTATCTTCTCACAAATAGCAATTAAGACACCCTTATCTCCCAAAAATAAAAATAAAAATCAACTAAGCCTTCCTTATCTCCCACACATCTTAGCAATCAAAAAATTAGAACAGGAAAAAAAAAAAAAAAAAAAAAAAAAAAAAAAAAAAAAAAAAAAAAAAACATAAATAACGAAAGAAATCTACAAAACAATTATAACATTCTTAAACTAATTAAAAGAAAAAGGCCATAAAATCTAAACTATTACTATTAAGACATGCCAATCTTCTATAACGATGAAGAACAACAGATCCATTGTTCTGATTATGATTTGTAAGAGTACAACCACAGAAAATACATAAATCACTATCAATCAAACTAAAGTCATAAATAAACAAGTTACTGTAGTATTTTTCTCCATAAACTCTGATTCCAATTTCCAACTACAACAAAGCTCATAGATTTTTTTTCTTTGGTACATATCTAGAAATTTGAAATCACAATGCCGAAAAAGAAGCTCATGGATTTACAACTCGTTAGTTATTACCCAAATTAAAGTCATAAATAAACAAGTTACTGTAGCATTTTTCTGCATAAACTCTGGTTCCAATTTCCAACTGCAACAAAGCTCATAGATTTTTTTTTCTTCGGTACATATCTAGAAGCTTGAAAACACAATGCTGAAACAGAAGATCTTAGATTTACCACGAGAAGAACAACCGAAGTTGTAGGTCCAACGAGAACTTGGTCGCTCAAAAGGAGAGCTAACCCTAGAAATCGCCGCCTCGTCGTCCTCCTCGCGAGAGTGGGGCGGCGAGCGCGGTTTGGATCCGAACGTAAAGCGAGGACGAGCGGGGTTTAGGGCTCGGCGTTGGGACACGAACGAAACAAGGAGAAAGGGAGCGCCTGAGAGATAGGGGAATGAAACCCTAAATCTCGCCACCACGGCACCACCTCCTCTTCGCCCTCGTCGTCCTCCTCGCGAGAGAGCGCGTTGTGCGCGCGGTGAGAGAAAATGGACATGATCGATAGAGAAAAAGAGCGCTGTCGCGCGGACGAGTAGGGTTTAGGGTTTCGCCCGAATTTTTTTTTTTTTTCTTTTTTCTTTTTTTTTTCTTTTTAAGTAAGCCCCTGCTTTTTTTTTTTTTTTTTATGGGTTATTTACATATCTAACCCTACCAACATCGTTTTTATAAAAATAGTTCTCTAAAACATGGTAAATCTTAAAAAAAAAAAAAATTCATAAAACTATTTTTATAATTATAAAAATTTATAAATTTATTTTAAGAAAAATTCTATTTTTATTTTTATTTTTATTTTTTATTTTTATTATTATTATTAATTTTTGTTCGAGTACAAGTTATTACAGGTTAGAACTATTTATTACAGAAATGCATATAAGTAATAAAATAAGTAAAAATAAAATTAATTTTATGTTTGAATAAAAATGAGTAGTTAAATTAGAACAATAAAAATAAAAATAATTTAAATTTTAAATAATAATATTTTATTTAAATAATTAATATAAAAATACTAATTAAATAATAATTTGATTTATTTAATTAATTATTGTTAGATAATTTAAAATATTAAGTTTTAAAATAATTAATAATAATAAGTATTGTTAATAAATAATTTAATAAATTAATTAGTTAATCATTTAATAATTAGATAAAAAGTTAATTAAATAATTAGATTAGTCAAAATATTAGATCAATTAAATAGTTAATATAATAATTAAAATTATATTTACTTTAATTAAGTTTATTCTTAAGTAGGAACAAATTTATTCTAAGAAAAATAGTAAAATAGTTGTTCTAATCTTATACCGGCTTATTCTATATAAACGATAACTGTTGTTTTATTTATAACAAAAAGTGTCTGAATAACAAGACTTAAATTAAATAAGGCTAAATTACAAAAAATATCCTATAATATACCGCTTTTTCACTCTACCTCCCTGTCTTTAAAAAGCTTATATTTTGCTCCCTTGTAATTACGTAATTATTTTTAGGGGCAACGGGATTAACATAATAGAATAGGCAAAATGATCATAATACCCTCTTTATTTCTGTGCTTTACAATGATGGCAGAGAAGCAGCTCCGCAAAGCCTTCGCGTTGCTCCCCTCCGACTCCACCGCCGCCCCGGTCCCCGCCGAGAAGCTCTCCTCCTCTTCCCCACCCTGTCGTCGTCGTCGTCGTCTCCCCCGCAGTCGGAGAGGTCATAGGTGCCCAGGGAGCCGCGTCCCCGCGCGGCGCCCCCAGGGAGCAGGTCAACACGCGGCGGCCTATGGGGGCCTGCCATGTGGCGACCCCCCTCACCCCATGCTAACCCGCGCCAGACGAGGCACGGGTCCCCACGCGCTGACCTGCGTCACGCGGGCGCTTCCCCGCGCGCATGCTGTGCGCAGTGGTGCGGCGAGTGGGGCGCCGCCACGTGGCGCCCCACCAGCCTCGGGCCGCGCCTGACCTGGAGCGCCATCGCCAGGGAGGGTCCGGGCGGCGACTGCGCCGACGATCGCCGAGGGCTCCCGACAACGACTGCGGCGGGATCCCTCGCGGAGCGACGGAGCTCGGCCTCGGAGCGATCGGGAGAAGAAGAGGTTGAAGGATATTTTCGGCATATTACATAGAAATTGACGGCTCAGTAACGAAATGCTAACGGCGGGATGTAAATACACAATTCCATAATTACGATGAGGCAAAATATAGACTTTTTAAAAATAGGGGGTAAAGTGAAAAAACGGTATATTATGAAAGAATTTTTTGTAATTTAGTCATTAAATAAAGATAAAAGTGTACTGAACTTACATGGACTATAAATTATTTTGATTTTGCTATCAATCTTTTAAATTTTTGATATCCTATTTAGTCTTTTGATTTATTTAATTTGAGTTAGTTAGAAGTGTTTTCGATTTATTTAATTTGAGTTAGAAGTGTTTTGGCTTCAAATTTTGATTGAGTTATTTTTTTAGCACAAATTTAATTAGTAATGCAATTTTTATAACTATAAATTTATTAAATTTAGTAATTAGCTTTAAATTAAAAATTAAAATATTATTGATTTACTCAAATCAAAAAATTTAAAAAATAGATAGTAAATTAAAATTTAATAGCCAATTTAAAATAGTCTATAGTTTAGATAACTTCTACACATTTGTATCTATAAAATTATAAGTTACACATTTGGTCCTCAAACTATGAGGTTGCGGACACTTCGGGCCCGTTTGGTAACGGGATAAGACATAACTAGCTATTCCAAGAATAAGTATAAAATACGGGACTAGTGTAAAAAAGCATTTGGGATAGTTTAAGGAATAAGAGATTTTGTATTTGGTATAAGAATGAAGAATAAGATAAATAAAGAGTTTTAATTGATGTAAATTACCTTTTTGCCCTCAGACTTTATTATGTAATAATAAGGTGAGAGATGATGCCTCGGTAGACGTGGAAGAGTATTTAAGAAAAAAAATAAGAAGGTGATTGAGAATAGTGATAACAGTAATTCTTATTTATTCTAGTTGTACCAGAACAAGCTATACCGATTGATTCTGGTGCGTTTGGAAGAATAGGAGAGATATCCCTTCTATTTCCGGTTCTATTCCGGTTCTATACCGAATCCAAACGTGCCCTTCGTTCCTTAAACTTTAATTTGTTACAAATTTTGACTCGAACTTTCAGAAACAAACAAGTCCTATAATCTAATTTAGTTAACTAAATATTGATATATCGCTAATAGTATTTTGATTCATAATGCACCAATAATTAAGATATCATATTGTTTTTTATATCAATGATACGTTAAAATTTAGTAAGCTTCATATGAAATTTGATTTAAATTCTAAAAATTTGAACAAAAAATTAAAATATATTTGAGCCAAACATTATAATATATCAAAAAATTACAATAATGCACCAATAATTAAGAGATCATATTATTTTTTATATCAATGATATGTTAAAATTTAGCCATCTACATATGAAATTTGATTTAAATTCTAAAAATTTGAACAAAAAATTACAATATATTTGAGCCAAATATTATAATATATCAAATTTGTCACTTGATTTATATTTTGAGGACAAAGTGTGCAATTTAGCCCTTATAAAAGATTTTATTATTATTATTTTTTTTCATTTTAACCTTTTAAGAATTTATAAGTAGTCAAATAATTTTATAATAAAATTATTTGGCAAAATTATTATTTTTTTTGTCCAACTAATTAAAAAACTATCAATTATTTATCATATTTAATAGAAATAAATTGTTTATATTAAAAATCACAAATCACGGTTTCTCTTTTTCAAATGTAATTATTTATCATATTTAATAAAATTAATTTATTTTTATATTAAAGATGATAAATCACGGTCGCTCTTTTTTGAATGCAATCGAAGGTAAAAAAGAAAAATTTCTTGAGACTCTTAGTAAATGGATTGATTATTTGGAGTGTTCCGTTATTGTTGTGGGTCTTTTGCTTTTATTACATCAATACGGATTATCTGAAAAATTATTAATAATTTTTTTTCAAATATTTATGATTCGTGGTCTGGTCAGAAATTGCTACAAAAAAAAATTCAAAAGAAAAAATTGATTGTATAGGAGAAGAGAAATGCAATAAATAATTTACCACTTATTTTTATTTTTTATATATAATTTTAATAAATTATATATAATAATTATAATAAATTATATATAATAATTATAATAATGAGAACAATTCTCCGCGTTTATAAAATTAGGTGGCTAAATAAAATTTTAAAAGGATTATATAACAAATTATAGATTTTTATAGGTTCATTGTGAAAAAAAGTCTCCTATAAAATGTCTTCTCCCTCGTCGTTGTGTTATCTCTCTCTCTCTCATGTCCACAGACTCCACACACACTCTTTCTCTCTCTTATATCTAATCCTTAAACCCTCCTAAAGTCCCTCTCAAGCTCTCTTCATCCTCCTCCTCCTCCTCCTCCTCCTCTCCCCCTGCACTGTATAACGAAACCCTAGTTTCGCTCCATCCATGGCCGCGGCCAAATCCCCTCTCTCCCCAATCTCGCTCACCGACCTCCTCTTCGCAGGATCCCCTTATCGTCCTAGGGTTTGGTGGAGGCTCCCGGCGCCCAAATGCCCTCGCCGCGCCTCGACAGGGAGCCGCGCCAGCGCGTTCTACACCGAGGGCGCCCCCGCCGCGGTGGCGCCGCGCAAGGAGAGGGCGGAGCCGGAGGCGGACGAGATCGCGCTCCTCAATGAACGGATCCGGCGGGAGCACGGCCGCCGCGAGGCGGCGAGGGCGGCGGCGCCGCCCATGGACGCCGCCGAGGCTGAGGAGTACATAAGCATGGTGAAGGAGCAGCAGCAGAGGGGGCTACAGAAGCTTCGGGGGTGCGACGGTGAACGGAAAGGTATAGGGGGGTTAGGGTATCGGGTGGATCCCTACGCGCTCCGGCCGGGGGACTACGTCGTGCACAAGAAGGTTGGGATTGGCAAATTTGTGGCGATTAAGTACGATGTGCCCAAGGATTCTTCGTCGGGGCCGATCGAGTACGTGTTTATTGAGTACGCCGATGGGATGGCGAAGCTTCCTGTTAAGCAGGCCAGCCGCATGCTCTACCGGTACAATCTGTGAGTCGCCGAAACCATTCCTTCCTATTTAACATCATATAAGTGTTAGGAAAAATATTTAAAGAATTTGATTATGATTAAAATCTAACTAATCTAATTATAAGATAAAATAAAAACTTACAGATAACGCAAATAATCCAAAATATTTAAATGATCCGGAAGCGTGCGTAGCACTGCCCTAAGGTGTATTCCCGTCCTTGCGTGCGGAATTAACCGAGAACACCACCCCAAGGTACGACCGAAATTCTTCCTCCTGCGAGCACGATCGTGCGGAGGTTGACGGAAATTCTTTCAACACCCAATTAAGTAAGAAAGAGATGAAAAATATGAAAATGAAATAGTTAAGAGGTTTCTCTGTTTCTTCCTCTGTTTCCTATATTACAAGAACAGAGGAGAAACATAAATATATATATATATACGAAAGAAGTCGAACGTTGGGAATCGAACGTTGCCCAACGTTCGACCCACGTAACGGTCGACCCACGTGCGCAAAAAACGGAACGGAAAGCCACGTTCCGCCTGGCAGAAGAAACGGAAGCACGTTCCGTTAAGTTTCTTCTGCGCTAAGAAAGAATAACTGAATTAAAATAAATAAATAAATAATAAATATTAATAATAATAATAAATAAATAAATAATAAAAGGAATAAATAAAATTAAATAATGAGGATTTTGAATTTACCCCAACAATCTCCCACAAAATTCAAAATTCACTATTTTGAAAATAAAAATCAAGATCAAAATTAAAAATAAAAAACTGGGTGTTTATACTATGCAATAGGCGAGGTGTCTTTAAAAGACTTAACCCCGCTTAGTGTAAGCAGCTTCCATCAGAAGGAATCGGAGTGAACCAGGTCTTGAACTACGTTCCTTTGACCCTGACTTCAGCTACCACACACACAGTACAGAATCTTCCGTCGCGAGTCTGTGCATTTATGGCCATGCACAGTACCTTGATTTTTCAAGAGAGTTTCTATGGATAGCCCAACATCTCATAGCCGCGGCCATATACGGATACTCTCTTATAGGTGGTTTCCTCCAGGGATGTGTGTAGAGTCACATCTCGCGGAAATTACCGCCTTGGATCCCATTAAGAGTTATAAACTCAACCTCAACCACTACACAGAGCACTACTCATCATAGGGATGGGATTGGAGATAAAACTCCTCTATAAAAACAGTAGAAATGCTCTTTGGCCAACCTGACAGCTTGTTTTTACCACATTGAACCTTCTTCAAGGGATCTCCTATCACAAAGGTTGGGTTCCCACCGCAGGAAGGCCCTTTATGGGCATAGCCCCATCCCCCTCGATGACTCAAAAATTTTAATCCTGTTCAGGCCTTTCGTCAAGAAATCTGCAAGTTTCTGCTCAGATATGATAAAATTCAAAGAAATAACATTATGAAAATTAGACATCTAACAGATTCTTGTCTCAATTTAATATGTCTATTAGCTTTGAAATTTATCAATTTCATTTTACAAAAACTTAATTGCAGCTCTAGAATCACACCGAATAGAAATAGATTTGATGTCCAAAGAATCAGAAATTCAATTGGTATCGTTGTACAGAACAACCAGCAAATTTGAGTCCATAAGATAGATTACTTTTAAATTAACGAAATACTTTCTCTCGAGCAATCTAATGAATCATACTAGGATCAACAGAAATATGAATCGGTGAACAATCAGGATACCCAAATATATCAAGCTGATAAAAACTTTTCCCCACAAGTTCTGAGATACATCAGAACTTAAAAACATAACATCAACCATGTCTAATGGGGTTTGGTTCAATCTCACTAAATCGGTATTGGTTTTATATTCTGATTGAAGGAAGTGCAAACCTAATTTTAATAGTTCTCTAAGTTCATAAGCAAATCTGGATAAAAATCAAATAATTTGTCCAGTAGACAAATAGCTTGATATGTATCTGAGTTTGAAACATTTTAGATAATCTAATGGAGAGAATAAAAAAAAAAAATTTAAGACTAGCAACTATGAGCTACAAAAAAGATTCAATAAGTCTTTTAATATTATTATTATTTGTTTTATTATATATATATAAAATAAATACACATTGTTTAAGATTTTAATATTAATCTTTTTATCTCAATTAGTTCAGCAGCAACTAGATGACACAAATAATTTAATATTTAATTTGAATTAGATATTTTTAAATATAAATACAATAAAAGGAATATATGCTATAAAAATGATCTAAAACAATATATATATAATTAAATTTTATTTTCACTGGTTAGTAAGTTATTTTTTTTCTTTTTAAAAAGTTGGAAGCTGTGGGTTCAAATCTCATTCACACCAAAACCTTTTCTTTTTTTTTTTTTTTTTCCAAATCGTGACTTTTTTTTTTTTTTTTTTTTTAAGCGAAAAAAAAATATTTATATACGATAGCATAACAACAATTTTTCTTTTTTTCAATAAACCGTACATCCTAAATTATATATAATTAAAATATACAAGTTAAATTATAAAATTATGCAATTAAAATTTATCATGCTAATCTTGAAATATTTTAAATTATGATTTCAAATAAACATCAAACTTATCAGATAAAATTATATGGAATATAATTTTAAGATAAATTAGTACTTGTTAGATTATAAATCACAATCAAACGGGAGAGTACACCTTAGATTGTTAGGAAAAATATTTAAAGAATTTGATTATGATTAAAATCTAACTAATCTAATTATAAGATAAAATAAAAACTTACAGATAACGCAAATAATCCAAAATATTTAAATGATCCGGAAGCGTGCGTAGCACTGCCCTAAGGTGTATTCCCGTCCTTGCGTGCGGAATTAACCGAGAACACCACCCCAAGGTACGACCGGAATTCCTCCTCCTGCGAGCACGATCGTGGCGGAGGTTGACGGAAATTCTTTCAACACCCAATTAAGTAAGAAAGAGATGAAAAATATGAAAATGAAATAGTTAAGAGGTTTCTCTGTTTCTTCCTCTGTTTCCTATATTACAAGAACAGAGGAGAAACATAAATATATATATATACGAAAGAAGTCGAACGTTGGGAATCGAACGTTGCCCAACGTTCGACCCACGTAACGTTCGACCCACGTGCGCAAAAAACGGAACGGAAAGCCACGTTCCGCGTGGCAGAAGAAACGGAAGCACGTTCCGTTAAGTTTCTTCTGCGCTAAGAAAGAATAACTGAATTAAAATAAATAAATAAATAATAAATAATAATAATAATAATAAATAAATAAATAATAAAAGGAATAAATAAAATTAAATAATGAGGATTTTGAATTTACCCCAACAATAAGTAGCTGCATTGTAATAGCTGACGAAGAGGAAGCAATTTTCTGTATGAATTTATTAGCTGCATTAGAGCTACCTAAAATAAATTGGTAATTTATTGGATAATTTACTCAATTTATGTGATTCTCTGTATTAAGTATAGCGGCCAACATCACCTGCCAAATTGTTTGCGTTTTAATTAAAAAATCATAACAAAATTTCGAAACTGTTTGAGACAAACAGAATGCAGGGCTGAAATTGAAGCAATTGAAACTCCACGGGCTAATAAAGTAAACAATGAAGGTGTTGGGGTGATTTCTAAATAAAGCTTCTCTTTTTGTAATTTTGTTCGTAGATGTAGAGATTTGCCGCAAGCATTACTGAATTTCCAGATGTCAAACTTCCTCTCGCTGTTAGTCAGTTGCTGTTATATCTAGCATGGTAGATTTTCTGTATGCATGGTTTAACACACTGTCCAATCTTTTGTTCTTGGCAAAAAATAAAAAATATAATAAATAAATAAATATATATATATATATATATATATATATATATATATATATATATATATATATGTGTGTGTGTGTGTGTGTGTGTGTGTGTGTGTGTGTGTGTGTGTGTGTGTATAGAGTAGAGCTTATATACTCTCAAAAGCACAAACTCAAATATACTCTCAAATATGCTTGTAAATTTTTTACCATTGGAATTGCATTGGGATTTGTGCTTTTGTAAAGTCAACTAAAGAGAAAGAAAGAAAAAGTAAATAGCACAAATCTCAATGCAAATCCAATGGTAAAAAATTCACAAGCATATTTGAACTTATGCTTTTGAGAGTATATAAGCTATACTCTCTCTCTCTCTCTCTCTCTCTCTCTCTCTCTATATATATATATATATATATATATATATATATATATATATATAGTCCGGCTAGAATACTATCGTTAGCACCAAGCAATTGGTGCTATCAAGTTTTCAGCCGTTGGATGAAAAGATATACGGTTGGGATTATAGTGGTCCCCTAATAATTTTATTATTCAACCAACCACCTAGTAAACCCTATGGAACCACTATCATCTTAACCACACATCCTTTAATCCAAAGGCTAAAAACTTGATAGCGCCAATGGCTTGGTGCTATCGATAGTATTCCAGCCTAATTCATATATATATATATATATATATATATATATATATATATATATATATATATATATATATATGACTATTTATTCAGGTTATTGTTTTTGCAGACCAAACGAAACAAAAAGGCCACGGGCCTTGAGCAAGTTGAATGATCCTATCACATGGGAGAGGAGACGAATAAAGGGGAAGATTGCTGTACAGAAGATGGTTGTTGACTTGATGGAGCTGTACTTGCATAGGCTGAAACAGAAAAGGCCCCCATACCCGAAGAATCCGGCTGTGGCTGAATTTGCTGCTCAATTTCCTTATGAGCCTACGCCTGATCAGAAGCAGGTTTATTATTGCTTAACAATTATCTTCTCGCTACCGGGGTTGTACTGTGTAGAATTCTGGCTTCTATTGTTTATGCATTTCAAACTGATGGTTCATATTTTATTGATGTACAAGCTTTACTTAGGTTGACATATAATGGAAGTGATCATTTTACAATTTTGTTTTTCTTTTTCAGTATGCTAACTATTTTTTTCATGTTGCTGGTTTCTGTATAACTATATACATTTATCCTAAGTTTGTTTTATTGACAAGGTGTCATAGGTACTGCAGATGCATATTTGTATTATATCTACACTTTATTTACATTGCACTTCATGGGATTCTAATATGAGTTTGGTCCTGTTGGGCAGGCTTTTATTGATGTTGAGAAGGATCTTACGGAAAGAGAAACACCAATGGATAGATTGATTTGTGGTGATGTTGGGTTTGGCAAAACTGAAGTTGCACTGCGTGCCACCTATTGTGTCGTCTCTGCAGGAAAACAAGCTATGGTTCTTGCACCGACTATTGTCCTGGCTAAGCAACATTTTGATGTAATTTCTGAGCGCTTCTCTAGATATCCTCATATAAAGATTGGTCTGCTGAGCAGGTTTCAGGTACGCCACTGTGCTAAATAGGTTCACATGGTATACTTCATGTGAATGCAGTTTTTCGAAAATGCTCTATTTGCAAATTTCTTCTAGTTACCTTATTATTTATTGTGCATTTTATGTTATCAGCTCAAATAATCATAAGTTTTCGTGGTTTGCTTGTGTGAAATTTCCTACTTTCAGAAGCTAAAACTGATTAGTTCTCTTCCAGTAAAAGGTTTTGTTATTTCGCCAAACTTTAACAATTTTTGTTTACCTGTCAAATTATTCAGCACTTCTATCTTGCGTAATCATGTAAACCAGTTTGAAATCATTGTATGTCAGGCAAACTGATTTGCATGATAATAAAGTTGCTGCATTCTCACTTCATTATTTGCTCTATAGTACACAGTTTTTGTTTAATGGTTTCATTGTGCTTCGAATTACATTGTCTTGTTATCATGTTGCTCTTTTATCCGTCTTAGTAAGTTGCACTTTACTCTACAGACAAAGTCACAAAAAGAAGAATATCTTTCAATGATAAAGAATGGCCATTTGGATATTATCGTTGGAACACATGCTCTTCTTGGGAACCGAGTGGTCTATAGTAATCTGGGTCTGCTTGTTGTCGACGAGGAGCAGGTTTTTTCTAGTATTTTCAAGTATTGTATATGTCAGATTACTTTGACTGTTGAATTGAATAATCAATTCTCTAAAATTCTATGTGAGCAGCATAATAAGTTAATGTACCTACGAACTATCATGTACTTCTCAGTATGAAACTATGAATCCAGTCCATGTTAAGTTGGACAGAGGCTGAGCTGGAAAATTTCATGTTCTTGTGAAACACATTTTACAATTTTAACCTCCTCTATGTCACCCATCATGCATTTAGTAACTTGTTCAAATAGAAACTAGGGGCAATCATGCATCTGATATGCTTCTGTTAAATTGCATCTTTATTTATTGATCAGGTTCTTTTATGCGTGACTTCAAATTTTTATGTTGTCGCACACTGTCCTTTTTTGCCATTTAGATCATTCTCTATCATTGTCTTCTGAATTTACAATATCTCTCTTGCATGTGCCAAAGCTGAAGCTGAAGTTGTGTAGAAACTTTGGAAATTTAGGCTAGTGAATAACTTAGTCCAGATTTGGGATAGAAATTGCGAATCTTATGTAGTTTTGCTGATAATTTTTCTTCTAGGAAGTGGTCCATTTGTTATTGTCTTTTTTTATTAAAGACCAAAGAAGTGTCCTAGTACTATCTCACTTAGGGGTTAATTGGTTTACTCATGATATTTCATTTGACAGAGGTTTGGCGTGAAACAGAAGGAAAAGATAGCATCATTCAAGACTTCTGTCGATGTCCTCACCCTCTCTGCAACACCTATTCCACGAACTCTTTACCTAGCATTGACTGGATTTCGTGATGCTAGGTAATAACTCCCTGTTGATTAGTTCTTGGTTAAATTAACATATATACTATAACTGTTTAACTGGTGAAAAGAGCGCGTAATTTTCATGCCGCAGGACTTTTGGTCATTGTCATGCATGTATTCTTTTACTAATCAAGTATTGGATCTTGTTGCTTGACTTCAACTTTTGACAGAAGTATATTTTTCTTCTGTCAGCTTAGTTTCTACGCCTCCTCCGGAGCGGGTTCCAATAAAAACCCATTTGTCAGCTTATAGTAAGGAAAAGGTTTTACAAGCAATAAAATTTGAGCTGGATCGTGGTGGTCAAGTGTTCTATGTTTTACCCCGGATTAAAGGCAAGTTTCAAGTTCATTTGTATTACATTGTTCATAATCCATGGAACATAAATCCAATGTGTATATAGGTATAAAATGATAAGGGAAGCTAGTTTTTTTATATTGTTTTTTCTCTTAGCTGAGGATTGTACTTTAAATATGATTCTTTTACTAGTAAAGTCAGTTTCCTAGATTGTTATTTTCCAGAATGGAAAAGGCAGAAAACTGCCATGGTCTAATGTGCAAATCTGCATCCCTCTTATTAAAAGAATTTAAATAGGCAAATAGGGATGCTAATCATATAAATTACATCCATTTGTGCTATTGTCTTGGCAATTAGTGTGGCTACCAAAATAAGATGAAACAAAACAAAAGAAATTAACATACATTTGTGGCTTTCCGCTTGGAATCATTAAAAGGACTAGATATGATTAATTTATTTACCCTAGTTTGAAGATAATAGGATTTACAATGCATTTTGTATCTTTCTTTTTTCATAGCTTTTTAATTTTGCTATATTCTTGTAACAGGGCTGGAAGAAGTAAAGGAATTTCTAGAGCGATCATTCCCGAACATAGCACTTGCAATTGCTCATGGAAAGGTTTATTAGCTAATGCCAGATATAGTTTATGGGCTTTCCTGAGATATGTCTGTTTTCTCTGAATGGAATTCCATATTATGCTTGTAACGTCCAGAACTAGATAGTTTTTTTTTTCCGGCGTTAGTCACTACTATTCCACCTTACGTGATTCTATCTCATGCTGCCTTTGATCCCGACCCTTTTCCAATTTGTAAAATTTGCTCTATTAATTAGCAAATTTTGCTATCAATATTTTCTATAGAGAGTTGTCTCTTTATAAAAATTTAATTATTTTAAGACATGCTTTTTGAAATTGAAATTTAAAAACAATTATGCCATACCCACTTTCTATGACTTCACTATTAGGCTGTGTCTAATTGACAGATAGACATGATTCATGAGTTCAAAAGAGAGAGAGAGAGAGGCAGCCTATCAAATGTATGAGTTGTTGAAAGTTTGTAAAAAAAGGCTGAAGTTGGGTGTAGTATTACTTTCTCAAACTAGCGCATATGGATTGTTGAAAATAATTCGCAATAATTATTTCTCAGGAGCTGCACCTCTGGCCAGTGGCCAATGATTGCTGGAATGACTGTTGGTGAGATTTTCTGTAATATCTAGGTTCTTATGTACTCCACCCAAGATTGCCTTTTAGGATTAGAATTCATTAATTGGGGCCAAATTATTGCATATAAGATATTCAATCTTTTGTCAGTAAACTACTTACTTTCAAGCTATGTTCTTCTTATTCTTACTCTTCTTATTTGATTGGCAAATTTTGCAGCAATACTCGAAGCAGCTAGGAGAGACTATGGAAAACTTTGCTCTGGGAGAAATTAAAATTCTAATTTGCACAAACATAGTTGAAAGTGGACTTGATATTCAGAATGCTAACACCATTATCATTCAAGATGTTCACCAATTCGGGCTTGCTCAGTTGTATCAGGTAGCATTCTTCTTCATTTCATTCTTTTGTCATCTATTTACCTTAACATCATTGCTGAGACTGCAATCAATTGACCACATAAAAATTGATAATTGTTTGTAAGTGAAGGAGAAATAGTAGCTTAATGAAGGCATATTAGAATGGAATATCATTAGCATAAGAACGTTATTTTTGCTCAATATACCAGATTTTGATTCACCAACTTGGCATCAAATATAAATCTTTATTAGGTATTTTACTAATTTATATACTTTTCTTTTTCTTAATTTTATTTTCTCCTTTTTGGTGATTGGGCAGTTTGTACTTGAGGTGAATATATTGCTCTAAACTTCAAAGAAATTTCTTCCAATAGTTTCTGGTATATGTTTCGGAAAGTCAGTGTCGGAACTGTGCCTTTATTATGAAGAAGTTAGGTTTTCATATGATCCAAACTAAAGTTAATACTCATTGGCTGTTATTGATCGTGATTTTCTCCTGTAGTGCTACTATTGTTAGAGTTGCTAATAGATTGCGCCTTCACTCACTGAATGCTTAATAACAATCATACAAGTTTGATATAATTATAAGAGTTATAATTAAGTAAGGTAGATATCTCCATGCAGTTAAAGATCAACATTGAATTCTCAGATCTTTAATGCCTGCTCCCGAAAGCACTTTGTTTATGAATATTTTAAAACTGCAGGGCAACGAAAATCTCAGAAGTCCTATTTTGGGCTTTGATTTTTATTTCTAGTTCCACTATGTGTGGCCTCTAAACAGCCTGTAACTTTTTGCCGCATCGTGATAATAAAGATGCTTCTGATGGATCATATGACGCCACTGTTGCTTTAATACCTGTTTGTTTCTGTTTCTCTTTTTGTTATTTATTGATTCGAAGTTTCTTAATAGCTGCGTGGGAGAGTGGGGCGAGCAGACAAAGAAGCTTTTGCGTATTTATTCTACCCTGACAAATCATTGCTCTCTGATCAAGCATTGGTACATTTTCTGCTTCATCTCTGTTTTGTTCTTTATTTGAGAAAGTTTTAGAAATATCCTTTCATTGTTCCAAAAAGGTGACTTGTCTCTGAACTTTTCACTTCTTTGGGCCCTCAGCTTCCTCTTGTGTTGCAATGTCATCCCATACGTTTTTAACTGTGTTTCAAATACGCTAAAACAAGGCAGTCATTTCATAGTTGTAAATTTACAGGAAAACTTGAGAGTTTTGTCACAGTCAGGGATGAAATTTTAAAATATGGGGAAGTTTACAGGCCAAGTCACCATACCGGGATAGTACAGGGACTATCCATATAAACTTTTTGTTGGGAATGACCTTTTCATCCCCCTAGCTGCCCCTGGCGCTGGAGTTTCGACTCGCTTACTCACTTTGATGGTGTCCAGACGGGCTCGCAACTTTCTTAGAGAAGGTCCGCTCGCTCATCGATCCCTGATCCTACAAGGGCCTCCAAGTCTTAATAGGATGGCTATTAGGGCACAACACTATTATTAGGCCCCTATTAATCCATAATCGATTGACAGGCATACCTTTAGAGGAGATAGACCTCTTGAAACGATAAAAAGTTTCTAATTTCATATCTACTCTGACTTCATGTCCCCCTTGATCTTCCCTTGGAGTGCCAATTGTATCATACTGTATATAGCAAGTATATTGATAGTCTTAAGCTCATCTAGTGCCAGTGCACGTAACTATAATTGTAAGTTACGTGCCTTACTATACCGTACTTTTGGTTCTGAACCAGAACCAAAAGTACGGTATAGTAAAAGTTATCCTTGCATTCAGTAGGATTTTTGGGGTACACAATTCAGTCAGCCGGTATTCTTAGTCTGCTTGGACTATGCATAGTCCAAGCAGACTATGCTATTGTTATCCTTACTTTGATTGTATGAACGTAAATAAGGATAACAAGCACAACCGAAAACTCGCAACATATTGTAATCAGGTTTTTGATGAAATAATCGTTCAATAGGAGACTGATTGTTTATCACCGAAGAAGGCATGCGATTAATTATAAATACTTCTAATTTATAATTAAGAAAAGCTAAGAGAGAGGATTTGATTTCCTCTCGGCGGCACTCTGCTCATGGTTTGATTTTAAAAGGTAAGGAAGTTGAATGTGAACTCTTCCTGGCTGTTAGCTCAAAGGGAGTGAAGTCCGCCTATCAATCATAATAAAAGTACGCCCTCTCTCTTGTCAACTCTGAACTCATGGTCGAATGTGAACAAGGAATAAGCAGTCTTAGCTGCAGTTGCCGTTGAAGGAGTAAGCGCGCTGGAAGTCTTGTCGGCCTAACCTAGAAGTAGGAGTGGAAGGCTCAAGGTAAGCGAGGAGGAGAGTGATTTGAACTCTTTCGGGAAGAATAGCTAGAAGTTCAATGCTTAGTAAAGTACCCCTGGGGTGAGACTTGCTTTTTTACAATTGAATGAGACTTGCCTCTCTTCTTTCACCCTGATCTTCTCACTTGAGAGATCGAAGAATAGAACTAGTATTTTCTTTTCCCAGGAACGATCAGAGTCGGCATTACTGGTCTTAAGGTCTTAAGCAGAGTGAGATTTAGAAGGCTCTGTAGCCGGAGTAGAAAGATTCAAGGTGCGAGGGTTCAGAAAAGAAAGCATCAAATCCGATTTTCTCTCTGCTTTGAATAGCGTAGTCGTAGTAAAGTAAAGTCCTCCCTTGCACCAGACAATAGAGGTTGATACCGAAGGGGTTTCTGACTGAATCATCGAGGTGGCGGGCGCAAGAAACCGAAGGGCGAATGAGTGGGCTTCCATGAAATGGAAACGGGCGGCATCGTTCAAATTCATAAAGACATAAAGATAAATGAATGCAATCACTACGAGAGATGGGATTGGGATCTTCCCTAATAAACCTAGACTTCGGGTTTCCTAGTCTAGTTCGAGATTGCCTTGATCACCCTACCCGTCGATGAAAGTCAACTCAATAAGAAGGAAAGTATTATTAAGCTGGAATGTTGAAAGTCTCCACGGCCTCGGCCTTTCCGGCTCACAATGATGTTGGAGGGACAGAGCAAAGAAAAATCAAACAGCACTTTTCCTCGCTTTCTTGTAACATATTTGAGGAAGAATACGAACGGGATTCCACTGCACATTCATAGGTTCTTTGAAAGAGGTTGTGCACATGAATATGACTCTATGACTTTCTTCCTTTCGTACCGTCGATGGTACGCTCTGTAGGCGCCATTGCCATTTCCTTGCTAAAAAATCCACATAACAAATTGGCTACCTTTAGAGGAGATTGATCACTCTCCTCTGTGTTAATGGTATGGCTATTATCCTAGTTTTAATGGTATTGAAGATAAAGGGATAATCCACACAAGGGGCGTGGGACCGAAACGAAAGGGGCCGCCATTAGTTGGGGGAAGGTTGGGGGGAAGGTGTAACATCCTTCGAGAGCTGTATAAGTACATCTCTTTACTTATGGTATTGAATAACAAAGGGATAAAAAAGAATATACACTTAAGAATTGAAGGACTGGGAATCGAGGCCAAACTAGCTGATAGGGCGCAGATAGTTAACCTCGCTTCTTTGGTTTACCTGTACCTTTTGGTGTTGAGAAATTTATTCATTTTAAGTCCGAGAATTTCTTTATTTTTAGGCCGATAATTTTGATATTTTAAGTCCGAGAATTTTGATATTTTAAGTCCGAGAATTTTGATATTTTTAGTCCGAGAATTTTCATTTATTCACTAACTGTAAATAAACATTCAATTATTCACCATTTTTAGTCCGAGAATTTTGATATTTTTAGTCCGATAAAAGTGAATGTTTATTCACTTACAGTAAATAAAATTTATTCTTATATTTTTAGGTATGCCCTAACATCAGTAAATAGGGCACAACCCTATTATTAGGGGTTGTGCCCTAACATCAGTAAATAGGGCACAACCTCTAATAATAGTGTTATTAGGGGTTGTGCCCTATTTACTGAAAAGGCCAGTAAATAGGGGTGCATCAATTGATGGACTGAAGTCCATAGGGAGGATAAGGAAAGAAGGGAATTCCATCTTGTCATCCCAGAGGAAAGCAGGGTATAGGGAAGCTCTCATCTGTGAATGAATCCCTTGACTTTATTCCTCTCCTCCTCCACCAGTCTGGTCCCCCTCTTTAGTTTGCAGCTTTTGTGGATCCTACCTACCTTTCTTTCTTTTTTTGTGTGGCCTAGCTTTTGATCCGATTGAGCTGGGGCAGAGGCAGAGCTAATCCGTCAAAGGGTGGTTTTGACTTTCAGTCGGACTGCTACCGTCTCATCCTCGATAGAATGATCAGTGCAGAGATCTTGAAAGTTTTGTAGTCTTCAGCAGAGGCACCTAAAAACTTCGGGAAGTTCTCTAGGATTATGAGATCAGGCATGGGCCTGGAGGGGGCTGTCATGCCAGTGGGGTGGCGGATAGCCAGCCTTTCGGAGGAGTATTCATCATCTGATGGTTCTCTTTAATCTCCGTTGAAGGTTTCGGTCTTTCTGGATCCTTACAGTCAGTGCCAGTCAGGTCTATAGATGCTTGGGTTCGTAGTCATTTTTGCAGGGTGATTAACTCGGAGACTGAAAATGGAGTAAAGGAGGCCAGTGGATGATTTAGCCCACTGAGTGTGTGGGAAAAAAGATTCCTAGTGGGCAACTACGGGTTGAGATAAGCCACAGACTGAAACTCTTCTCCCCAGTGGAGTCGCCACGCAGATGCTATTGTCTTTCGGATTGGTCAGTCAGGTCGAGAGGAAGAACCTTTATCCCTGCAGAGGGCCTTTGCAGTACTCTCGGCTTACACTGCAGGGGCCAGTTTTTTTCGTTTCGGTTCACACTACTTACGAAAGTCTCGTTAGGTGCGCTCGCGAATACGTCGTATTGGTATGTTCACATTCAAGTTTGGATCAAGGGAAGAAAAAGCAAAATGACTCCCGGTTCCAAAATGGAACAAATACCCTAACCTAAGGTCATCCTTTCCTGAATCTTTGCTCTTCTCTTTCTTATTCTTTATTATATAACTGTCACTTTACCGGAAAAGTGAGACCGTCACGTCTCAGGGTCGTACGCCTGGAACAATCAGGGTCGTCGTACAATTTCGGCGATTACAAAAAATAAGGAGTATATCCCTCTCCCTCTTTGTCTTTCCACTTCCGTCGTTCAGGAACAAAGACTTCGCCAAATTCTTTTGAGTCCCGGCCCGGTTTTTCCCCACTAACCAATTACGTTACGACCACTGAACAAACTTGGTTGACGAACATGGTTTATAGCCTTTTATGGTCCACGATTCAGTGACCATGGACGAGGGCAATCTTATGTATTATTAATACATTGAGTTGTTGACGTGGTAATTTCTAGTGCTGGATTCTTGGTAGGCCTTCTCTTTCTGGGGAATGGGGAAAGGAAGAATGTTCTATTCGTTCCTTCAGCAATAAGGAGAGGGGCAGGAGGGTTCTTTCCTTTTTTATTTAAGCCTTAGCCGAGAGGAGAAGAGACCTTCTTTTTGAGCTTGGATCTAGCTTTTCTCTTTGCTGACCGATATTCTTAGTCTTGATGCTAACATCTTAAGCCTGTGTACACGGCTTCTTATTGAAACTTATCCCACAAATTGGCTACCTTTAGAGGAGATTGATCACTCTCCTCTGTGTTAATGGTATGTCTCTTTGCTGACCGATATTCGTGAAGTTTTTATTGAAACTTATCGGCTGTTATTTGTGAAGATTGTTTATCTGTTTTTGCTTATAGTTTTGATTGTTTTTACTTTAACCTAGTTGGTTGTTATGCCTTTTCTTCTTCTGGCTCTAGGAGAGATTGGCTGCTGTTGAAGAATACGGAGAACTAGGCCAAGGTTTCCATCTTGCAGAAAGGGATATGGGTATAAGAGGATTTGGAAATATTTTTGGTGAGCAGCAGACTGGTGATATTGGAAATGTTGGCATCGATCTTTTCTTCGAAATGCTGTTTGAGAGCTTATCAAAGGTATTTATAGTCCTCTTTTCTATAATTAAACACTTATTTTACTTGTTATTTTAGGCCTTGTGGATTAATATTATTTCTGGTCAAATGCATATGCATGATGTCGCTTTTAGTGGACACATCAATTTTTTTCCAGCTGTTCTTATACATAAAATTTGCTATGTATATATGATGCATGGATTCTTTCTTTTACCATTTGACTAGTTTTGCTTTCTTAGCTTCAAACGTATGACAGTTCCCTTTATAGTATGACAGCACAACTTTCGTTATTGTTATTAAGTTGCCTGATATGGATTTGTTCTTGTTGGACAAGTTCTTTACAAAGTTGATGAGGCAATAATTGACTATAAACGGTCAATACATTGTTGTTTCTTATATAACTGTGAAAATTCTGAGCTTGCTTCTCTTGTATCTTCAGGTCGAAGAACATCGCCTTGCATCAATTCCTTACAAAAATGTTCAGGTGCTAGTTCCAGTTAGTTTCTTTGAAATAATATGCATTTGTTGATGTTGTGAATAGTGCAATTGATAATGTTAACATGATTCACTTGTACCTCTAATTATCGTGATGTATCTCTCTGTGCAGCTTGATATAGATATTACTCCACACCTCTCTTCTGAGTACATAAACTATCTTGAAAACCCTCTCAAGATAATTATTGAAGCTGAAAAAGCTGCAGAAAAAGACATGTGGAGCTTAATGCAATTCACAGACAATCTGCGTTGTCGATATGGAAAGGAACCTCGGTCAATGGAGGTACGAAAAGATTTATCTCTTATGGTTGCTAAAGTCCTACATTTTAAGAAATTATATACTAAAGTCTGATATTTTCCTTCCCTTTCCAGGTACTGCTGAAAAAGCTTTATACAAGGCGAATGGCTGCAGATCTTGGTATCAGCAACATATATGCCTCCGGCAAAGTGGTTGTTATGACCACGAACACGAGTAAGAAGGTGTTTAAGCTCATGAAAGAGTCGATGGCATCAGATATACACCGGAATTGTTTAACTTTTACGGGGAGTGAAATTAAGGTATGCTTTTTGCGTTGTACTAAGGTCAATATTTACCATCAGTTCCCAACTTTAGAGGACATCCTCTTTGAGAGGTAGCCCAGCACGATTTATAGTGAATATCCGTGAGGACTTTAAATTTTCGTATGTTAGGCCTGAGGGCTTCAATTTGATATTAAACAGTTTATTGGCTAACTCTGTTGTTGGAGGATTTCACCCTTGCAGCCCCAAAATTTTCTTCCTGAGATGTGTTTTGTATATAAATGTTAAAAATAATGAGGTGGTCTAACACAATATACTTTTTTATTAGGCTGAACTTCTTCTGGAGCTACCTAGAGAACAACTCCTTAACTGGATTTTCCAGTGCTTAGCGGAGCTCTATGCTGCATTGCCGGCTCTTGTGAAGTATTAGTATTCTCTCCCAAAGGACTAAGATGAAAAAAATCCCATCTTCCACTGAGAATGCAGTTGGCTGGTGCATGCCAAAAAAAGAGAATGACAGACTCAGGCTTTGCGCTCTATAAACTTACAAAGGAAAGTTGCAACACATTACTCGCCCAAGATATCTTTATCGACCGTAATCGATCGTAAATGAGAATCATAGCATTGTATTCTTGTTGATATTGCCAACACTGGTAGGTATGTTATCCTTCTCTTCTTAACTGTTTGCTTCTTTCTGTACTAATATTTTTTTCTGATCTTTTTTAGGAACTCGCTGAAGGAAACTGGTGTCCCTAGCTTGAATTCGCTCTTACAGCAAGAGCCTTCAGCTAGTTCTGGTGTGGCATGTTTACTAACTTCGTAAACTTTCAGATATTAAAAGAGAGCCTAATGTGATGTCACATTATTTATAGTACACGAAGAGGTTAGTATCTTTAAACCTCATAGAAGCAAGGTAATAAATAGCAGTAGGTAAAGACATATGGATCTGACCTGCACTATGGTCCCTTTAGGATGATTATCCAACTTTTAGATGTTTTGATTTTGATAATTATCCTTCTAGTTTGTTGTATTGAGTCATTTGATAGCACTTCCATCACAGAATTTAAGCACATTGTTTGCTTTAATGGGAATGTTAGTCGTGCAAATCACATGAAATAATCTAATTATGCTCCTTGAAGTAAATGAGGTGCCCAAATTCTTTAGTTAAAGTTTTAAAGTTTTAAGTTTAGGTTATTAAAGTGGACCGTTATTAAAGTTTTGTTATTAAAGTTTTAAGTTGTCATCTCAAAGTGGACAGTTTTAAAGTTTTAAGTTTAGGTTATTAAAGTGGACCGTTATCAAATTCTGTTATTAAAGTTTTAAGTTGTCATCTCAAAGTGGACCGTTGTTTAGGTCAGTTCCAGACAGTTTTTTTCTTTCTTTGTTTGTTTTTTTTGCCCAAATATTACTTTGTCTAGAAGGATATCATATTGAAAAGCCTTTATAAGTTCTCTAAAGCATCTTGTTCGGCGCCAAGGTTTCTAAAATGGATGTTGTTGTCCTCAATCTCTCTTCTCTGTAACACTGTTTTGAATTCTAAAGTTGAATATATAGCCCTGTTGAAATCAGATGCTTGGTTTATTTCCGGTCGCCCAGATTCATGGATTCCAGTGTGTACTCCCGAGCTAGCAAGAGACCAGGCGCGTGGGTTTCTTGAGACCTTTCTGTTTGGTCAACACCAGATGCTTGATATGATTCCGGATCTCTGGATCTTTGAACTAGTTTCTGTTTGACCAGAAAAGAAACCTGGTACAAACTGGAAAACCAGGCGTACCGGTTTTCCAAATTCAGATCTCAATCCAGAAATTAGGCTCAACAAATCAGGTGCAAGCAGGAAATCCGGCGCTCTGATTTCCTGTTGAAGTAGGAAATCAACTCAAAATACAAAATCAAAAAGAGGTGAAATTTTAAATTGGTCAAGCCAAAACATTCACCAAAATAAGCAATTTAACATGGTATAAGCCATGTTTCAAACATATTTGCCCATTCATCTATGTATTGAAAAGCACAATAAGAAATACTATTTAGAAGTTGAGGATTCAAGTCCCAACATGTCTAGTTTTCTTCTTGAAGCATCAAACTTGGCATCATCAAATATTACGTTGTGTTTGCATGCTATGAAGGTAATCATGCTAGAATACATATCAATTATACTATAATGAGATGATTCAACACATTGCATGACTGGCTAATGCTATGCTCAAAATAGTCTACTAGAGATGGATAAGGAATTTGTTACCGATGGTGCCAATGCCTATGAATCATTCTTTTTCATTTTCTTCCATGGTCGCGAGTCAATCATTCTAGCTTTTGAAGTGACTTGAGTTTTGATGAATCTTCCTTTTATCTGTTGTTTGAAGCCTCGATCGACCTACAGGAGCAAATCAACAATGATGTTCCGGTACCTAAGTGAGCTTAGGTCCTTTAAGTTATAGGTATCTTTTACAACCTACACTTGGTTAGGTTTTAAGTCTTTTCTGAATATATGTATCGACATGATGACCTCTCTTATTACAATATATGCAATATGAGGATGGATCGTGATTGAAAGTTTTAACGCGTACCTTTTCTGATCTTTTAGTTTTGCAAATTTTACATTATTTGTATTTGGATTCTTTAGTTGACTCATATTCAGGAAATTGGGAAAGGTGGTCTCTTCATGCAAAAAGTACGATCGTCAAGGTTAGTAACAATCGAGTGCCCTAAATTTTTTCTTTCTAGAGCCTTTTCTTCTTGATTTTACCTGGCTGCAAAAGTTTTTGGTTTTTTATTTTGGTACTTTTATTAGACAGTTAATCAATTTTTAACAACTTCTCCACATGAAAAACATAATTTCGAAAATGTGCTCATTATTTCCATGAATGTCACTAGATAGCCAGACAACTAATTACTCATTCCATTTACTGTTGGCTTGAAATTGACAATCTAACTGCAAATCTCATAAAATTAGAACTTACCTGCAGAAATGTGGCTCATTTTTCTCTCCTCTGTAATTCAGAGTCTCCATCAGTGACCTTAAGATTTTAGGCTTATGTCTCAATTAGTGACTAGTGTCCCACTTTGGCTCTTTTTGGAATGTCTTCATAGAACACTCACTGATTTGTCACAAAATGCAGTGAGGGGTTGTTTGGCTGGATGTAATTATAAATTTATAGTGTAGTTAGAGAGGCACGCGGTTGAAAATGTAGCATTTATAATTATATGCATTTATTTTTTATTATTAAGGGTGTGTTTGGTAACGGAATAAGACTATTCTAGTTATACTAGGAATAACTATAAAGTACGGAATTAGTGTAAAAAAGCGTTTGGAATGGTTTCAGAGATAAAGAGATTTTGTGTTTGGTATGAGAATGAGGAATAAGAGGAATAAAAAGGATTAATTGGGTTAAATAATTTTTTTGCCCTCAAGTTTTTATTATGTGATAAAAGTTGTTAAATTTTAATTTCTTTATTTTAATTAATAGATTAAAGCTTGACGGAAAAAAGATAAAATCAAAATTAAAAGCAAAATCAAAATCAAATTATATTTTATTAAAATAATATTTAATTTTATATTTTATTTGCTTTAATTTTGTATTTGTTAAATTCTAATTTTTTTATTTTAATTAATAGATTAAAGTTTTACAAAAAATAAGATAAAATTAAAATCAAATTATATTTTATTAAAATAATATTTAATTTTATATTTTATTTGTTCTAATTTTGTGGGTATCTAATAATGGATAATATGGTGTGACTCGGATAATGTGCTAGGGATAGAATAATATAGTGAATAATTAATATTGGAACAGTAATTCTTATTATACCAGAAATATCAAAATAAGATATTTTTGTTATTCCTGATGCGTTTGGGGGATAAGAAGGATATCTCTTTATCCCGTATCCTAACCCCAAACAAACACAGCCTAAATATAGTAGAAAGCGTTGTGACTATAGATTATTTATTTGGCCGGCTTACCTTTTGTTTGAAGTTATTATTTTTTTTAAAATGCTACCATTGAAACTGCTTCCAAATTTGGACGTAGTTTCAATTGTTTTTGTTGATCATGCTTGTGCAATTTCGACCATAGCAGTTGAATTTAAATATATTTAAGTCAAACACTGTATTTGAATTTGTATGTAATTACAACTGCATTGCAATTATAACTACATATAACTTTTGTTTTTTTGATGTAATTGATTTTTTTGATTTTTTTTGATGTTTGGTTCACCGTAACTAATTTAAATTCTGATTTACGGGAAAAAAAAAGAGAGGGAGAAATAATAAAATATTAGAGATGGAAAATTTTAGCTTTGATGTTATTTACTTTCGGACGAATAAATAGTAGAATTGGAGAAATTTTAGTTCCATGTCTTTTTACTTGAATTCAAATTTATTCGAAAATCTACTTAAATCTGAGCTCTACTTGTGGTGATACGAATATAGAGTTACTTTCATTAATGTTTCTCACTACAGTTTTATTAATAATTCGAGTTTGTATTCACACAACAAAATTAGAGAATTCGTACATATAATTGGGCGGTACAAGTTTTTTTTCCGGAGATGATAATGGTAAATGGCAGTTTTCCAGTTCAATTGTTTTTCGTGGAGTATTATTTTACGGGGGAACAACTCCCATGTTCCTTATTTTTTAAAAAAGAAAAGAAAAGAAAAAAAAGTAGAATAGAAAATGAAGATTATTTGAATGGTAAAAATGCTACATTATAAAATCATGTGCAGAGTTATATGGAATGGAATGATACGGTGTCTTTGATAAATCAAATTACTCATAATTTAAAAAAAAAAAACATTTTTATTCTCTCAAAAAAGAAGAAATACTATACACTGTATACTTTTTCCTAAACCACTAAAATCACATTTGAGTTTAAACTATAAAAAAAATAAAAAAAATAAAAAATAAAAAATGTAATACAACTGCCTTAAGCCAATGACATCAAATTCCGCGTCCTTGTCAGAGATTTGCTCATTTATCTTTTGCCACCTTATTAGACGACTCTTCCAACTGCTGCGCTACTAACTTCAGCCGTCCCCCGTCTTCTTCCTTCATCTTCCGATCTTCAAGTAAAGTCTTCTCCCTCTCATCTTGAGAGAGAGTTGGAGAGACAGACAGTCCAAATGGCCGTTCTGTTCTTCCACATCTTCGTCTTCCTCTCCGTCTTCCCCTTGTCCCTCTACCACCTCGTCTCCTCCACATTCTCCTTCCTCAAATCATCATCTTCTTCTTCTTCTTCTTCTTCTTCTTCTTGTTACTCGGCCCGCATCTACTACCCTCTCCCTCTTCCCCACCACCCGCGCCTCCGCCACCTCCCTCTCCACCTCGCCCTCTTCTCCCTCCTCTTCTCCCTCCTCCTCATCCCCTTCTTCCCCTCCCCCCTCTTCCTCTCCCTCCAACCTCTTCCCCCTCTCCTCCTCCTCTTCTTTCTCCTCCTCCTCTCTCCCTTCCATCTCCTCCACTCCACCTCCACCTCCCTCCTCTTCCTCCTCCTCTCCCTCTCCTTCGCCCTCCTCTCCCTCTCCCTCTCCCACCTCGCCGCCTCCTTCCCCGCCTCCGATCTCCAATCCCCCGCCCTCTCCCTCTCCTCCCTCGTCCTCGCCGTCTCCGCCGCCGCTGCATTGGCCCTTGCTTTCGCCCCCCGCCTCTTCCTCGCCGAGCTCGCCCTCGCCGCCTCCCTCGCCCTCGCCGCGCTCTGGTCCCTCCACTCCGCCCTCGCCCTCTACGTCGACTCCTTCGTCCCCGCCGGCTGCCACCGCCTCCTCCCCGACCGCCGCCCCCCCGCCACCCGCTGCGACCTCGACGCCGCCCTCGCCCGCGCCGCCTCCATCCTCCACCTCTCCTTCTCCCTCAACGCCGCCCTCGTCGCCGTCATCGTCCTCGCCGTCTACGCCGCCGCCGCAGCCGCCGCCTCCTCCTCTCCTTCTTCCTCCGCGGGGATCACCAGGAGGAACAATGGGGGCTCCTACGAGGCGCTCCCCACGTCGTCGTCGTCCTCCGCGGCCGACCTCGACCACGTCCAGATGAAGGCCCTCTCCAAGAGCTCCGCACAGGCCTGAATTCCAACTTCATCCAAGTATGTCTCTGTCCCTCTTTTACCGCTATCATTCGAATCTGTTCGGTGAGCTCGAATACTAGCAAATTTGATGGGATTGTCTATCTATAGATGTAAAAAAAAAGAGAGACCTTTATATACCTTTTCTTATGGAGAATGATAAATTAGTCTTCTTTTTTTATGGATCTATGCATTGTGCTACAAGTATCCTTCATGCTTTTTCTGTGCTGTGGTTATGCTTCTTGATCAGTCGTGAGTTCGATCCGAGTACTTCTTCCTCTTATCGTCGTAAAAAAGAGATCATTTTGTACTTTTCCATGTGGAGAAAGATAGATTAGGGTCCTTTTATTTGGATCTGTGCGTTGTACTGCAGGTATGTGGAATGCTAGTTCGAATTCCTCTTACTTTTCTGTGCTATGGTTATGCTCCTTCATCGGTTGAACTAGGAGTTCTGAAGTGAAATTCTTGCACTTTTTTTTTTTTTTTTCTTTGTTGGCGCTTCTGGAAAGAAATTTCTTCTGCTTCTTCTTGAAAAGAAGTTGGGTGGGCGCAGTTGAATATGGATGCTTGACTTCTTAGATACATTAATTTGGTAGGAACAGTAAGTTCTCTTTGTGAATTTGATTCAGGTCTTGTTACTCGATGAAATGGTTTGGCATTCCTCAAATGTTCAACCAGAGGAGGCGGCAGTCCTTGTTATACGATGTTGTGATTTATAAGATAACTGCATTGTTGCTTTTATATTCTTATGCATACCTGATGAAAGCGGTGATCTGTGTGAATCATATCTTGTATACATGCAGTTGTTACAATAGTGTGGTTGAGCTGTATAGCTCTGAACTTTGTTAATTTAGAGTTTCCAGACAAGGAAGGTTATAACTTTTGGTAGTTGAACTAATGGAAGACAGATGTATTTTCCTGTACATTTACCCTCCAATGGTGGCAACCATGAGAATTGTATGTTAACCCTAGTCAGATAGTGGTTTTTTTTTTTTATTGTTTTTCCTGCAGTTTTTACATGCAAAAGCGTGAGTTATTGATGATTCGGTATTTCTTTCTCTTCTTTGAACTTCCATGTATTCCTTCTCGGGTACTAGTCAGTACATGTAAGTTTACGATTCTTTGCAACGTTTTGTTGTTTTTTCTGTCTATTCCATAATCGTTTCGCTGTGTAAATTAAATCGATCTAATAAAACTGCCAACAGGTAGAGACTGTAGAAGATGGTTGAGTTTTTTATAAGAGGGAAGGATTTAGAGCCTTGTCTGGTGCCATTGCAAGTCAAGGATTGATGAATTATGTTTGTCATGCTAGTTATCTGATACTTGTAACTTGGCTCTGATCGGCTAGCCTAGCTGGTAGGTGGGTGAGAGCCTTCTCCTAAAGAAGAAGGGATATGGTGGTAGATCTCATATTGGAAAATGGATTTAACTGTCTAGGTCAAATCTTATTTGGGTGAATCAAAACTTCACTGTATCGGAAAATCAGAGTAGTTAGAAAGATGTAAGTTTACTAATGGGCACAAAATATGTTGCACTACCTTTGTCTGTAGCAAGATGTTTCCCATAATTCTAATGGGTACAATGCATCAATATTTATCATGGCTTCCTAAAAAAATCAGAGTAGTTGGAAATTAACTGTTGAATGATCGACTGAGAGGGTATTAAACCACAAGAAGATATTACATTCATATAATGTTAGTTTACTTGATCATATTTTCTATACACATGAATCAACATTTCTAATGTATCACAGTTGCTATACCTGTCAAGAGATCGTCACCATCACAAATAGGACAAAAGCTATCCAATATTTTTATGTACTGTAATTACCATGCAATCAGAGTTCCATCTTATGCTTTATGCAAATTGAATTATTAGCTAGTGTTGTAGTCTAATATGTGTTAACAAAGTCAAATTGCTATGTGTAAAATGGGTCATATAGTCATATATGTAAGTATAATAACTTTAGGGCCTGTTCAATATGAATTCTCTTGGTACATAGATTGGTTTTGTACTACGTTGCTAAATTTAGTTCTAAGTAGCTTTTCCGTCTACTACATTCTTATGTAATAAATATTTGTGGAATAGATTTCCATATTCTCGCCTAACAAATTAGTCTCTACTTATATAATATTATGTTCTCTGTCTAATGTTCTGAACTCCCTGTTGAGTTTCCGACAGATTCATTGCCAACTGCTGCTTACCCTTTGATAATAATTTTCTGTCTCACGTAATAATCTAAAGCTTGAAGTATGATCTAGTGCAGCATATGCAGCAGTTCGTATGCATACTGCCTTAAAACCTACACTAGTCTCATATATGTCTAGCTTCAGCAAATGTACTTAAATCTCAACTAATAACTATGAAGCATTTTGTTCTTCGTTCATTTATCATTTTGCTTCTTAGCACTCATTATTTAACATCGGATAGTACTATTCCGAATCTTTTGAATCTCCACTAGTTAGGCAGCTTGAGATACTAGGTAAAGAAAACTGCTACTACATAAACTGAAAACAAATAAGCAATACACATTTCCTCTATGATAGATAAATCTTGCTAATTCAAAATCGGAAGTGGCAGAAATACCTTAGAATTGAGTTGGCAGGGCTTTTCTAATTAAAGATGAGGGGTATGATCTTCGTGTCCCCAAGTCCCCCGTGTCGGAAGCCTTGAAAGGAGACGAAGAACAAACACCTCAGTATAGCGTGAAGCGAGATGAAGCATAGAAAGGGGGTCTTACATCAATTTTTGTTTTCCTAACTTCTTTGCTGCTGTAACTCTGTCTCCTTGGGCTTATATAGAAGTTTCTGTCCTGCTGTTATTGAACTATTTTGAGTTGACAGAATCTTGCATCTTTTTTAGTGGCATTGTTTTGGTTCTTCCCAATCTCTTCTCCACTTGTATCATGCTACGGAATATATCTAGTTGTACATTATTTTTGAGATACTTTTTGCCTAACACATTGTCCAGATAATAGCAAGTTCCAAGAATAAAGTTTCGAGATTTAGGGTGACTATTTTTGATATACTATATAGTGTGAAGGCCATTGATCCGATATTAACTGTCCAACCCTTTTTCCTCGGCGGGTCTTACATCTTTCAGTAAAGGCTAGTAATAGGAGAAATTATGCTTCACATTTCCGTAAGCAGTATATCTTAGTACTTCAAGTTGGTATTAAGAAATGCTTGAGCTGTGATGGTATAGTATATTTATATGCTTTTTGTTATTAAAAGGAAACAGAATTTTCTCTGAGCTTTTTAACATTTAATGGAGTTTGTATAGCATTGATAGATAGTAACAAAAGTAACTTCAATTACTTACTATTTGTTTCCCTGAAAACCTAATCAAATGGGCTTTCACTTCTAATGGATTAGATCCATCATAAACAACTTCTTTAAAACTTTTTGCCATCAACATGTAAAACTATGTTATGTGACATGATACTCTTTGTTCTTTTATAGTTTATAGGGCGAACATCACATCTATCCGAGTATTCATTTCATTAGTAAATGATATGGTGATTGATAGAGTGAGATAAATAGCGAAGGTTTTGGTTTGGGAGAATTAGATATATGGAAATCCAAGATTGTGATATTTGCAGAACTCACCAGATTTCAGGCCAAATGCACTATAAGCATCGTGCAGTATTTATTAATTTGTTTTAACTGCATGTTTGGCCCATTTCTCTTCCTAGTAAGCTAGATGTTCTATAGCTTTTGCTTGTCAAATGCTTACATTTTGCTTCACTAAGTCGAAAAACTGTTTCAAGAGACACGAAGCTTACATTTTTCTTGTTGCAGTATAGCTTATTAATTATGTACAACACTTGGTTTATGTTTAAGAGGTTCCATGAAAATTCTAAAGCAATATGGTTGTAGCAGGAGGACAGGTTAGTGAGAATTAGTGTGTGACAAATGCTAAAACTATTTCTGGATCATTTCTTTCCATATTGATCTTTTGGGTGACATGGTATCAGTGCCACAATTTCAAGAGGTTCTAAATTCAATTCTTACATTTGCCATTTTATGCGATTAGCTTTTGTCCATTATTTTGTTGTCTCTTTTTCATGTTTGTTTCATTCATGGTCCACCTGGTCTTCACCATACGCTTGGACAGAGTGTTAGAACTATTCATAAACCATTTTACGTCATATCGATCTTTTGAGTAACAAGCTTGATGTTATTTTACTATATTTAAGGGGTTATTGGCAAAATGCATGTAGATGTCTCGATTCCATATATGACTTTATATGCAGTTGACTTCATAAAAGGATAAATATTCTTGATTGGACAAGAGGCTATCTCAGAAAGCAGGGAATATGTAGAGATGAGGAGAATAAATGTTGGTATAAAGCTGATCTTTATCTAGTCGCAAGAGTTGATTATTCGATAGAGGCAATAAAGGTGATCAAGTTGGTATTAAGGCTAGTAATAGGAGGACTTATGCTTCACATGTCTAATGAGCAATCTACCTTTGTACATCAAGTTGGTATTAAGAAATGCTCGAGCTGTGGATGATATAATATATTTGTATGTTTTTCGTTATTAAAAGGAAACAGATTTTCTCTGAGCTTTTTAACATTTAGTAATTAGTTAATGTTCATTGTGAGAAAGTTAAACAAGCTACTAAATCAACATTATTGTGTATTTAATGGAGTTTGGTTAGCATTGTTAGATATCATAAGAATAAATTTAATTGCTTTTAATAGATTAGATCTATCGTAAACTACTCTAAAACTGTTTTGCCATCAACATGTAAATCTATGTTATGTGGCATGTTACTCTTAGATGATCTTTCACAGTTTAGAGGACAAATATTATATCTTTGTGAGTTTGACATTTCATTAGTGAATAAAATGGTGCTTGATAGAGTAAGAAAAGTGGTGAAGGTTTTGCTTTGAAAATTCAAATTTATGAATAGCCATGATTGTGATGTTGACAAAACTTTCTGACTAAAGGCTAAATGCATCCTGAACATCATTCAGTATTTTTCTTACTGCTTGTTTTGCTAGTTTCTCCTTCCTTGTAAGCTACTGTGTTTTAGTTGCAGTATAGCATAACAAACAAAACGCGGACTATGTCGAAATGAAAATGCTAAGCAATATGGTTGTAGGACAACTGTATGAAATTTAGGGTGCTTTAAGACTTAAGACTATACCTAGGTAATGTGATATTGATCTTTTGGTTATCTATTCTTCGTCTCTTCTGTTAATGCATGCGGCATGGTTTATTTGAACTCTACTGCACACTTGGGCAGAACGTTTTCTGTCGAACCGATTTTGTCAGTAACAAGTTTTGCCGCTATTTTACTATATTTACCGGATTATGGGTGAAAAGCATGTGTAGAGGTTTACAATCCATACATGACTATGTATGCAGTTGACTTCATAGAAGGATTAATATTCTTGATTGGACTGAAACAATCTCAGAAATCAGGGAATATGTAGAGATGAGGAGGAGAATCAGTGTTGGTGTAAAGCTGATCTTTATCTAGTTGCAATGTTGGTTATTGGATAGTGGCAATAGAGAGGTGAAGAGAACAAGTATATATGGCTTTTTTTTTTAAAAAAAAATTAATCTTTTTGGATATGGCACTTTGATGCTGTACTGTGGCCTCTTGAGTAGATTTGGGATTACTGAAAATTCGAAAATGATGTCTTCTGTGTTCCAAATCCAAATTTAATAAGCTAGGATGTGATTCTTGTGGTTTTTCTTTTTTTGTTTTTGGCTTTGAAGATGACATTTTAGGGTTTACACCTAACAGTATTTTTGGCTCTTTTTGAAACATCATGGTATTCATAATTGGGTAGGATAGTATATTTTGCGTATAACGCGATTATCTTATTCTGAAAAAAATGACTTGTAAGTCCAAGTATGGTATTTATTTAAGACATTTGATCATACTTTTTAATCTATTGAATTCTACATGCTCTTTAATCAATTTTTTTTTAAAAAAAGAAAGTTGAGTAAGACATTCATACATTCAGATATGGCCATTAAGTAAACAAAAGAGATGGATAGGTTGTTTATGCATCTAAACGAGCTCTTATAAAAGATCAAAAATATGTGTAATGGCCTAGGACATGGAAGGACCTTGTAGGTGTTAAGATATTATTACCAAATTAATTTGGATCTTAGGCAATAACTTTACGGCTAAAAGAGGTGGAAGGTCAGGTTTGTTCGAATCACGTTCGAAATGGCGTGAGGCTGGATTGAGTTGAGTTATATTCGAAATTGTGTGAGGCTGGTAGGGTAGAGTGACAATCGATACTCATGAGTGTTGTATCTGTACGTTTTCGAATCACGTTCGAAATAGCGTGAGGCTGGATTGAGTTGAGTTATGTTCGAAATTGTGTGAGGCTGGTAGGGCGGAGTGACAATCGATACTAATGAGTGTTGTATCTGTACGTTTTCGAATCACGTTCGAAATGGCGTGAGGTTGGATTGAGTTGAGTTATGTTCGAAATTGCGTGAGGCTGGTAGGGCGAAGTGACAATGGATACTCATGAGTGTTGTATCTATACGTTTTAAGTGAATTGATGATTGTGTATTTCTAAAAGCTTGAGCTTTTGAGATTAATGGTTAGCGCCAACGATCTGACATAAGATGAAGAAAAGAAGCACTCATTCATTCATATTTTATGCACTCCATAGCCTTAAAAGACACCAAAAAAAAAAAAAAAAAAAAAGAAAAAAAAAAAGAAGGGAAATCAACATGATTTTCCAAAAATAAACAACAAAGAAGAATTCAACATGACATTCATATTTACAAAGGATGCTTGGATGTGGTTTTTTGGAGTATCCAAAAGCAATAAAAATACCCTAAAAATACTGTAAATTTGTTGTAACAGTAAAAAGATCAGGTGAAGGTCCATCCAACAAATGAAAATTCACACAACAAACCCTACATTACATTTTAATCAAAACAATCATATAATTATATATACCCTGTCCATTGTTCTCTCCCAGGTATAGTAATCACAATTACACAACACATCCACTTCTCTCTTTGCACTCTTTCACAACAAAATCCCATTAGTTGAATCCAATATTATTTTCAGATTAAAATGCACTAGAACCATCCAAACTTTTGCCCCTTTGCAGATGACTAGTCATCTAAATTCATATTCAACAATTTACAATAATGGTTATCTGCAAACAGGCAAAAGTTTGGATGATAATTCTGATGTATTCTAACTCTTCAAAAATCTTTTAAAAGATTTTCCGGGATCTTTTCGCGGTCGCGGAAACTGTGTTCAAGGCCAAACTCTGCAGCAAGAGCATCTATATCATGTGCAATCTCCCAGTTGCCCTTGTGACTACCCCAGCTTGAATGCAGTGGTTGTGTCCCAGATCTCTCCAACCCTCCAAAGCCCTCAATCTGGCTCTGAATGTCCGAAAAATCTTGCGACGCCAGCGAATGCCGCTTCCCGCCCATTTCTATGTCGAAGCTCCTCTTCGTCGGGGTCAGTACGAACCCGAGAGACCGCGAAGAGGTGAATACGCCTGACTCCTCTTTCACTTTTGCGCGGAAGTTGTTCTTCGATCTCGGTATCTTCGAAAAGAAGACCTCGATGATGTTTCGACTGCATCCCCGGTTGTAAGGGTTCATTTTACCGTCGTATCGGTATCGGAAGTTCTCGTACGTGGTCTGCATGTGAAAGGAATTCATCTTTTTCAGAAAATACCGTTAAAGTTTTCAACGTTCGTTTAATATTCTGCGAAATTTGAATTCAAAAAACGTAAAAATGTTTCTAATACAAAACCAACTTCTTGTTGTGAATTGAATGCCGCCTCCATTTAGGGGTTGTTTGGATTAACGTAAGCATAATTCATAATTCCACTATATTTCAAATATATTAGATCAAGTATAATGAAGCTGATCGTTGATTCGAAAGTTCTATCATCGAAAATGACTGAGAAGCACGAAAATCTTCGTACTCTTAATAACACATAAGTCCTATATATATATATATATCAAAGAAAAAAAAAAAAAAAAAAGACTAAATTACACTTTTGGTCCTCAATCTATAATCTGCATGATACATCCGTCTCCAAATTTTAATTTGTCGTTCTTTCTCACTCAAACTTTTTAAATTATTGCAATTAAATCATGCAACCTAATTAGTTATGTAGCTAATATAATAACAATGTAATAATATTGTGACTGATAACATAATAATAATTAGGGTGTTGCATTACTTTCACATCAACAACACATTAATATTTAATCAACTGATTTAACCATCCGGCCCACTATTACTAGTGTCCATGTCTCATATAAAACCAAATGATGTGGGACTATTAGAGGCGTCACAGACTCCCCCCACACACGCACAGCCCATAAGACTTGTCTCGCTAGTCCTGTCATCTAGACTCAGGCTCAGCCGAGACTCATCATATATTTCCGGCTGGTTATTGACTCCGAGTAATACCAAATATAACAATCCGACCCACTAGTAATAATAATCCGTTGAGCCCAACCCACAGCCCAATATGCTTAAGTCCGATATTTATTACTAGTGTTCATGTCTCATATAAATCCAATCACAATTCCATCCACATCTAATGTGGGACTATTAGGGACGTCACAACTGAATTGGAGTGAGTTAAAAATTATCAGTAAAAGTTTGAGAACTAAAATGTAAGGCATCTCATAATTTGATGGTTAGAGAGAGAGAGAGAGAGAGAGAGAACCTGATTGGTGCAGATGAGGTAAAGGTGAAAGGCAGTTAAGCCACCTACAAACCAAGCAGCTATGAATGTGTAGATGATCAGCAGGCCAGAAACTGGAGATCTTGCAACTGCTTTCCACAGACTGCAGTCACAAGAATCCATTATCAGCTTCAGATTCACCCAGCAGAAGGCAAACACATACAAACACAGCGAAGTCGTCGAGGAGACGAACATAAAGAAGAAGCGATAGTTCCTCTGCGAATGCCAAAGAAAATCGAATATTAATTACGCCTTAATTACATAAATTTTTTTATTCTCTTTATTTTTAATAATTTATAATTAAACATATAAAAAATAATTTTAAAAATTATATATATATATATATATATATATATATATATATATATATATATATATATATATATATATATAATACTATTATTATTCTAACCGTACATCTTTTTATCCAATAATTTGTTACTATTAATAATATGGAATAATTGTCTGTGTATCCCTGAAATCTGAAAAAATATCTGATTTATCCCTCTTATTTTTTTTTTCTTTTCAATATACCCCTCATATGTTTCACCGTTATTAAAAATACCCCTACCGTTTCCCTTTGTTAAGTTAACTAGGATTAAACTAGAGTTAAATAATAATCGGAGTTGAAAACTATCAGATATACCTATTTTGCCCGGATTTAGGGTTTAGGGTTTAGGATTTTTTAGGGTTTTAGGGTTTAGGGTATAGGGTTTAGGGTTTAGGATTTAGAGTTTAGGGTTTTAGGGTTTAGGGTTTAAAGTATATTTGAAAGGACAAAATGGTAATTTCACACAGATAACGGCAGCTCCAAACGGTACACTAACAGAGTTTAACTTCAGGAGTATTTTGAAAAGAAGTTGGAACGTAAGAAGGGTAGTTTTAATATTAGCCTTCTAAGAGGGATAAATCTGAAAACAGAAAAATTTTTAGGGGTATATAAGAAATTGCCCCTAATAATATATAGTAGTCCAGTTGGATGCATATATATAGAGAGAGAAAGAGAGAGAGAGAAAGAGAGCTAGGCTTGTGTGCTTTTAAAAATACAGAGGTCTCCGTGCAGATCCTAAGTTGTTTTTGATGTTGAGATTTCCGAATGGACGATCGGCTCCATTAAACTTGATTTAGAATATTTAAAAAATTTAGAAATTAAATTTTACGAATTTTCGATATCATTTGTTTAGTTATCAAAGTGGCTCAAAATCAACAATTTTAATAGTTGTGGTGAGTCGTTTGCAAGTTTAACGGTGTAGAAATATTCAAATCACGTAAAATTTTAATAGAAAATTTTTTATACTATATAGAATAAATATAAAAATACTTAACCTTGATTAGTGAGTTAAGTAAATTTATTTTTTTACCCTTTCAGATATTATAGTTGACTGTTGAGATTTTTGAAAGGACATATTTGCAAAAACAAAATTGATATTTTATTTATAGTCTGTTAAAAAGTAAACAGTGAAAAGTTAAATTATGTAGAAATATATCTGTTATTCGATATATTTATATATAGCTGTATGAAATTAACCGAAAAAAAAAAGTTCCAAATACAATTCACTTCTGACAAAGAAGTATTTAAATTTAAAGTAATAATTTAGACAGTAAAATTATCATGGTAAAAATGCGCATAACTTATCCGAACTATGGACCATTTTAAATTAAGGGTTAATTACATACGTCTTCCTGTAAACATATCGAATAGCAGATATATCCCTACAAAATTCAATTTTTCATATTTATCTTTTTAAAAGTCCAACGTTATTCATATATATCCTTAACGTCTACCTTTGTTAGAAAAATCTAGTTAATCATAGGTTAAATAGTTAATCTTGATTAGTCAGTAAGGTAAATTTACCTTTTTATCTTTCTAAATATTTCTGCATTATTTTTTGGAAGGATATTTTTAAAAGGGCAAAATTATCATTTTACATATAATCTGTTAAAAAATAGTGAACTTACGATAATAAACCGGATGGATATATATGAATAACTTGGAACTTTTGAAGGAATAAATAAGAAAAGTTAAACTTTGTAGAAATGTATCTACTATTCGTTATGTTTGCAAGAAGTATGCAGTTAACCCTTAAATTAATTATCCAATCTTTCAATGGGTTTGATTTGAGTAAGTCGGCAGTATTTTGACTTCAAAATTTTAAGCTAATTACTTACTTTAATAAATTTATAGTTGTGAGAATTGAATAAAATATACTAAGTACTGAATCTGTACAGATAAATAACGCATTCAAATTTTAAAATCAAAATATCGCTAATTGACTCAAATAAAATGAATTAAAAAATTAAATAACCAATTAAAAATAATTCATAGTTCAGATAAGTTTTGTACGTTTTTATCGATTATCATTTTAAATGCGCCATAATTACTCGTACAAGATCTACATAAAATGGATGAATAGACAAAGGCAAGAATCGAACCCGCATCGTTAGCTTGGTCGTTTTTTGAACGTTTGTAATTCAAAACTGAACATGAAATTTTCGTTTCGTTCGACTCCTTCATGGAATATGGAAAGTGAAAGAGCGCGTACCTTTCCAATGCACTGCCCGACCCACGGGCAATGATGATCGAAGCGCTCAACACAGTTATTGCAGATCGAGCAGTGGGAGCAGCGAGGGGGCCGATAGAGCATGCAGGTGTTGCAGTACTTAACCTTCACAATTACGCCATTCACAATAACATCCTTGAAGGGCGGGAGGGTCGTCGCTCCCCCGCCTTGACTTGCGGTCCCCCACTCCGACGATAAACTGGGCGAGGCCATGCACTCGTCATCGGGATCGAGAGGTCGGGTGTTGCGAGGAACGATTCCCGGGTCTCTCCCCGAAGTGAGAAAGAGGAGAGTGATAACCTGAAATAAGCCAATCAACGTAAATGCGGGGTCAAACGAATACCCTGAGACGAGAGATATATAAGAGACTCTTATATTTTCAACTTGCAAGTAATATGTAAAACTAAGCGGGATAAGAGACTCACATAAGTTGCAAGGGCAATAGCTATAGCTACAATAAGATTTCCGAGATTGTGCGTGAACTCGACAACCAAGCTTCGTGAAACAAATAAAACGAAAAAGATAACCGGAACTAGAATCAGAAACACGGTAAGCACCATCGACCTCATGTCAGGGCCAAATATAAGCCTCCCTCCGAATAAGAATTTCTGCAGAGTTGATCAAGAAAGCCATTTTTAGTACCTTCAACTTATTGATCAACAACTTTTAAATGAAATACAACTGAAAGTTTAGTTTACACGAGGACTCTGTTTAAATGCATGAATATCTTATTCGGTATATCATGATCATGATTTACTTAAGAAGTTTATACATTTCATAGATGAGTGTGAGCAAATGTATATAATTAGCTCATAGATTATCTTTTCAGATAAGATAAATTATCTCGTAAGTAAAATATAATGCAAAAATCAAATTCTTTTTTTACAATCACACTAGAAGCTTAGTTAATTCGACTTCTTAACAGGGTCGAAACGTCTCCGAGTAAACTTCGATTTGCCCTACTATGATGTGGTTTAGCGTCTTTTACTTTGCCACTATGTTGTTCAAAAATTATGCTTAGCTATCCCGTATTTCTATTTTTGTTTCGTTTTGAAATTTTTTAAAGACCAATCTAACAATAGGCTCGTTCAGTAAAATAAAAATAAAATTACAGAATAGTTAAATATAATTTTTTGAACCACAAAATGACAAAAATTAAAGTACGCTAAACTACATGATAGTTAAGTACAATTTTTGAATTACAAAGTAGCAAAGTAAAAGAATACGCTAAACCATAATAGGATAAATTGAAGTTGACCTAACTTTTTACTTTAACTATAGTTGAATAAATAAAACAATTAGATATGCTATAAGAAAGGTAAGTTATGGATAAATAAACAAGAATTATATAATAGAAACGAAAAAGAGCTAGATTCGAATGTTATCGGTAGCAAATAAGCTGTATTGCCATTCATTTATTTTCAATGATGGAGTTTCAAAAACAGCGATCGACATCGTTAACATGATGATCTATACCATTTAAATTATCTAGAAGTTGAATTTTATACTTTTTTAATATTCTTTTCTTATCCATCAAGTAAATATTGAAATGAACGGCTGAAAATGAATATTCTTCAAAACGTGACGATAAGAATCGATAGTATAAATCTTATCTTAAATAATTTTAAAAAATTTCTAATCAAAATTTAATTAATTTAAATTTTTTTACACCATTAAGCGAGCAAAAGACTTATAACTACCATTAAAATAAAAAAAATAAAATTTAATTTCTAAATATTTCAGTAGTTTAGATCATGTTCAACGGTGCTGATCGTCGATTTGAAAGCTTCATTATCCGAAAACAAATAAGTGGTAACAGAACCCATTTGTTGTTGATCGTCGATTTGAAAACTACATCTGAAAACAAATGAATAGTAACAGAACCCATTTGCTGCTAATCGTTTATTTAGAAACTCCATCATTTAAAAATAAATGAACAATAATAAAACTCATTTACTACTAATGATATTTCAGCTCATCTAAATGAAAAAAATAATAATAATAATAATAAAAAAAAAAAAAAAAAATTAGAAGAGCAAAGGGAACCTCACATTTCTTCCTTTCCACAGTTGGTAAACTCTCTTCTGTGGGACCCCCCCAGCTTCCCTGATCTTATTATTATTATTATTATTATTATTATTATTATTGATGTTGTTGTTGTTGATTGGATCTGATACATAGTGGGGAGTAGGAGTTTTGTACATCCTCCCCTTCATCTTTCCCGCCACCTCTCCGTCGATTACCCCTCGATCCAACGCAAACCCCGCTATATCCTCCTAAAAAAAATAAAAATTAAAGATTTTTTTTTTTTTAAGAAATAATAATAATAATAAAATATATTTAAAATTCACAATAAAATTTTGTTGGAATTATATAATAAAAGGAAAAAATTACAGCAAAAGAACATGCAAAACTGAAAAAAAAAAAAAAAAAAAAAAAAACAGTTTATTGCATTTTTCACATAATTTTTTAAAATTAGGTAAACAAAATTTATCGAATAAAAATATAAAAATATATTAAAAAAAAAAAATTAAAAATATATTCTTTACCTTATTGGAGTAATGAGATGAGAAGGATGAGCGCGCAGTGTGCGAGTCCCTGAACAGATCTCCTCCTCCTCCTCTGTACGACGTCCGCATAATAATAATAATAATAATAATAATAATAATAATAATGATAATATGATGATGATGATGATATGATGATGATATGATGATGATATGATTATTATTTATGCGCCGAGGAGGAGGCGATCGAGGGGGCTATGGATCGGCGATCTTTTGCGGCTCAACTCGGCGTCGGGAACGGAGCCGGAGCCGGAGCCGACGATCATCGCCGGAGTCGAAGCTCCTCCGATTTTTGGATGTTTTTTTTTTCAATTTTTTTTTCTTTTGTTTTTTTCTATTTCCACTTTTTCATTTAACAATTTTTTTCTTTTTTTTTTTCTTTTTTCTTTTTTTTTTTTTTTTTCTTGTTTTCGACATTTTTGCTGGCCCCCTCCCGCTCGTAGCGTGATAGTAGGGAGGTAAAATTGTATGGAAACCCCTCCACTATAGCGCAGTCTGAAATAGAGGCATCAATTTTTTTATTTTTTTTTTCGTTCGCTGAAAATATAGATAATTTTGATAAGTACTTATTTTTTTATTATTATTTTTTATTTATTCTTTTAAAATTTTAAAAATATTTTTAAAAATTACAGCGTTAATGAAGAGGGGAATGACCTAATTACCCTTACATATTTTATAAAAAAAAAATAATTCTTTTAATATCTTTTGCTCATTTTTAAGTATTTTTAAAAATAAATTATAAAAAATTGGCGGAACTTTAACGGAGGAGAGTAAATGCATCAACTTAAAATTACGAAGGAATAAACTATAAATTTTTAAAAATTAGAGATAAAAAGTGAAAAAATAAGTATTTATATAAATATTTTTTTATGTTTTAACTTGATTTTTTTTATATATATATTTGGATAAATTACACTTTTGGTCCTCAACTTACCTATTGGGCATGTGACATTTTAGTTCTTAAACTTATAATTTCTGGTCCAAATTTTTTAAATTATTACAATAAAATTTTACAATCTAATTTTGTTGATTAAATGGTAATAAAGTAATGTAGCAGTATTATGATTAATATTACGATATAATTAAAATATTATAAACTTTCACATCATAGATATAGTAACATCTGTGAGAGTTGATTTCAACCGTCCGTATAGTTGAATTTAGTAATTATAATAAATTAAAATTTGAATACAAAAATGTCACACGCCTCATAAATTAAGGGCCAAAAGTATAATTTAGCGTTTATTTTTGGATAGAAAAATGTTTATATTGCACATCTTCTTCATAAAATAATTATTATTCTCTACTTGTCATATTAATTTTTTTAATTAATAATTATTTAAATTTTTATGAATTCTCATATGCCAAGATATAAGATCTATATATTAGGTTTTTTATAAATGTGTCTCAATTAATTCTATTCAAACATGAATTTACTATAAAGAAAGTTCAATACAATTTTTTCTATTTCTATCGATTTAAATTAGATAGAATTTTGATCAGACTTTGATGAAAAATCGATTTGGACTTTATATAAAGGGATACTGATTTTGCCACACTATACGGAAGAGTGCCTAAGTGTGACACCCCAATAGTCCCACATCGGATGCGAATGTGGATGTGTTTGGGTATATAAGAGGACATGGATACTAGTAATAATAACTGGGCTTAGACATTTTGGGTTGTGGTGTGGGCCCAACGAATTATTATTGCTAGTGAGCCGGGTGTAACAGAACCAGTCGAAAGTGTGTGGCGAGTCTCGACTGAGTCTGGGTCTAGATGACAGGGCTAGCGAGACAATTTGGATATATAAGAGACCTAAACGGGAAGATTTTGGGCTGTGGTCTTACATTAAGACACCCCAATAGTCCCACATCGGATGCAAATGTGGATGTGTTTGGCTATATAAGAGGACATGCAAATGTGGATGTGTTTGGCTATATAAGAGGACATGAACACTACATCGGATGCAAATGTGGATGTGTTTGGCTATATAAGAGGACATGCAAATGTGGATGTGTTTGGCTATATAAGAGGACATGAACACTAGTAAGGCATCGGATGCAAATGTGGATGTGTTTGGATATATAAGAGGACATGAACACTAGTAATAATAACCGGACTTAGGCATTTTGGGCTGTGGTGTGGGTCGTTACATTAAGACAAGCGAAGAACTCGCTTTCGTAGAGTTATCAAGAATTTTTTCTGTATAGCAATAATAACCGGACTTAGGCATTTTGGGCTGTGGTGTGGGTCGTTACATCTTTCGTAGAGTTATCAAGAATTTTTTCTGTATAGCACTTTGTGAGTTATTTTACAGTTTTATTTATGATCCTAAATTTTGATATGTATTTAAGTTTATTATTCTTATCATACCATAAAATTCTACCACTGTACTCTATTTTTTGCGGTGTACAAATAAAAATTTTCTAATTATTTATTGAGATCTTCTCGGCTACTAAATTTAGTTGAAAAAATTAAAAATTTAACAAGTTTATTGATGATTTATGAAATGTAATGCCTTTTAAAACTTTTTAGTAAATAAACTAAATCAACTAACAGTTAACCACTAATATTAAATTAAAAAATTGACTTTTGAGAAAATCTCACTAGAAAAAAAAAAGGAGAAAAAATAAAATAAAAAAAAATATTTTTTTCTCATAAAAAAATTATTATATATTGTGGTGGCTACAAAAAAAGAAAAAAAAGAAAAAAAAGAAAAAAGAAGAAGCTGAAATTGTACTGTTTTAGACAAAAATTGTAATGATTTAGATGAAAGTTGAATATTTGAGACAAAAATTATATCTTTTGAGATAAAAATTATATTTTTTGGACGAAAATTATATCGTTTAAGCAAAAATTATACTATTTTAGATAAAATTTATACTCTTTAAATAAAAATTTTATTTTTTGAACGAAAGTAGCAAAAATTGCACTCGATTATTCTCCTCCTTTACCCATCCTGCCAGCAGCCCGAGCATCCTTAATCCGTAAAATTGTTAAAAATAATTTTTTGTGAAAATAAAATTAGTAGATTTTTTATTTTTTATTTTTTATTTTTTATTTTTTTTTATTTTTTGTATTGCTAAGTTTGTAGAAAGAAAAAGTAATTTTTTATCAATATTTGTTTGGCTGAAAAAAAAAAAAAATTCATATTTGTTTGGTTCCGTAAAAAATTAAAAAATGAAATAAAATTTTACTTAGCTTGAGTTTTTATTTTTTATTGAAAATCAACAGAAAGTGAAAATATTTTATTTTCTCAAATCCGTAAAAATAATTTTTTTTTTTTTTAAATTCTTTACAGCTAAACATACACACAAAAATATATTTTCAAGCCGAAAAATAATTTTCAGCATCCCAAACAAATTATTTGTAGCTACATACTGCAGTACTCTCTAATGCATCTAAACTAAATAAGATGTATTGAGTTGCAAATATTGTAATTTCAACTATATTCATCATTAGTTATACTAGAATTCAGAAAATTTTTTGGCAGAATTTGGTTGGGAACAATGCCTTAAATATAGTTTTGTTAGAGTCTTTTTCTCTAGTTATATATATATATATATATATATATATATATATATATATATATATATATATATATATGGGGCAATTTCTACGTACCCCTAAAAATTTTCTCTGTTTTTAGATTTACCCTTTTAGAAGGCTAATATTAAAACTACCCATCTTATGTTCCAACTTCTTTCCAAAATACCCCTAAAGTTAAACTCTGTTAGTGTACCGTTTGAAACTGCCGTTATCTGTGTGTAATTACTATTTTGTCCCTTCAAATATACTCTAAACCCTAAACCCTAAAACCCTAAACCCCTAAACCCTAAAACCCTAAACCCTAAACCCTAAAAAATCCTAAACCCTAAACCCTAAAACCTAGAACCCTAGAACCCTAAAAAACCCTAAACCCTAAACCCTAAACGCTAAAACCCTAAAAAATCCTAAACCCTAAATCCTAAACCCTAAACGGGACAAAATAGGTATATCTGATAGTTTTCAACTCCGATTATTATTTAACTCTAGTTTACCCTAGTAACTTAACAAAGGGAAACGGTAGGGGTATTTTTAATAACGGTGGAACGTATGAAGGGTATATTGGAAAGAAAAAAAAAAGAGGGGTAAATCAGATATTTCTTCATATTTCAGGGGTACACAGGCAATTATCCCTAATATATATATATATATATATATATATATATATATATATATATATATATATATATATATATATATATATATAAGTTCGGCTACTGTGCTTGTACAAGCATCAAGTAAGTGGTCATTATAAGTTTTCTACCATTAGATTTAACTCTTTAATTAATTCTATCGCTTAGATCATACTATTCCACCAACCATTCACTAAACCCGAGGGGCCCATCATCATCCTAACCGCACATTCCTACATCATCCGACTACTATATTTTTATGAGTAAAATTTTTTAGTATTCATAAGTTTTCGGTTATTGGATGCAGAAATATGCGGTTAGGATTATAGTAGTCTCCTATGATTTATACAATTTTACCAACAACTTACTAAGCCCTAGGAGACCACTATCATCCTAACCGTACATCCCTTCGTCTAATGACGAAAAAGTTACGAGTATAAAGGGACCTCTTTATACTCGTAATTTTTTTGTCATTGGACGAAGGGATGTACTATTAGGATGATAGTATATATATATATATATATATATATATATATATATATATATATATATATATATATATATATATATATATATTGTTAGTAGAGTTTATATATATTTTTAAAAATACAAGTCAAATTATGTTTGTAAATTTTTTACTATTAAATTTATATTGAGATTTGTGTAATTATAAAATCAAATAAAGATAGAGAAAGAAAAAATATAATTGCACAAATCTCAATGCAAATTTAGTGATAAAAAATTCGTAGAGCTTATATATTTTTAAAAACACAAGTTCAATCATGTTTGTGAATTTTTTACTATTTAATTTGCATGGAGATCTATACTATTATAAAATTAATTTAAAAAAAATTATAAAAAATAAATATCATAAATCTAAATATAAATTTAATAATAAAAAATTCATAAATTTATTTTGCCTTGTCATTTAAAAAATATATATAAGCGCAGCCCACATATATATATATATATATATATATATATATATATATATATATATATATATATATATATATATATATATATAAATTAAAATTAACCGCGACTTCGAAAATCGTACGCCTCCCCTCTCCGCCACCCTTTTTCTCTTCCCACGCTTTCAGACAAAAAAAAAAAAAAAAAAAAAAAAAAAAAAAAAAGAAAAAAAAAAAGGGTTTCTCTCTTCTCCCTTTTCCTTCTCCCATCCGCCGAATCTCTCGGAAAAGGTAGGTAGGTAGGTAATTGTCTCCAATTCGGATTCTCTTAGATCTGTTTCGATTCCTTCTCCTCGCTTGATGATTTGATTTTGGTTTTGTTGATGCGGAGCGCTTTTGAATCTGAATTTGAGGAGCTGGATCTCGTGATCTATCCCACATCGTTCGCCGCATCAATGCCCTTTAATTCGAAGGTTTTTATGAAAGATCTGATCTGATGAGATCTGCGTTGTTTAAGGTTTCATGATAATTTTTTGTCTTTAATGTGTAGTTTGATTGCTGAGCATTGAAGATGCAATGTTCTCTGCTTAATGCCAAATGCACTATAATAGCAATAGGAGAATTTTTTGTTCCTCTGGAGCTTTGCACTGATCCAAATTTGGTCTAGTGTAGAAATGCGGTGCCCAAACGCACCTGCTTTGATGCTGCGTTGATGCTTTAGAGGGACTAAAAAATACCGAAGCAATTTCGACATTTCTTTTTTTTGATGCTATAAAATGGTGGTGCGAATCGCTTAATGCTATAAGATGCAATGTTCTCTGCTTAATGCCAAATGCACTAGAATAGCAAAAGGAGAATTTTTTGTTCCTCTGGAGCTTTGCACTGATCCAAATTTGGTCTAGTGTAGAAATGCGGTGGCCAAACGCACCTGCTTTGATGCTGCGTTGATGCTTTAGAGGGAGTAAAAAATACCAAAGCAATTTCGACATTTCTTTTTTTTGATGCTATAAAATGGTGGTGCGAATCTCCGGCGGAGAAGCATCAGCTGCTTTCAATTTTCCGGGCCCTCTAAAGCATCAAAGTATGCGCGGTCGGCTTACCCCACTATCGAACCAGGCCTTATTTGTATTTTGGAGTCTGGAGTAAATTAAGTCTAGCCTGTGGCAAATGCATATTGATCTTTCTTGAAGTGAATTACAATGCTTAGTCGAAAAGACCTGTTGCTATGTCAAAACCACGCCTTGTCTCGATGTTGGTTCTTTGAGATCGACAAGTCCTTTGAGAAATATGCTAAGATGGATATCTAAAAAGATCTAGGTCAAGGATTTAAGTGTCGTGGTACGGAATTGTGCTGAAAACTTACCGGCACGGTGCGTGCCGAGCGGTGCCGATGAGTGCCGGTCATAAAAAATATATGTGTGCCGACACATAATGGTATGAAATATTTATTTTCTTTAGTAGCAAATTTTTTTAATTGTTTATTATGTATTTTTATCAATTTTTTGAATTTTATTGAGAAAATTATTTAGTAATTTAAAGAAAAGTGGGATTTGGGGGCTATATCGTGCCGGTATCTTGTTGACACGATACAACATGGTGGATGCGGACCGTGCCGATGGATACTTAAATCCTTGATCTAGGTTCCCTCTGTTTTGTGCATTGAATGATCAACTCCTTTTAACAATTTTTCGTAATAGTAAATGTGGCGAACATGACACGAGCATCCAAAATTCATTCAAGCCGAGTTGGGTATTTAGGAATCACTGCATTTTTTTTTTCCCAACTATTTTGTCTTGTATATAGTCATATGCATCCTTTTGTATTGGCTTACCTTTTCTATTGTCTTCGGAGTATGTTCTTTAGCTATTCACTGTCTAATATCAAGTTGGTTTGATCAAATTGGAAAACTCTGAAGGTGAAAAACTGTTGGTTGATACTTTCCTTGAAATTTACAGGTTCTTTCGATGCTTTAAGTTTAGCTGCATGAAGTTTCTCCATGAAGGCTTTTAGGCTACATTGATAAACAAGGAACTTACTGCCTGAAATGTTTTCTGCGACAAACTGATATACAATTGAAAAAATGCTTTTATGAAGAACATAGCTTAATCTATTTACAGCAGTTTTTAAGCATTTTGATCCATGGGCGAGTGGGTTATTGGAGCTTTGATTAACATAGTTGGGAGTATCGCCATAAACTTTGGGACTAACCTTCTAAAACTGGGCCATGATCAGGTACATACTATATGACTTTCTTTCTCTTTTCATTTTATGAGGTTTCATGCTTTTCCTATGTATTTTACCTTTGGCGGAAAATGCAAACTGCAAACTCAAACTATTCTCTCTCGATCTCCCTCACTCTCTGCTTTCCTTTTCCATCACATTATCGATTATGTTTGTAAATTTCTAGTCTACACAAACTTTTCAGGATACTTGGACATCAATTTACTTTGAGCTATTAGAATGCAAAATGTCATTTATATGTTGAAGTGGCTGAAATTAAAATGTGAGTGGCTTCAAAATCGATTTGGCATCTTAATACATCTTATTGAGTTTGTATAGGCTGGAAGAGTCCTACTCTAAGGTCTTGTACTCTACATTCTATCGAAGTGTAAAAGGTTAAACTGAGCTACAAAATAAATCTGTTCGACCAGATTTCTAGTTTATTGAAGGTGTTCCTATGTGCACAAATTCAATCATTTCTGTAACTTGTTCAAAGCTCAAAATAGATCATTTTGCTTGTTAACTTCCTATTCGTTGGAAAGCCAACGTAGTCACTTGCTAATGTATTTCTATTCTCATGGTTCATCAGATTCCAGGTTAAATTCATTTTATGAATCAAGAAATATAAAAGGTGAATTTAAATCATATTTAGTATGTGTGTTTGAAAAGAACTTTCAACTCAGTAAGCAAGAGATAATGTCATCTCCTTTTTATTATTTTCAAATCTAAAGATGAAGAAGATACTGCCACGCCCTTTCTGCATCCTCCATCTTTTTTATCCCATAGAGGCCGAAGCCATGCCAAACATACCTACAAAATGTGCCCCCATGATCATAGTTATATGTGCGAACATGCATGTTTTATATGTATATATTGGTTTTATAAACTTCCATCTTGTCATGGTTTTGATTTGTTTGTATTTTTTTTTTTGTTTTGCCAGCGAGAGAGGCTTGCTGTGGTTGGTGGTGAAGTCAATGGCAAAATTATTTTGAAACCAATCATGTATTTCCAGACCTGGAGAGTGGGTATATCTCTTGTAATCTGTTTTGGTTGTACATTACCATATGAATATACTTAACTTTTAAATTTTAAATGCTGAAACTTAATGCAGGTATCCTTTTTTTCTCTCTGGGAAACTGCCTCAACTTCATTTCCTTCGCATATGCGGCACAGGTTGCCTAACATATTTCAGCCTTTTATCTTAGTGTCGAAAGAAGATTTGTAAAACTGAAAGTACATTGCTTTGTTTTTTAACTATTATACAACAATCTATTTAAAATTGGAAGTACATTGCTTTGTTTTTTAACTATTATTCACCGATCTATTTTTCCGTTTCATTAAGTAGCCTCAAAGTACATTGTTTTGTTTTTTAACTGTTAAACAGCATTCTATTTTTCCGTTTCATTCAGTATTGTGACTAGAGCCCAATTAATAACTGCTGGAGCTACTTAAACAGAAATTAAGTTGCACATAATGATAGCAGAGTTTGTGATATGCAGAGGTTCCGGTGTTCTAAATTGCATGATAGCAGAGTTTGGGATATAGAGAGGTTTTGGTGATCTATTGTAACACCCCAATAGTCCTACATCGGATGAGATTGAGATTTTGATTGGATATATGAGACCATAGACGCTAATAATAATAACTGGACTTAAGCATTTTGGGCCGTGGTTTGGGCCCAACTAGCTATTATTGCTAGTGGGTTGTGTCATTACAAATGGTATCAGAGACGAATACCAGCCGGAAGTGTGAGAGCTAAGTGCTATGTGGGGCAAAGTGCTACACCATGGGTTTGGTGGGAGCCACCTCTAGAATCTCACATCGCCTGATAATTTTGATTTGTGATTTGGTTTGGACCCGACGAGGACATCAGGGTCCAAACGGGGGAGTGTGTAATGCCCCAATAGTCCCATATCGGATAAGAAAGGCTGATTGGATATATAAGGCCACACACGCTAATAATAATAACTGGGCTTTAGCATTTTGGGCCGGTGGTTTAGGTCTAACGAGTTATTATTGCTAGCGGGTCGGGTCGTCACATCTATGTTGCATTAATATTGCATTAAGAGTGTGCTGATACCCTTAAATACTCCATTTTAGTTGTCGCCTTAAATACTTGGAACATCTAATATGATGTCTAATAATTTTTTTGACATTGATTTAGCTATATTCCTTTAGAAGCATAGTTTGAACTTCTAATGTTCGAACTCTTCCCTTCTTTTTTAACGTGTAAATATTAGGTAAATTGAGATTCAAGCAAATTCTACCCTCTTGGTCATCGAACAAATTTATTCCTTCTAATCATCTATTAATATCTTTTCAGTATACCCATCTAGAATGGTGGTTGCTCACCTTTTTTGTTCTCTAAAATGCCTGTTCTGTCTGTTTTTATTGCAGTCCCTTCTTGCAGCTCTGGGATCAATCCAGTTTGTTTCTAATATTGCATTTTCTTACTTCGTACTAAGCAAAACGGTATCAGTGAAGTATGGTATTTCTTCACCTTTATTGTTATAAATCTTCTTCGGGAACCTCTACATTTACAGTTTTAAACATTCTATTAATGAAAAGTATCACCGTTTTTGCAGGGTTATGGTAGCCACATGTTTTATTGTTTTCGGCAACGTCTTCTTAGTTTCTTTTGGCAATCACCAGTCGCCCGGTATTGACATCGACCTTATATTTATTTTCATTCCGATGCTTGTGATAGCTATATTACTAGATGAGTCGAAGCAGAAAATAACCTGCTATATTCTTATATATTCTTGGCAAAATTGTATGGACAACCCTCTAAACTTTATATTATTTCCCAACACGTCCGAACTTTGGTTTGTTTTATTTGAACTGTCACAGCTAATATGTTGTTTCGTGTGAGAAAATTCCATCGGGTTATGTGAGCACATACCTGTTTCGCTCAGAAAAGTTACAGCCCATCAAGTAAGAAAATATAACGGAGATCGTTAAATTCTGACAGAATTTTTTTGAGATAAGATAATGCAGTATTCAAGAACTACTTCGAATTGTACTCGGGAGGAGTGTTTATTTGTTTTGTATATATTGTTTTGTTTATTATTGTTTTGTTTATTTTGATTGGTGTCATACTGTTAATGTAAAGTATTTACTGCTCTATTCTAGAGCAGAACTGAATTCGCAGAATAGAGTATCTGACTTTCTGCAATACCTTTTTATCAGTTTTCACACCTGAGCAGTTGATCGCCAAGTACAGCAATTTGATCTTTCTTCTTTACTGTGTCTCATTGGTGTTAGTAGTTGCTCTTAATCACTATATCTATAGGTATGGAGATTTCTTACTTATCATTGTTCTGTTAACTAGCCATAACAACAACTTATTGTTATGTTTGACTATGGTTGGCTGTTTTATGGCGCAGCTTTTAAGAGTTTCTATTTCTTTTGTTTATATTGTATGTACCAACTGTGTTGCCCTTCCTGATAACCACATATGAAATTGACAGGAGAGGAGAAGATATTCTCTCAGCTTCTGGGCCTGATTTTACCGCCTATTGGCGCACGTTGCTGCCATTTTCCTATGCCGTTGTTTCTGGTGCTGTTGGATCTTGCTCGGTGTTGTTTGCAAAATCATTGTAGGTCAATTGGTTCACTTTATCTTGATCAGCTACGATGTATCACTATAAATGAACTTTCTTTTTGAGTGAAATAAAAAGAACTTACTCTAATGCAAAATCAATTGCTCCCCATATTCGGATCACTCAAAAACTGAAGGGTGTCTATATAAGAAACTGCACTTTCGAGGGGAATATATGTCAAATTGAGACTTTACATTGGTATATTGGTAAATAGATGATTTTGTAGGGATATATACGCGAAACCCTCTATATCTGTTTCTGACATGCATTTACTCCCAGGTCTAACATGCTGAGACTGACAATTGGCAGCAATTATCAGCTTCATAGCTGGTTCACATACTCGATGCTTTTATTATTTTTGAGCACAGCAGGATTTTGGGTAAATGGTGTTATCTGCTTCATAGATAGTTGTTCAATACTTTCTTACATGCTACATATCTAATTTAGTGTTTCTTACATATCAGATGGCAAGATTGAATGAAGGGTTGTCTTTATTTGATGCAATCCTAATTGTTCCAATGTTTCAAATTGCATGGACCTTCTTCTCCATATGTACAGGATTTGTATATTTTCAGGAATATCAAGTAAGTGTTTATTTGAGAAATTATCTCTTGCACACAACGCACCGCATCGGCCTGTGCAGCATTCATTGTCCAGTGATCCGCTCTCCATCCTATTTCGTACTTTCAGTCTAACCATTCCAGAAGAAGATCAATTATTGATCAAGAAAAGCCTGCGATACACTGGTGGGGGATCAAAGTATGAGATTGGATGGAGGGTGGTGCATGGCTGACGTGGTGCAAAGGTTGCAGGAAATACTTTCTTATGTTTATTAATTTCTGGTGCATATATGCTTCTCACAAGTACCTCTGTTGAGTTGAAAACATTAATTGATTGGCAGGTATTTAATACTCTTCGAATAACAATGTTCGTTCTTGGAATGACATTTGTTTTCATTGGAATTTCCTTGTTAGCTCCTGATGACAGTCGAGGTATTCGAAGGAAATATTTGACTTTTGGTGAGTTGAATTTTAGAAAAGATAATTGAGCTAATATTGGAATGTTTCTCAGCAAACGACACCAAGGATTCTTCCTCCACAAGTCAAGGCTTTGCAACTGATGTGAACAGGTGCTTTGTACATCTCTCTGATCATTCTTTTTTCCTAAACATGGTGTCTCTCCTGTCATTCTTTATCGCTAGACTTGGCTCCTTTATACATTTGCTGAAAACTTAAATGATACACATGATGATTGACCTCAAATGTTTGAATGGACACGTGAGGAAATGACTTAAATAATTGGATTTGAGTCGAAACATGGAGAATTCAAACATTATGGGACTCATAGTTGTAAGCATTGAAAATGCGATCTTTAGTGGTGTAAAACTGGATGATTTATGGAAGAAGGATCTGACATATTGCGTACTTCTTGCTCCTGCCAGCCGGCTAGTGAAAATGGAGTAATGACTGGAGATATTCATGTTTTTATCGAAGTTGTCTAATTTTATATGTATTGCAAGATATGTAATAACTTTAACAAAGTTGGTAAATCTAGAAAATTAGGGAGATACAGGATATTTGATCCACCAGGGATCAGAGAGAGATTTTTACTAGATATACATATATTTCACACAATATCCTTAAATTACAGTACATAATACAGGGGATCAGTAAAGATCTCAAAGAATTACATGTTGGACAATTGTCAAAAACTCAAATCACCGAGTTTTAGCCTTTAGTAATTTTATTACCTATTAGATGTATTCTGTTTGTTGTTCGTATGCAAATTTGGGTACTTCCATGCTTCTCCTTAATGAGAAAAATGTCTAGTTAACATGCCACCAACTCTCGCATGTGTCTTGACCTAACCGTCATGGACACCGATACGGGACACAGGACACGACACGAATCGGACACGGCGACTCAGCAACTTCCAAAAAATTAGGACACGGACACGGCATGAATACAGATAATAAAATATAATATTATTAATATAATAATATATGTTTATTATATATAAAATATAAATTTGATGAAATATTGTTATATTTCTCGTACGAATGAAAGTTTATTAAATTTTTCATTGATAATTTATATATTCTAAGAAAAAAATCCTCCACCACACATAATTTATTTATATTGTTCAAAAAAAATTTGTATGTACTCATTAAAAAGCTAAAATATTTATCATCTCACATTATATATGTATAAATAAATAAAATAAAAATATATATATACTTTTTTAATTGTATGCACTATGGTTCGGTATTGAACACACATCTAAAAAGCGTCCACATCGGACATGTGTCCGACACGGCCATGCGAGTGTCCGACACGGACACGCGAGACTTATAGAAGTGTCCGTGATACATAGGTTTTGACTGTTGTAGACTTGTTAATAACAAGAAGCTTTTCTTACTATATTATATCCTATCTGTTTAACTACAAATACTCAATAATTGTGTAAAATTATATGTCACAGGCTAACCAAGCTGCCAACGGAGGACACTGAAGTAACTGATATGAAATCCTTTTTGCATGTAGCACTCGCAAAGTCTAAATCACTTCTGTTGAAGGCGAAGGTACTTGGCCAGAATGACATGTTCTTTCTGTTTTTATTATCTTTTATGCTATTTTCTTTTCAATAACTTGGTTTCCCTGCAGGCTACCTGCTCAATCTCCATAGGGCTTGGAGAGGAGTCGATTAGTGCTTCGTCAGTACTTGTTATGCCTATGGTTTCTTCGAGGACAACAGGCTTTAGAGGAACCATTTTTGATAGGGCGAAGTTCATTCCTTTAAGAAGCTCTGGCTGGAGCGGTTCTTCGATCAATGATGAGTATGACGATGATGCCGACACGGAAGTGAACGATACACGTTCTTTGCTCTGATATAGCTCCAATGATATAATAAATTTATTGGTTTTCAGCAAGATTATTCTTTAGTATAATCTCTTTGTACCATGAGTGTATAGATTTATACTTTGTATTTACCTTATCATTTTTAAGATTCAAGATGTAAGTTTCAAAGCTTTGTTGTATATAAAATCATTTGCTTCTGAATACTTATTTACTTATACGACCTCCTTGTTCAGCTGTTTATTATGCTTCCTGATATATGAATGAATATTTCTGAGTAATCAAATGAAGTTTTTGCAGTGACAATTCATAGATTGGTCAGATCTGTGCGGAGCTAGGCCTTTTTTTTTGGTGTGCTCCCCAGGATATGTAAGAGAAAGAGCAACAGCATTGTTTTCTGAAATTTTCAGATGAAGAATAGATTTTATTCCAAGCATCTAAAATATATGGAACTTGGAGGTTAGGTATATGTCTCCTTTGTAAGATTCTGTTATTATTTTTATGAATCTTTTCAGTGGCCACCTTTTAATTAATTGCTAAAGAATAACTTTTCTACTCTATGCTCGAAATGTAGAGAATGAGGGCAGCTGGAGTATCTTTATGCTTGTGCTTTTTACTGTCATATTCAATTATTATTCTTCTTATCTTGTTTGATGCTTTCCATCAGAACCTTTAAAGAGCGCCTCTGTAGCGAGAAAGGTGGCGAGACCGAGAGAAAACTTGTTTAGTAGCAGGCAATACTTCATGGGTGCTCTTACTCTGCAGGTTGTCAACTTGCCTCTAAATGCAACCAAGGAAGATCTTCTTACCTTCTTTTCCTACTGCGGCATCGTTGATAAAATCCAGCTGCAGAGGTAACCTATCTACTAATCGTGTTTCCTTTTGTTCGCGCTTTATTACATTGTTTTGTCCATATTATTTTGCCGAATTGATACTGTTTCATTTTAGGGATGGAGATCAGTCCCAGAAGGCTTTTGTGACCTTTCGGCAACCGTTTGCCCTTCAGATTGCTCTCCTCTTAAATGTAAGAAACAATTAAATCTTGAAGATGAGGCAACATAATCAATTTTTATTTATTTTATGTTAGCTATTTTTGGACATAAAAACAAAAGCTCTTGTTATAATGATGAATGTATTGATGTAAGCCCTGGATTGTAGAGCTGATAATTTGTGAAATATTGATCTCGAGAACAGATTTTGGAATAGGTGATCTCTGTTCTTATGTGTGAGAACTAATCTACCTACTTTATTTGCAGAGCGCCACAATTGGAGATCGTCGAGTTCGCATACTGCCTCTGAAGAACATGAGGGATATACCAATAACATCATCTGATTCGGAGAACATGGACACCCAGGCATGTTTTCGATTCTCCAGTAGTAATCTTAATAGGATATATAAGGCGCACCGATGAAATGCCTGTTACAATTTGGTCAGCGGCATCTCTATGTCAATAGTGATATGAATATCAATGTCCAAATATTGGGTAAACATGTTTTTCTCCGTCTTCTAGCTGATTTTTCTTTCCAGGTGTTATCATCAGTCTAGCAGCGGAGCAGAACACTGAAAGATAATGACTAGAGACTGCAGGACTTTCGCAGTTTTATGTTAAAAAAAAATGTGCTGGACCCCTTTAACTTTAGCCAATATTTGGACATTGCTCTAATCAACCACCAAGGTCTGAATTCTGTTGATTTTTCTTACCAATCTTAACAATTATTCGACTATTCAAAAGGAGACAGATATCTGAGTCATTTAGCTTTCATGTAAAGAATTTAAAAAAAGATAAGTAGAAGCTAAAGAATTTATACAAAAACCAAAACTTAATGTAAACACACCCATCATCATGCTAAGAATACATGACAAGAAAAGAGCCCATAACAGATAAAATTAAAGAACAATATCAGATAAAAGATTAAGCAAAATGATAGCTATCCAAATTTGTAGTGAAAAACCAGTTGAAATGTTATTACATCTTATTAGCACATGCTAGCAAAGACTCTGTTTTAAAGAGGACTTTTGAGTAAAATTCAGTTCCACATTTTGGTATTGTTGCTGTTTTTGTTTACACATTCTGTAGGATGGAGTGCACTCGGAGATGTCGAATGTTCGTCAGCGAATCCAACCATATCAAATTTTGATATACGGAAATGAAAAATACGGCAACAGTACCAAACGAGGCCTAAGCGAGCCGTAAGCTCGACAAATATCTTGCTTTCGACAAGCAAACAGATGTAAAGGGAAATCAAAGAGTTCCACTACATGGAGGGTATTTGAACCTGAGGCTGAAACATTTTACCGCCCTTTTTGACAATCTCCGTTCACTCTCTCCCTCGTTGCCTTCGCCATCTCCGCAACATTCGTCTCTTCTTCGCAAGCTTCGTCTTCCTCAGGTACTAAACATTGTGCAATAGCATCTTTTGAATCAGATAACATATGTTCCCATAGCTCATTTATGTAGTGTTCGCCATCTTGAACCGCTCTCTCACCGTAGTTCGATTCTCTTCCTTCCTCTGCAGGTGAATTTAACCTCGTTCCGATTTCATTATCTCGTTTGATGTTCAGTTCGATCGAATGCAAATCGCTATTTCGCGATTCTACGTCTTCGTCTACTTCGGGTTCCTCCGTTCTTTTAGCATTTAAAAAGGCTTCGAGCTCGTTCCGCAATTGATTGACGACTGCGCTTTTCTCCTCGAATTCCAACTTTGCTTCGTAGATCTTCATTTGGACTCTTTCCTCGCGCCACTCGTCGGCGATCTGAAGCATCTCTCTCCCCTCTTCCAGCTCCCCTCGGACCTTTACGAACTGCCTTTTCAGCTCCTCGACCGCCGCCTTCCTCTCTCCGTACTCTCTCGACAGATCGCTGCACATCTTTTCTGCTACTTCTCTCGATCTCTTCTCATTTTCGAGCTCTTGACTCGTCTTCATCAGCAAGTCCTTCAATTTCGTAAACTCAATTCCTAGTTCTTTGTTTATCAACTCAGTTCTTTTCCGTCGTATCTTTTCCGATTCAAGTTCCTTGATAATGGGCTGATTGAGACACCTAATCCTTCTCTCCTCTTCGAGATTCAACATTTCTTTCTGTTCTGAAAAGCACTTCTTCTGACAGACGGTTTCGCAGCAGTTAGATCCTTTTTCTGCCATTAAACATTCCAGATGCTCAGAGGCATGATGAATCTCCGCACGAACAGCTAAAACAAGGGAAATTGCCGAGGAACGCCGCTCGCGGGGTCCCAATACATGGATTATTGCTTTAAGAAGCTCTCTTGATGCTGTCAAACAGTTACTCAAATCCTTGAAGCGGCTTTCGCCGCTTCCTCCGAGTACGCTTGCAGAAGTAAGCCCTCGACAGCACTTATTTGCCTGCAATGCATCGCAAATATCGGTCGTATCATTCGCAATGCGATGAATAACATGATCAACTTGGCTGTGCCACGCGAAAATTCGGCTATTTCGCTGAAGATGAAGTTCTATTTCATTAGAACATAATAACAACTACGAGAAGTCGAAAAACCATAAAGAATTACTCCTGATCTAGTCCTAAAAGATTTTTCGCGAATCGCCTAGTTGTAACGCATTAGTTCTTAAGAGTACTACTGCATCCAATAAGGGTTGTGAAATTGGTTAATTTGTGGTTGGTAAATTATTCATCTACTACAACTTATAAAATATAAGTTTTATTGCAATTAATTTAAATTATAAAAAATTAAATAGTCAAATCAAAATGATCTGTAGTTTATTCTGAATTTTGTTGTACTCAAAAGTTTGGAAATAAAATACCATCAATTCCGGTGCTACGTCCTTTCGATGAGTACACCAAGACTTGTCGTTGTAGATTTGACATTTCATTCTCCTGCGACTGCCATGTCTCGGTATCTGCAAAGTCAAAAAGTTTATACAAAAATCAAATCAAAACGCAAATTTGATCAGACTGGAGAAGAGTATCCTACTTTCGATCCAGAAGTGTGAGACGAGTCTGACAAACGCCACAGCAGCGAGCCAGAACGATGAGAGCTCATCATAATTCTTTCCTTCAATACTTTCTCATGCAGAACTGCGAGCGTTGGCGACGAATTGATCTTATTCTTATTCATGTAAATGCCCCAGAGAGCATTAGCGAGCTTTCGAGCCGAAACCAAAGTTTGCGTCCCGCGAACACAGCTATGAGATGTCTGGCAATCAGAAGATTCATCAGCAGGTGAGATCAAAGATGGCAGATCTTCTTCTGCACTCATTGTCTATGAGCATTCTCTGTTAGGATTTCCATATATGTGGCCTAATTAATTATGTTTAATTTGGATTTACTATAGATAAGGTCAATCCTAAAAGATATAGAATTACTTGATATGGTATATCTTATCCCTTTTCCATCCATTTAAATTAAATAGAATCCTAACCGACTTTGATGGAAAGTCGATCTGGAATCTATATAAAGGGGTACTGGTCCTGCCACCTACTCATGTGCATTCTGGTAAGATTATCCATTAAATCCACACCATACGGAAGAACGCCTGAGAAAGGAGGAGAAACCAGATTACCTAGTTCGGTCGGTACGGCTTAGTATTGCAACCGAATTTTTTGCTTCCGCTATTTAATCAAGAATTTTTTCTCGATGGCGCTCTGTAAGTTATTTTACAGTTTTATTTATGATCCTGGATATTGGTATTTATTGGTTTAATATTTTATGCCATATAAATTCCATCAATTGGTATCAGAGCCAGTTAGATAAATTTAATATTGTATGCTTTATTAAATTGAATTGAATAACGATGAATTTATTTTTAAAACGGATTTTAGATTTTGAATCTAATTATATATAGTCAAGATTTTCTTGAAATATTGCCACGTCGTATGATTTGTTCATGGCCATCTTATTGTTGTTGATGTGCTTTATTTTTCTTTTTTTTTTTTTAATTTGGATATCGTTATTTCTTAGTTTCCCAATTTTGAAAAAGACGTTATAAGGCCACTCGGTGTGACCTTATTGTACGACACCACTACATCATTTTGGTTTGTCGTAATTTTGGGACTCTATGGGTTGTTTTGATAAAATCCAATTAATGGAAGAAAAATAAATTTGTGGTTTGTGCCTCTTTTGGATCCGAGGCAATATAATTCTTACGATTGTGGCTATCTTTCTTTTATTGGACTTTAATCTGTTATTAAAATTTATTTATTTGTTCCGAATTCATAAAAGATTACTTTTAATTATTATGTTTATTAATTCATCTTATTTCGATTCATGAGTTAATAAAGTATTGTGAACATAAAGAATCCGTTCACATAAGGATTTAAATTTTGCATACAATATTAATTTATCATAAATTTATTTATCTGATATTTATGGTAAAATATGGATATACATAAATTTTATGAATGCAATATTATATTTTAAATTATTGCATGTATATTCATGTATATCATAAAGTGTTATTTTGATCAGACATAACATGAAAATTAAATAATCATAATTGTTGTTAGATTATTTAAATCTAGACGCTAAGTTAAATTAATTTATTACTTCGATTAATTAGGTGCAAGCCAAAGCGGCCCTAACTAAAGAATAATAAATTAATTTACTTTAAAGTAGCGTTCTTTTGGATAATTTTCATGTTAATTATACGGCACTAAGTCAAATTAATTTATTATTTCAACTGTTCGGGTGCAAGCCAAAGCGGCCTCGTTCAGAAGAAATAGTGAATTAATCGCTTTAAAGAAGTGCATGTAGAAATTGCACCCTATTGTTTAGTATGATTCTAGACATAAAGGTATATGGGTGGTGTAGGATGGTAATTTTCTTGTAACTCGTTTGGAGAAATTTGCCTGGCCAAAGCTGACAATTTCTTCATATGGGAAACTTGAAATTATCACGATCTACAGAAAGTCTAAATTAATTTCTGATAAAGAAATTGCATATTTATGCTCGTAACTCTGCTCCCAAAGGAGGGGTTATGATGCCATATAAAGTATATGCATAAAGAAAGAAAGAAAAATATTTATGCTCATAATTCTGCTCCCAAAGGAGGTGTTGTGATGTCATATAAATTATATTTTTCTAATTTTGGTGTGGAATACTATGATGTGGTTTCTTATTAATAAAGACATGCATTTTATTTTTCAGCTATGACTTCATCCTTTGTTCCTATTGGTGATTCTGTTCCTATGCTTAATGGTTCTAATTACTCGGAGTGGAAAGAACAGATTATGCTTACATTAGGGTGTATGGATCTCGATTTGGCTCTAAGAGAGGAAAAACCTCTTCCTCTTACAGATCAAAGTACGCCAATCCAAACAGCATTTTTGGAAAAGTGGGAGCGCTCTAATCGACTTAGTTTGATGCTGATGAAGGCGCGTGTCGGTAAAAACATTCGGAGCTCTATTCCTGAATGTAAGACAGCCCGCGATTTCTTAAATGCTGTGGAGCAACAGTTTGTAAGCTCCAGTAAAGCTTTGGCAAGTACCCTAATGAATAAACTGTCTTCCATGAAGTACTCCGGAAATGGCTCGATTCGCGAGCACATTATGGAAATGCGAGATATTGCAGCGCAGCTCACTGCACTTGAAGTAACCATATCTGATTCATTCTTAGTGCACTTTATTTTGAACTCCTTACCATCTGAATATGGACCATTTCAGATCTCTTATAACACACATAAGGATAAATGGTCAATCAATGAATTGTTGACTATGTGTGTGCAAGAGGAAGGCAGATTGATACAAGAAAAACAAAATACAGTTGACTTTGTTTCTCACAAGGGACAAATAAAGCGTACTAAGAATGGTAAAGGCAAGAATGGCTCGAAAAAGAAGAACTTGGAAGTCATGTCTGGTTCACAAAGCCAATCAAGTAATTGGACTCCCAAGTGCTTCTTTTGCAAGAAAAAGGGTCATATAAAGAAAGACTGTCTAAAGTATCAGAAATGGCTCCAGAAGAAAGGTAAGTTTCTGGTTTTGATGCATGAGTTGCATTTAGTTTCTGTTCCATCTAATACTTGGTGGATTGACTCTGGTGCCACATGCCATGTGGCGAATTCCGTGCAGGGATTTCTAAACCGCAGGAAACCCAATAAAGATGAAGCCACTATCTATACTGCTGAAGGAAATCCAACTAAAGTTAAATTTGTAGGAACATTTAGATTAGTTCTTTCTGGTGGTTATGTTTTGGATCTAAGTGATACTTTTTATGTTCCAAATTTTTCAAAGAATTTAATTTCTATTTCGAAACTTGTTGGTTTGGGATATAGTTTCAATTTTGATAATAAAGTTTTTTCGTTATCCTACAAATCTGAGATAGTTGGCTCTGGTGTTTTGGAAAATAATCTATATAAAGTATCTTTAGATCATTCGTATAGTGAAATCCTTCTTACCATGCACGGAAATGTTGGATCAAAACGTGGCATTAATAATGAAAAGTCATCCATGTTATGGCATAGGAGGTTGGGACACATATCGAAACAGAGAATCCAAAGATTAATTAGAGAAGGAATTTTGGATGATCTTGACTTCTCTGATTTTGGAACGTGTGTGGACTGCATAAAGGGAAAGCAGACCAAAACCTCCTCTAAAGGTGCCAAAAGGTGTGATGGAACATTAGAGCTGATTCATACGGATATATGCGGACCTCTCCCTCTTACGTTTACTGGCCATAAATATTTTATCACATTTACTGATGACTACTCTCGATATGGCTATCTTTACTTGCTTAAAGAGAAATCTGAAGCATTAGATGCCTTTAAGGCATATAAGGCTGAAGTAGAGAATCAACTCGAGAGAAAGATAAAAGTGGTCAGATCAGATAGGGGTGGTGAATATTTTGGTAGACAGACAGATAAAGGCCAAATTCCTGGGCCTTTCGCTAAGTTTCTAGAGCAGTGCGGGATTGTTCCACAGTACACCATGCCAGGCACACCTGAGCAGAATGGTGTTGCTGAAAGAAGGAATCGCACATTAATTGATATGCTCAGGAGTATGATCAGTAATTCTACCCTTCCGATATCATTGTGGGGTGAGGCGCTCAAAACTGCCATATATATTCTTAATCGGGTCCCTACTAAGGCTGTCACTAAGACTCCTTTTGAGCTTTGGACAGGTAGGAAACCCAGTTTAAGACATTTTCATACATGGGGTTGTCAAGCTGAGGCCAAATTGTATGACCCACAAATAAAGAAATTGGATCCTCGAACCATTTCAGGATATTTTATTGGTTATTCAGAAAGGTCCAAAGGGTATAAGTTTTACTGTCCATCACTTCCTATAAAGATTGCAGAAACTAAAACAGCACGGTTTATTGAGGATGAAACAGTTAGTGGGAGCTCTGAACCTCGATTCGTTGAATTTGATGAAATTCAAGAGCATTTAGATTCTGTACAGAATATACCCATTATTGTTCCTAATAATTTGATGGTTCCAGTTCAAATAGAACAACAAGTTATTTTGGAACCACAAAGTGAAGGTGAACCTATCATTGATAATCCACATCAAGATTTACAAGTGGATGATCAGATAGATTTAAGAAGATCCTCAAGACAGAGAAGACCGGCTATGTTTAACGATTATATTGTCTATCTTTATGAGAATGGTCAGAATTTTGATGATCCTCTTAGTTTTTCCGAAGCCATAAATAGCAGTAATGCAACAGAATGGTACAATGCCATGAAAGATGAGATTGAATCCATGAACCACAATAAGGTATGGGATCTTGTTGAGTTACCTATAGGAGTTAAACCTGTAGGATGCAAATGGGTTTATAAAATCAAATGGGACTCCAAAGGTAACATAGAGAAATACAAGGCCCGTCTTGTGGCGAAAGGGTTTACTCAGAAAGAAGGCATTGATTATAAAGAGACTTTCTCTCCGGTATCGAGAAAGGAATCTTTCCGTGTGATTATGGCTCTGGTTGCTCATTACGATCTCGAGCTATACCAGATGGATGTAAAAACTGCCTTTTTAAATGGAGATCTTCATGAAGAGGTATATATGAGTCAACCTGAAGGATTCTCGCAAAAAGAAAAGGAGCACTTGGTATGCAAATTAAAGAAATCAATATATGGACTAAAACAGGCCTCCCGACAATGGTACTTAAAGTTTAAACAAACCGTTTTAACCTTTGGTTTTAAAGAAAACATTGTTGATCAATGTATATATCTGAAGGTTAGTGGGAGTAAAATAATTTTCTTAGTCCTTTATGTTGATGATATTTTGCTTGCCAGTAACGATCTCGGACTATTGCATGACACTAAAGAATTTCTTTTCCAAAATTTTGAAATGAAAGATTTAGGTGAGGCCTCATATGTTCTCGGTATTGAAATTAAAAGAGATAGACATAAAGGTTTACTCGGTCTATCTCAAAAGGCCTACATAAAGAAAGTTTTGGAAAATTTTGAAATGCATAATTGTAAACCGAGTGTTGCTCCCGTTCAGAAAGGGGATAAGCTTAATGCTTTTCAGTGTCCCAAGAACCAATTAGAAATTGAACAGATGAAAACCATACCATATGCCTCTGCAGTTGGTAGTCTTATGTATGCACAGACGTGCACACGTCCGGATATTGCTTTTGCCGTTGGATTGCTTGGCAGGTATCAAAGTAATCCAGGTATGGAGCATTGGAAGGCTGCTAAGAAAGTTATGAGGTATTTGAAGGGTACTTTGGATCATATGCTGATATACAGGAGATCAGATCATTTGGAGTTGATCGGATATTCAGACTCTGATTTTGCGGGATGCCCAGATACCAGAAAGTCTACAACTGGGTATATTTTTCTGCTTGCTGGTGGAGCGATTTCATTACTGCTCCTTCGACCATGGCTGCAGAGTACATTGCATGTTATGAGACCACATCACAGGCTATTTGCCTTAAGAATTTTATCACAGACTTAAAGATTGTGGACTCCATTGCTCGTCCAATAAAGATTTTCTGTGATAGTTCAGCTGCAGTTTCCTTTGCCAATAACAACAAGATTACGACGGGGTGTAAACACTTGGACACCAAGTATCTTGTGGTGAGAGAAAAGATAAATGAAGGATATGTTAGAATTGAATACATCAGTACCAAGTGTATGGTTGCAGACCCAATGACCAAGGGGCTAGCACCTGGGTCATATAAAGATCATGTTTGTAGCATGGGTCTGATGAGTTCTTTTGATGTATAAGATTCTGACATTATTTTTTATCTTTTTCTATAAAGTTACAGTTTTAATGCAGCTGTATTGGACCGTTTAATAGACATAAAGTTTTGTCTGTTAACGAATGGACGTATAGTTTTTAGTTCATTCATAAAGTTGTGCCATATAAAGTGCTTGGCTAGGAGATGAAGATGATATGGTAATTATGGAAGGAAAATTTCAATATAGAGAGGTGGACCGCCATAGTTCCTATCATTGTAGTCTTTTAGTTTGAGTTAAGGATCAAGTGAGTTCTAAGGTATTTGACCATAAAGTTTCCAATAATGCGCAATAAAGTTTGGAATATAGAAATCCGTTCATGAAATATAATTAATATATGCCAAGTGGGAGATTGTTAGGATTTCCATATATGTGGCCTAATTAATTATGTTTAATTTGGATTTACTATAGATAAGGTCAATCCTAAAAGATATAGAATTACTTGATATGGTATATCTTATCCCTTTTCCATCCATTTAAATTAAATAGAATCCTAACCGACTTTGATGGAAAGTCGATCTGGAATCTATATAAAGGGGTACTGGTCCTGCCACCTACTCATGTGCATTCTGGTAAGATTATCCATTAAATCCACACCATACGGAAGAACGCCTGAGAAAGGAGGAGAAACCAGATTACCTAGTTCGGTCGGTACGGCTTAGTATTGCAACCGAATTTCTTGCTTCCGCTATTTAATCAAGAATTTTTTCTCGATGGCGCTCTGTAAGTTATTTTACAGTTTTATTTATGATCCTGGATATTGGTATTTATTGGTTTAATATTTTATGCCATATAAATTCCATCATTCTCTACTGCTGATGATTTGCATAACAAATAAAAATAATAGGAAAAAAAAAGAAGATTAAAATAAGCTATGGACTAAAAGGAACTTTTTAGGTACTTAGTACGTAGTACTATAATGTGAAGCACATGTGGTACGTGGATGCATGAACATGCACATTTTTTAATTTTTCTCAGTTATATGATGAGATTAATGAAAGAAAAAAAAAAAAAAAAAAGCAAACCAAGAACCCTAACAACCCGAGAATCTCAAAAACCACAAGCACAAATTTTGGAATAATAAAAACAGGAAAAAAAAAAAAAACTAAACATTTTTTGTTTCCTATTAAACATTTTTTAATTTTTCTCAGTTATATGATGAGATTAATGAAAAAAAAAAAAAAAGCAAACCAAGAACCCTAAGAACCCCAGAATCTCAAAAACCACAAGCACAAATTTTGGAATAATAAAAACAGGAAAAAAAAAAAAAAAACTAATATGTTTAATAGGAAACATGTGCTCTAAAGATCGATGCCAACATTGAACATTCCCAATTCTCTCTCTCTCTCTCTCTCTCTCTAAAGTTCCCCTTTTTTGCTGCCTCTCATTTGACACCAGGAGGCCCCTAAATAGTAAGGAGCATTTGCATGTTTATCACTACAAATTTTTAGAATTATTATATATTTAAATTCCTAAAAGTAAAGTTATAAAAGACAGGTATTTTATAATCGATTCATTACATTATATATACATAATAAAATATTATGTATAAAAATAAATAAAATATTACTGTTATTTATTTTTGAAGTGAGCATAGCATTAATAGCAAAATGTTATTCAAGTGACAATTTAATAGTGATAATTATAAAATAATCTCTATTAAATAATATCTAATTATACTTTAGCGGTAATTATTATATACATAAATAATATTTTTTTTACGACAAATAATTTTATATTAAATATATGGGTATTTGGCCTAATTCTTTAAAATAATTTTTTAAAAAAATTCAAGTAATTTTGATTTTTAAAATTAAATTTTTAATTTTCGAGACATAAAATTAAAAACAACTAAAATCTTTTTTTTTTTTTTTGGCAAAATTGAAGTTATTTCGAGACATTAGATAGAATATAGATAGAATATCTATACAAAAGTGTCATAAAAATATATGTCTATAACCTAATTTTGTTGTAGTGTTACCCCTTAGTTTTGAAAAAAAATCATAGGTAAAAATGTATGCAACTAATTTGAACTTTGCATCATTGGAAAATAATTATCTAATCTTTAAAAAATTTTATTTTAATACTAATTTTTTTATTTCATGTAACAATTTTACCTACTACTAATAATAATAATTTGTAGGCTCTAAAATACCAACTTAAAATATTTAAGACTCGTTATTATTATCAGTATTTATAGCCATAATTTTATTTCTATCCGATATGAGATTATTGAGGTGTCACAAATTTCTCCCATTTCGGAGTCCAAGATCGTTAAGTAATGTGGGACTTCTCGCTAGCCTTACACAAAGTCCTAATTATACATATAGTTTAAAATCACTAAGCGATGTGGGACTTATCTTATTAGTCTTGTCATTTAGACCATGACTCAGTCGAGACTTATCATATATATTCGGCTGGTAATTTACTCTAATACCAAATGTAATGTTCCGATCTATTGACAATAATAATTCATTGAATCCAAATCACCAACGCAAAATGCTTAAGCTCCGTTATTATTGCTAGTGTCTGTAGTCTTTTATATATTCAATCACAATTCAATTTTTTAATCCGATGTGAGACTATTACAGTATCATATTTTACCACTATTGCATGCACCCAATGCATTTATATATTTGTTTATCTCTATTTCATTTTTCATTTCATCTGATCATACAATCTCCATCATCCATTAATCAGTTGTAGCTTTTTTTTTGCTGAAAATTTAGGATTGAATGTATAATATGATATGCATTAAAAAAATTTAAGATATAATCACTATAATAAAATTATGCTATAACGAAACTTTAAAGTATTTTTAAATTTTTAAAAAAAGTGTCGTTGGTAAAAATACCAATACTTATTATTATTATTATCATTTTATGTGCAATCGTTAGGATGTATAGTGACACTTTATTGTAATGTGTCCCAAAAATATATTCTATAATTTAATTTTGGATATAGATAAAACATAAATAAAGCACTTGTATAAAAGTGTCACAAAAATATATTTATATAATCTAATTTTACTGTGGTGAATGAACAAACCACGACAACAAAATTAAGTTATAGGGATACATGTTTGTGACACTTTTGTATAAGTGTCCTATCTATATTCCATATATATCCAAAATTAGGTTATAGAGACATATTTTTGGGACTCATTACAAAAATGTGTCGCTATACAATACACCCTAGCGACGGCACATATAGCAACACTCACAATAAGTATCGGTATTTTTGTCAGCGACACTTTTTTTAGATTTTAGAAATACTTAAAAGTGTCGCTATAGTCTAATTTTGTTGTAGTGAACGTTTCGGATACATCAAATATAGAAAATTACTTTTAAGAAGGCAAATCAAACTATTTGAAAGGTTGTATACTAAAATTAAAAGATTTAAAAGTTGAGTAGTTTTTTTCAAATGATCCAAAAGTTTAATTAGGTCAACTCTATACAATTTCACCAAAATATAAATGCTTGTCCATCATAAACAATTGAAAAAATTAATTAACAATATTTGTCCCCAAATTAATACTATAATAAAGTGATTAATTAATACTGTTAAATATCAATTGCATCCAAATTAATTTGTTTACTCATAAGTTAATTAATCAATTTAGTTAATTACCTCTTTTATCTAGCTCAGATTTAGCTTGGGTTTGCAGAAAACATGTAGAATTATTATATAGTTTGTGATTAATGCATCATCAATTTAATTAATTAATATATAAATTTTTAATACAAATAATGTATTAAGTAGTTTGATAAATTAAGAATTAATGCGTTTATCTTTTAAGTCATATTTTCCTTATAAATAATTTTGAATTGTTATTCTATCATAATGTAATGGTTCGACCCACTAGCAATATTAACTCGTTGGGTCCAAACCACAGTCTAAAATATTTAAGGCCGGTTATTATTATTAGTGTCAATGTCTTATATATATCCAAAAATATCCACATTCCCATTCGATGTATGTGGGACTCCACATTCCCATCCGATGTATGTGGGACTATTGGGATGTCACGGATTCCTCTTGTTTAGGCCTGACGTTCTCGTCAGTCCAAACACACACAGCAACCCAAAATCATCCGGCGATGTGAGACTTGTCTCGCTAGCTCTGTCATCTAGAGCCAGGCTAAATCGAGACTCGCCACGTACTTCCAGCTGGTTATTAGCTCTGATACCAAATATAACGGCCCAGCCTACTAGCAATATTAACTCGTTCGGTCCAAACCATAACTGAAAATGCTTAAACCCAATTATTATTACTAGTGTCTATATCTTATACATATCCAAACACATCCACATTCCCATCCGATATATGTGGGACTATTGGGGTGTCACACATAAATTGGCACAAAGGGTAATTTGATAATTTCAGTAATTTATAATAGTGATAGGATATTTGCCAAAGAGCAATACTATCTGTACACTCCATTTGGAGTGTACATCTTATACCATACCCATTCTAGGGTGGGCACTCACCCACTCATCACTTTGAAGTGACGAGTGAAATTCACCCCATGCACCCAAGAATGGGTGACGTGTAAGATGTACACCCCACCCATTTTACACCATGTCCATCTTAGGATGGATACTTATCCGCTCGTCACTTCGAAATGACGAATAAAATTTACTCCACTCTAAAATAGATGAAATATAAAATATAGATAAAATTATTACATGACAACGAATCGAAAGCTCCTCAACGAGAGTTCGTTGAAAAGTTCCTCACTAAAATTTTATTCAGACCATGCATAATTTTACCAATTGCATTTCTTTCAACCACTTGGCCAGAAAAAACCAACGAAAAAAAAAAAGGGTCATTCTTTTTATAAATACTAATGTAAATTATACAAGCGAATATACTGTTCTAAATAGTGATAATAGAAAGAGTTAATATTTTAAAAAACGAGTGATTCAGAAATATTATTGGGTCAAGAATTGCTGGTTCAATCGGTGGGTTGAACCAGTGACTCATTTCAATAATTTTTTTAGTTTTCCTAATGCAAGCAGGATATACAAAAATATTTAATTGTTATTTTTAATTTTATTATGTCACGCTCCGAGTTTTAAAAATCCGGTCTAATTTTTTTTTTTTTTGAAATCAGAGTTCGCAAACTGGGCGCAACAGACCGCCACACATATAGGAAACCCTCTATTCCGAGAACAGAGACTCCCCTATATATGCACGGCTAGGCTAGTAATCAGCAACAGATATCTCAGTAAGGAATACTAATCTACTCAGCAGAAATAATCCAAATAACTTATTACCTCATCAGTTTAATTATCTAAATTAAACAAGAACTGAAATGAAAAGCGGTAATATGAGGGTCAGCATAAATCAACAAGGATCCTGAATCAACAATATCTATGATCATGGGGACAGCTCTATCGTAACCGGCTCACTGGATCGTCCCGCTATCTCCCCACCCGGCGGACCTGGAAAATGGTCACCCAGGGGGTGTGAGATACACTGTACATGTATCCCAGTGGGCACGACGAGCCGAGGATCAGCTAATCGTACCTACTGGGTACTAAAATCTGCGGATAGTAAAGATCTATAGGTACAGCTGAAAGGAAAGATCTACTAATAGTCAGGATAAGAACTGCAGGCAAGTATACTGGGGATCAAGATATAACAGTGATAAGCAATCATAAAACTGTAGATCATACATGCTGGAAATAAAAGGTAACTACAAGAATCATGTATAAGAACTGCAAGTGATGAAAGCATGTCTACAGATTGCAATACTGGAAATAAACTGAGTAACAGTACAAGTAAAAGTAATGCGTCAAAAGTAGAAACCCAAGTACCCAATCATGCGCCACTATTGGTCTCATAGGACCTCAGGCAATAACCCTGCACTTCACAGACGCCAAGCAGTCTCGATGCAAAAGGGCTCGCGGCTGACATAACCCCGCACCCACTGGTGCCTAACTGGGGGCTCACGGGTCTATCACCAGACCACTCTACCGGTAAAGAACAATCTCCACGGGGAGCGACCCCGGCCATGTTCGTGAAGTACAGCAGTGCATGGCAAGTCATAATGATCAATCTCACGGTCTAGTGACCGGGTAGTCGGCAACATGCCGAGATCCCAACAGGGAGTCATCAGTCTATATCTATCAATCGGAATCAATCAATCATGCATGTCGACAATATATCAAGTAACATCTCAAATGACAGGGATCAGCAGGTATCATCGAATCATGCAAATCTATATACAGGAATATAAAAGATGATAAGTAGGTACATATGATGTGTCTCAAGTAGATCAGAATCTATCAAGAATAATCATAGAGCATGAGAGCATAATAATCCAGGCTAATCATGAACAGGTCTAGTGAGGTCAATGTCAATCAGAAGGATCAGGATATGTCAAATAGGTCATATGGATACAATCAGCAGGGCATATCAATAACAGGGGTCCGACTGGACTAAAGCAACCAGAGGGCCAAAAAGCTGAGGCCCGGTTCGAAGATAACCCACCTGGATGAAGGCAGACCCTCGAACTCCCGCACAGCTACTGGGAGGCTGGTGCCGAACAACTGGGCCCTGTATCAGAAGATCTGGTCAGTAATAGACTCACACAAACCCATCCCGACGACACGACATCTGCGAAAAGCTTAAACGGGTCAAATCGGCCGATTTATCGATCAAACTCTGATTCCCGGTCAACGAGGACCTACGGAACCCTAACAAGATGTCTAGTGGGTGTGAAAATGCTATTTACAGGGAGCTAGTACGTCCATTTTGCGTTTTGGTCCACAACATTTCTTAATTTGCATAATTGTCCTTTAGTAAATTACTGTTTTAGCTCGTTCTTATAATCCGGGGGTCCAACGACGACGCCGTAAGTTCCAGCGCGTTCGTTATGTCGAGACCAAGGCCGTGCTCACAAGATTTGGCCGACACGGGGCCCGATTACAAAGTTGGCCCATAATCTTTTTAGGTCCAATTTACAGCTATGTGGAAACTTAACATATACTTGATCTTTTAAGCATCTAACAGAAGCATGGTTATCATCATGGTCTAGGGACAGTGAGGCTCACCTTGTGCGCGTCGGAGGCCGGCCGGAAAGCTCGCCGGAGCAACACTTGAGCTCGGGCTAGGGCTCGGGTTGGTGTTCTTGGAGCAACTCGGGTTCAGCTCTGCACCAGAGGTGAGCACAGGTTATTACTGGGTCCCGGGAGGTGCTCTGGTCAGGTTGGGACAGGCGCCGGAGGCCGGAGGTGGCGGCGGCCGGAGACAAGCCCGCATGTGTGTGGCTCGGGTGCAACCTCTGGGACCATGGAACAGGAGGTGTTCTGGCCCAAAATAAAATGATGGGGATCATAGTAGGGGTGTTTAGACCATACCTGGGTGGTTGCCGGAGTCCCGGAGCACCGGGGATCGCCGGAGAGGAGTATTAGACCGAGCTCGGGTGCAACTCTGCACAGCAAAAGCCCGACGTTAGGGAGGCCATGCAAGATGATGGGAGGGCTCTTACCGACCATAGGAACTCACCTGGGTGGTTCCCGGTGACTGAGGAGCGCTGGCAAGGCGGCGCCGGAGGAGCTCGGTGGAGCTTTAATGGCCTCCAATGGCGGTTTTCGGTGCGGTGGCTCCGGGCCGGAGCAAGATGGACCAAAAGCTTCTACTCGGTGCCAGGAAGCTCGGTGCAGTGGTGGTCGGCGACGGGAGGCCGCAGCGGCGACGGGAGGCCGCGGCGGCGCCGGGCGACGGCGATCGGCGAAAACGCCAATTATCGGGTTTCTAGGGCTTCACCGATCGGGCCCGATCTTCGTCCGATCGAGTTCAGCTCCAGTGGGGAGGTTGCAGTCGTCCAGAGCGCGAGGTTCAACGGTGCTGATCTTGGTTTGATCGGTCGGATGGAGGCGACGGTCAGCGGCGGCCCAGAAAACAATAATCCGGCGGGGTTGCTCCCGCCGGCGATCCGGACGGCGGCCGCGGCTGGGCCTGCACCCGAGGAGTCCTCTCGGTGTCAGGAATCTCATGGTCGTGCTCAAATGCCCGAACGATAAAGAAAGTTCCAAGAACTTACCTTTGCCGGGGCCTAGCAAGATGGTGGCGTCTCCCGCGGCGGCGCACGGCGGAGCTGGGGTGCTGGCTCCCTCGGGCTCGACTGCGGCTTCACCAGGGACTTTGCCAGACAAGGTCTAGACCTCCCGATCACCTTCCGAGTGCCCTCCTCACCAACCACCCAAGATCAAGATATCCTTGATCCTCACTACTCCGGCGATGGGGAAGCTACGGCGGCTGGTGCGGGCTGGCGAGGGGGGGGTGCGAAAGACAGGGGTGCTGTTAGAGGTAGGTGCCGAGGAGGCTTAAACTGCGGGGATTTAAAGAGCAAGCTTCGAATTTCAAAAGTTGAATTCGAATATATTGCAAAATTGCATTGCAGCCCCTCCAAGCTGAGCATTTTAGGCTCGGGTCCCTCACAATAGTTTAGTCTCGCACTCAGGTCCCTCTCTATGCAGTGGCACGCTTTACGAGGCATGTTCTATAGGGATGTATATGCAAAAATCACATTTTTCGCCTTGTTTCACACTTTTCGAGGCGTTCTGGTTGTCAGATCGAGAAACGGACTTCGCCACGACGTCCGGCTCGACGAATCCTATCAAGTACCGATTTTCGTTTTTCGAGAAAGTGCCCAGATAATTTTTCGGTCCATAAAATACAGCTCCGAAATATAGTTTTCACGTTTTTCGAGACTTAGAGTCGTCAAACGGAAATTCCGTCAGCGCCATTGGGTCCAGAACGACGAAACCGTTCGAATCCACTATTTGAAGTGCTATGATCGGTTTCCGGATGGCGAATTGGCCAAGGTTGGCACTTAGAGAATTTGAATTTAGGGTTTACTGCTCATCTACAGTTCCCTGCACTGTGCACTTAACTCGCGGGTCCCGCCCGCTTCTTCGCTGATTTTTGGAAGATCTGACCGTCGGATCTGAACTTGTTGAATATGGTTTTCAATCAGTTCGACGAGACGGTCGAACTGGTGGTCTCGGATTTTTGAAATTAGGCTCGGATTGAAAGGCGATGTTTCTGGCCTATTAACTGTGTAATTTACACTGCAGAAAAGGGGCACTTAGGCTATCCTTGCCATTTATGATCTAAAATTCAACTTGACTTTTTATTCTTTTCCTTTTTATTTATTTACAAAATTTGAATTCTTACATATTATATAAAAAATATACATATATTATTGTTCTAGTCACATATTTTTTTTTTTTTTGGTGAGAGAAAGATAGCATGCTATCCGTTTCGTTTATTTTTTAAAATAAACTTAATTAGCTGGAAACTAAGTAGATATAAGCTTTGAAACTTTACATTATTTTTATGTTACATTAATAATACGGTAATATTTACTTAACTAAATTAAATTATCAAACATAATTATAATAATTTAGAACTTCGAGCGAGAAAGTGCAACAAATTAAAGTTTGAGAGACAAAATATCAGGCACTTAATAGTCTGTTGACCAAAAGTGAAATTTAGTCCATACTTGTTTACAAAATAGATAATATATATAGTGGCAATATGATTTATCACTACAACAAAATTAGGCTATAGCGACACTTTTAAGTGTTTTTAAAATCTAAAAAAATATTACTGACAAAAATATCGACACTTATTATAAGTGTTGCTATATATGTCGTCATTAGGGTGTATAGCGACACATTTTTGTAATGTGTCCTAAAAATATGTCTGTATAATCTAATTTTGGATATAGATGGAATATAAATAGGACATTTATATAAAAATATCACAAACATGTGTCTCTATAACTTAATTTTATTATAGTGTATAGAGTTTTAATTAATTTATACATGCTCTTTATAAATGCTACTTATGCTACATTTAGAATTGCGAAAAAATTACGTTAACATATCGCATAAGTGAAGTGTCACCATATTTTTTTTTTGCAGTTCCTTAGTCCCATTATGTTTTGCCCCAACTCCATTTTGCCTAATGGATTGGATGAGCTTTTTAAAGCCAAACAAATAAATTTATTATATATATATATATATATGCTCATTAGCAAGTAATTATATTTGAATAGATTTAATAAATTTGTTCTGTCTCGATGAAAAGTCGATATTGTAATATTACTTTTCTTCGTCAAAAATACCTAAAAAATCTCATAAGATAATAATTAATTATTTACATGTCTATAGAATATATGGAAGAATATAACTCCTTTTCAAAAGAGTAATAATATTAATTGTATTCACAATAATTTTACACATGTCCAATCAGATTACCAATTAAATTCATAGCTAAGTGAGATTCAATGATTAACAAATAATGTCAGAATTAGATTATCTGTAATTAATGTACCATTACTGCATGCATTTGGTTCTCACAATAATTTTGGCTTCAAATACTGAAAATATCTATATGTCAATAACACAAACTATCAAATTCTCTAAATAATGAGATTAACATTTTTGGATATTAAATTACTTTAATTTCTATTTTAATCTACTGTATTATTTTTTTTTGTCTATTATATTATTATTTAATATATATATATATATATATATATATATATATATATATATATATATATATATATATATATATAGGGATAATTGCCTGTGTACCTCTGAAATATGAAGAAATATCTGATTTACCCCTCTTATTTTTTTCTTTCCAATATACCCTTCATACGTTCCACCGTTATTAAAAATACCCCTACCGTTTTCCTTTGTTAAGTTAACTAGGGTTAAACTAGAGTTAAAAAATAATCGGAGTTGAAAACTATCAGATATACCTATTTTGCCCCGATTTAGGGTTTTGGGTTTAGGGTTTAGAATTTTTTAGGGTTTTAGGGTTTAGGGTTTAGGATTTTAGGGTTTAGGGTTTAGAATTTTTTAGGGTTCTAGGGTTTAGGGTTTAGGGTTTTAGGGTTTAGGGTTTAGAATTTTTTAGGGTTTTAGGGTATAGGGTTTAGGGTTTAGGGTTTTAGGGTTTAGGGGTTTAGAATTTTAGGGTTTAGGGTATATTTGAAAGGGCAAAATAGTAAATACACACAGATAACGGCAGTTTCAAACGGTACACTAACAGAGTTTAACTTCAGGGGTATTTTGGAAAGAAGTTGGAACGTAAGAAGGGTAGTTTTAATATTAGCCTTCTAAGAGGGTAAATCTGAAAACAGAGAAATTTTAGGGGTACGTAGGAAATTGCCCCATATATATATATATATATATATATATATATATATATATATATATATTATATATATATATATATATAACGTCCTAATAGTTTCATATCAAATGAAAAAAAATTCTGATCAAAATATATAAGACCAGATAGATACCTATTAATAATAACTGAATTTAAATATTTTTTTTTTTTTTTTGAGATAAAGGCAGCATGCTGCCGCTTCATTTATAACACAAATGAACTTAGCAACGGGGCAGCCGGTTTCCACAGAAAACTAGCCGAGCCCCCCCCTCCCCCCCCCCCCCAAAAAAAAAAAAAAAAAAAAGCACAAAACATGGTCCAGTCCGATCGGAAAAACCTAATTTCAGCTAGTAGAGCACCGAGGCAACGTTTCTTGTTTTCGAATGTTCTTCCGTTTCTTTCCAACCAAATATTCCACCAGGTGGCCGCGATGGTGGTAAGAACCCTTTTTCCCAAGGCACCCTTCTTGAGAGAGCTCACTTTCCAGAGCCTATCGACGGTTGTACAGCTGCGGACCTCCAGTTTGTTTGGCAGCAAGACCTCCAACAGCATTTTTGCGGAGGTACAGGATACAAAATGATGATCCGCTGTTTCTTCTGGTCCTAAGCAGATGACACAACTACTGGGCCCACTCTAGCTTTTTTTCAGTAAGATGTCCCTGGTCAGAACCCTCCTTCTAAATACCAGCCAAACAAAAATTTTCACTTTCAGCAATATATTACGAGTTATTATTGGTAGTGACAGCTTTCTTATTTTGATGCAATTGCGAAGCAATTAAAAGTTTACCTAAGTTAACTACCAAATTACCAATAAAACAAATTATAAAACTGGTGGAATTTTGATTTCTCACAAGTGACTTTTATGAAAACAAACAATTAATTAAAAAAAAAAAGGATTTTAGAGAAACTTAAACTATATACCTTATATTAAGTGCATTATATATACAATAAAAAAGTACGATAAAAAAATATTATATTTGTTTCAGTAAAAGACAATCGTAATGAACGGGTCCAAACTCGGATCGGGCTCGACACCACCCGAACCGAGCTCCAACAATAGAGGCATAAGTCCATTATCTTCGGGCCGGCCCACATTTATATTTATTTATAAAAAAAAGTATAGCAGAATCTACTAAAGAAGATTTAAAAAATTGCACTTAAATAATTTTAGTTTTATTTCCCTTATACAATAAGTTTTATTTCTGGTACATATTAAGTTAAAGAAGTGCGTCGTTGAGCAGATATGAATAGACGTATAAAATGGTCGATAATATTAAAAAAATAAAAATTATTATTGATGGAAAAAAAAATCAAATACACTAACCCTTATTGTTCTCCTGTAGTAATAAACTCATTCAGATTTAAGAAACCTAATATTTCCTTAAAATCATCAAGCACTTTGAAACCTAAATTTCTAAGAAATGTTTGCTTTTAATATTTTGAACTAGAGAGTTTTTGGTAAGTTCATGATGTGAACCTAAATAAAATAAAATTAAATTAAATAAAAGTGTTCGAACACTACAACAAAATTAGATTATAGAGACATATTTTTATGACATATTTTTACAAATGTTCCATTTATATTCTATTTATATTCAAAATTAGGTCATAGGGACATATTTTTGAAACACATTACAGTAATGTGTCGCTATATACCCTATTAACTGTATATATAGCGACACTAATAATAAATGTCGGTATTTTTTTCAACAGTATTTTTTTTTTAGTTTTAGGAATATTTAAAAGTGTCGCTATAGTATAATTTTGTTGTGATGAAACATGATATACTGGTACCTTCTGCGCAATGTAATGTGAATCAATTGATTGCTTAAGTAGAGTTATTTGGTTGGATGTAATTATAAACATAGTGCACTTTGAAGATATATATAGTTAAAAAATGCAACAGTTAAAACCACATACATATTATTTGATTGGATGCAATAAAAATATTATAATCATAAGTAATTTATTTTGTTGCACTACAATAAAAGTAGATTATAAAAAAATATTTTTGTAATATTTTTGTGCAAGTGTCCTATTTATATTCCATCTATATCCAAAATTAAATTATAAGGACATATTTTTGTGACATATTATAATAATGTGTCGCTATACACCCTAGTGACTGTACATATAACGACATTAATAATAAGTGTCGGTATTTTTACAAGTGGTATTTTTTTTAAAATTTTAGAAATACTTAAAAGTACCGCTCTAATATAATTTTATTACAGTGAACTAGTGGATGACATCATAAATATTAAATTATTATTTTTAATTTTATTATATATATTATTATTATTTTAGTATGGTAGTTAATTATAAATACTAATTATTAGACCAAGTTATATAAGTTTTCAAGTTTTACTTTTTATAAAACTAATATGCACTAATAAAAAATAAAATCTACTAAGTTAATTTTAAGTCATTGGATTAGAATATATATATGCTAAGTTAATAAATTAAGTAGATATAAGTTTTCAAATTTTATTTTTTTATAAAACTAATATATATGCACTAATAGAAAATAAAATCTGCTAAGTTAATTAAGTAAATATAAATTTTTAAATTTTTCTTTTTATAAAACTAATGATCTGAACTAACATAAAATAAAATCTGCTAAGTTAAATTAAGTCGTTGAATTTTAATATGACTTGATAAAAAATTTCGGCCGATTTAATATAAACTGGATGGACTTATTGATTTGATAATTGAACCGTCGGTTCGAAAGGAGCGAAACAATTGGTTACTTATTCAATTTAAACTGCTGAATCAAACCGATTTTTAAATTGAATAAGGATCAAGCTGGTTGAAAATGAAAATTTGACTTGATTTTTAAATTATTGGTTACAAGCTATATATATATATATATATATATATATATATATATATATATATATATATATATATATATATACACAACCAAAGTGGTAACATTTATTTTTATTTTTTAAGTAGGAACTAGGAAGGGTGGTAGCCTTTTAATCATTTTGTAAATTCTCAAATGTAAGGAAGCCAATCATGTTGAGCTGAGTCTAAGTCAAAACCCAACTTTAAAAAAAAAAAAAAAAAAAAAAAAATTATTTTGTGTGTGTGTATGTGTCTCAAAGCCACCTAATTTATGTTGTGGGGAGCAATTAATGAAAGGGATCACTATAATAAAATTAGATTATAGAGACATATGTTTGTGATATTTTTGTATAAATGTCCTATCTATATTCTATCTATATCTAAAATTAAGTTATAGGGACACATTTTTGGGACACATTACAAAAATATGTCGCTATACACCCTAGCGACGGCACATATAGCAATACTTATAATAAATGTCGGTATTTTTATCAGCGATATTTTTTTAGATTTTAAAAATACTTAAAAATATCGCTATAGTCTAATTTTGTTGTAGTCGATGAACCACAACTACTATTCAAATCACAAGCAGCTCCATCCATTTGCATCCTTAATTTGTTATTTTAAAAAAAAAACTTTTTCTAGGGAAGTGACAGTAGTAGATTTTGTATATTAATTGATTGGGAATTAGTTGTATGGTCTAGTTTGGAACTATCCTAGCTAAAATAATTTATTTATTTTTTTTAAATAGTTTTGAAAATTTATACGATAATAAAATTATGATATATTAATATTTTTTAATATTTTTAAAAATTTTAAAATTTATTGTTATAAAAAATATCGATACTTATTATTAGTATTGCTATATGTACAGTTTTTAGGATATATAACGACACATTATTGTAATATATTTTAAAAATATATTCTTATAATTTAATTTTGAAATGCGTTCCTATAATCTAATTTTGTTGTAGTGCTAATATTTTGTTTGGATAGAGGAAAAAAAATAATAATTTGTTTATTTTACTTTTATATATAAAAATAATAATAATAATTAAAAATAGATTAATTCTATTATTTGATTCTAATGCTTTATTATTAGAATTATAAGCACAAATTTAGATTTTTTTTTTGTTCTTTGAAGTTATACAAAGTTATATATACAAGACATGCAATAAAATTAAATATGTATACTTCAGGATTTGGAGTAGCACGTCTTATATATGAGATATAACAAGGATATAGCATTTTAGATGGTGGGAGGATCCAAAGGTTAAAAGGATTAATAAGTGTGCTAAATGTAGAGTAATCCTAGAATTGGTGACTCTGCGGGAAGTTGAGTTGGTATTAGAGTCAATCACCAGCCGAAAATGTGAGATGAGTCCCGAATACATGAGTCAGGGATTATATAGCGGGAAGGGTGTGACTTTCCGACTGATGACTGATAACTGTTGTGAGTGGAGTGTATCTTCCCACAAGATCGGTTAAGGTTAGTGAAACGAGTCTCATATCGTCTGGTACTTGTGAATGTATCTGAGCCAGATGAGGACGTTACACCTTAAAAGGGGAAGGAATATAACACCCTAGGATTTAGATTAGTTCTATATATAAGATATAAATAGGACTAAACCTCTTAATCCGGTTTACTATTTTGGACGATAGTTAAGGCTAAAATGTTAAGAGAGTTAAGCGTGCAAGAGCTAGAATAATTTTAGGATATGTGACAACTTGAAAAGTGGGGTATCAGGATATGAATTAGTCCTATATATAAGATATAAATAGGACTAAACTTTTTAACTCAGTTATAATATTTTATACGGTAATTAGACGGAAAACTTAAAAAATTAAATATTTTAGAGTTAGAATAGTTCTAGAATAAATAACGTATGAAAAAACATTTCACATTTCTTCACTTTTGATAAAATAATTAAATATTTTCTTAATCCCTTAAAAATTAGTTACCAACAGGAATACTAATAAATGGATGCTCACAACCAACAAAATCATTTCATCACCTTTCTTCACTTTGATAAAATAATTAAATATTCTCTTAATTCATTAAATGAATATTCATATTCAAGGCCGAAAATTATTTCTTCTGATAAAATAATTAAATATATTTTTAATTTATCAAAAATAAGTAAAAAGTTAGAATATTCACCGTAGAAAATTATTTTACTTTTCTAAAATAATTAAATATTTTAAAATTTATTAAAAATTAATTACGGACAAATAAAAACAAACTGCGGATTGAGACCCTCGGGCTGCGTTTGGAATCGGGTTAAGGTGGAATTGGCTAAACCGGGGATAAGTATAAAGTACGGAACTAGAGCGAAAAAGCGTTTGGGATGGTTCCAGGGATAAAGGATTTTGTGTTTGGTTTAATAATAAGGAATAGGAGGAATAAAGAGAATAAGTGGGGTAAATTACCTTTTTGCCCTCATGAGTTAATATGTGATAAAAGTTGTTAAAATTTAATTAGTTCTTTTTAATTAATGGATTAATGGCTTAAAAAAATAGAAATAAAATTATAATTATAATTAAATTATATTATTTAAAAATAATATTTATTTTAATATTTTATTTTCTCAAATTAAAATTTAAATTTAAAATATAAAATTTCAATATTTTAATTTTAAGATTTAAAATTTTATAATATTTATTTTAAATAATAAATTTTTAATATAAAATTTTTTTAAAATTTAGAAAAATCGTATATTTGCTAAATATTTGTAAATTTTTGCCCTCAAGCTTTATTATGTGATTAAAATTTTCTAAAATCGTTTTTCTTGTTTTAATTAATGGATTAATGGTTTAAAAAAATAAAAAAAAAATTATAATCATAATTAAATTATATTATTTAAAAATAATATTTAATTTAATATTTTATTTTTTCAAATTAAATTTAAAATTTTAAATATAAAATTTCAACATTTAAATTTTAAATTTTAAAATTTTATAATATTAATGTGTGATGATGAGAGTGTATTGGGAAGAGAGAAAGGAGGTGGGATGAAGGAAAAGAGAGAGAGGAGAGAGAGGGATTTGTGATGATGAGAGTGTATTGGGAAGAGAGAAAGGAGGGGAGAGGAGAGAGAGAGTGAAGAGAGTTTTTATTAAAATAATATGTTGGGAGGAGTAAAAGTAACGGAAAAGGGTAGTATGGTAAAAATTTTAATATTAAAATAATAGGATGAGATTTGTTATACCAGCTATTTTTCTTGTTCTGGGTTAAGCAATACCAGATGGTTCCAGGAGCGTTTGGGAGAATAAGGGGATAAACCCGCTATTTCCGGTTCTGTACCAATACCAAACGGCCCCTCGGAGACTTCGGGTGAGAGTGCACTTAATTCGTCTTCAGACTTAAGCACCATACAGTGATATTACAATAAAATTAGGTTATAAATAATATTTATATTTTATTTATATCCAAAATTAGATTATAGAAATATATTTTTAAAATATATTATAATAATGTATCGCTATACACGCTAACGACGGCACATATAGTAATATTAATTATAAATACCGATATTTTTATTAGCGATAATTTTTTAAAATTTTAAAAATATTTAAAAATATTATTATAATATAATTTTATTAAAGTGTGAGGTGTGTACTATTTCATGCATTTTCATTCAAACACGAGAAACACGAAAGGCCGGCAGCGCCGCCCGGGCAGTCTGCTTCACTCCTGTCAGTCCACATCAGGACGGGTGGGCGGGCGGGCGGGCGGGCTGGCGCGCGTGCGTGCCTGCTGCGGAATATCAGCGCGCGCGCCTACTATTATTATTCTTTGACCCCAATCTTGTCCTTTTCGATCCTACATGTTGACCCAGAAAAAGCATATGACCAAAACTGCAAAAAAAAAAAAAAAAAAAAAAAAAAAAAATAAAAATAAAAATAAAAATAAAGAAAAATTTTTCTATAATATTTTATTTTTTTTTATTTTACTTTCTGTCTTTTAAAAATCTATATTTTGCTCCTTCGTAATTATCGAAATATGCATTTACCTCCCGCCGTCATAATTGCGTGAGTGAACCGTCAATTTTTTAAAAATTATTATTATATATACCCAAAATGCTCTTCAAAAAGGTAAAAAATAAACTAAAATCCATTCTCTCCAATATAAGGTAAGGGTATTTTCGTTAATTTACCTTCTCCGTTAACGCCGTTGCCCCTTAAAGACAATTCGATAATTACGAGGGGGTAAAATATAGGCTTTTAAAAGATATGGAGACAAAATGAAAAAGCAAAATATTACAGAAATTTTTTTTGTAATTTAGCCAAAAATAAATTTACCTAATGGCCTAGTTGGGCATCATCAGGTACAGAACTTATCTATCTATAAAAGTTATTTTAAATTTATCGAATCGTTACGCAACTTATTTATTTAAAGTATATGGAGTGATGTCTACATATTTTGATTTAATCAACTTTACGTCATTATTTTGAATACGACTCAATTTAATTTAGTCTCCTTTTGTTTTGAACATGAGTTGATTGAATCTGTACTTTCATCATAAAATAAAATACTGATACTGAGCCAATGAAATTGACTAACCAAATTTTTAAAATTTTAATTTATCTTTTCATCTTTTAACTTTGTTGATCTCAGTCAGTTAATCATATTTAGACTTTAAAATTCAAACTAATTATTTACTTTAATGAATTTATAGTTATAAGATCTGGATTTAAAAATTGAAATTAAAGTATCATTTACTAATTAACTTAAAACAATATATAAATTAAAAGATTTGATAGTAAAATTAAAATTTTATTAAATTAAATAAATTGAAATATTAAATAATATTATTAAAATTTTGATAGGTGGAATAGCCAACTGAAAATAGTCGATATTCGAGATAAATTCGGTACGTTTTTACCAAAAAAAAAATAAATAAAAAATAAAACTCTATGGCCTAGTTGGATATATATTCCATTCTTTATTTTTTTTTTTCAATAAAATTTGTATAAAAAATTTGTTAAATAAGTTTCTATTCATTGTTTTGATTGGAATATATTACAAAGTAACCAAACACATCAATAAAAATGAAAAATTTGCTATCGATTTATCAAATTATTTATAATTAGTATTTAAAAATATAAGAAAACATACACCCATATCAATTAATTGAGGCTTTAGTTATTTGTTTGCAAAAGTGTTTTTTTTCCCAAAAAAATAAAATAAAAACTTCACATACCAAGAGATCGAAGTAGTAATTATCTATTCTATAAAATATGGAATAATAATTAATAACTATTTATAACAAAGATCAATAGTTTAATTTATTTGGATTAATTGAATTGCTCAATAGCAATTTTAATTCAGCTTGAAACAAGCCAAGTTGAACATTGAAAAGAAGAGAAAAATAATTATTAAGGATAAACATAAAAGGAGAAAAAAGAAAAAAAAAAAAAAAAAAAGAGAGAAATTAAGCCTATACTTAACAAAACTCATGCTATATCACTTCCCCATTTCAAAATATATCCTCCAAAATTTTGCTAACTTTACAAGTTTAATTCAAATTAAAACTAACTCTAGTTTACAAACACAACACTAAATTATAGATGATTTCTGTTTGTACGGCAGAGCTCGGGCAAAATCGTGAGTTCGCGCTGTATGCAAACTCGTCAGGCCCTGTGAGATAGATTCACCGTATGATTTTCGTTCGTAGAGCGGAGCTCGGCTTCATACTCGAAGAGAGCAAAGTTGTGGATTCACACCGTACGCAAACTATCCCACCCCTGCAAGACAGATTCTTCGTCTGCACGGGCCAAATAGGGTTCCGCCCAAACGCCGTCGAATTTGGCAATTTCCGTCCATATGACGGAGCTTGACTTCATGCTCGTAAAGGGCATGCAAAGTCGTGAATTCGCGCCGTATGCAAACTCCGGTTACGAGAACTCGGCCATTTTCAAAACAAACACGCCCTACATATGCCATGCATATTAGTGATCGATCACTATTGTGTAGTCCCCCTCTTCCTCCTCACAAATCCAAACACCCTAAACCCTTCCCCTCCTCCTTCTCCTCCTCCTCTCCTTCTCCTCCTCTCCATTTCACACTCTCCTATCGTCTCCAACTTGGGCGTCCACCGCCTCTCCCTCCTCGCCCCCACCATCTCCCTATACTCCTTCTCAAGCGCCTCGTCCGTGCACACTCTACTGCTACTCATCCTATCCTTCTCATCCTCCGCTTTCGTATTTTTATTAGAATTTATAAGCTGATGATCACCATCGCCGTCATCGCCGCTGCAAACGATGATCTGCAGCGCGCCCGTGGCCGACCTGCATATCCGGAACGGCCTGACTTTTCTGCTGCTGCTGCTATTACTACTGCCGTTCAACGACAAGGACGGCGCGGCGACGAGGAGGGAGGACGCGAGGGAGACGAAGGAGAGGACGGAGTGGAAGAACTGAGATGGCAGGAGGAAGTAGGAGTGGCCGGGGAGGAGTCTGTCTGCCGCGGAGAGCGCCGGGACCTTCTGCCCGATCGTGAAGGCGGCATCCGCCCGGCAAACGAGGTGGCAGGGGTTGTCTGTCATCACCTCCGCCGCCGACACCGGGAAGTCGTAGAGCCGCACAACTCCGTCTGCCCCGACCACCCGAATCGGCAGCTGCCTTCTGGAGGGAGAGGATGATGAGTCTTCTAAATCTGACTCCGACATGGCGGCCGCGAAGCACCACGGAACCATCTGCAGCAGGCTCAGAGACTTCAATCTCATCACAGTACTGCAGTAACTATGCTGGATGAAAGCTCGCAGAAACTTCAATGTTCTTATAATAATAATAATAATAATAATAATAATAATAATAATAGCTCAGTTGGATAGAGTCATAGAGAAGAAGAGGAGGAAAAGGATATGTGGGTGTGGTATATTTATATTATGTGAGATTTACATGTCTAAAAATAAAATAAAAAATAATAAAAAAATATTTTTAAATTTTTATTATAAAACAGAGACCAAGAGATAGTGTGTTAGGAATATATATATATATATATATATATATATATATATATATATATATATATATATATATATATATATATATATATATATATATATATTAGGCTGAAATACTATCGATAGCACCAAGTCATTGGTGCTATCAAGTTTTTAGCCGTTGGATTAAAGGATGTGTGGTTAAAATGATAGTGGTCCGGTAGGGTTTACTAGGTGGTTGGTTGAATAGTAAAAATCTTAGGAGACCATTATAATTTCAATCGCATATTTTTTTCATCCAACGGCTGAAAACTTGATAGCACCAATTATTTGGTGCTATCGATAATATTCTAGCCGGACTCATTTCTATATATTTCTCTTTTTGCCCTTTTCTTTATAAATAAATAAATATAGTTCTTTAAATTTTATAAAATTACTTTAATTAGTTGATCGAATTCAAAATTGTCCACTTATTTTTTTATTAAGCATTTTTAATTTAATAAACTAAAACATGTACAAGAGTTATTTAAGATAAATTTAAATTATAGAACTTGAGTTATATATTATGAGTTTAAAAATAAATTTTCGTTTTGGGAAATTTACTACGTGTGTGTGTACGTAGTAGTGTGACAAAGTAATTAATTATATAATTAGTTAATTATTTGATAAATTGATTAAAAAAATATACACAATCCTCTAGTTGTGGATTAGTGTCAGGTTTGACACTTTGACTGGATTTTCCCAACGTACGTACTTTGTTTTTTTTGTTTTTTTTTTTTTTTGTGACATCTACGTGTGTGTGTATATATATATATATATATATATATATATATATATATATATATATATATAAATTTAAATTGAATTAAAATAAAATTTACTTTATTTTCTTATTTTAAGGCGCGAATCTCTAGAAACTCTCCTCGAGACCCCCGCACCTCCACAAGACTATGACCGTAGCCACGTATAAGAGACTTGTTTAGTTACATATAATTATCACTTTACTGTACCTGTATTCAGGCTTAAATTAAATATTTGATTTTATCTATTTAAATTTAACTGCTGTTGTAGTTATAATTATGATCATACCGTTATACCAATTACTCATCAATACGAAGAAAATCGTAATCTTTTTAACCTTTTATTTAAAAATTAAAAATTTAATAATTCTGACTCAATATTATTAATAATATTCTAGCAAATATATATATATATATATATATATATATACATATATATATATATATATATATATATATATATATAGGTTGCTATATTATTAATAGCGCCAAATCGTGCTAATAAGTTTTTAACCCTTGGATGAAAGAATGTGCGATTAGTATGATAGTGAGCCTCTAGGGTTTAGTGGGTGATGAGAAAAATAGTATGATCTACTGGGTGGAAATAATTAAACGAGTAGATCTAACGGTAGAAAACTTGCCACACATCTCCTCATCCAAGGGTCAAAAGCCTAATAGCACCAAAGACTTAGTGCTATCGATAGCATAGTAACCCAGTTCTATATATGTATATATACACACACCAAATTTTCTACCGTTTTGATTATTTTCAACTCTTATATAATACTATTCAACCAACTACCCACTAAATTCTAGAGTCCCACTATCATTATAGCAGCACATCTCTTTATCCAATAGTCAAAAATTTAGTAATACCAATAATAACTTGGTATTATTAATAGTATAGTAACATAGTTATATATATCGCCTGATATGTCAGTCAAGTTAAAAACTTTAGTCATATTATATTTCATACATATCCTTGTTTCAAATTTTAAGAATTTTACATCACAATTATATATTTGAATTTAAAATAGGGAGACTCTAGCTATAGTTGTTTAGCATATTTTTATTTGGCCATTATATAATTTTAAAAATTATACTTATTTATTTTATAATTTTATTTTTATTTTATTATAAAATTTTATCGTTAAAAAGAATAGCAGAGCGACTGCAGTATTAAATGTAGATTATAAGACGATAATTATTTTGCTATATATCTTCTTTCGCGGCATATTCTAACAATGAAACAAAATTAAAATTGAAGTGTCGGTATTTTTTTTCAGCAGTATTTTTTTTTTTAGTTTTTAGGGTCACTTACAAGTGTCGCTATAGTATAATTTTATTGTAGTGACACTTTTAATCTCAAACTATTAGATACGCGATATTTTAATTTTTAAATTTAAATTTATCATAATTTTTTACTCGAACAACCTAAAATTTATAATAAAATTTTATAATTTAATTAAAATTTAAGGATCAAAATATTTCACAGATCATAGTTTGAATAGTTGGAGGACCAAATAAAAGTGTAATTTAGCCAAACAAATAATAATAATAATAATAATAATAATAATAATAATAATAAGTAGCGAGGTTCGAACCGGACCGGTCTAATTTTGTGGGTTTGGTGGGTCTAAGGTCTAAATTGTGGACCAAACCCAAAAGAATCCAAACCTAACTAATACGACCACACCCCCACATGAAAAGTGTTTTCCATACAAATAAGATCTAGAAGGTCAAAATGTATACGAACCCCCTCAGCTATAGTCCATTTTGAAAAAGCCCCCTCGACGGTTTCCTTTTTTTCATTTTTGGATTGAGAACTTTTTCAACTTCTAATTTCTTCCAATTAAATAAATTTTGTCAAAAAAACCTTACTAATATACAAAACTCATTGGCGATTTCACCAAATATAACAAATTTAATTACTTTTTAGTACATTAAATTAGGTCGTAAATTAGCGGTAAATAACTCATAAAGTTACTAAATTTATTTGATAGAATTATTAATTAACTTAACTAAGTATGAAAAGTCAAATAAAAAAAAGTTGAAAGGGTTTCAAATAAAAAAAAAATAAAATTGTATGGAGGTTATCTAAACTATAATTCTTTTTGAGCGACTATCTAATTTTTAAAAATTTTAATTTTATTATCCAACATTTTATTTTACTTCATTTATGTTATTTTACAACTCTTATTAAGGTGCAAGTTCTGGTATACCGATTTTTATATCGAAAAATCGAGTAAATAGAAAATGTAGATACTAAAATCAAAATTTTGAAATATTATATAGTTATTTTAAAACAAGTCATAGTTCAGATTATTTCGATATAGCAAGCTAAAAATAGCTGAAATATTTATTTTAGAATGAAATTATAGGTGAGGAGTCTCTCCACATATTATGACGCCCCGCCTTCCCAGAGGGTCACCTATTCTAGAACTACTCTAGTTCTAGCACGCTTAACTCTTTTAACTTCTTGGGTCTTGCTACCACCCAAAATATTATAGTCAGGTTAAGAGATTTAGTCCTATTATATCATTTATATATAGGACTATTTCAAATTCCGGGAGTGTCACATTCCTCTCCCCTTTAAGCCCTGACGTCCACATCAGGCTCAAGCACACTCACTAGTACCAGGCGATGTGAGACTCGTCTCGCTAGCCTTAGCCGACCTTGTAGGGAGCTACACTCCACCTACAACGGTCATTAGCCGGGAAGCCACGCTCTACTCGCTATATAACCCTTGCTCAGCAGAGACTCATCTCATGCACATTTCCGGCTGGTGATTGTCTCTGATATCAACTATGACGCTCCGCCTTCTCAGGGGGTCACCTATCCTAGAACTACTCTAGTTCTAGCACGCTTAACTCTCTTAACCTCTTGGATCTTGCTACCACCCAAAATGATATAACCGGGTTAAGAGATTTAGTCATATTATATTATTTATATATAGGACTATTTCAAATTCCGAAAGTGTCACACATATTTTTACCCATAAAATAAATAAATAAATAAATAAATAAATAAATATTCAATGTGCGTTGTATTGTGTTTGACCATGTCCACTTTGAGACCCAAAAAAGAGGGGAAAAAAAAAAAAAAAAAAAAAAAAAAAGGAAAAGTAGTAGAAATAGTAGTAGTAGTAAAAGGGAGAGTAATACCCACATGAGAAGCTCTACATGTCCACCTGATTACATTGCACGAGGGGGGAGAGGATTTATTGTTTTGTTGTTGTTGTTGTTGTTTGACCATTAAAAGGAGTAGTGGACCACACCCCTCTTTCAAAATAAATAATAAACAAATTAATAAATATATAAATTAATAATATATAATTTTTTAAATTTTTTAAAAAAAGGAAAAAAAAGTGTTTGGGGTCTCTTCTTCTTCCTCCTCCCTTGAAACCCATGCATGTCCACAGTAGTATTCAAAACTTGTCCATGTTTTTTGAAGGGCATCTTTTTGGGAATCCCTTTCTCTCCCCCACTTCTTTATACCAATTTAAAGAGATTAGTAAATTATTATCCCACACCCATTAAACTAGTGATACTTGAGACAGTTGATTTTTTATATAATATATATAATATTGGAATCAATTCTAATTTTTCTTATTCTATGAGATCATGAATTTAATTCCCATCTTTTATATTTAACTAGCCATACTTTTTAATTTTACATATTTTTTATATTAGTGTATTTTTCTGATCCCGTTACGTTCTAAAATTACTTATTTGATTAGTTCAGACACACGCATAGACCTGCCGGACAAATCAAATCTTTCCTGTTTGTCCAAAACTAGTGTATGAATTTCGACGAAAAATTACTACAATTATAAAACCATACAGAGTGAGAATATCATAAAATGAGAAATATAAATTTAAACTAAACATTTAAACTATTACATATCTATTTCCTACTAGATCATTTTTTGAGGTAACAACAGTGACATTTTCAAGTAACAAGAATATGCACTACAACAAAACTATGCTATAGTGACACTTTTAAGTATTGCTAAAAACAAAAAAAAAAAATGCTACTAGAAAAAATACCAACACTTATAATTAGTGTCGCTATATGTGCGGTCGTTATGGTATATATCGACACATTACTATAATGTGTCCTAAAAATGATTCCTATAACCTAATTTTATTATAGTGGTGATTAAATATCTTGAATGAATATCATATTCAGCTTTCAAATTATATTATCATAATAAAATAAAATAAACTATCTTATTCAAATCATATATATATATATATATATATTAAAGATAAATTATTATTAAATAATTTATTGTGATATTCAAACAAAACCTTGTTGTCATAGATTGTAACAATTGTTGAATTACTTGACTAGACATCTATTCATAGAGCATGCACAAAATAACATAGTTTGCAGCATTTATAGTTTTGCCTATATTGTGTATAAGCACCAAATTAACATAAAAATAACTAATAATACCTCTCCATTTATTGTTTAGTTATTTCTAATTATGGTATTAAATATAAAAATTAAGACAACACTTTTCATTTTTAGTTTAAGATAATAATATTTGATTTATTAATAATATTAATTTGTAAAACCACTCAAGTTCTATCAAGATAGAATTTTGATTGTTTTGGTCCATTAATTAGACCAACTCCAACCTAATAAAATTTTTTTTTTTTTCCCCCTTTTTTAACCCTAATGCTTGCATGTGAAGGGAATGGTTTTTTTTGAGAACTGTGCTAGATCCAACTCCAATGTGTGTACAAAAAGGAATCTCTCTCTCTCTTTCTCTCTCTAAATTTACCCACTGCAATTTTACTTAGAACTTAGAATTGGTTCCATAAGAGGGTGACAAACCATGCCAAGTCTCTATGTTACACCCACACCAATGTCTTGATCTTATAAAACAAAAGTGGATGCACAAGAAGAGGATATTTAAGCACAATTCAAACTTAAAATACGCATAAAAATAGTCCATATAGTACATGAATACATTCCTAGGGTTCGTACGCGTACAGTAGCTAGTAGGTGCACGAGTGCATGCCCGTTTCTTTTTTTGCCATATTTTATTATTATTATGCGAATCTTTGTGATATCAAAGAGAGAGAGAGAGAGAGAGAGAGAGAGAGAGAGATGATGTGAGAATCTTAAACAGGCTTAATTAGCTCCTCACGTGGTGGATTAGTATTGTATAAGATGGTACAATTCACTGCAATAAAATTAGATTACAGGGACAATATTTATGACACTTTTTTACAAGTATTTAATTTATAATTCATCTATATCCAAAATTAGATTATAAGGATATATTTTTGGGACACATTATACACTACAACAAAATTAGACTATAACGACACTTTTAAGTGTTTCTAAAATCTAAAAAAAGTGTCGCTGACAAAAATACCGACACTTATTGTAAGTGTTGCTATATGTGCCGTCGCTAGGGTGTATAGCGACACATTTTTATAATGTTTCTCAAAAATGTGTCCCTATAACCTAATTTTAGATATAAATGTATCGCTATACACCCTAGCGACAGCACATATAGCGATACTAATGACAAGTGTCGGTATTTTTTTCAGCAGTATTTTTTTTTAGCATTTAGCAATATTTACAAGTGTCGCTATAGCATAATTTTGTTGTAGTGACAAACATATATGCATGCTTCAAGAAGAGATCTTATTGTCTAAAATATGGGTAATACTATTCGTACACCCCATTTGAAATATACGATATACATTCTGTTCATTCTAGAATAGAGACTCTTTCACTCGTCACTTCGAATTGAAATATACGATATACATTCTGTCCATTTTAGAATAGAGACTCTTTCACTCGTCACTTCAAAGTAACGAGTGAAATTCGCTCTATCCTAAAATATGTGAGATGTAAGATGTACATCCCGTTTGAAGTGTACAACAAGCATTTTTCTTAATATATAGCTTTCTATGTATAAAATGAATTTCAATTTTACATGGTCTCTCTTCTAAAAACTTTTAGTTTGCAATGAATAATAATTAATTACTGTTAGGATTTGGTTAGTTTTGTAATTATATTTTAATTAGATTAGGATTAATATTTAAATCTGTTAGAGATAAATTAATTTAAATTTAAATATTAATTAGAGTATAATCCTAATTTAAGTAGATTTGGGTTTATCTTGGGTGGAGTTTATATATATCTCTAATATAGAGAGTATATAAATATATAATACGTATAATCTTGAGGTATGGTACGATACAAAAAGAGAGAAAAGAGAGAAGTCTTTAGGTTTATAGAAGACAGAGAGAAGGGTGAAAGAGATTCAGGAGGAGGGCTAGGGTTGAAGCTACTCTATTGCAGAAGAGAAGTCTGTGTAATCGGTGTAATTTTTCTCTTGGTTAATAAATTTTATTTCACCCGTATATTTTTCTGTATTGGATTTTCTTCTATTTGTGGTTGTATTGGTTCCAGTTTTGTTGAGAGAACGAATTTATTGTAAAAATTTGATTTGACGTTTTCGTTGCGGAATCCCAATTCTAGGTGGTATCAGAGTGGATTGCGGCATCGAAGCGAGTTGCGAATTCAAAGAATCTGGTACCGGGATGAGTTCCGAATTTTTTCAACAATTACCATGATGGTACAAATTTACACTATAATTGGAGAAGGAATAAAGTTGGAATTTGGTGCTCTTTTATGTATATATATATATATATATATATATATATATATATATATATATATATATAATTTATTAGGTTTCATTCCAATCAAGTGAGAATGTTTAAGGCATAAAGTGGTTCAATAAATTTGCTTTAATTTTGCTTTTGAAATACTAAAAGTTCAAATTATATAAGTTGGGAGGGAATAAGAATTATGCCATTAGAGCTAGTGCCCCTAATTAAGTGAGCAAACTCTTCTTATGGGAAGCTATAATTAAGCATATTTTTCACTTTTTTTTATTCCACTTATTCTCAAAAAAATTATTTGAAGTGACCTATGACTCTTTCTTTTTCCTATTCAAATTTCTATCAAATAGAAATGTACACAAAGATAAGGGATAAGATCTCATCAAGAATCTTGTCCTAATGTATAAAATCAAAATTGACAACATGAACAATATAAAGAAAATTATTTTTTGTGTCTAAAAATTTTGGTTTCATTGTGTTACGCATTCATGTTAGGACTAATCTTCGGTCTTTTTGACACAATCAATTTTTTATGTAAATTTTTTTCTAATTATTTTTTATTGTATTGAATTAATCTACAATAATTTAAAATTTTATGCTTCGTTAATTTGGGTGAAAAGAATAGCATCGCGAAAAGAAAAAAAAAAATAACTTTTTCTGATGTAATTTACATATTAAAGCAAGAAATGAAAAAAATTATTTTTTCTCCCTACTGTTCACTACAATAAAATTAGGCTATAGCGATATTTTTAAGTATTTCTAAAATCTAAAAAAAGTGTCGCTGATAAAAATACCGACACTTATTGTAAGTATTGCTATATGTGCCGTCGCTAGGGTGTATAGCGACACATTTTTGTAATGTGTCCCAAAAATGTGTCCCTATAACTTAATTTTGGATATAGATGGAATATAGATAGGACACTTATACAAAAGTGTCACAAACATGTGTCCCTACAACCTAATTTTGTTGTAGTGGTTGGAGGAAATTTTTTTTTATAGTTGTGGAATGCCTTTTTTTTTTTTTTTTTTTTTTTTTTCTTCATTTTTCTTCATTTTTCTTCTTTTTTCTTCCTAAGTTACAATCCAAACTAGCAAAAATAACTTTATTCTCCTACCATTTTTTTTTTGTAGCTCTGTGAGCTTTTATTTTGTAAAGATTTGTGCGAGGCATTCTCTTGCAGTTTTGATTAGACATGTATTTGGTCGGTTCGGTTCGAAGATAACGAATATTAGAATTAATTTTTTTATTTCTAGAATAACTTACAATTTCAAAATGATCAGGAATAAATATAAAATTACTTTTGTTTTGCAACGTTGCTATTCTTAGAATTAATTTAAATGATATTTGGTCAATTTTATGGAATAATAGAAAAAAGTAAAAAAAAAAAAAAAGTGAGAGTTGAATTTGATATAAAATATGATTTAATAAAAATTATTAATAAAATAATTTATTATAAAATATAATTTATTATAACAATAATTTTTTTTTTTTAAAATCTACTTCATTTTAAATTTAATAAAAATAATTAATTATAATATTTTGACATAAATAATAAATATTAATATAGTGCAATTAATAATTTTATAATATATATATATATATATATATATATATATATATATATATATATATATATATATATATATAATAAAATTATACTATAGCGACACTTTTAAGTATTTTTAAAAGTTTTAAAAAATATCGCTGGCAAAGATAGCGACACTTATTATTAGTGTCGCTATATGTACAGTCGTTATAAGTCTCGCTATATGTACAGTCGTTAGAGTGTATAGCGACACATTATTATAATATGTTCTAAAAATATGTCCTTATAATTTAATTTTGGATATAGATGGAATATAGATAGAACACTTATACAAAAATGTCACAAAAATGTATTCCTACAATCTAATTTTATTATAGTAATATATATATATATATATATATATATATATATATATATATATATATATATATATATATATAATTTATTTTAATTTAATTTATATAATAATACTAAAGCTCAAAATTTAAATTATTTAATAGTACTATTCTACACAAAAGGTTGAACAGATTATCTCAATCTACTCTCGAGAATAATCAGGAATAATTAAATTTGACAAGAATATTTTGTTCTGATCAAAAAAATATATTTTATTTGATGGAATAGTATGAATAACTTCTTTGTTTTTTTTCATTTTATCCCAAATCAAATGCCAAGTTTTGTACACATATGCAGTTCTTTTCAGGCTCTACTTATTTTCTAACAGGTTAGGTTGAGTAGATTGACCGCAATATTTTTTTTATTGTAGTTGTGTAAGGATGATAGCTACACAGAAAATCTCACAATATCTTATGGTCAAAAAAAAAAAAAACATATTCTCTCCTTATATATTCAAATGTGATTAATTTAGCTGAACATGAGCAACATCTAAAAGTGTTAGCTAAGAATTGTATTTTAGTTGTTTGTTTATCAAAGTCCTAGTTTGAAGTGGAATCAAACTCTTCTACCTATCTAGCGTATATATGGTCAAAGTTTTAACGGAACTAGCTATTTCAGAGATGAGTATAAAGTACGGAACTAATGTAAAAAAGCGTTTGGAATGGTTCCAGGAATAAGAAATTCTGTGTTTGGTATGAGAATGAAGAATAAGAGAAATAAAGAATTTTAATTAGGGTAAATTATTTTTTTACCCTCAAACTTTATTATGTAATAATGAGGTGAGAGTTTGTGTTTGGTATGAAAATGAGGAATAAGAGAAATAAAGAATTTTAATTGGGATAAATTATTTTTTTGCCTTCAAACTTTATTATGTAATAATGAGGTGCAGTAATTTTCACTTATTCTAGTTGTACCGAAACAAACTATACCAATTGATTCCTGGTGCGTTTGAAAGAATAAGAAGAATATCCTTCATATTTCCGGTTCTATACCGAATCTAAACAGCCCGAATTCAAATTCTAGAAGCAACAATTTTAGATCTGACAAACAAGCGAATTGGACAATCCACGAGCAGGTTAATTATTTTATTCGTGGATTATTTGAGTATGAACACTACAACAAAATTAGATTATAGGGACACATATTTGTGGCACTTTTATTTAAGTGTCCTATTTATATTCCATCTATATCCAAAATTAGATTATTGAGACATATTTTTGGAATACATTATAAAAATATATCGCTATACACCCTAGCGACAGCACATATAGCAATACTAATAATAAGTGTCGATCTTTTTGCCAGCGATACTTTTTTTAGATTTTAGAAATACTTAAAAGTGTCGCTATAGCATAATTTTGTTGTAGTGAAATAAAATTTATTTATAAATTTTTAGACAATTAACATTCTTATCCATACTCGTCCGTGGGCAGACGAGCCGACGTGGGAACTACCAACAAAATACTTTTATATAGAGATACTTGAGCTAAAAATATTTATAATTTAATAAATATTCATCCGTTTTATCCGTAATTTTTTTAGATAAAAAAAGTTACGCGTATTCATAAATTTACGTATAATCAGTAAATATAAGGAATAATTATTTGTGTACCCTTGAAATCTGAAGAAATATCTGATTTACCCTTCTTATTTTTTTCTTTCCAATATACCTCTCATACGTTCCACCGTTATTAAAAATACTCCTACCGTTTCCATTTGTTAAGTTAACTAGGGTTAAACTAGAGTTAAATAATAATCAGAGTTGAAAACTATCAGATATACCTATTTTGCCCGGGTTTTCGGGTTTAGGGTTTAGGGTTTTAGGGTTTAGGGTTTAGGAATTTTTAGGGTTTTAGGGTTTAGGGTTTAGAGTTTAGGATATATTTGAAAAGGCAAAATGGTAATTTCACACAGATAACGGCAGTTCCAAACGGTACACTAACGGAGTTTAACTTCAGGGGTATTTTGGAAAAAAGTTGGAACGTAAGAAGAGTAATTTTAATATTAGCTTTCTAAGAGGAGTAAATTTGAAAACGAAAAATTTTTTAGGAATATATAAGAAATTGCCCTAAATATAAATAGGATAGAGATAGTAGGGCCTAAGCAACATGATTAATTAATGTCTATAGGATACTTTATCCTTATATGGAATGTTCTATAGTACATAAGACACTATTCTAGTACCATGCAATTAATATGATCTTAAAAAATGACTTTGACAAGTCAATTATTAGTCCAATTGTGAACAAGTTCAACAATGTGCTCAAACATAATTATTCCTACCCACTCATCTCACTCTTTCAAATCATGTGCTTTGACTTTTTGTCCAATCTAATTATGCTCCTTTGGATGATTCTCCATACTTTTTTGATTGATGTTTGAAATTTTAAAAAGTGTTTCAAAAAATTTATGGCACTTTTTGTTTCTAAATTATTCTTTTGAAAGTTAAAATAAGATATATTTTGCGCCTGAAAAATTGAAGTTGTGCATTGATGTGCTCTTGCTTAGCTCTTCATCAAAGATATTTTTTTTTGAAAGATCGGTTTTAAATTTAGGCTAAATTACAGAAAACCTCCCTTCTAATATTCTCGCTTTCCAAAACAATTATACTTGACTTGGTCTTTTAAAAGTTGAATTGCTTGCCCCCTCGTAATTACCGTAATCATTAATTTATCCAAGTTGCACAATAATTGAGCTTTAGAATTTGCAAACCCTCCATCCATAAGACAGCCTCTAATGGATGCATTTATCCCTTTCCCCCTTGCCAGAGATAAATTTTTTTTTTACCCCTTCTTACAAGTTATCCTAGGATAACCCGTTAAGAATTATCCCAAGGGGGAGTGGGAATAGGGGAATAAGGGCAGGAGGATAAATGAGATTAATTTCGAGGCTAATTACGACTTTGAGCAGGCTATGTGACTTTTCATTGAACTTGGAGGTAAAGTAGAAAAGCGGGATATTAGAGGGAGGTTTTCTGTAATTTAGCCTTTAATTTAAAATAAATTGAAATTTTATAAACAGTTTTTGTCGAGCGTCACTTCTACATATTCAGATTCTCGGTCCAAAACAAATAGTTTTCTATAAAAAAATCTATGGCATTTTGAAAAGGTCTAAGCTTTTGCATGTTGAATTGCTTGTAGTCCATACATCTATGCTGGATAAAGTAGGATATGGTTTGAATTATTCAAATCCAAGTTGCACAATAATTGAGCTTTAGAATTTGCAAACCTTAAACCCCAAACGGGGCCTAAGGGGCTTGTTTGGATTTGGTATAGAACCGAAAATAAAAAAAATGTCCTTCTTATTCTTCCAAACGCACCAAGAATCAATCGGTATAATTTGTTCCAGTACAACTAGAATAAGTGAGAATTACTGTTTTCACTCTTCTCAACCACTCTCTTATTTTTTTCTTAAATACCCTCCCACGTCTACCGAGGCACCATCTCTCACCTTATTATTATATAATAAAGTTTGAGGGCAAAAAAGTAATTTATCCCAATTAAAATTATTTATTACTCTTATTTCCCATTCTCATATCAAACACAAAATTTTTTATTCCTGAAACCATCCCAAACACTTTTTTACACTAGTTCCGTACTTTATACTTATTCCTGGAATAGCTAGTTCTGTCTTATCCCGTTACCAATTAAACGGGGGCTGCGTTTGGTTTAGATATAAACTAAAACTGTTTATTTCAGAGATAAGTATAAGTTCAGGAATAAAGAAAAATAAGACTAATTTTACATTTGAATGAAAATTATATTATTCCTATGAATAAAAAAAATAGTGTTTGGATAGTTAGATTGAAATAGTAAGAATAAGAATAATTATAATTTTAAAATAATAATATTTTAACTAAATAATTAATATAAAATATTAATTAAATAATAATTTAACTTATTTAATTAACTATTGTCAGGTAACCTGCAAACTAATTCAATTAATTAACAATAATGAGTATTATTAATAAATAATTCAATTAATTACAAATAAGTTAATAAATTAATTAGTTAATTAATTATCTAATAGTTAGATAATTAATTAATGAAATAATTAGACTAGTAAAAATATTAGATTAATTAAAGAGTTAATACAATAATTAAAATTATATTTACTTTAATTAAGCTTATTCTCAATTAATTGATAAAATAATTAACAATAATGAGTATTATTAATAATTTAATTAACTACAAATAATTTAATAATTTAATTAGTTAATGATCTAAATACTTAAATAATTAGTTAATAGAATAATTAGATTAGTTTAAATATTAGATTAATTAAAAAGTTAATACACTAATTAAAATTATATTTACTTTAATTAAGCTTAGTTAATTGATAAAATAATTAACAATAATGAGTTTTATTAGTAATAAATAATTTAATTAAATACAAATAATTTTATAATTTAATTAGTTAATGATCTAAATACTTAAATAATTTATTAATAAAATAATTAGATTAATTAAAGAGTTAATATAATAATTAAAATTATATTTATTTTAAGGCTAAATTACAGAAAACTCCCCTCTAATATCCCGCTTTTCCACTTTACCTCCCTGTCATTTAAAAGTCGACAATCTGCCCCCTCGTAATTTCAGAAATGTCTTTAGGGGGGTACGCCGTTAACGGAAATGGTAAATTGACGAAAATGCCCTCCTATTTTTTTTCTTTTCTTTTCCGAAGTTTTTTTTTTTTTTTTTTTTTTTTATTTGAAGTCTTTTTTTTTTTTTTATGAATATTTTCCAAGGGTATTTTGGGTATAAAAAATTATATTTTTAAAAAAACTGACGGTCAACTGACGGCGGGGGGTTATTGCACAATTCGATAATTACGAGGGGGCAGATTGTCGACTTTTAAATGACAGGGGGTAAAGTGGAAAAGCGGGATATGATAGGGGGGTTTTCTGTAATTTAGCCTTATTTTAATTAAGCTTATCTCAAATGGGAACAAGCATTGTTCCAGAAAAAAGTTGGAACAGTAGTTTCAATCTTATACTAGTTTATTCCAGAAAGACGAGGACTGTTATTCTCATCTATAACCAAACGCGTTTGGAGAACAAGACTGGAACAAGGCCGTATTCCAGACTTTGTTCCTGAAACAATCTGAGCTGTAGAAGCTATATCACATTATTGCGAAAATAAAAAAAAGAAAAAAATTGATATGTTTCGCTTCGACAATTGTTAGATGTGACTCTGAAATTAAAAATCGTTTCGATATTATGTTTCCGGGCTCGAGCCCGAAGCCCACCACTGACATCGGACGGAGGGTGCGGGGGGCGGAGCCCCCTCAGTACGGATAAGAAAAACCCGTTAAGAAAATTGTTCTCTTTTCTTTTGCCCTAGAGAGATTGAGCGATGTAATCCGAACTTTGTATTCCTTTTTCTTCACACAGTGAAATTCTTCTCTTTCGTCCGTAGTTTTTTTTCCTGCAAAGAGTTTTCTATATAAAATTTGTGTGTTCTTGTTTTATCGTGCATTTTGAAATTTATTTTTGTATCGTGATCGTCTATTAATTTTGTTTTAGTTTGTACGCTCGTTGCTAATTCAGCAATGAATATAAATAATACCAATTTTTTTTCTTTTTTCTTTTTTTAACTTATGGAAGAAGATGCATTCATATTACATCTGGGATGCATGGTAAGCAAATCAATTATGACAAGAATAAAAAAGTTCATCGCCAATCACATATACCAGTTGTGCTGGGCTACTATCGGTAATAAACGGCTCAATTTATTACCGACATATTTTTGATGATAGAGCTTCAAATGATGATCGGCATCGTTAAATATTATCTAAACTATTTAAATTATGTATAAATCAAATTTCATGCTTTTCTAATATCATTCTCTTGTTCATCAAGTGAATAAAAAATAAATAGCTGAAAATAAATATTCTTCAAAAAGTGATGATTTAATTTTTGTATTCAAAATTTAGAATATAAATGTTATTTTAAATAGTTTAAAATTTTTTCTATTAAAAAATTAGCTGATTGAGACTCTTCTATACCATTAAACGAGCAAATATATCGTATCGGCCATTAAAATTATAAATTTTGTAATTTTTTAATCGTTCAGTAAATGATGTCAAAGAATTATAAAATTTAGATTTTATTTAGTTAAAATAATTTAGATTATATTCGACGGTGCCGATTTAAAAGCTCTATTATAAAAAATAAATCAATAGTAAACTGAGCTGATGACTATCGATAGTACGTAGACCGGGAACAAATCCACACGCTATAAAAAAAATAATATTTAAGGATTTTTTTTTTTATACTTAATGATTCTTAAAAGTATCTTAATATAGTCTAGCGACGCATTTAAATGTATCGGTTAAAATGTCGGTAAATGAAGAGTCGTCACATATACACCGACGCTTATGTCAAGAGTCGGTAAAATATCTTCTGACGTTTCAAAGTGTCATGATTTTTTTAAATTCTGACACTTTAAAGCGTTAAAAAATTAAAAGTAATAATAAAATTTATTATTTAATAAATTAATTTAATACAATAAAAAATTTATATGACGATACTTTTTAAAGCGTCGATATTTGCTATAGAGACACTTGGGAACGCTTTTCTCAAGCGACGTCTAAAAAGCATTCTTATATTAAAATTTGTTTGTAGTGACATATATATATGGCTAAATTACAGAAAACCTTCATATAATATTTCGTTTTTTCACTTTGCCCCCCTATCTTTTAAAAGCCTACATTTTGCCCCCTCGTAATTACCGAATTGTCTTTAGGGGGCAACGGCGTTAACGGAGGAGGTAAATTAACGAAAATGCCCTTACCTTATATTGGAGAGAGAATGTGTTTTAGCTTATTATCCGCCATTTTTGAAGGGTATTTTGGGTATATCTAATAATATTTTTTAAAAAATTGACGGTTCACTCACAGAATGGTGACGACGGGGGTAAATGTATATTTCAGTAATTACGAGGGGGCAAAATGTAGGCTTTTAAAAGACAGGGGGGGCAAAGTGAAAAAGCGGGATATTACAGGAAAGTTTTCTGTAATTTAGCCTATACATATATATATATATATATATATATATATATATATATATATATATATATAGAGAGAGAGAGAGAGAGAGAGAGAGAGAGAGAGAGAGAGAGAGATTACTTACAAAATAAATAAGCAACAATCAAAATAGAAGATTGTGCCAAAGCTACACCTAGAACTGAGCAAATAGGAGGACGGGTTGGGTCGAGTTCATGTTCGATTTCGGGCCGGATTACATTATCCGGCCCGATTCGCATTGTCCGAAAAGTTTGTAGCTATTGTGGGTACAGGCCCACTCTACCATAGCTGGGTCGGATAAATTTGATTGGAGGTTCCTAACCTTTTACCCGATTAACCATCTAATTGTTGCAATTAAATTCTTAATATCTTTTAATTAATCAAATCTGTTTCATCGTAACACAGCTAATTAATTTCAAAAAAGAAAAAGATTTTGAATGCTATTTACAAATAAAACAATGGACTCTTTTTGATTTTAGAAACTACTTAATGCTTGAATAATTTGTTTCTCAAGAGCATAATTTTAGTTATATAAACTCTTTTAATTATCATAAATAACATATATATTAATTATTGTAGATTTTAATTAACATATGGAGTAATAAATTTGACGTCTTGTGCATAAAAATTACTATAACAAAATTACATTATAGCGACATTTTTAAAAATTTCTAAAATTTGAAAAAGTGTCTATGCTCATTCATGTTCCGAAATAATTTGAATATAATATATATATAAAATTAGAAATATAAAAAATATTAATATTATTAATTACATAATATAATTATAAATATTTTTTATTAAATATTTTAATTCAAATAAAGCTTATGATTATGCTTATGTATTTTCTATGCGAGCAAATATTTATAGACATTTTAAAATTTATAGTGTAATATTAGAAAATATTTATAGATATTTTAAATTTTTTTTTAAAAAATACAATAAAAAAAAAAATTCGAGCCATAAACAAGTCAGCTCGGAATTGAACAATTTCAAGCCAAATTCAAATATAGCTTGAAATTTACTTGAAAAATAAATAAAAAATCTATTTCAAACTATTCAAATTTGACTCGAATTACATTTCGAGCCGAATTCGAACATTTCTTATTCTAGCTCGAATTAATTTGAATCAGCTCAAATTTGACTTGAATTCGAGCTGAGTAAGGCCCGGCTCACTCATGTTTAGCTCGTTTGCATCCCTACATAAAATGAAAACTTGTGGTATCCGAGATTCCGAGTTTGAAGTCTAATTGCTTTATATTTCTAGCTAAATTTATTTTTACAAACGAAACAGATAGCCTGCTATCTTTCTCACTCAAAAAAAAAAAAAAAAAAAAAAAAAAAAAAAAACATTATCCACTCAGAGCGAAGGAAAATGTAAGTAAACATGATAATTTTGTTAGAATCTTATATATATTGGTGTCAATTTGCATCACTAGTATTTATAGCTTTTGAGAACCATTCAAAAAATATCCTAATTATTATTTTTTCTTTTGTTATCGGTTGGGATTTGATTAGATTTGTAGCTGAATCCTAGTTGGATTAAGATTAATATTTATAAATTTGTTTAGATTTAAATATTAATTAAAATAAAAATTTATTTAGATTAGGATTTAGATAGCTTTTGATATAAGCTATAAATGTAGCATATGTGCTATTATTTGATGGTGGTGTTAAGATGGCCACACCAACGGTGGTGGTAATATCTATGGAGGTGGTGGGGACTAGGATTTAGCTACATCTATATAGTGGTATTCACACTCACGGTGATGGTAACACCCAAGGAGATGGTGGGAACTAATTAGATTTAGCCATATCTATAGTTTTCTAGGTTTATAGAAGACGAGAGAATGGTGAGAGAGATTCAGAAGGAGAGCTCGAGTTGAAGCTATTCTATTGCAGAAGAGGAGTCGGTGTAATCGGTGTAATTTTTTTTTTGGTTAATGAATTTTATTTCACCCGTATATTTTCTTGTATTGGTTTTCTTCTCTTTGTGATTGTGCTAAATTCAGTTATGTTGAGAGAATGAATTTATAGTAAAAATTCGATTTGACGTTTTCGTTGCGGAATTCTCAACTCTAGGCGATACCGAGTGAATTGTGATACCGAAACGGATTGTGAATTCACAAAATCTGGTATCGAAACGAGTACATTTCCCAACAATATCTATACCAAATTACACGGTGATTAGAGCTCCACGCTTCTTTGGAACTTTATGCATGCTTGATTTTTTTAATTCTTTTATTTAAATTAAATAAAAATAATATAAAGGGAATCCTAAATCAAGATTTATATTATAAAAATAATTTTTTTATTTAAATTAAATTAAGTTATCACCAAAATGATATTTTATATTATTTTCTTTTTAGTAATTTATATGTTTAGATCTATACATCTCACAATTATAAACATAATTACACACTTTTTTTTTTTTTTTTTTTTTTTTTTTTTTTGAAGCAAGTAGTATTCAAATTCGAGACCTCGAATACCAAATACTAAGTTCTTTGTCATTTGCGCTAGGAACTTATTAATATAGATCTTTATCTATAACTCGAAGAAAAGAAAAAACATAAGGACCAAAAAAGAAATATACGAAGAACACAATTTTTGATTAAAGACGAAAATATTATTAATCAATTTAAAAGTTAATTATATTTACGGAACACCGCATGTATATATATTGATTGATATTTGAATCCTACTATAATTAAAGATAATAAATTATAATATATCTCTAAACCTAAACTAATCAGAAATAATCAAATAACCAGATTCAAAACAAATAAATAAATATATATATATATATATATATATATATATATATATATATATATATATATATAACTTTTTTTAAATAACTTAAAATATAAAAACAGATGTCTAAATAGTTGAATTTCAATTCCAAATTTGACTGAATTGAAATTACACACTGAAAACAAACAATTGAGCGAAAATTTATGACCGTTCAAAAAAAATTTTGATTATAAAAATGATCAAACTCTACAAAATTTTTATGCCAGCATAGCAATATCATGCTTTTTTTTGAAAACTCTAGCACTAAATTCTCCACATCAATTCACCTTTATTGAAATCCTAACATTATATTCACAAAGGTCTCAGTCCCCTTTGGATTGTGGATTTGTGGTTGGGAATTTGGGTTGTGTTCATGATCACTTCACACAACCACAAGTTTTTCTTTTCTTTTCTTTTTTTTAGGATCACTAAATGCACTTTTTTTATTTAGTTTGCAACTCAAAAACACGTATATTTAACAGTGCCGATTGTCAATTTAGAAACTGCGTCATCGAAAATAAATTGATGGTAATAGAGTTTGTTTGCTATTGATTGCATTTCAGCTGAACTCTCTCTCTCTCTCTCTCTCTCTCTCTCTCTATCTCTCTATACTCTCTCTCTATTCTCTCTCTCTCTATATATATATCTATATATATATATATATATATATATATAGAGAGAGAGAGAGAGAGAGAGAGAGTTCAGTTACTATGTTATCGATAGCACAAAACACTTGGTGTTACCAAGTTTTTCATCGTTAGATTTATCCTTTCGATCATTTTCATTTCTTCATCATACTAATTTTCTAACCACCTACTAAATTCTAGAGGCTCGCTATCATCCTAACTGCACATCACTTCATCCAATGATTAAAAATCTAATAACACTAATAATTTGGTGCTATTAATAGTATAGTGTGGTTGATTTGATAGTGGCCCCCTTGGGTTTAATAGGTGGTTGGAAAAATAGTAAAATCTAACGGGTGAAAATGATCAAAGCGATTGATCTAAAAGTAAAAAACTTGCTAGCACCAATAACTTAGTATTATTAATAGTATTACAGCCGAACTCTAGAGAGTTAGGCAGGAATACTATTAATAGTACCAAGTCATTGGTACTATTAAGTTTTTAATTCTTGGATTAAAAGATGTGTCGTTGAGATAATCGTGGGTTCCTTGGGTTTAGTAGGTGGTTGAAGAAATAGTAAAATCTAACGGGTGAAAATGATCAAAGGGATTGATCTAAGGGTAGAAAACTTGATAACATCAATAACTTAGTACTATTAATAGTATAGTAGCCGGACTCTAGAGAGCTAGGCTGGAATACTATTAATAGTATCAAGTCATTGGTATTATTAAGTTTTTAACTCTTGGATTAAAAGATGTGTGGTTGAAATGATAGTGGGCCCCTTGGGTTTAATAGATGGTTGGAGAAATAGTAAAATCTAACGGGTGAAAATAATCAAAGGGATTGATTTAAGAGTAGAAAATTTGATAGCACTGATAACTTAGTACTATTAATAGTATAGTAGCCGGACTATATATATATATATATATATATATATATATATATATATATATATATATATATAGAGAGAGAGAGAGAGAGAGAGAGAGAGAGAGAGAGAGAGAGAGAGAGAGCTAAGCTGGAATGCTATTAATAGCACCAATTCATTGATACTATTAAGTTTTTAACCATTGGATTAAAAGATGTGTGGCTGAAATGTTAGTGGGCTCCTTGGGTTTAATGGGTGGTTGGAGAAATATATAGTAAAATTTAACGGTTGGAAATGATTAAAGGGGTTGATCTAAGGGTAGAAAACTTGATAGCAACAAATGTTTGGTGCTATTGATAGTATAGTAGCCGGACTCTCTCTCTCTCTCTCTCTCTCTCTCTCTCTCTCTCTCTCTATCTCTCTCTATATATATATATATATATATATATATATATATATATATATATATATATATATAGTTGAGCTAGAATGTTATTAGTAGTAAACGGACTCCGTTGTCATCCAGTTATTTTCAATGATAGAGCTTCTAAATCGACGATGAGTACTGTTGACCATAATCTACACCACTGAAAGTATCTATAATTAAATTTCAAATCTTTTTGAAATTATCGGTTTAATGATAAAAGCGTTGCAAAATCTATAATTTTAATTGTAGATATGAATTTTTCGCTCATTTATCGATAAAAAAAAAAATCTAAATTAATTAAATTTTTGTGACGCCCAAACTTCTCAAGAGGTCACCCATTCTAGAACTAACTCTAGATTTAGCACGCTTAACTCTCTTAACCTTTTGGGTCTTGCTACCACCCAAAATACTATAGCCAAGTTAAGAGATTTAGTCATATTATATCATTTATATATAGGAGTAAACAAAATTTCAAGGATGTCACATTCTTGCCCCTTTTAAGCCCTGACGTTCTCGTCAGGCTCAAAGACACTCACAAGAACCAGGAGATGTAAGACTCGTCTCGCTAGCCTTAGCCGACTTTGTGGGGAGCTGCACTCTACCCACAACGGTCATTAGCCGGGGAATCTCGCTCTACCCGCTATATAATTCTAGTTCAGCCGAGTTAAGAGATTTAGTTCTATTATATCATTTATATATAGGACTAATCCAAATTCCAAGGATGTCACAATTTTGGTTAAATTTTTTTTTAAACTATTTAAAATAATATTTATACTATCGATCTTGATTATAATACTTCTATCATCACTTTTTCAAATATATTCATTTTCATTTTTATGTCCATTTAATTGATAGACAAAAAAATACCAAAAAATTATAAAATTTAATTTTCAAATAGTTTAAATGATCTAGATCATATTTAACGGTGCCGATAGTCATTTTGGAAGCTCCATCATCAAAAATAAATGAGTGACAATTGAGCCCATTTGCTACCAATTAATAGTATTCATGTCTAGCTATATATATATATATATATATATATATATATATATATATATATATATATATATATATATAAAAGATTTAATATTTAAAATTTACAAAATATAGGTCTCGTTATATGTATTTTGATTGATCACAGCTTATATACGGCTCGTTAAGTTTTTGGATTAAAAAATCTAGCTAGTGCTCGACTCATTTATTAAAATGAGTAATCGATCTCGAGCTCATTTCGAACTGATTCGAAAAAATGAACTAGATTTAGTCTATTTTGAGATGTATCAATATATTATTCAATATTTTTTTACCTATCTAAAATCTTTATAATATTTAAAAGATGAGAATTACGATCAAATGCTTAGAAAATAATATTGTATTTAAAAAGCACATATAGTGTTGGATAAACCAGAATATTTTTTAAAAAATAAAATAAATCATTCTGTATGTAAACATGCTATCTTAATAAGTTATGGATGCTAAAAACTTTCAAAAAGTAAAAAAAATTAAACTCCTAAATTTCAATCACGCCAAAAAAAAAAAAAAAATTCATATTAAATAAGTTATTATTAATTAAATATTTTATTCTTATATTCAAATAGAATCATAGCTTGGAAGTTATCACCAAATAATTTATTCTGATATCCAAATAAATCTAAATGAGAATATAATTAATAGGGACAATTTTTATATACCCCTAAAAATTTTTCTGTTTTCAGATTTATCCCTCTTAGAAGGCTAATATTAAAACTACCATTCTTACCTTCTAACTTATTTCCAAAATACTCCTGAAGTTAAACTCTGTTAGTGTACCGTTTGGAGCTGCAGTTATCTGTGTGAAATTATCATTTTGCCCTTTCAAATATACCCTAAACCCTAAAATCCTAAAAAACTCTAAACCCTAAATCCTAAAACCCTAAACCCTAAACCCGGACAAAATAGGTATATCTGATAATTTTCAACTCCGATTATTATTTAACTCTAGTTTAACTCTAGTTAACTTAACAAAGGGAAACGGTATGAGTATTTTTAATAACGGTGGAAAGTATGAGGGTATATTGGAAAGAAAAAAATAAGAGAGGTAAATCAGATATTTTTTCAGATTTCAGGAATACACAGACAATTATTCCTAATTAATAAAAGCTCTCAGTCCTTCAAGAGAATTTAAAGAAGTTTGAAACTTATCTAAACTATGGATTATCTAATTTGAATATTTAATTTTTTAAATTTTTAAAATTACTATCTAATATTTCAACTTGTTTGATTCGAGTTAGTCAACTATATTTTGACTCTAAATATGTAAAAATAAATAATATATTAAAATTTCAAATAAATTAAAAAATTAAATAATAAAATTAAAAATTAAAAAAATTAAATAATTAAATTGAAATGGTTTATAATTCAGATAATTTCATATTTTTACCGTATAAATAATAACCCTGATTTGCAATAAGCAAACAAAAGTCGCAATTTGCACATATTAATTATTACCATTTAACTTATATGAATATATGGAAACACATAAAAATATAAATTAATTAGTAATAAAAGGAAGTATGCTGCATAAATAGAATTTGGATAAGATGGGGACATGTTCTTGTCGTTTGCTTGCTATGCGTGACATAGAAGAGTTTTGGGTCAAATCTTTTAAATATAAGTAATATTATTCGTACATTTGAAATTTGGATAAGATGGAGACATGTTCTTGTCGTTTGCTTGCTATGCGTGACACAGAAGAGTTTTGGGTCAAATCTTTTAAATATAAGTAATATTATTCGTACATTTGAAATCGACTGTATATATTGGGTCAAATCTTTTAAATATAAGTAATATTATTCGTACATTTGAAATCGACTGTATGATATATATATATGGAATAATTGTCTGTGTAACCCTGAAATCTGAAAAAATATCTGATTTACCCCTTTTATTTTTTTCTTTCCAATATACCCTTCATACGTTCCACCGTTATTAAAAATACCCCTACCATTTTCCTTTGTTAAGTTAACTAGGGTTAAACTAGAGTTAAATAATAATCGGAGTTGAAAACTATCAGATATACCTATTTTGCCCGGGTTTAGGGTTTAGGGTTTAGGGTTTAGGATTTAGAATTTTTTAGGGTTTTAGGGTTTAGGGTTTAGAGTTTTAGCTTGTGTTTGGAATGGGTATAAAGGGGGATATCCCCTTTATACCCAAACACCTTTGGGATATCCCTTCCAAACGGGGATATCCCCGGTTTTGGGGTTGGGATATCCCATCCCCAAAACACCCCCTGGTTTAACAAATCCCTTCCCAAGGCTCTGTCAGAGCCTTGGGAAGGGCTATTTGTATATATATATATATATATATTTTCCTTTCTTTTATATTTCTTTTGAATTTTTTTTTAATTAGAATATTTAAATTTTAAAAAATATTTAAATTATAAATTTATAATTTTATAAATTTTAATTTTTTATATTTTATATTTTAATAAATCATAAGTATAAATTTTTATTTTTATTTTTTAAAAAATAATATTAATTTTAAAATTGTAAAATTTATATAATTTTTTAATAATTTTTTTAAAATTTATATAAATTTAAAAATTAACATTTTTTATTCCTACTTAAAATTTTAAAATTAACATTTTTTTTTTTTGCTCACACTTAAAATTTTTATAAAAATTAAAATTAATAAATTTCAAAATTTGAATAAATTTTAAAATTTTAATTTTGAAAAATTATTAAAACGAAAAGGATATTTTAATCATTTTACACAAAAGTCAACTCTCTATTCCTCCTTATTCTTCAACTCCAATCCAAACACCTTTTTCTTTATACCAGGTTTAAGCCTCATTCCCAACCAAACACAATTTTACTTTATACCAGGCTTATCTCTTACTTTATACTTATACCTGGTATAACTCATTCTGGCTTATCCCCAATCCAAACGATATCTTAAGGTTTAGGGTTTAGGGCTTTTAGGGTTCTAGGGTTTAGGGTTTAGGGTTTTAGGGTTTAGAGTTTTTTAGGGTTTAGGGTTTAGGGTTCTAGGGTTTTAGGGTTTAGGGTTTTAGGGTTTAGGGTTTAGGATTTAGGGTATATTTGAAAGGGCAAAATAGTAATTACACACAGATAACGGCAGTTCCAAACGGTACACTAACAGAGTTTAACTTCAGGGGTATTTTAGAAAGAAGTTGGAACATAAGAAATGTAGTTTTAATATTAGCCTTCTAAGAGAGGTAAATCTGAAAACAGGAAAATTTTTAGGGGTATATAGGAAATTGCCCTTATATATATATATATATATATAGGGTCCGACTATTATATGAATAAAATTTTTTTGTACTCATAAATTTTCATCCATTGGATGAAGGAATGTACGGTTAGGACTATAGTAGTTCCTAAAATTTATACTATTTTTCCAACAATCTAGTAAATCTAGGAAAATCACTATCATCCTAACCGCATATTCCTTCATCCAAAGATAAAAAAGTTATGAGTATAAAAGGGTTTATACTCATAAGAGTATAGTAGCCCTACACTATATAGGGATTTATACTCATAAAAGTATAATAGCCCTACGCTGTATATATATATATATATATATATATAATATATATATATATATGTATATTTACATAACCGCCACATAATAGATCATTTTGAATTGATCAGTAAAATTTATTTTATTTCAAAATAAATAGAATTTAATATATATATATATATATATTGAAATGTGCAAATAAATCGGAAACTGCTCAACATGGCTTTGTTGAGGCTTTTTTTAACTTAATTTTTTTTTTTTTTCCTTTATGTAGTCTTTTTCTCCCAAAAAAAAAAAAAAAAAAAAAAAAAAAACCTTCAGTGGAGAGCTACCTAAAGTTAATTATGATATTTTAGAGAGTTTTAGTTCGATCGAAAGTTTACGATGAACCAAACAACCAATTAACGGGCAAGTTCATAACTTATTTATTTATTTATTTATTTATTTTTCAAATCTTTTTTAGCGAAAGTTGTGGCACAACACACTAATAGTTCCATATCGTATGAAAATAGAGTTATATTTGGGTATATAAGAGACATGGATGCTAGTAATAATAACTGAGCTTAAATATTTTTGGGCTAGTATGTCGGATTATTATATTTGATATCAGAATCAATCACCAGTCAGAAATGTGAGAGACGAGACTCGTTAAGACTAACACTGTGCGTGTATTTGGGCTGACGAGATTGTCAAATTTGAATCCAACAAATTATTATTGCTAGTAAACCGAGTACATACAAAAGTACAAGTAGAGATTAAAACTCCAACCTTAGCAACAATAATCCGAATAACAACTACTGGGCTAAGCAAATGATTATTGCGCCAAGTTTAAAATTAGGAACAAAGCAAACATATACAAGTCATGATATAAAAGTTGAATTTCTCTGTGCTTTACTTTGAAAAAGAAAAAATAAAAGAGAAAATAAAGTGATATTTTAGGGTGAATAAATAAATCATGATCGTATTAGAGGTAATGGATTATATCATCACCCCATCTAATCTATGGAATTACCAAAATTATATATGGCTAGTTGTTTAGGAGTAACTATGTGCTCCTTTAGTGGTTTTGTATAATTAAGGGGAAAAAAACCACCAAATACTCAAAGAGCTATGCTACTTGTAGAATTCAAAAAGGGTGTACATTTTATACCTAATTCATTTCAGAATGAATATTTATTTACTCGTCATATCGAACTGACGAGTAAAATTTACTCTATTCTAAAATAAATGAGATGTAAAATGTACATCTCATTTGGAGTGTACATCTAGTATTTTTCATACTCAAAAGCAAAATACTTCTTTTTTATTTTTATTTTTATTAGTCATGTATTAGTTTATGAATAAGAATCTCTATGTAATGTGTTGTAAATTGAAACTTTTACACGTTTAGTTATTTATATATTTAGAAATGGACAAATTAAGAGATTTATAAGCTGAAGTTACATATTAGATTTTTCTTAAGTAGACTTTATAAAATTATGGCACACTGATTAATGATGATGGCGATGTGCAATAAACTGTTGATGACACTATAATAAAACTAGTGTAGTTAACCGTGCGATGCGACGGATAAATATTATTAAAAAAATATTTTTATATTTTTTATTATTATAATATAAATACAGAAGTAAAAGATTATATAAAATAATTTAAAATACTGTTTTAAAACATCTTTTCCAATATATATAAAAAAATCATTTTCAATCCTAACATAAGAACCTATAGCACCAATCAGAGTAAAAGATTAATCTATTCGGGATTAAAATTTAAGGCATATGTGGGAATGTAATAAAATTTAGAAAGAGAGGGAGAGGAGATTGAGATTTCATGTTCTATGAGTTACGGCAGTGTAGAATTTCGATGAGATCGAGAGTAAAAAATTTTAACCTTGGAGGAGGAGAAGAAGGATGAGGGCAAGAAGGATTGGAGGTTCTTCACGGCGGGAAGGAAGAAGTAAGAAGTAAGAATCGAGGATGGAGGGGTCGAGGAAGAGGGCTTTGTTGCGACGGAGATGGCGAAGAGGGAGGTGGTGGGTTTAGAGAGAGAGAGAGAGAGAGAGAGAGAGAGAGAGAGAGAGGAGAAGAACTCAAAAATAGGGAGAGTGAGAGAGGAGAGAATGATGTTGGTCATAGTATAAGAGTTTTTGTGGTTGGGTGTGAATCGTGTAGAATTTGATTTTAGGTGTATAAGTGATTCATTAGGTTTGGAGTTCACAATTAATTCATTGGGGGTTGGGAATGGAAAGAGTCAACAATTAATTCATTGGGAGTTTGGGAATAAAAAGACGTTACAATTAATTATTAGGAGTTTGGAATAAGAAAAGTCAAAAAATTCTCAATTGTATAGATGAAGGAAATGGTTACACGTGGCAAAAAAATAAGAGAAATCATATATAGGTATAGATTAGATTATAGGGACATATTTTTATGACATTTTTGTATAAGTGTTCTATCTATATTTCATCTATATCTAAAATTAGATTATAGCGATATATTTTTGGGACGCATTACAATAATGTGTCGCTATACACCCTAACGACTGTATATATAGTAACACTAATTATAAATGTCGGTATTTTTACTAGCGATATTTTTTTCAAATTTTAAAAATATTACTTAAAAATATCGCTATAATATAAATTTATTGTAGTGTGATGTTATCTTGGTCCGACAAAGCCATCAAGTCATAATAAAATTGTGGTTAGACTAAGTTGGTAAATTATTATATAACTAGTTAAAGGACCCGCGCTTCGCGGCGGCCGAATATATCTATAGTAAATTAATATTAATAATTAATAATTATTAAGCAATGAATAATAAATTATTTAATATATTATAAAGTTTTTAAATTTATAAGTCAGGAAAAAAAAAAAGCACAAAAGTACGATTAATACATATAACAGTTGTTTACTAACAAATAGCATAACCTCAAATTTAACCCCAAAAATATGCATAATTAAAACGTAAAGTAGTCTAATTAATTATTGTTCATAGAAAAAGCCTAATTATTTGTTGCTGGTGGATGCCTCGTTATCTTCTGAGAGCCTGCAATGTTAACAGATGAAAAGTTAAGAAAAAATGAAAAATTTCCTTATGAAAAGCTTGGTCAAAAAGATGTTCATACAACAAAATTACCTAAAACGTTTTCTGCGTGGTTCTTCAATAGCTGAAGGTAATTTAGCAACATCTGTAGACAATCTGATAAAAGCCAATGCAATACATTAGCAACTAAAACATAATATTTCATACATGCAAGATCACGTAGGGAAAATAAAAAATTTAGCTATACCTAGATTGTGTTATTCCCGACAGAGATACCTCTTCAAATATGTCATTTTGAGTATGTACGGAAGGAGTCAAAATTATTTGTTCTTCGATTTCAGGCTTATCCTTTTGGTAGAACTGATTTTGGACTTTTGTTGGAACTTCGGAGAAGAAACGCTTATTTACCTTAAATGATCTAATGCCCATGCCTAACTTATAATTATCGATCATAAGGCAGAACAGGTTGCAAGATTCAAAGAAAGTGGGCAAAACAACTAACCATTCCAACAGATTATATAGCTGAATAAAGCAAGGGAGAGAGGGGGAGAGAGAGTCATGGGTAGTAAGTATATACCTGGTATATACCCTGTATATACCTTCTATATACCCTGTAATCGGGTATGGCGCAGAAATATTAAGAAAGCTAGAAGATAAAATAAGTATTGTTAAGTTTACACTACTAAGGTTTATGACTACACTATAGAAGGTATATACCTCCAATATAGAAGGTATATACCCTCTATATTGATTCTTTCAGTAAGCAATTTTAGCAAAAATTGTACCACTGTCTTACTAAGTAACTTCCAATCTAAACAGATTCTGAAGTTTCATTTCAGCAAACATGACGAAAAGAGCAGTTAGTACCATTCCAAAAACCTCTTCATATAAGTATGACCATCTCACGGGAAGACGATATGAGAACTCCTATAATCCAACATCCATATTGGGATTGATATATGAAAAATCTGAGGACATCCCACCGCTGATCCAATGCAAGAACTAATAGACAAAATACAAAACTGTTCAACCTACCATTATGCTAAGCATACTGTAAAAGCAATTTGCATGCCTCTAAAAGGATAGAAACATCATTGTCATTCTTCCCATTAAAGAAGAAGAGCAATTGGCGAAGAAACTCTGAATTGGGGCGAAAGCAATTCCTGATTTAGACAACAAACTCTTAGATAATTAGGAAGAATAAGCAATAAAGATTAAAGCGCAAGGAAGCCTTACAAATCTTGCTTAAGAAAAAAACTGCTGCCGCACATTTAATCGTGCTATTTCAACAACCTTCCTCCCTCTGAAGCATTTCTGCAGCTTATAGCTGGTTAGGACTGGTTATCAAAGTCATAAGGAAACAAATGGTAATATGCAACAGATTTCCAATTCCGAGTTACAGCCCTTCATACAACCACAAGGTACGAATAGATTCAAATGCAGTCCTTTATTATTCATAAAATTCCCAACAAAAACACCAGTCATCGATTATAACTTTGTCTAGAGCAAAAACTATGGAAAAAGTGCAAAAAAAAAAAAAAGCCAGAAAATATAGTATAAAAGTTACCTGACTGTTCTTCAATTTTAGCTTCTGCACCTCTTGGGCAAGTTCCATAATGCTGAAATTGTGACAAATTTTAGTCCCCTGTGTAATTAAAACAAAAAAAGGGGAAAATATATGGACAGTCTGTGCTAACCTGATATTGCAATTTGGCCCGTGCACTCGAACAAATTAGTCCCTAAACTTTCACATGTATTGCACTTCAATTCCTGGCTGTTAAAAGATATCTTTTTCTTATAAAATGGTTATTTCATTCTTTCTGTAAATAACCCACTTATTGCGATGCACTTCAAACAGGATTTAAAAGGTCATCTTACAACAATAGCCTAGATTTTTAACAGCCAAGGACTAAAGCACAATATATGCGACAATTTGGGATTGCAATGCTTGACTACAGGAACCAATAGCAATATCTACATTTTACTTTAGAAAAGAACAAAAATGATACTATGCATTTGGAAAGACGCTGTACCCTTGCTGCAAATGAACCACATAAGCCTGTAGTTCCTTTTCCCTTGAAGGTGCTGGACACAAATGTGAACAATATCGAGGTTATTAGACCCAAAATTGCAACATTTCAACTGAATCAGTCTAAAGAACCGAGTATAAATGAACGATTCCTAGTATTCTAATATCTGCTCCTTGAGAGTCTTTTAAATAAACAGGTGATAGAGAAGTACAATACAAAAGAGAGAACAAAACTGATTTACCACATCCACAAGATGGCTACCACTGAACTCAGGAAAGAAAAGTGGTTCGTCAAGAGTTGGTTTCACATTTTAAAGGATAGCAAGTCACGAAACAAAAAGCTTGAAAATTTTATTTACATGATTAAAAGGTGATATGACAGAAGTTTATCCATGTGATCAAAGCCCAGCAAAAATGAATTGAATTTATAGTGATGTCTACCCTGTTATTTTCTCTGGTTAGCATGTTACAATAAACCCATAAGCAGGGTTAGATCCAGCAGTTTTATTTCCATGGGGACCAATATGCAATTATAAAGTTTGTGCATTACAATATCATTAGACAGTAATGGAAAGTTAAAAATACCTATTTCACAATTACTAAAAGAATTGCTAGTAATTTTCTCCCACTTGTTTGTAGATAAAGGGCTCTAGGGTTCCACTCCCATTCCCAATCAAACTCAAAGATTTCCCAACTTGAATAATGCACCACAATTAGCATAAAGTCCTAAGATTTATACTGGTCCTCCTAGGGCACCAGCAGTATGAGAATCCCAGAGAAGCACAGGGAAAACAAAATCTATATCTATACCATACCAATACCAATACATTAAAGGGGGAAGCCTAAACGGAATGGAAGCAAATCAAAATTTAGCAAACACAATGCCCTAGGAGGACCAGCATAAATCAGAGAAGTAAATAACTGACAGAGAAAAATGGGAATTACCTTCAAATACCTTCAAATGTAGATGCAAATATTCCACGTTTGCAAGATTCAATTCAAAATAAGATAGCAAGGAATCAGAAGATGCAAAATTCTTTTTAGATGCAATATTCCACGCTTGCAAGATTAAACCCACCACATTGAAACAGTATATATATAGCCGGAGAGAGAGAGAGAGGGAGAGAAAGTCACGGGATCGGGTCTGATCGGGTATGGCGGGAGTGGGCATGCCGCGGCGGCAACTCCGCGGTCTGAGGAGTCGCCATGCCGCGGAGTGGGTGGGAGAGAGGATTGAACAGACCGCGATCGGGTATAGCGGGAGTGCGCATTCCGCGGCGGCAACTCCGCGGTCTGAAGAGTCGCCATGCCGCGGAGTAGGTATGGGAGGTAGGTGAGTAAATCGCGGTCTGAGGAGTTGCGACCGCAGTAACTCCGCGGTCTCAGGAGTCGCCATGCCGCGGAGTCGGTGAAGTCGCCATGCCTCGGAATGGGTGAGAAGTAGGTGAGAAAATTGCTTCAGAGCAGAGCGATGGAGGGAGAGAGAGAAGGGAAGGAAGCATTCAAGCATGGTGTCAGACCAGAGGAAGAAAAGCCGACCTGTCTATTCAACAGTACGGTAAAGAAGGCGTGAGGGAACGTCTCAGAGTGAAATGCGGGGAAGCCTTCATTCCGTTTAGGCTTCCCCCTTTAATGTATTGGTATAGATGCTAAAACTGACTTACAAACTGTTACTTCTTTTTCTCCAATCCCAAGGAGGTGATACTGGGAGAGATATGTGACCATGATGATGCTTAATTTGTAATGGAAGCATACTCATAGTCATGGAATTGAAAAAGCCATTAGTTGTAATGATACCTCCAAGGTGTTGGTGTAGGGTATGTTTCTGTTGTTGTGCCTTCTAAAGCCATCCTCTGCTGCTCCAAACCAAACCAACCCTCCTGGCAAATGAAGAATACGCACTAACCTGCAAAGAAAAGCAGCCATTTACAACTTAGACTGAAGATTTATTGTCCTGCGAAATAGTATTAACATATATATATATATATATATACACACACACACACACACGCAAAATATATGTATAAGGATCATTAAGAAGCAATATTACAAATTCCATTTCAAACACATAAGTAAGAAGAATAAATTGATATAGAGAAACTTTAACAAATAGTGAATAACTTTTGTTGTACAATTCGCAAATTATGCATTGGAGAAGTGATTAGGCATAGGAGAAGTGTTATGTAATATGCCTTTACCTAAGCACGCTGATATAAGATAAAATCCTACAGCCATTGAAGTTCAAGTGGGTACAATATTGCACAAAGGCACCACTATATGACAAAACTTACAATGCAAAAGAAAGTATAAGACAGAATATAAATCAGAAGTCAGTAACTTACTCCATTTTTTTCGGAAATTGAATTTAAAGGCTGACAAAAGAAATCAGCATCAACTCGCATTGGCCAACCAAGGCGGAAGCACTCAGCTGACCTGCATATTAACCAAAAGAGAAAATGAGAGGAATCTACAGACAGAAGGAGCAACCCAAAAGTGTTGCATATTGCAGATGAAATTTTCCATACCAAAAACACTCATTTAAATCATCATAGTTTCTCCATGAGAATGCTTTGCTTTTTCTCTTTTACTCCTTTCAGCTTCCTGAATAGTATAGAGTACATAGGAATGAGAGAACATTGATATCAGTTTGGTGCAGGGTATGTTTAATTGAAACTTTAATTAGTTTTAAAGTTTAATTAAACTCTCCCGCCCTCCAATATGATTAGAAAATATATTTAATTAGTTTTTTTAAAATAAAAATTAAATTAAATCTAATCCAATTAGACAACATAATAATCATCGGATTGAGCTTGATGATGGGCGCATTCGATTCAATTTAACAGAATGCTAGCACCACAATTTTTAAGAAAATAATCAAGCATGATTTTGGTTATCTTAAAACATAAAATCTCTCTTATTTCTCTGTATTTTAAAATAAATATTTCTTCAAATATTATACTATTATCAAAATCTATTTCATTCCGTTGTATAAAAGTGTAGGGTAAAACTGTACAAAAAAAAATGTATTTCTCCATTTTCAGATGAAACTATAAAAATATATATCCTAACCAAATTATTACAATCTATATAACATAATATTTTTTGTCACATACTTTCTCATTACATATAATGCATCCTTCCTACGGCTTCAATCCAAATGTTAAATTGGCGTGTCTTTTGAATAGTCCATTTAGAATAACTCTCCCCAAAGAACGAACATATAAACAAATTCCTATGGTTCAACTGAGACTCCATAATTGTAATCGTAATTGAGATATTTAGAAGCTGAAGTTAGAGAAATTACAGTCCATCTATGACCCATTTCGGCTGTTGGCCCTGCCCGGGCGGCACGGGCGGTGCGGCGGCAGCCCCGGGCGGCGCGGCTTCCTCCTCGTCCGCGCCGCCCTCGAGCGGAAGGCGCTCGTAGACGGCATTGGCGAAGGACGCGGCCATGAGCACCACCGGCCCCGCGGCCATGAGCGGGCCCACCACGCTGCCCCCCACCACCTGCCCTTTTAAACTATATGAGATTTGATACAATACTTAGCAGGACAGGATCCGCGGCGGAGTACAGGAGAGGCTTCGCGGCGGAATCGGTGAGAGAGATAGGAGTCGCCATGCCGCGGCGGAGTTGGTGAGAGAAATGGCAGGGAGGTGGAGTTGGTGAGAAAATCTACTCAGAGCAGAGGGAGAGATAGAGGGAGAGAGAGAGAAGAGAGAGAAGAGAAAGGCCCCAACTTTCTCTTCAAAAGAATGGGGAGCGAACTCGTGATGGAACGCCTCAGGCTTCACGTTTCGGAGTGCCCATGCCGCGGCGGGAACTCCGAAACGGAGCCGGTGAGAGTTGGTGAGAGAGTTAGGAGCGCCCATGATGCGGCGGAGTTGGTGAGGGGAGGGCTTCGGGGCGGAGTCGGTGAGGGTTGGTGAGAGGGAGCGGAGTTGGTGAGAAAAGAAGAACGCCTCAAGAAAAGATAAATCAGAGGGAGAGATAGAGAGCCATTCTTTGTCCAAACAAAGAGAAAGCAGAGGGAGAGAGAGACATAAGAGAGAGAGAGCGATCTATCTTTTCAAATGTACGGCGAAGACTCCGTGAGAGAACGTCCAGCGTGAATCGCGGGGAGCCCGTTTAAGCTTCGCCCTTTAATGTATGTGTATAGATAATCCGCCTAACAATAATAAGACTTAAAATACTTAAATTTAATTATTATTATTAGAGTCTATAGTTTTTTATATACTTAATTCTAGTTATTATATTAGTGTGACACTCTAATAATTTTACATCAGATAAAAATAGAGTTGTGATTAAATTTTTAAGAGACATGAGCACTAGTAATAATAACTAGACTTAAATATTTTTTACTGTGGTTTGAGGCTAACGAGTTATTATTGCTAGTGGGTCGGATCGTTACATTTGGTATCAGAGCCAATTACCAGCCGGAAGTATGTGACAAGTCTCGGCTGAGCCTGAGTCTAGATGGCAGGGCTAGCGAGACAAGTCTCACATCGCCTGGTGATCTTGGGCTAAAGATGATGTCAGGTCTAAACGGGGGAGTCTGTGACACCTCAATAGTTCCACATCGGATGGAAATAGAGTTGTGATTGGAATGGAGTTGTGATTGGGTTTATAAGAAATATAGACACTAGTAATAATAACTGGGCTTAAATATTTTGGATTGTAATTTGGGCTCAACGAGTTATTATTGTTAGTGGGTCGGATCGTTACATTAGAGTCTATAGTCTCTTAGATACCAAATTACACATATAGTCCAAAATCATCAAGCGACGTAAGTCCCGCCTCACACTTATTTGTGAACCAACATACCTAATATAACGATTCGATCAGCTAGCAATAAAAACTCGTTGGGATCAAAATGGCTAAGCTTAATTATTATTATTATGGTCTATAGTTTCTTATATATTATGACGATTCGATCCGCTAGCAATAATAACCTAAAATACTTAACCCCAATTATTATTTTTGTATGTATGGTCTCATATATACAATCAGAATTTCAATCCCATCCGATGTGAGACTATTGGGGTGTTACAAACTTCCGCCAGATCACAAATACAAAACATATCAGAATTATCAGGCAATGTGAGATTCTAGAGGTCACTCATACAAGTTCAAGAGGTGGCTCCCACCAAATCTGTGGTGTAGTACTTTGCTCCGCGTCCAAACCAAATCACAAATACAGAACATATAAAAATTATCAGGCGATGTGAGATTATAGAGGTGACTCATACGAGTTCAAGAGGTGGCTCCCACCAAATCTGTGGTGTAGTACTTTGCTCCGCGACCAAAGCAGATCACAAATACAGAACATATCAGAATTATCAGGCGATGTGAGATTCTACAGGTGTCTCATACGAGTTCAAGAGGTGGCTCCCACCAAATCCGTTGTGTAGTACTTTGCTCCGCATAGTATTTAGCTCTCATATTTTCAACTGGTATTCGTCTCTAATACCATTTATGATGAATCGACCCGTTAGCAATAATAACTCGTTGGACCCAAATAACAACCCAAAATAGTTAAGTTTAGTTATTATTACTAGCGTGCATGGTGTAGCGGCCCCGATCCCCGTGCAGCTTTTCCCTATGACCCACGTTGTGGAACACCTATTATTGGTGTGTCGGACCTGCAACGCGTCAATTGGACGCGTTGGACGGACTCTATGAGGCTTCTGGATTAAGCCTGCCTTCCGGCTATTTTCGTCGGATCTTAGAAAGGGTTTCAGGCTAATCCGAGGTCGGATTTGGATTCAGCGCAGAAAAACGTCAAAAATCGGCTATTTACTTGCCTTTTTCGGAGTTCGGATGCCCAAAAACGGACCCCCGAAAGTTTTCTGCGCGTTTTGGTGCATGGGGGGAGCTGTGGACCGAAGGGAGGACAAGTGGCGGCCCCAGATAGGTGGGCGCAGCGCGCGAGGTCCACGCTGGAGGCGTGGACCAGGGCGGGGGCCACGTGGCGGCGCCTGAGTGGACGGCGCAATACGCGCGGTCCACCCAGAGGCGCGGGGCAGGTAGGGCAGTTGGGCGCGGCATGTCGCGCACGCGGGCGCGCCACGCGGCGCCCCGCGGTTGGGCCGCGCCACCCGCTCCCCCTTGCGCGGTCGGGCCACGTGGCACGGCCCGGTTGGCCGCGCCACGCTGCTTGGTTCTCCCGGACACGTTGCGCGCCCGGAATGATCCGGGAGCTGTGTGGTGTCCCAGTTTTTTCGTACGACCTGTCTGGGTTGTCGGCGGTGAGAAAACACTTATTATTGATGTATCGAGCCTGTTGTGCGTCAAACGGATGCCAAAAAGGGACTCAACGCGCGAAAACGTTAAAAATCGGCTATTTTCGGGCGAAATGGGCCAAACGAGCCGATTTCTCGGGTGGGCCGGTCCACGGCCCACTTGGAGTGCATCGGGACCAGCGAAGACGGCGGAGTGCCACGTGGCGCGCGCCGATTGGCGGGTCAACGCACCCGCGACGGCGCGCGTTCCGCGCCGGGCGCGGCGCACGGTGGATCGCGCCAGGCCACGTGTCGCCCGCTCATTGGCGGGCGCAGTGACCCGGGCGGCCCGCCGTGAACCGCGGCCCACTGTTCCCGCCGTGGACCGCACGGCCACGCGGCGCGCTGCGATTGGCGGGCGCACGTGCGCCGTGCGTGCGAGGCGCGAAAGGGACACTCGTCGGCTTCTGGGCGTTCCGGGGGCGGATTACCAGCCGGGCCGGGGCACTGTAGCGGCCTGATTGGGTTTCGGGCGCCCGAATGTTGGGCCCGAAAGCCCAATAGCTTGATTTTTTGGGTTCTTTTTGGTGGGGCCTATAAATAAGCCACTTTCCTCGGCCTTTTGGCCATTTTCCCGAGCCCCACTGTGGTTGAGTGCCTTAGAGAAGTTGTTCCTCTTCTTGTGCTGCATCTCTCGAGGGAGTTTCGGAATTTTTGGAGGGCGCGACATCGACGGCTTCGGCGATTCAGCGCAGTGCGACGTTTCTTCTTCGGTGGCCCATTTCCGTCGCGTTTCGGTCCACGAGGTCCACAGAGCTACTCTGAAGGAATTTTTGGACGATTTTTGTGGCGTCGGTTTCACGAGAGGTAGATCTCCATTTTTCGTGTTTTTTGTTCCTCTCAGTTTTGGGTTTTTATTGGGGTTTCTGGAAAATCTTCGAACCCCTTTCCTGCTGGTGGTTTTTCTGGATAGCGGAGGCTTGTCGGATTTTTATCTCCATGCTCGGGTATCGAATTTCAGCCTGTGGGCACTCGATTGACATTTACGCTTTGCGAGGATCGCCGTCATATTTTTATTGGAATTTTTTGAGATTATCTCGTAGGTGGTATTTAAGTATTTTCTGGACTGATTTTACAGCAACATGTATTTGTGGGAGTTTTTGCTTATTTGGACCATATCTTTGTACCCAGGAGGAGTTTTCTGGTGTTTTTGGGCTCATTGAAATTGTGAGAACTTGAGGATTACCCCCCTTTGTTTCAGCCCTTTTGATCTTGGATTGACGCGCGCTTCAGGTGGGTTGCTTCGTCTCCAAAACCGGTGGACGGTTCATTAATTATGTTGTATAGAAAGCATGCATGATTGTGAGATATGTTAGAATGCATGTTAGAGAGATGTTGTCTTTCCTGTGTTGTTATTGAAATCATGTTGGTTAATGTTCCTTGATCTTGCTTTAGTTAAACTAAATGCTACTATTGGAACTTGACCTAACACCCTGTCATATGTTGCATGTGTAACCAGACTAGTAGAAAACCCTCACTTGGGCTAGATTCATTTATGCTCTAGACATCCACACTTCTTATTCTATTCTTGGACATAGTATTTTTCTCGCCCGGTTAGTAGGCTGAGTGGTCGGGATTTCTCTTAGTGTGGAATGCATGTTACACTCGTGCTTGGGGGCAGAGTGGAGTCTGGTAGATGTAGCTGGTCTTATATCTGTTGCGGGAGCCGTTTGGGTAAACGGTGGTCCCGGGATGTCGTATTTCTCTGTTTTATGTGTCGCCACTGTGTTAGTGGCAGTAGTATACCAGTGATGGCAGGACCTTGAACCCAGAACCTTTTTGGACACACATGATTTTAGTCAACAAATATTTTTCTTCCAAACATTGAAGGGTCGCCGGAGTCTGTTCTTGTCTGATTGGACGAAAGCATTAGCCATTCGGGGTTTGGGAACAAAACTTCTTTTCTAACTGTTTTTCCTAAAAGAAAACTAAAAATTATTAAAAATGGGTTTTTCTCAAATCAAAATGGTTTTTCAAAAAGGAACTACTTATAGTCCTCACCCCGCGTGGGTTTGAGTGAAAAATGATTTTCAGTAATAAATGTCACATTTTTTCTGTAAACTTCCCCACTTGAGAGGATTCGAGTGGTCTGGGTTCTAAGGGCTGCCTTTTCTTTGGGTCGAGAACAACGAGAGGCTATGCCTAGAGCCTGTTCTTGTTTGATTTGGGTTGTAGGTTCTAGTCTTTCGGGGTTCCCGGACCCTTTATTGTGTCGGCTGTGGAGTATACCTAGCTAGTGAGTTTGCATGTTGAGTTGATATCCTATTTAGGGAGCCGTTGGGTTGACAGCGGTCTTGATTGTTCGAGTATTTTCCTGTTAGTGAGTTGGAGAGGTGATTTAGGTACTGTCAATCTTGTTGATCGTGGATTTGGACTATAACCTGCATGAGCCGCATTGAGCTCGACAGAGATGCGCGGATACTTTTCTCCGTGGGGTCGCGCCCCTCGAGTGTCACTCCGGAGCTAGGCCTATTACTTTGTTATCGCGACTTGTCGACGCAGTCCCTCTGGCTGGGCCAGTTTTGGCAGTCACGGACGCCCTACGTAAGTCCAGTCCTCCGTGGACGTAATGGCAGTAGGTAGGCGCAGGTTTGATTGGACCCCATGTGGCAGTCAGTGTAGATTGGGTGACTGTATTTTGAGAGTTAGTAGATGCATCATGTTTCCATCTGTATCACTCCTTGAGCATTTAGATAGAGGCATAGTAGCTGTAGAGTTATTTTCCAGCCATTTTTCTTTCAGTATTGCATTTGTTACTTTATGCCTCTAGTAGACTTAGTGAGCAGATCGTCGGGCTTGGGGGCGGTACCCACTGAGAACTACTGTGGGATGTAGTTCTCACACCCGATGTGGTGATTTTTTTCGCAGGGACCTTTTCTCCTGTTCCTGCTGCTCCTGTTGCTGATCCTCCTAACCGAAGTAAGGGAGTCGCGAGCTAGATCCCTACCAGTCTTCTTCCAGAAAGAGTAGTTGTACCCATTTTGGTGATGTATTAGTACTGTCAGTGATTTTGGGATGTATCTTGTACTTTTACTTTTGAGAGCTTTATTATTTTTAGAGAGACTTATGTATTTGTGAGGACCTGACATGTACTATTTAGAGTTGTATATTTATTTCAGTAGTTTACTTTTTCGCTCTGATATTTGTATAACTATAGTATCCTTCTTTTTGCAGGTTAGACGCTTCGTCTATACGGGGCTTCCCGTATGGGCGGCGGATCTGTTGGCGGGTCCGGGTCGCAGTTTCGACCCCGGGGCGTGACACGCTGCCTTTGGTGTGCGCTGTTCGGCGCCCGAAAGTTTCGGGCGCCTGAAAACGTACCCAAAAGTGTCTTTTTCTCCCCTTTTCTTTGGCTATAAATTGACTTCCTCTCTCTCTTCTCTCTTTTTGCTGGGATTTTCGAGTGGGGGTTTTTAGCAGAGCTCCTTCCATCTGTGCTCCATCTCCCACAGAGATTTGATGATTTTTGGAGATCTCGACATCGGCGATTTCTGCAATTCAGCGCACTACGACGTTCTTTCTTCGGAGGCCTTTTTCGTCGCATTTCAGTCCACGAGGTCCCGAGAGCTACCCCGAAGAAATTTTTGGGCGATTTTTGCGGCATCGGTTTCAAGAGAGGTAGGCCTTCGATTTCCGTATTGATCACCTTGCTTCATTCTGAGTTCTTGGCACGGTTTACCAGGCATCTTTTCGGAACACGTGGCGCGCCTGGAATGATCCGGGTGCGGCCTTTGGTGTGCGCTGTTCGGCGCTCGGAAGTTTCAGGCGCCCGAAAACGTACCCAAAAGTGTCTTTTCTCCCTTTTTTCTTTGGCTATATATTGACTTCCTCTCCCTCTCTTTTCTCTTTTGGCTGGGCTTTTCGAGTGGGGGTTTTTAGCAGAGCTCCTTCCACCCGTGCTCTATCTCTTACAGAGATTTGATGATTTTTGGAGATCTCGACATCGGCGATTTCTGCGATTCAGCGCACTATGACGTTCTTTCTTCGGAGGCCTTTTTCGTCCCATTTCGGTCCACGAGGTCCCGAGAGCTACCCCGAAGGATTTTTTGGGTGATTTTTGCGGCATCGGTTTCACGAGAGGTAGGCCTTCGATTTCCGTGTTGATCACCTTGCTTCATTCTGAGTTATTGGCACGGTTTACGAGGCATCTTTGAACCCCTTTCCTGCTGGTGGTTTTTCTGGACAGCGGAGGCTTGTCGGATTTTTATCTCTGCGCTCGGGTATCGGATTTCGGCCTGTGAGGACTCGATTGACATCGAATCTTCGCGAGGATCGCCGTCATATTTTTATTGGAATTTTTAGAGATTATCTCGCAGGTGGTAATTAAGCTTCTTTGGGACAGATTTTTCAGCAGTGTGTATGTTGTGGGAATTTTGGCTTATTGCAATGTTGGACCATGTCTTTGTACCCAGGAGGAGTTTTTGGGTGTTTTTGAGCCCGTTGGAATTGTGGGAACCTGAGGATTGTCCTTGTTCAGTTTCAGCCTATTTGGATCTTGGATTGACGCGAGCTTTAGGTGGGTTGCTTCGTCTACAAAACCGGTGGACCGTTCTCTAACTCTATATTGTTATTGAGCATGCATTATGTGAGCAGTATTAGAAAGCATGTTGTATCAGATAGGATTTTCTAATGTGGTGATTCTGATCATGTTGATTATTACTTCCTGTCTGTGTTGATTAAATATTAGTATTGGACTTGACCTAGCACCCTGTCATATGTTGCATGTATAACCAAACCAATAGAAAACCCTCTCTTGGGATAAGTTCATTTATGTTTTAGACATCCACACTGTACATTCTATTCCTGGACATAGTATTTTTTCTCGCCCGGGTAGCAGGCCGAGTGGTCGGAATTTCTCTTAATGTGGGATGCATGTTACACTCGTGCTTGGGGGCCGAGTGGAGTCTGGTAGATGTAGCTAGTCTTGTATCTGTGGCGGGAGCTGTTGGGTAAACGGTGGTCCCGAGTTATCGTATTTCTCTGTTTTATTTGTCGGTACTATACTAGTGACAAAGGTATACTAGTGATAGCAGGACCTAGAACCCAGACTGTTTTTGAACACACATAATTTCTATAAACTAATATTTTTCCTTCCAAACTTCGAGGGGTCGCCGGAGCCTGTTCTTATTTTATTTGGGTGAAGGCAATAGCCCTTCGGGGTTTGAAAAATAAAATTTATTTGAACTGATTTTATTAAAGAACTGAAATATATTAAATTGGGTTTCTCAGATTAAAATAGTTTTCAGTAATAACTGCCATCTTTTATTACAAACTTTCTCACGAGAGAGTTTGGGTGACCTGATTTCTAGGGGTCGTTCCCTTATTTCGGAACAAAAGCTACGGGGGCTGTACCTGGAACTTGTTCTTGTCTGATAGGGTTGTAGGTGTTGGTCTCCCGGAACTTTCGGACCCTGGTTGGTTTCTTCCGCATGTTTTACCAAGGGAGTTGTTTTCCCGAACTGTAAGGGGCCGAGAACTTCGAGAGGCGGAGCCTGGAGTATGTTCTTGTTTGATTGTGGTTCTAGGCACCGACCTATCGGGGTTTACGAACCCTTATGGCATCGGTCCGTTCTGTTTCATCTGTGAGTTTGGTGTTTTGTTTTAGGGAGCCGTTGGGTTGACAGCGGTCTTGACTGTTCGAATATTTCCTGTTAGTGAGTTAGAGAGGTGATTTGGGTACTGTCGATCTTGTTGATCGTGGATTGGACTATAGCCTGCATGAGCCATATTGAGCTTGACAGAGATGCGCGGATACTTTCCTCGGTGGGGTCGCGCCCCTCGAGTGCCACTCCGGAGCTGGGCCTGTTACTTTGCTATAGCGACTTGTCGACGCAGTCCCTCTGACTGGGCCAGTTTTGGCAGTCACGGACGCCCTACGTAAGTTCAGTCCTCCGTTGATGTAATGGCAGTAGGCGGGCGCAGGTTTGACTGGACCCTATGTGGCAGTCACTGTGATTGGATTGATTGAGTATTTGGGTTAGAGTCGATGCATTATTTTCATCTGTATCACCCTTTGAGCATTGTAGATAGAGGCATGATTGCTGTAGACTCTTTCCATCTTATCTTTTCATTATTACAGATTTTTCTGTTATCTTATGCCTCTAGTAGACTTAGTGGGCAGACCGTCGGACTTGGTGGGGGTACCAACTGAGAACTACGTGTTGGTGTAGTTTTCACACCCGCTGGGGGTTTCCCCCTCTCCTTCTCTTTCCTCTCATTTGTTTTGCAGAGTTTTCTGCGGGTGTTGCTGATTCTTTTGTTGCTGATCGAGGTGAGGGAGTCGCGAGCTAGTTCCTTATCCGTCCTTGGAGTATAGCTGTACCCCTTTTTGGAGCTTAGTAATACAGTCTGCTGGATTATTGTTGTTAGTTACTTTTGAGAACTTTATTTTTTAGAGACTTTTGTAGTGAGGTTCAGACTTGTACTTTTGGAGTTGTATTATTTCTTATTTCTTATTTCAGTAGTTTACTTTTCAGCTCTGATATCTGTATAGCTATAGTATTCTTTTTTTTGCAGGTTAGATGCTTCGTATATACGGGATTTTTCGTATGGGCGGCGGATCTGTTGGCGGGCTCGGGTCGCAGTTTCGACCCCGGGACATGACACATGGTCTTATATATTCTACCAGAATCTCAATCCCATCCGATATAAAATTATTGGAGCGTTATATATATATATATATATATATATATATATATATATATATATATATATATATATATATATATATATCAAATCAAAATTTTATTACTATGTGATATAAAATTATTAGGATGTCATATGTTATATGAGAAAAACATATAAAAGATTCTTAAACTTTAATTCTTTTATAAATAAGTATATGAATATATATCAAATAATTTAATAGGCTCATCTTTTTACTCGTAATTACTAATTATTTTTAATGGCTTGTCATACACATAAATTGCAAATATATATAAATTTATTTTTCTTCTTATAATTAAGCATGAGAATCAAAGAATAGAGTGTATCTTATGTTTTACTTTTTTTAAAAATAATATACTAGAAAAGAAAATGTGTTTATGTCCTTCAGTTTTTCAAGATTACATGCAAGAAGACTGTAATTAATAACTTCAATTAAAAAGAAAGATTTTTTTGAATCATTTAATAAATTTTAGGAGGTCTAATGTACCGAGTTGGCTCACTTGCGATAATAAGTTGTTGGGTCTAAATCACCGATCCAAAATAGTTAAACCCAGTTATTATTGCTAGTGGATCAAATCGTTATACTTAGTATTAGAGTTAATTACTAGCCGAAAGTGTATGACGAGTCTCAACTAAGGTAGGATCTAAATGACAAGATGAAAGACTATGTCAGAATTTGAATGACAATAGTAGCGAGACAAATCTTGCATCGTCTAATGATTCTGGATTTAGTGTGTGATTTGTGACACCCCAATAGTCCTACATCGGATGTGGATGGAATTGTGATTGGGTTTATAGGAGACATAGACACTAGTAATAATAATTGAGCTTAAATATTTTGGTCTGTGGTTTGGACCCAAAAAAGTTATTATTGCTAAGTGGGCCGGGTCATTACATTTGGTATCAGAACCAATAACCAACCGGAAGTGTGTGGCGAGTTTCGGCTGAGCCTGGGTCTAAATGACAGGATTAGCGAGACAAGTCTCACATCGTCCGGTGATCTTAAGCTGACGAGGACGTCGGGCCTAAACGGATAGAGTAGTTTGTGACACCCCAATAGTCCCACATTGGATGTGGCCTGGGTCTAAATGACAGGGCTAGCGAGACAAGCCTCGCATCGCCCGGTGATCTTGGACTGACGAGGACGTCGGATCTAAACGGAAAGAATAGTTTGTGACACCCCAATAGTCTCACATTGAATGTGGATGAAATTATGATTGGGTTTATAGGAGATATGGATATTAGTAATAATAGTTGGGTTTAAATATTTTGGGCTGTGGTTTGGGCCCAATGAATTATTATTGCTAAGTGGGCCGGATCGTTACATGATTGGACAGTGACATCAAAATAGTCTCACATCGGATAAAAATAAAATTATAATTAAATATATAAAAAATCATGAATACTAATAATAATAACTAGTCTTAAATATTTTCGACCAACGAGTTATTATTATTAATGTGTCGATTCTTTACATCTAACTGCTAAACTTAAAAGTTTAAAAATGTCTTTACACTCTCTTTTGTTAATAAATTAATGATGTCTTAATTATTCATGAACTTTTATTCGTTAAAAGTATGAATAGTATGAATCAATGTTATCCGTACATTTGAAATCGAATGTATAATGTATATTTCATCTAGTTTAGAATAAAAATTTAATCACTAGTCATTTCGAAGTAACTAATAAAATTTAATTTTATTTTAAAATAAATTAAATGCATATAGTACATCCTAAATATTTTTTAATTTCTTACGATAATATTTTATTCGCCCCCTCGAATCTCCATGTATATCTAATTTACTCCCGAAACAACATTAGTTTCTCTCCAATTTATTGAATTTTCTTTTAGATTTTAGAGGAGTAGATTTAAAAATTTAGGTTTATTTAAAAAATAAATTTTTTTAGGTGAATGTAAGAAATTGCCCCGAATTTTTTTAGCAGCAATAGCTAATCTTTTTGTACATTTTTGTAAAAAATATATATATATTTGAGGTGAATAACAAAAGTGTCCATCACAGTTTGATCCAATTTTTTTTTGAAAATTATTTAATTAGAAATGGTCTAAAGTGAAATTTAAAAATTTTTCAAAATAAAATCTCATTACAATATAAAGGTATAATTATTGTCACGCCCCGGGGTCAAGACTGTACCCCGGGCTCGCCAACAGATCCGCCGTCCCTACAGGAAGCCCTGTAGAGGCGTAGCGTCTAACCTGCAAAAAGGAGGATACTACACTAAAAGAGATATCAGAGCAAAATAAACTGCTAGAAATAAAATAAGTACAACTCTCATAATACAATAAGTCCTCACCAACAAATACAAAAGTCTCTCAAAGAAAGAAGAAAAGTACAACTCGATACCTCACTACATAATCTCTCAAACATGACACAACCAAAATATAAGGGTACCTCTATAACACACTGAAGCTGAAGGGGGAAGGGATCTATCTCGCGACTCCCTTACCTCGATCTGGAAGAGCAGGATCAGCAACTGGCACCGCAGGAACTGGAGCTGAAGTCCCTGGAAAAAAAACACCACGACGGGTGTGAGAACTACCTCCCACAGTAGTTCTCAGTGAGTGCCGCCAACAAGCCCGACGGCCTGCCCACTAAGTCTACTAGAGATAAAAAGTAACAAAAGAAATGCAGTATGAAAAGCTGGAAAGTAAACATCTACTGCTACTATGCCCCTATCTACAATGCTCAAGGTAAAGAACAGGAGGACGATAAGCCACTACAGATACTCAACTCAGAACACCCAATCCAAACTGACTGCCACAACGGGTCCAGTCAAACCTGCGCCTACCTACTGCTGTAGGTATGTCCGTACTCCAACCCGGTATCTAGCTCAATCTCAAGCCGGTACTACAACCCGGTCTCGCCTACTCCGGAGTGGCACTCGAGGGGAGCGACCCGCTCGAGTCAAATAACTGCGCAACACTGTCAAGCACAAATGCGGCACATGCAGGCTATGATCCAATCACTATCTCACTCACTGGCTAAAAATCCACACTGTCACTATGACCATGTCCCAAAGATCCCAGATCCACTATCACTATCACTATGCATACTGGTCTACAGACTGCTATAGACGCCACTCGGTCCCCAGACGCGAGTGCAAATGCAATCCCCAGCTAATAAACCTCCCGGCCCACGACTCGGGGAAAATCACTATGACCAGAGTGACAAGAGTACTACCACTGTGGAAAAGCTAAGGTGATAAATAAATCTGATGTATGTTCAAGTTACTGTAGTTTAATGGCGCATGATAATTAAATAACAGGCAATTATGCTAAGTTAAGTTCCCAAGTTGCAGAGTTTATCAAGAGATCGACAGATTTGGCAATTAGCTACAGTGGTTTTCAACATACAGTTTACACATATTATCTGGCTCATATACTATGCATGCTACTATATTTGTAGAATTAGAGTGCAGTCCATAGAATTTGAAAGCAGGATCACCCACCTGATCGCGCTAACTGTCCAGGACGATACAGATAACAAGTTCAGCAACCGACAAATTTCCAAGTCCACAAAGCGAAGAGCACAAGAACGGTGCTTACAGAGTCCTGGGCACATCAACCATTCCCAATTACACACAAATCACACACAAAATCAGCATTCCCAAAATCTGTATACACAGCTACTGTTCACACGAAAATTTTACCTGAAAATAATTTTTCAGAAATTCCAATAAAAATATCACGGCGATCCTCGCGAAGTGTAGATGTCGATAGGCTCTTGAATCGTCGAATTCCGATGTCCGGATGAGGAGATAAAAATCCGCGAAGTGAGTGCTGTCCAGGAATCTCACAGCAAAACAGCGGCTCAGTAATGCCTCGAAAACCGTGTCAAAAACTCAAATCTAGGCAAAACACTCAACACGAAAGTCGAAGATTTACCTCTCGTGAAACCAACGCCGCAAAAATCGCTGAAAACGGCTGTCGGGGTAGCTCTGTGGAAATTTTAGACCGAAATGCGGCGATAACGGGCCTTCAACAGAAATCCGTCGCTCCGCACTACGAGGCAGAAAACACAGTCGTCGCGGCTTCCAAAAATTCTGAAATTTCACCAAGAGATGGGCAAGAGGGAGAGGAAGATCTTTGGTTAAGAGCTCAAGGGCCAATTCTCTCGGAAAAGTGCCCAAAATCTCGGTCCAAGGGGCCTTTATATAGGCTCTCCCCAAAAAGCAGCCCAAAAAAGCCAAGTGACCACTTTCGGGCCCAACTTTCGGGCGCCCGAAAGTTTTCGGGCTGCTACAGTAACGGGCCGGCCCGTTACTGTATGCGCCCGAATCTTCCTCAGGCCGCCACGTGTCCCCCTATCCGCCTTCTGCACCCGGCGCACGAACCCCGACGAATCCAGCGACGCCACGTGTCCCGACCAGGCGTCGTGCACCGCTGCACCCGACCAACCACGGGGCGCCACGTGGCGCCCCCACGCCGACCCGGTCAACGCGCACGTCGCGCGACGTGCGCGGCCGCGCCGCCGCCGGATCCGGGTCAGGCACGCGCCCCGAGGCACCGCCTCAGCCGCCACTGTTGAGTGGACCGAGTGCACCAGAACCCGCCAACCACACAACGCCACGTGTCCACCGGTCTACCGTGCACCAGAGCCAAAAGTTCGTGGACCGCGTGCACAACACCGCACCAACCACGGAATGCCACGTGGCATGCCCTCGGTCCACCGTGCACCCCGCCAAGGCCCGTGGACCGCGCCCGCTGCGCCGGCCAACCGCAGCCCGCCACGTGGCCCGCGCTCGGTGCACTCGCCCCGCGGTGGACCGCGCGCCTGCGCCGCGTTCCGCCGCCGCGCTCCGCCGCCGCCGGCGCCTCTCCGGCCGCCGGAACAGTAACCTGTGCCTCGGTTTCCGTGTTTTCGCGTCCGGGCTCCGAAAAATTCAAGTAAATAGTCCATTTCGCTCGTTTTCGCGCGCTGAATCCAAATCCGAGGTCCGTTCGGCCAAATTCCGCTTCTAAAATTTCGTAAAATTTCCCGGAAAAGTAAACTTGATCCAATTTCTGTTCCGGGTCCCATTCTTGGCTCCAATAAGCGCGCAAACACCTCACACACCTAAAATGGACTCCCAGAGAATAAACAAGCTCCAACTTCACCAGAAACTCAAATCTGGGGCCCGACACGCACACACACACTCCCGGAAGCCTTCAAACCCACAGTAAACCTTAAAGTGGGGATTCGGGTCCTCACAATTATAATCCACATTAATTGTAGATAACTCTCAAACTTAATTATATATGAAAATAAAAAGAAGAGAAAATGTATATAACTTATTTGAAGTATAGACCAATTTGATTTTCCTATTCAAAATTTTGATCTTAGTACTCATTTTTTTAAATTTGTTTGATTTTAAGTAATTTGATGGCGATGTAAAATTTAGCTATTTGCTAATTTTAATAAATTTATAGTTATATAAATTGAATAAAATATATGAACTAAATTCGTAAAGATAAACAGTACATTCAAATTTTAAAATAAAATGATCGCCAACTAATTCAAATCCAATAAATTAAAAAATTACACGGAAAATAAAAAAGTTTAAAACTCAGACGATCAAATCAAAATGAATGATAATTTAAGTAAGTCTCATATATATATATATATATATATATATATATATATATATATATATATATATATATATATATATATAATACGTTATATCATATAAAAAATTGTCTCGTATCTTTTATTATGATTTTCAATTTTCAAAATTAGCTGTACATAACGGTTTTTCTTTGTAATTCGATCTGTAAATATTATGCTTTCTGTTTATTTCCTTATCTCCGAAAATAGAGTGGCAATACAAAATTTGAATTAAGATTAGAACGAAACTCCCATTAATATATATATAACCTAAAAATTAATATTTTAATCACGTCCGTTCATTAAAAATATATCTAGATACATCCTAACTAATTGAAATGACCGTATTTTTAATTATCGCTTTAAATAAATTATGTGGGTTACATCCAATAATATATATATATATATATATATATATATATATATATATATATATATATATATATATATATATATATATATATATATAATTAGACTGAAATACTATCGATAGCATTCATTGATTTTACTTCTTAGATTAACGAACGTGCTGCTAGAATGATAGTGGTCCCAGTGGTCTCTAGAATTTTTTACTAGATGTTGGTTGAATAGTAAAAATTTTAGAGAATTACTATAATTCCAACCGCACATCTTTTAATTCAATGACTGATCCGTCGAACAATATATATATATATATATATATATATATATATATATATATATATATATATATATATATATATATATATATATATATATAGTCTGGCTGGGATACTATCGATAGTACCAAATAATTGATGCTATCAAGTTTTCAGCAGTTGGATGAAAAAATATACGATTGGAATTATAGTGGTCCCCTAAAATTTTTACTATTCAACCAACCACCCACTAAAAATGTGCGGTTTGGATTATATTGGTCCCCTAAAATTTTTACTATTCAATCAACCACCCACTAAATTCTAAGGGACCACTAACCACACATTTTTTAAATCAACGACTAAAAAATTAATAGTACCGATGATTTGATACTATCGATATCGTATCGATATCGATAGTATTCTAGCCTATAATATATATATATATATATATATATATATATATATATATATATATATATATATATATATATATATATATATATATGGAAAAACTGGTGAAGATAACCAAGCCATATGTACTAAGCACATCCATCCATAGTAAGTGCAACTCCAATTTGTTTATTATAAAGTTGTTATATATGCATGTGCCCTCACAATCTTTTTATTGTACCTTAAAAGAAAAAAAAAAAAAAAAAAAAAAAAGCACAATCTTTTTATTGTAGCTTAAAAGAAAAAAAAAAAAAAATGTAAAGTAGTTCTTAAAAATTTTTATACGTATAGAAATAAAATAAATTTATTCAATTTTAAACAAATTTAATTTTAAATATATATATATCCCTCACAATCTTTTTATTGTACCTTAAAAGAAAAAAAAAAAAAAAAAAAAAAAAAGAGGCACAATCTTTTTATTGTAGCTTAAAAGAAAAAAAAAAAATGTAAAGTAGTTCTTAAAAAATTTTATACGTATAGAAATAAAATAAATTTATTCAATTTTAAACAAATTTAATTTTACATATATATATATATATATATATATATATATATATATATATATATATATATATATATATATATATATATATAAAATAATTTGATGTATTTAACGGAGGGTCTCAGTAAAAAAAAAAATAATTCAGATAAATAATTCAGGTAAAAAAAAAATAATATCTAAAATCCAAAGATCTAAAATTGTGAACTTATTTATATATAAGTCCAAAATATATAAATAGCGGCACATTGCCACAGGGGGGGCACAAAGTATAAAAATGAGAGCCGATTTCGAATTAAACTATAGCTGAGGGGTCTTTTTACATTTTTACCGAGCAGGGCAAAAACAGCGGCACATTGCCACGCCCCCGTCGCATTCGTAAGTTGCTTTTGTCGCGACGCGAGATAAAGTTACCTGAACCGCGACCGCCACGTCATCTGTAGACCGGAGAATTAATCCACCGTTTACGTTCAATCTCACGGTCGAAACTTGGTCGTTCTAATGACGTGGCAAACTAGGTCCACGCAGAAAACATCTTATCGGTGTGGCCTACGTTATCTAATATATTCGAAATTTTTTTAAAAAAAAAATCGGATAAATTACACCACTGGCACCCCAAGGTACCTAACATTTTTATTTTTTGCAATTAGGTACCTATTTAAATTTATTCTGAAAATTTTGACTAAAATGTGAGGAGAAAAAAGCGTAGGGACCGAAACAAAATGTGGATAAAGGTCGAGGACGAACCGTGTAACCAACCCAACAAACAAAATTTATATTAATTTATTTTTTTTATTAAATTATTTTTTAAAAAAAATTAAAAAAAAAAAAATTAATGATGATGATGATGATGAGAATAAAAGGGGACGACGCGGTCAAGGTGGGGGAGGAGCATTTTGGCCATAATAAAATCCCTAAATCTCTTCTCCTCTCGCCTCTACGCGTGGAGCAATCGATCGGATCAATCGTAAGCACTGATCCTCTTGTTTTGTGGTTTTTACCCTAATTTTCGGAGTTTTACTGCAATTTTTGGCGTATTTTTGGCTTAATTCCACTTCGAATTGGCGATTGTAGTGTGCTCCTCTAGTTCGTGGGGTTTTTGCCCTAATTTTTGAAAATTTGAGCTTATTTTGATGTGGTTTTTGCTTGATTTGGCTGAAATTGGGGAACCCTAGTTCGGGGAAGTGTCGGAGTTGGGTGGGGGGCGATGTGGAGAGGCGGTGCCCTCGGATTTGGGGCGAGATTCGCTGTTTAAGTAGATGGAAACGTTGGTGAGGTCCCTTTTTGATCCTCGTTTCAAATCTCGATCGCCTTCGATTTGTTTCATGTAATTTTTCTCGATTTTTTGTTGGTTTAACTCGATTCGATTCGATTTGTTAGGGATTCGCTTGGAAAAGAGTTGGTTGTGGAACTGCGTTTGTTGCATCTTATCCATGGGTTCATTCGTTAAGGAGAAGGCCCCCGTTTTTTTCTCATTCCCAGGTAAAGGAGTTGGTTGCTTCTATTACCATCTTTGTGTGATTTGTTACAAATTTTATGATGATGATAGAGATTAAATGGTTAAATGGAAGGAGTGTTCTTGTGGAGACCTTACAAAGTTGGTCTCTTGTGAAATGATTTATCCATTTGATGTTTTGTAATCAATGCATCCCCAGGTAAAAGGATTTTGATTTAGATTTGACAAGCTTATAGCGGATGTTTCGATCCTCGGAAAAATCGTAGAGAAAAAAAAGCGGAAAATATTTTTCCAGCTAGAAAATTGTTGTCGTGCCCCGGTGTTTGCTATTTACGATCACCACTCATGTTTTAATGGGTATAAAAACTGCGAACCAGAACGTGCACAGATCCGCCACATGCAACAAGCGGACAGAGTCTTTCCTATACACGCACGGCAACGAGCAAGATACAACACATGTCGTTCACAATTCATTCCACATGATCATAGAATATTTCAAACAGACAATCATGACAAATGTTTTCTCTGATATTTTCCGGAAAATCAAACACCCTCTTAGATCTTGTTATTACTATCTTGCCATATAGATCTTGCTTTATTTATGGAGTGTTTATTTTTTGCATGCGTATCCCTGGACATATGCAAAATCGGAAACCATGCTTATTTGTGCTCTACATGAATTATTATGAAGATGAAACTATAAAAAATTGTATTAGTCATTTCACTGTTAAAACTATAAGGAGTTATGTATTCGATTAACATAGCTGCATAATAGTTGTATTCTTCTTCTGCCAGCTTGCATGTTGCTTTCGCTGCAATGCTCTTTTTGGATTATTGCTATGTAATTTGTAAATAATATGCGCCTTTTTGAGTCAGTGTATAGCTCTGGTTGGCTTATCCGAGAGTCTTTTTATGCTTAGCCTAAGTTCCGCCATGAGATTATAGAATACAATCGGTGCAGTTGATCGTGAGAAATGTCGCAAAGGTGTTCCTACGAACTATATTTAGAGTGTTACGAACTTTATTGGGAGTTTGGACATTTTATTCGTTTAAACTTTGTACAGTTTCCCTAGCGGTTCTATCTCAAGAGGAAGTGAGGATCTCTAATGTGTTCTTTTATGTATCCAATTAATTATTAGCCAATCGATTTGTTTTCCTTTTTTCCAATTATATAGGTGTAAGCCACAATGATTGGAAGTTCTGTTCACACCAACTCTACAATCATTTTGCATAGATAGACAGCCAAACCTTGGTTCATTGACTTTACATGCGTACTGGAAATATTTTAGCTCATGCATATAATTATGTAGATTCACACGTGTAATGTATTAGTAAACAAATGGTAAGTACATGTAAATAGAGATGTTAGGGACTAATAATAACTTAAATTGTATTGTAGAAATAATACAATCCAAGAATTTAAGTATCCATCGGTACGGTCCGTATCCACCGTGTCGTATCGTGCCAACAAAATACCAGCACGATACAGCCCCCGTGCTGGTGGCACAGCTGAAAATCCTCTTTTCTTTAAATTACCAAGTTATTTTTTTAATAAAGTTCAAAAGATTTGATAAAGATACATAATAAGTAATTAAAAAAATTTTGTTGCTAAAAAAAATTTATATTTCATGCCATTATATGTCGGCACACATATATTTTTTGTGATCGGCACTCATTGGCACTGCTCGGCACGCACCGTGCCGGAAAGTTTTCGGCATGATCCCGTACCACGGCACTTAAATTCTTAATACAACCTATACTATATTAGCCCATAATAGGCTTGACGTGCTTCAGAAACATTTTTTTTTTTTTATAAGAACCACTATTTAAACTCGTCATCATCATACTCAGTTCTGTTTTTGCTGTTCAATTAATTTTTAATCAATAATTTGTCGCAAACCATTTATATATATATATATATATATATATATATATATTCAAGTGTCTTGATTGTAACAATTTTTCGCACTTGACAAAGAAGTCAATATTGTGCACAAGAGATTAATTATCTTCAAATGCACCTTTTTTCGTAGGGTTGGTTTTCCTTTGGTTTTAAATATAAAAAGAGTTTGACGTTCGGTCTGGTATAGAGTCGAGCCGAGTTTTGAGAAGAAGAGCAAAATTTACTACAGAATGATTAGCCTCCCATCTTTTCCTTCAGATACAATGGAAGAATTTGAAGAACATGCCGAAATAAACAGCGACCTTAAAGTCAGCTTCGGCTATCACTGCAACTCCTCCCAAAGTTGTTATGCTGAAGCTAACTATGAATGTGAACTTTCTTCGGGGCTTCAAATTCAGGATTCCAAAATCAAGTCTCGGAGCAGTTCATTTTCCTGCTTATCTGGCGCCGCTATTAGTGCGAATTTCACATTGGCAAATACCAATATATGCAACGGATTAATTGGGGAGGAAATTCTACCGGAATTGGATTCCCCAAATTCATTCAGAAGGATGACGCTCTCGCCCTCTGTCTCGCGAATGGACCTGCTATCATCCTCTCAGGGCAGCATGTCAACTGATAATGATAATGGTGAAGTTGGTAAATGCTTTTGGCAATCTATGAGTGCTCCAACTAGGGTAGAATCCTCAAGTTTTCTCATGGGCATGGACGTACAGATGGCTGGGGGGGCAGCTGGAGAAGATCGGGTCCAAGCTGTATGCTCTGAGGAAAATGGGTTGCTATTTTGTGGGGTGTACGATGGGTTCAACGGCCGAGATGCAGCCGATTATTTGGCCGGAACGCTGTACGATAATATAGGGTATTATCTATATTTGCTGGAGCGGCGCATCAAACAACAAAATGAATTCAGTGGTTCACATGAAGAAAATCATTTTCCGTCAAGCGACGGCTTAGTCAAGAGCAACTTATCTTTGGCCTTTAAGAGATCAGAGACCGAAGATGCACAAAAGATGCCACTTAATACTTTAGACGTGTTGGATTGCCTTACTCAAGCTCTTGCACAAGCTGAGAGCGATTTTATGAGAATGGTTGAGCAAGAAATGGAAGTCAGGCCTGATTTAGTTTCTGTCGGGTCCTGTGTGCTGATTGCGCTTCTTCATGGGACGGATTTGCATGTTTTGAATCTCGGAGATAGCCGAGCGGTTCTAGCTACTTGCAATGCTTCCGGAAGCGGTTCATTGCACGCCGTCCAACTAACAGAGACCCATAATGTTGATGACGAGTTGGAGCATAAAAAACTCTTAGCCGACCATCCTGATGATCCTGCGGTCGTTGTTGGCGGCAAAATAAAAGCCAAATTGAAAGTAACTCGTGCATTCGGAGTTGGATATCTGAAAGAGGTAAACAATTTTGCTCTAAAATTTGGGCATGATGTACTTTCTATATTATGAGCGACCTAATATCTTTCTAAGCAGAAAAAATTCAATGATGCACTGATGGGCATTCTTCGCGTACGCAACTTGCGCACTCCGCCATATGTCTCTACCAATCCACACACCTTAAGCCATCGTGTGTCAGAGAACGACTTGTTTGTTGTACTTGGCAGCGATGGACTCTTCGATTTCTTCAGCAACGATGAAGTTGTGAAACTAGTTCACGAGTTTATCCAGGGTAATCCGTGTGGCGATCCCGCCAAATATCTAATCGAGCAACTTCTGCTTCGAGCAGCAAAAAATGCAGGTATCTGTTGGATATGTATTATGCTTCGCAATCTCAAACTGCAAACATTTCTTCGAGTATGCAACTGTAACTGCAATACTGGTTATTGCATACTACACCATTTTGCCCATTTTTCATCTGAAAGTTAATATAGAGGCTTGTGTTTATAGACACCCAGCTTCGTACATCTTCATAATCCTGCTTTGTTTCTGCCGAGTATAGCGAAATAACAAATCGTGTTTTGCTTTCATACTGCTTTGAAATGCTTTCCTTATTATCTATCAATATCGGAGGTTGTATCTTTCTCTTTTGTGGCCCGATTTGCAGGTTTGAGCCCTGAAGAGCTGACGAGGATACCAGTCGGGAGGAGGAGAAAGTACCACGATGACGTCTCCGTCATTGTGATCATCCTCGGAAATAAGCAGCGAACTTCGAGGGCATCAACGTCGTACTAATCAGCATCGAAATCGTTTGATCTCGCGTTCGATCCTTCACCTTTTAAGTTTTGAAGGACGACGACGCGAGCACGTCGTTTCCACAACATGTGGTGTAAATAATTTGTGTCTGAAACCTTCTTTTTTTTTGGTTGGGTTTAGGTTTTGGTTGTTGGGTAATGCGACGATTAGACGGTTTGTTTTGAATAAATAACAATAGTGCATGATATTGTATGCTAAGCTTCTGTGCTTTTGTATTCATGTCCTGCAAAACCCTGCTCAAAGTTATAGATTTTTGTTCCATTAATGATAGTTTGCTCTTTTTTCAAGTTGCAGAAGAAATTGTTGCTTTGGTAGCTGATTCAGATAACTTTTTCTCTTCATCTTTTTTTTTTTTCTTTTTTTTGGGGGGTGGGGGGTGGGGAAAGGCTTTAGAGAAGTTATTTGTTATGGTCCGGTTGTTGTTATCTTCTATAACGCTCAGTATTTATAACAATTCGATTCGCTAGCAATAATATCTCGTTAGTTTTAAATTATCGGTCTAAAATGTTTATGTTTTATTTTCGTAGTTGAAATTTATTCAGATAGTTTAATATATTTCTCTTCTCAATCGAAGTTATTAATTATACACCAAAATCTATTTTACTATGATGTTCTAAAATTTTAGAAAATTATCCATCCTAGAACTATTATATTATAGCCAGGTTAAGCGATTTAGTTTGCTATAGGTGGGGAGACTTTAGAGAAGTTATTTGTTATGGTCCGGTCGTTGTTATCTTCTATAACGTTTAGTATTTATAATAATTCGACCCGCTAGCAATAATATTTCGTTAGGTTTAAACCATCGGTCTAAACTGTTTAAGCTCTATTTGAGTAGCTGAAATTTATTCAGGTAGTTAATTTGTTCCTCTTTTCAATCGAAGTTATTAATTATACACCAAAATCTATTTTACTGTGATGTCCCAATTTTTCAATGAGTTATCCATCCTAGAACTATTATAGCTTTAGCACGCTCAACCCTCTTAACCTTAATACTATAGCCGGATTAAGCGATTTAGTTTATTATATCATTTATATATAGAACTATTTTAAATTTCGAAGGTGTCACATTTACGCATGAATAAAACTCGATTCTCAAGTTTAGTTATCAAAATCAAAGAGAAAAATTAGGGTTTTTTGTGTACATTCTGACAGTCTTACAAAAGTCATCTATTCAGAAGAAGGTTCTACTAAAATATTTTACAAAATTTAAAGAGTCTAGTTGTCAAAATTAAAAGTTGTCTTCAGAAGTGCTCCAATTTAGTGGGCTTTTATTTCAGTGCATCAAATCTAATCTTTTACCTCCTAGAAAGTTTTGAAGTCATCAAATCTAATCCTCTTCTAGGGTTCCAACTTTTTTTAAATTTAATCCCCATTTAACTGTGGGGTAAGACTTAGGATGATCAGTTGTTTCTAGTGCAAGTGGCAAAAAGCTTGGTGGTCGATATCTGAGGTTTCAAGTTCGAAGTCTAGTTGCTTCACATTTTCAGTTAAATTTATTTCAAAATAAACGAAGGGGGTAGCATGCTACATTTCTCTTAAAAAAAAAAAAACTTAGGATGACGTTGATCTGGAATTAATATGAAATCTGTTCGGATCGTCGACGCTAGCCACAAATTTCAAAAGCTCGAGCGGTTAGAAATACGCAACTAATTCACTTAAAACGTACAAATACAACGTCGCCGGATTTCGATCGGACTCAATCCATCTAGACTTTGGGTCTATTATTGGATCTCTTGCAGGTAAATTTATGATGGACCGTAGTCCCACTCAACTTATTGGACTCACCCAACTCATCTTATTAGTCTTCTCGATCTATTATCACCAAGCAGAAAGTTAGAACTATTTTTAATGCATAAATAAATAGCCAACTTAGCATATATAAATAACAAATAAATTTTATAAAGGTCAATTTTAGCTTTACTTACATCATATTATACTATACTTTAGTGTTATTTTTATTTGCTATATTTTATAATATTTTTTTTTTTTCCAAAACATCATTATAGTGTTATATTTTATCAACCTCTACACTGTATTTTTTTTTTTTTTTTCTATCTTATACTATCTTTTATAAATATCACTAAATTATTTTTTTCTCGCCAATGCCTACATTACTGTTAACAAATCTATTATGCTAGAAAAAAATTTAAGAGCCTAACTAGTAGAATAAAAGATTAAAAAAAAAAAAAAAATTACTTATAATAGACTCATTGAAAGATTTTATCAAATTATTTTTAATTATTTTTATGTATTTTGCTATGTTTTGTGCCAAAAATGATCCGAATATATACTCTGCCTCTTTCAACCGATACTTTTTAATATTTTTTATCTAAAATTATAGAGTGATTGGAAAAAAAAAAAAAAAAAAAAAAAAAAAAAAAAAAAATCTGTACAGTATAGTTAGGGGTGTCAACGAGCCGAACACGGGCGAGTTGAGGTCCGCTCGTGTTCGGCTCGTTTAATAAACGAGCCGAACACGAGCTGGCTCATTTAAATATCGAGCCGAAAAATTCGGCTCGTGTTCGGCTCGTTTATTAACGAGCCGATCATGAGCTGGCTCGCGAACAACAAGTTTAAATTTCATTCCTACTATTAGGTGTAAAGTTGAAAGAAAATTAAAAAATTAATCTAATAATTAAAATTCATAAAAAAATGATGGCCTAAAATCTAAATAGTAAAATTTATATATATATATATATATATATATATATATATATATATATATATATATATATATATATATATATATATTCGAGTTGTTATCGAGCCGAATACGAGCGAGCTGACCCAGCTCGTGTTCGGCTCGTTTATTAAACGAGCTGAAAATTCGGCTCGTTTACTAAACGAGCGATTCGATCTCGAGCTCATTTCGAGCCGAACATGAGCTGGCTCGCGAACAGCGAGCTGGATTGTCACTTCTAAGTATAGTGTAATTAAGCCTAAAAACTTTTTAAGGATAAATATAAAAGTCTTATATTTTTTAGAGAATTTTTTTTTTTTTTGGGCAAAGATATGGTGATGGAAGGCAAACTACATATTTTACCATTAATTGCAATGTTGGCCCCTAACCTTTTACCTATTCTTTCACCTTGATCCCTAATCTAAACTTCCGTTGCAGTTATCCAAATTTTTATTAATTTTGATGGAATATACCACGTTAACTTTGATTAAGTCGTCGTGGCAGCTCAAATAGATCACAATCATAATCAGGTAGTTCTTCATTATTTTTAAGTTCTATGATGATATGTTAAAATAGATAATAATTAGGCCTCATTTGTTAACGGAATAAGACAGAACTAGCTATTCTAGGGATAAGTATAAAGTACTGAACTAGTGTAAAAAAATATTTAGTACGTTTCAGAAATAATAGATTTTGTATTTGGTATGATAATAAAAAATAAGAAAAATAAAAAATATAGTTGTTTTAAATGATCTTTTTGCACTCAAACTTTATTATGTAATAATGATATAAGGAATGATGCCTCGGGAGATGTGAAAGGGTATTTAAGGAAAAAACAAGGAGTGGTTGAAAAGAGTGAGAATATAGTTCCTGATATGTTTGAAAGGATAAGAAAAATATCCCCTCATTCCTAAATAATTTCAATACCAATCGAGCATCGATGTGGTTATAAATAGGAAGGAAGATTTTAAGAGTGGCATAGTTGGACTTGATGCAATAAGCATACATATAAAATTAGAGTGAAAAAGAAAAGGGGCAAAGTGTTGGAATTAATGGTGCTATTAATCCTAAAAGTTAAGAATCTGATCCCCAAAAAAACTCAAAAAGGATTAGGGACCAAAACAAAAGAAGGGGATAGGTGGAGGTCACTGGTGTAATTAACTCCTTGCTCTCATTTTAGAACAACACTATCCATACACCCCATTTGCTTTGATTGATTCTTAAAAAACTAAAAATTCAAGAGAGCTTGATGAACTCTTGGATTGTTGTCTTCTTGTGGGTTGTAAGATGCACACCATTAGTAATTATAATTAGAATTATAAAAGATCACGAATCATAGCAATAATAACTAAGATTAAGTATTTCGTATCAATGATTAGAACTTAGCGAGTTATTATTGCTAGCGGATCTGGTCGTTACATTTGGCATCAGAATCAGCTCACCAACCGAAAGTATAAGATAGGCCTCACATCTTCGGATGATCTTAAACTATATGTGTGATTGATTTGACGAAAACGTCGGAATTTAAACAAGAGAGTATGTGCAATCCTAATAATCTCACATCGAATAAGAATAAGATTGTGATTAGAAATATAAGTGATTATATATATATATATATATATATATATATATATATATATATATATATGATCCATAATAATAATAATAATAACTGTTTAAAACAGTGATTATTCTGCATTTCTTTATTTGCACCATTTTCTTTTACATGGTTAATCAGATAGAGAGAACATGCAGCAACCTTGGTGGGGCCAGGCTCTTCTGATGACCACTTAAACACCAAGCCCGTTTAGTAACGAGATAAGACAGAACTAGCTATTTCAGAGATAAGTATAAAATACGGAACTAGTGTAAAAAAATGTTTCGGATGGTTTCAGGAATTAGAGATTTTATGATTGGTATGAGAATGAGGAATAAGAGGAATAAAGAGTTTTAATTTGATTAAATTATCTTTTTATCCTCAAACTTTATTATGTAATAATGAGGTGAGAGACGGTGCCTCGGTAGACGTGGAACGGTATTTAAGAAAAGAGTAATAGGATGGTTGGGAAGAATGAGAATAGTAATTCTCCCTTATTCTAGCTGTACTGGAACAAGCTATACCGATTAATTTCTGGTGCGTTTGAAAAAATAAGAGGAATATCTCTTTTATTCTCGGTTCTATACCAAATCCAAATGGGGGAATCTGATGATCAATTGGGGAAGATGCATGTGGATGCATAGAGGAACAATGGCAGACAAGAGAACTGGATCCAAAGCTCCAAAAACATAGGCCAACACCATAGCCTATAAGATTCTGCTTCTCACAACATTTCAATTTTATAATTGTTATATTGTTATTACATTATTTTCAATCAGGCTTCTTTAATACATAACATGACTTAGATTCTGTCTGGGATTGCATAGAAATGTTATAAATAAGGTGGAAAAAAAAGGTGGCGCGAAAATATACGTAGATTGCAATGATTCAATTTATAATATATTTTTCATGATTTTAACATTAATTTCAAAAATTCGAGTGATTAAAATACACAATTTATTAATTTAAACCGTACAAACATAGCGCTCATGGGTTTCGATTAAGATTCGATCCAACCGACTTTATGTCATTTCAAACGTGACTTGGTCCAATCAAACCTCGCGTTATTTCGAACATAATTAGGCTCAACTTGGTCTCTAGCCTCCAGCCATATAACAGAGCCATATAACAAGATACTGATATCAATAATTTTAAATAAATAATAAATTTGAATCCTTAATAAAATTAGTCAAATTTATATTATTTTAGAGTTCAGCTGTTATACCATCAATAGCAGCACCAAGTGCTTGGCGTTATTAAGTTTTCTGCCGTTAAATTTATATCTTAATTTGATCATTTTTATTCGTTAAATTATATTATTTTTTATTCAAAAATTAAAAATTTAAAAATACTAATAATTTAATGCTATTAATATAGAGCATAGTAGCTCAGTTTTACTTCTATTATTTTATGTAAAATACTTGTCAAAGTGAAACTTCTTAGGATGCAAACCCCCTTCTTAAATTTTGGGGCCCTCCAATAATAAAATATGCAGGCCCACAATTACCCTATTGCCCTCCTGCCACATAATCTCACTAACCCTATAATTAATGAATTTAAATTTTAAAATAAAAACAAAAGAAAAAAGCTTGTGGTTATCCCAAAACCACCACACATATGTGTGGATGATAATCACTATGCCCCTGTTGATGTTGCCATGTGATAATTATTAGGGCTTTGCTAGGTGTACATCTTTACGGGTGTACATTCTACACCCCACTTCATTCTGGAATGAATATTATTTAACTCGTCACATCGAGCATTTCAGAATGGGATGGGGTATAAGATATATACCCCTAAAAGGATGTATACTTATATATTCCCTAATTATTATAACAATAATGTGTTTATAATATAATAAGTTAAATATTTTTATGGCACCCTCTTTACATTACCAAAGAATAATAATGCTATGTTACAGTAATTCATTTGTTCAATAAAAATAATGATAGATAAAAAATATATATGTACTAAGAGTATATTTGAATGTCAAAAAAAAAAAAAATCTAATATTAATTTGATTGGCACGATAATTTTTTTATTAAATCGTTGATACTAATTGTTAATCATAATAATTTGAATTGTTCGAAGATATAATTGAATTGTTTAAAACATACAGATACAGTGTCTAAAATTTTTTATAATGACTCGATTCAGCTAGTCTCATTGCGTGGGAACTTCCCATATAATCTGCTTGTATTGGCTCACTCTTTGACCTTCTTTTTTTTTTTTCTTTTTCTTTTGTGTGTGTGTGTGTGTGTGTTATTTGGTTGCATCAGGGGTACAAGGAATTTGCTCTCACTCATTGGTGAGTGAACCCGGACTTGTCCTTGTCCTTGAAATTAATGGAGATCCAATCAATTTCCCTCACAATTATTTATTTAATAAATTAGTAAATTATTACCTCACAAACATTGCCTATAAATAGAGGAAGGTATATACTTCTAGAGCAGCTTCTTCCCCCCTCTTTCCTCTTCAATTCGTAATCCAAATCTATATTCTTACTACCAATTACTAGTTAGTTTAGCATTCAAGAAGAGAAAGAAAAAAAAAAAAAAAAAAAAAATGGATATCTTCATCTTAGAAGACTACATCACGAGCCGACGGGAGATGAAAAAGCAGCAGAGCCAGAAGTCAAGACAGCAGAAGAAGCAAAAGTTTCAAATTCAGATCGGCCAAATAAGCTCTCACGACAGCTCTCTGTTGCCGACGCCCCGCGATAGCCCTAGTGGCCTAACTTCGACGGCGGCAATGACTTCTTCTTCTTCTTCTGTTGCTACTTCGGCTTTTGCTTCTGCTGCAACGAGATTTCCGAATGCGAGTGCTGAGGGACGGGCTTTTTCGACCGATCATCTCTTCGAAAGCTTCAAGCCTTACTAATCAGACTCTCAGAAACTCTTTGAAGTTCCTTTTTTTTGTTTGTTTGTTTGTTTGATTGATCTGTGCGTGGATCTTATCATTAGTATGTTTTTTGTTGCACTCTCTCTTTTGATGCTGAGCTTCTTGTGTTGCTAATGAATGATCATGTTGTTTATTGTATGGCTCACCCCAGTAGATCATCTACAGGGACCGTAGCTAAGTTGAATCTCAGTCATCGAAATCAGATGACTAAAATTCAACGAACGAATGTGTACAAAAAATTACTGCACACAAAAATCATCCTACAGCACAATCGATAGCAAATTATGAATCTCAACAGTCTGACGGCCTAAAGGCCGTCCCGCTGCCTGTCAGTGACAGGACATAAATCTCAGCAGTCTGATGGCTGGGATGAATCTCAGTCATGTAATTAGACGGCTAAAATTCAACAAACGATTCTGTCCACAAAAAATATATACACACATAGTCTAGCTCGCTGTTAGTAAGCCAGCTTGTGTTCGATTTAAAATAGACTAAAAAAATAACTCATTTAAAATTAATTTCAAATATATTATAAAATTAATATTACCAAATATTTATAGATATTTTAAAATTAACAAAAAAAAAAAATCATAAAAGAAGAAAAAGAAGAATTTCGATATATAAATGAGTAGCCGGCTCGGAATTGATTGACCAATTCCGAGATAAATTCGAGCATGACTTGAAATCAACTAGAAAAACTTATTAAAAACAAAAAAAAATCAATTTTGAGCTGCCCGAAATTGGTTCGAATTAGATTTGGAGCCGAACTTGAACATACATTATTCTGGCTCAAAAATAATTCAAGCAAGGCCCAACTCGTCGCTCATATTCGGCTCGTTTGCACCCCTACAAAATATGAATCTTTAGAGTCTAACGGCCCGAAGGCTGTGCCACGGCCCATCAGTGTTCGCGGATAAGAGATCTAATAGTTTGACGGCCTTTCCCAAAGGCCGTCCTGCCGCCCAGAAACGAAGCCAGAATTTAATTACGAGGGGAGCCAAAATATATTTAAATAAAAATTTTAGTACATCATCAATTTTTTTAAAAAAAATTATTAATTAAATAATTAATATAAAAATATTAAATTTTTTTAATTTAAAAATATTTAATATTTAATTATTTTATTTATATTATTTTATTCAAATAATTAAAAATTTTACTAAATATAACGGTAATTCAATTAGATCAATAACTTTAGCTAAAAGATCTATTAAATTTAGTATAATATTTTATTTAGTTAAATAAAATAGCTTACCAAAAATAGTTAGAAATTAAAAAATATGAAATAAAAAATTTGGAGTTAAAATATGTATTTCAAATAACTTGTAAGTACGAGACTCCTAATATATTTTCATCTATTTTACATGTATACAAATAAAAAATAAAAAAAAAATTATATTGGCACAAAAATAAATATTAAAAAGTTGAGGGAGGCCATTATTATCTAAAAGAGAAAAAGAGATAAATTAGTATCAAGTACTATTAAGTAATATTAAAATATTGAGGGGGGCCATGGCCACCTTGGACCCTACTATGGCTTCGTCCCTGCTGCCGCCCGCGGGTGGCACAACATGAAATCTCAGTAGGCTGATGGCTGGGATGAATCTCAATCATGGAAACCAGACAACTGAAACTCAACAAATGACTCCATGCGCGAAAAAAACTCCTACACATACAGATCATCCTACCACCCATCAATAGCAGAATGTGAATCTCAATGGTCTAACGACCCAAAGGCCGAGGAGGACCCAAAGGCCGTTCCTCGGCCTATTGGTGGCAGGATATCCCGCCCATCGGTGGCAAGATATGAAATCTCAACAGTCTGATGGCTGGAATGAATCAAAGACATCGAAAGCAGACGACTGAAACTCAACGAATAACAGTGTGCAGAAAGTTTCTACACACACGAATCATCCTACCGCCCACTAGTAGCAGAATGTAAATCTCAACAATCTGACGGCTAGATGAATCTCAGTCATCTACATCAGATGGCTGCAATTCATCTTGCCAGACCTGAGCAGCAGGGCAATGCAAAGCCGCTCTACTTCCGGAGTCAGTAAGTTCCCAAACTTCTACATAACAATCACACCTAACAAATCCTCAAAAATGTAAGCAAATCAAATGGCTTGTTATCGAATTGGATTTCTTAAACATAAGAAGAACAGTCCAAGAATACACTATCTGAGTCTAAGCGATGGAATTTAAATATCCGTCAGCTCATTCCAACAACGGAGCTCAACCTCGAGTCGGATTCACTTAAATTAATTGAATCGTAAACCGATTCGCTTCCATCATGATTCGGTACCAAACGCAATGTTCATACGCACGAATGGCGTGAACTTTTGAAACCATATGTGGGCAACTAGTTCAAAATGCATGACGACGAGAATTTTACAACTACAAACAGTAGAATATAAAATTCAGTGCAACAAATAAAATTTCCTTTCTTATTTGGCCAGAAATTTTCATGTCCAACTCAGCATAACCTAGCAACCACAGAAGAGCCTTTAAAGTCCCAATTTCGTTTACGGATACAAATATTTCTCTCTAGTACTATTCTAAAGACTGCAAACACAGCAGATGGGAAAGCTATAGATATCTCAGAACAACATTGCAGATGGGAAAGTTACTGATACCTCAGTAGTCGTCGCCACGGGAAATTACTTCTTTACAAGTAGGTCGGAGCAAGATAGTGTGCTCAAACTGCGACACATAGCTTCCTTTTACATCACACAGAGGAGGGTACGGCTGCGAATGGAGAGCAACATTGTAAGCGTACCATTATTTGTATCACCAATCCAAAAGAAAATCTGATAAAAACTAGAGTAGATGAACCTTTTAAAATGATTGTGATAAGAAAGCTCAAGTTGCATAAGAGTATGTGACTGGCAACACATGTCGAAGAAAAAAATGAGAGACAGAAGGCACCTAAGTTTCATCTGTTTTTTGATGATACAAAATTCATTCAAATAATAGAAGTACAGGAGGATAAAAATGGTAACACTCCAGCTTCGCTATATAAGGAAAAGGGCATAATCAGGCTCTAGGAGTCGGCGAGTACACACTGCGATCTTTAAAAGCCACAAAAAGAAGCACATGGTTTTGCTTCCAATTACTGAAGCAAACAACTAGGAAGATTTTTGTGACAAAACTTCACGCACATGAACCAATATCAATAGGCAATTATCTAGCCAAATTTTATCTATATAATCATCTCTGTTGACTTGTATCATAGCACCTTTTCATGGACTGTAGTAAGTTTGCTACAATAAACATTTGACAACATCATCAATGACTTGCAGTAGTGTCTTCCATTTGCACTACACATGATTTTACTAAATCTTTGTTTTTTTTTTTTAACTCGTACTTGGGTAGTATGCTCAAGTGAGAAGGGAGAAATTTTAATAATTGAAAGTGATTTTAGGTAGTCAGATTACTTTGATTCCAAAATCAGGAAGTATTTTATATGAGAAATCATGCTTGCAACTATATCTAAAAATGATTCAAGCTTGCATTTTCCTAGCAATACCCTAAGAAAGCACATCACTCCCACGACTAATTGGTAAACAACCATGAAATAGTTGTGGAAGACAAGCCCATAATCTATGCATATTCCAAGTCATTGTATGTACCTGAACGATACCAGCATCACAAAGATTTTTGAGTGCCATAAGATACTTGGTCTCTCCAATACGGTCCAAGTAACGACGGCAAAAGGCCAAAGTTGAAAAGTGCTTGTTGATTGTTGTAAGAAGTTGCTTTGCTCTCGGCAATCTTAGTGGTATGTGTCCAACATCAAAGCTCTTCATGTAATGGCTGCATTCCAAGTCCTCCCTAACTTGTCCTTTTCCTGCAAATTTGCAAGTAATTTAGAAACAACGTCTTTTCGTGTATTATTTGCTAATCATTTAGGTTAACAGTTGAAACTTCTGCATTTTTCCATATAATTTGCCACAACTAAAATTAAGTCTCGAATCTCAATCCTCAGAACAAGAGGTAGTTTTAATGCCTAGAACCTAGTTGCTTAATATCTACGACAGGATTATAATCTATGGTAGAATTTCTTGTCCAAACAAATCAAATGGATGCACTATGAATAATCAAGCTCAACCAACAGAACTAGGTTGTAATCTTTATTCTAGCAGAACAACTATCACTTTGCAGTAAAGGTATATCGCGATCAATTACCTGTAGATCCAAAAGTTTCAATCGCATAAAATTCTCCTTCCTCCATTTTTGTTTGCTCCCCACCTTTTACAATTGGAACAGATTTTCCAGCATGTATTTGATATGGTCCAATGCTGTGTCCATTCAGGTTTCTCACACTTTTAACTGCAAACAAAAATATACAGACACATAACCAGATAGTGCATAATTAGAAAATTTATTTACCAATGTAAATATCCTAATCTTGGGCATTCACTTTAAACTTGCACGAGCTCCCACTCTTGAGGCTTCGTGTAGAAAAGGATGAGTTATCTACTAGAAACTCTCGGGATCTCAGACAAACACTTCGTAAGACAAAATTTTAAGCCCGGATGTTTCTCTAGGAGCTTCTACTATATCCTCAAACATTAGTTAGATGTTTTCGTGTAGTCATTTATCTCGTAAAGAACGGTCTGACAGCAGTGATGCAGTTCAAAGTTCAAACAGTCCAATTTGAGTCAGATTTGATCCAATTTTATTTAAAATTTTTATTTTTTTCACTACGTTGACTGCTAGAATAAGAACAGAATAAATCTTTTAGTTCAGTTGTTATTTGTTATTTTTAAATTTTTACTTGAATAACATCAAATTTTGCATCAGAGAAGTTGATTAGGTTATTGGTCTTTAAATAAGCCCTAAAGGGCCTCTTTAAGCCTATGATAGATCGCTAAAGATATTGTGGCAGGTTAAACGGTTCTGAACCCTCCCTTTCCACTATTGCTCTGCTAGAACAACTATGCCATATTCCTCCACAGGTTATTCTCACTCTCACTCTCTCATCCTTCTTTCATCTCAGTAAAGAGTCAGACAACACACATTTGCAACACCAGCTTGCAATTACAGTTGAGTTGCTGCCAAACCCGACCAACCTTCTTGAACTAGCACCACCCTCACCCCTCTGCTGCAGTCCCTGCCAACCACATCTCCACTGCCAGCTGCCTGCGAAGCTGCACCATCATCGACAATCTCTTTGCTGTCATCTTGTCCGGAACCTGGCACTGCAGCTGCTGTAATTCACGAAGTCCACTGCATCGACCAGTCAAGACCAACATCTTCTCCATCCCCAATCTGCAGTTCATCATCTTACCTTTTACTTCTGCAGTCATGCGGCGCCATCACATAAAACCCTCTCTACTGCTACTCCTATTTAGGGCCCACTATTTTATATGCCAAGTACCCATTTCTCCTGCCCCATTCACTGATTTCATTCCCCAAGCACCTAAAATAGATAACTCATGGACCTCAGATGTTTTGTGCCAACCATGGCCCATATAAAAGTTAGATCAGCCTTCGCACCTTCACAGAAAGATCCCCGGTCCCGCCACGTCCATTTTTTTCACAGGACACCACTGTAATAGAGTAATATTAAGGTTGCATTAGGTATTGACCCATGTATACGGCCAACAATCTATCTTTGCTAGCTCACCAAACCGCCCAAGGTTGTACTCTTTTCTCCTGCAGTAAAATTATTTTTAACTCTCTTATCCAATTGAGCCTACCAACTATCTCCTATTTTTTAAGTGTAAGGCTTGATTGCCTCACTTCAGCAAGCAAAAGTGTTAAAGCTAGCTCAGCTACGCAAAGGAAACGGCATATGCACAAGAGATAGCAAGCGAAAACATCGAGACCCAGAGCCTGACAATCTACCTCAAATCAATTTGAATGTCTGATATTGCACCAATTAGAATGTCTTCAAATTAGGTAAAAAGGGAAAAAAGAGTATTGCAGGGTCAAAAAAGAAGTACGAAAAAAAAAAACAAAATTTGTTTCAGCATCCAAGAAATAAATGAAATGTTATCTGCAAAAAAAAAACCATTATAAATCAGCAAGCATTTAGTCACACCTTGGAACACTTTCCCGTTGATTTCAACCTCATATGATTCCATGACTTCTTGAATTGCAGCACCAACATCGCAAAGTCGTACATCTATCCCAGCTTCCTAGATAAGATGACAACATTTCGACATTATGAAAGTTGGACACGTATAAAATCAGAAGAGATATTCCTTATGAAAAGGCATAACTGTTCTTTCTTCATGCCTACATAGATATTTATATTCACGATAGACACATCGTTGAACATTTTCACTAGTGTTTCACTACGCCATGTACATCATTGACAATCTATCCTCTTCAGAGATTGCAACATCTGATAATCATCAATCTATAAAGATGAAACTAATAAATTGAAACTCCAGAACCATAATTAGCTAACGAAGCAAACAACTTACCTATAATCTATAATGATAAAATTAATAGACTATGGTACCATCTCCAATCTGGTGCATGGCTCCTATAGATCAATGTGCTAGGAAGGACTGCTCAAGCAGTAGAAATTGACTAACAAAGATTCAACAATTTGATCAACATGTTGGTAGATGATTGCTTACTAATTGTTGCTAATCAATGAACCTGGCACTTAAGACACGAATGAACCAGGAGTAGACAGGCAGGAGCACACTATATACTCCTTGGTTACTTGGGCCTTTGAAATCGTAAATGCACATGAAGCTAATAAGCTAGTGGAAAAGTTTCAGAAGCTCTATTCTACTTGCCCACCCATCTACCCATCCCATATTCCCATGCCACCCCAAACCCACAACCATAAAAAGGAAAGAAAAAAAGGGCAAATTTCTACAGTAGTTCCATACCTTTGGTTGTAAATAGGTTGAATTGTGATGTCAGAATGAGGTAAATAATAATTCAGGGAAGGATAAAAGCCATAGGTTATACTGATGCAGACAAATAGACAAGCAGAATTCTACAAACTATGTTTATAAGGAAAGACAACACTTACCAAAGATATTTTCTCAGGGGAAAAAAAAAAGAAAATACTTAAAAAAAAAAAAAAAAGACCAGCTAAAATTCCTAAAGCATGCCAAATAGATCAAATATCATTATGTAAAACATTACCTTAACCCCGGTATTTGTAGCTTCTCTTGAAGCCTCAAGCAATGGATTGAACATGGGATTAAAAGCCACTGTAAATGCACAATCAACAATATGTCCTGAAAATACAAAAAACTATTCAAGTTAAGCTGGAAAACTTTGAGAACCTGGTGTCCAAAAGATTTTCAGGGAAATATTGCCCAGGAAAACTGCAAGCGCAAAAAAAAAAAAAAAAAAAAAAAAAAAAAAAAGAGGAAAATAATACATCTAACAGCTAAGCCTACCATCTATGTGTGTTCCAAAATCCAACTTCATCACATCATCATACTGAAGGACAGTTTTATCACCGGAATTGGGAGTCCAATGAGCTGCAACCCTATAAGCAAGCCATAATCAAGTCAATGTTCAAGGAACAAAGAAAAAAGAAAAGGATTTCAGAGCAACACTTTACCAATTTAAGGAGCATCCTGTCGGAAAAGCAATGCCTGCTTGAAGCCCATTCTCTTTGATAAGTTTCCTTACCATATTTTCCAAGGTCTCACACAGGTCAATCATTAAAATTCCAGGCTTCAAAATACTCCTGATATATTTCCGAACCTAACAATCAATAACAATGTACCATCCTTGTTGTAAGGTGAAATAATATGTGAAATGGATTGCAAGGCATTTGACTAATCGGACATGTTTGGTAATTCTAACCTGTCGATGAACTTCAGCTGCTCGCCGAACTGAATTGTACATAGGCTTCTCTAGCCGTTCTAATTCCCTCTTTTCCTCAGAGGTTGTTCTCCATAGATTACTGTGAAAAGAGTCTAAAGTAATTATGCGCTCCAGCAAATCAAACATTACTCTTTTGCAGTTCAATAACAGTTGTCTAACAAAAGCTCAGCTAAAGAATTAGCAATTTCTTGTTCCAGCAAAAATCGAAATGATGGAAGAACAATCAGTAGCGAGTCATAGGAAAACTACATACAATCAGACAAAATTTTAAGCAACTCTTCTAGTGGATATTTCAAGAAATAACGTCTGCAAAAAGAATCCTGCAAAATAACTCGCATAGGAAGTAAGAAACCAAGATATACTAAATGAGGCCCTTGTATCCTAAAATATTCGAAAGAAAATACCAGTAAAACATTATTGACTATCATGACATTAGGTTCAAAAAGAAAGATCAGCACTGGATGAACAAGGCAAAAAAAAAAGAAATGATCATACTAAAAGAAGCCTCTGCGCTGAATATGTGTTACATTCTTTATCAACAAACATGATACTGCCTGTCTGAGACGGCTTTGACACTGAAGCTAGTTAATTCCTTTATCTTGGATGTGACTAGAAACCAATATCTTTTCTAACTAACACAAAAAGACAGCTGAAAAGAAATTTCTACAATTTTAGTCAAATAATCCGAGCTAATGACGGTGTTTTCATGACAACTCTCATACATACAGATACTAAAAAACAATGATAAAAGGTGATTCGGTGCCTTCCTCAGATCTAGTAAGCTTTCAAACTACAATTTCAATACTCTCTAATGGACCAAAATTTGGCATTAACATTTCGGCTACCTCCTAAAAATTTATAGTTTTACTAGTTTCCACTGGTCCTAAAAGGTAACAGTCAGAAAATAAAAACCACAAATAACTACAAAGGGAATAATTGTTAAAAAATCACATGACATAGATAATTGCAAACTCATTTTTGGAGACTATGAGCTAGTATGTACCAACCCAGCAACACTTGGCATTAAATTCGTATGTTCTCCTTTTACTTAATAAACTACCACAAGGTTTAAATACACTTATGAGTGTTCAATTAAGAAACTCAGATAACAGATCTGGTTCTTAAAAAATAAAAACTATTCATGCTGGAAAAAGTAAGATATAAGATGGAGATTTTCTTACTCGCAAAAGACCAAAGCATAAAAAGGTAATTTGATGGCTTATTGATGACATTTACAACTTAAATACAGAAACTAGGCTTACTCATCCTTGTACTGCTGAATTTCACCCTCAGGAAATTCTCCAGAAGGAAAGAGTTCATCAACAGGAATAGATGGCAGATCAGTCTGCTGAAGAGGCTCTTTCTTTTTCCTACAGACGACAAATAATAAATAATAATAGATAACAAACCAAAATAAAATTCAAAATTCTCATGGTTTACAGAACAAAAGCACTTACTTGGATCTACTCTTCTTCTTCTTCTTCTTTGCTGTTTCTGGTTCCAAGATCGATTAAGCAGTAAGTATTTGGAAATGTTTGCCACATCAGCTTTTTTTAACTAATTCAGAAGATAACCTCAAAATGACATAAAGCCAGCTAGAAGATACTGTTTGGCATAACAGATACATAAATAGCTAAAGACTTTGAAATTACAGATAAACATACAGCTAAAGACTTCAAAATTCAAACAAATGCACCATTTCACAGCTAATGTTCTGCAAGGTGAAAACAAAAGAGTTTGCTCTAAAAGGGATGCAGATGATTTTTCAGGCATCAAACTCAAGTCAAACTCCCTATACAAGATTTCATAATAGATCAGGTAAATTATACTTTCCAAGACATATTTTTAGCAGACCAAAACCCTATTTAACACTTTAACTCGCCCATATTTTTATTCCTTCAAAACATATTTAATAAACTGACCCTCTTTCAATTATATAGTAAGCACATGCTTTGATGCTTATCAGCATACTATTCTTAATCAGATAAAGCAAGTGACACAAGTTTGGCTTTCATTCCACTTCCTTCTTCTGTTTACTCCATTTAACTACTCATATTAAATAGGATTGACAACTACAATCTCGTTGCAAGGTCTTAGTGACGAACTAGCCTTTCCAATGACAGGACTAAAACCATGGGCTTGTTGGGCAGTCTGGAGTTTCTGCAGAAGTGTAGTCTCCATAGAGCTGTTTGCAGAAGCAATAACATTTTTCATTAAAATCCCTCCAATGACTCTTCATTGAAGTTTTAAGAAGCTTTAAACTGATCACCTCTGAGCCCCAGAAGCTTATTTAGTTTATTACTTCAGCTAAAAGCTCTAAACATTTTATTTTCCAACATCGTTGGTTATACTGCTCCATCAAAGCACTTACAGAAGGCTAGGTCAAACAAACTACAAGTATATCTTGACTAGCTCTACCATAGATTGGTGGTAGCCTCACGCACTTGGCTGGCCCTTTTCATACGACTGCTCTTAACCATTAATTGACATAGCATCACAGCTGGTAGCATAATAGCTAAACAATCAAAAAAGATGCAATCCTCAGGACAACATCAGTATCACCAATAACTACGTTAATGATTAGTGGGGAGAGTTAAATTGTGTTAAATAAAGATCTCACATTTCACACTACTTCAATCATGAGAAATTATTGTCTCGGCTAAACTAATCACACTATCTGTGATCTGCATCACATATAGTCCGCCATATGCCTCTGAATAGGGGTCTATTGGGTTTTAAAAACCTTTTCTCAACCATCAAAGTTAGCATTCTCAACTACCAAAAGTTGTTCGCCTCACCCAATCTGCAAAACCAAGTCGAGCTGAGCCATAGAATTTCTCTCATCGTCATATGTTAGCATTTAAACTATACTATCAAACTTCTATCATCATAACGAAGGAAGAAAATAAACTCATTTTTCGACTTATAACTATGTCAAAAAAATACAAGAAGATTCTTATTTGTTTTGCTCTTTCCTCCACCAATAATACGGTAACTGGCATTAGTAGAATTACAGTGCTTGGGCCAATTCCTTGATTTATTGTCCCAATCACACATTATTCGATCACAATCTCAAGAGTGGTATGAATAAATTATGCTCCAAATGGCCTACCAAACATAAAAGAATGACCAAATATTCCCCAAAGTAAAGAAAAGTAAAAACAGCCCAAAAGGACTACAAAAACAATAGGAGAATTCAAAACATATTAGCTGTTAATAGCTGTTAATATAAGATTATATGGTCAACAAGCTAGGTGGTCACCCTGCCAATCCATTGATTGGAAATACAAAGTAAAATAGCTAGGCAAGGTTAAAGTATGAAATTATGAACCACCTGATGCTCCGTCTTGAGCAGGACCATCTCCTTGCTGGTCATCTTCGTCGTCCGGCACAAAGGATTCAGATGCAGAACCCTTACCATTGCTCTCTACAAGCTTTGAACCTTTATTTTCTTCTGGCTCAGCTGATCTAACTTTGGCCACATTATTCAAACTCTCCTGCATGCAAAAGAAATATTTTAAACACGCAAAATGATACTGAAATAGTTATTGAAAGCAGAAAAGTGACTAAAACTTGCAAATGTTACTAACATCAGTTGTTTGCTTTGGACCAGTATGTAATCCTTCCATGCCTCCAACTACTTCAGCCTTACTTCCACCCATCTGCTCTCCCTTATGGCGGACAACTTTCTTTAACCCAACCTGAATTTAGAACATGCAAAGAAATTTAAAATTCTGCTTGTAAAGCTAGACCGAGTAAATAGAAATTTCCCTGGGGAGAAGATTCTGACTTAGTCTGCTTTGGATATAACATTAAATAGTGTAAATAATAGCCACTAAAAGTTTGATCAATTATGATGATTGATGAGCCAAGTTTCCAAAAAACATCTGAGGAAAAGTTAACCTATTTGGCAGGATATAAGAACATGGTGGGATTAAACCTACTTGTCATTTTCAGCACACATTTATGTAGCAGGACAAAGTTGACCTATTTAGAAGGATAAAAGAACATGGTGGCATTAACCATACTTGTCATTTTTCACATACACTTATTTACCAGGACAAAGCCATGATTAAGACACCTAAGGCAAGTTTTGGGGAAAAATACATCAGGATTGTAGATTTCTACAACTAGATTTCAACAAATTTATCACCAATATGAGAACAAGTATGTTTACCTCTTGCTGCAATAGCTTATGAGCAAAGTTGAGATTTTGTTTTCTCAAAAGAAAAAAAAAAAAAAAAAAGGCTTGTACATAGAATAGATAGTTGTAGTGATTGACTGACCAAAGATGAAATAACAATTCAGTAATTCTTTATCGGATGTATCTGAAGAGATAACAATCAAGTAATACTACGATTAACTCACCAACTTGCCTCTTGCTTTGAAAATCGACTTTAGGGTAACGCAAATGAGCTAAATACATAAAAACTGTTTGCGTGTCAGAACAAATTCTCAGGCGACAACTTGTGAGCTACAGCGATTTTCTTTCTTGTCATCGCAATCTAAGAATCTGCTTCTCGTCCCTTGCAAAGTTCGGGCAGTCACGATTCGTTAAGAAAATGCATTTCACCTACGAAGTAATTTATATAACTCAGTGAAAATTACTCACGCATCTAATCATACCCCTCATCTACAAATCACCGCATGCACCCTGAGCTAAAAATCGCATATTCGGGGATCCAAACAGGCAATTTCTCTATTGGGACGCATTCACACTCCAACAAGAGCATACAATTGCAACAACAACCATAATTCAAAAGCGCACGCAAATTTCTCGTTACCTACGATCCAAAACAAAAGCAACCAAAATCCAAGATGATGATCCACTCTATCGCAATTCTCACACAACAAAGCAGTAGTAAACGGCAAAATTGAGGTGTGGGAACAAGTCGCGTTGAAACCTATCCGTAAAACCAGCTAGGGTTTTGCGGAGAGAGAGAGAGAGAAGGGATCGTAGTAACGAGGTTTGCGGTATCGGGATCCTACGCCATGATCAAAACTTAGGGTTTTGGGAGAGGAGATCGAGGAGGAGGAGAGAATGGTCGCATACCTGAGAGAGACGATACAGAGCCGTGGGGAAGAGAGAGAGAGAGAGAGAGAGAGAGAGAGAGAAGGGCCCATTAATAGTACGGGTTAATTGCACTATTGGTCCCTAACCTTTACCGACTTTTTACTTTGATACCTAACCTTTGTTTTTTTGGAAAATGCTACTTAGGTCCCTAACCTTTATACTTTATCGCAGTTAGATCCTACTTATTTGAATTTTTATTAATTTTGAGTCATTACACCAGCTATATTAAAGTTTTGCTAACACGGATAGATCACGATCATCGTCCAATAACTCTTTGTCGATCTCCGCATCAGCTTTTTAAAATATCTAAAAGAGTTTGATGACACGTCTGGTTCAACACTAAAAATATCAAGTAATTTAAAAAAAAAATTATAAGTATCGTGTGAGAAGTTTGAAATGGTTATAAATATGAAATACGATATTGATGGTGATGAAATTAAGTTGGACGCGATGCGGCCGTGCATGGAAAAAAATGTTAGAGATTAAAGTGTAAAATAGCTAAAAATTTAGGACTAATATAATCATCAGTACTTTAGCCTTTAAAAGATAAAGCTATTAAATATGGGTCGTTGAATCATAATTTTTATGATCCAAAGGCTTACAAGTAAGAGATCCAAATATATAATTAAAAATATAAAAATAAAGATTTGACTTCACCAAATTACATAACCCAAATAACAAGCTCAATATAATTAAATCAACAATCTCCCACTTGAAGGCAAATATCCATCCATCAAATAAGCTTGGATCCATAGCCCTTAACAACAAGCCTTTATAACGCTTGGATCCATCGGCTTCATTCTTGATCACATAAACTCATCGATTTTTCAATACTTTCTTTTCAATCGGAAGCTCTACCAACTCCCAAGTATGATTTATAAGGAATCCATCTCATCCTTCATTGCCCTTTGCCACTTTACTTCTTCAGGACAATATTTTGCTTCCTGAAAACACTCGGGCTTATCCGAATCAGTAAATAAAACATAATATAAAGAAGGAAAGTACCTTTGGGTGGGTGTGGCCTAGTTGATCTTCTCAATTCATGTGCCGGGGTAGACACATTATCTTCGCTCTCATGAGAATCATGCTGAATTTTAATAGATTGTATGCTTTCTTCATGATTATCATTACCATCATGATCAACATCACTATCATGAAGTGGAGGATGAACTTTATGTATAACTTGAGAAGAACGATCAACTTGTACATCAACAACAAGCTTATCCTTTTTTTGCTCTTCTTCTGTGCCTTCTTTAAACATTACATCCTCTCTAAACACAACATCCCGACTCCGAATAGTTTTTCTAACAACAGGATCCCAAAGCCTATAGCCAAACTCATCACCTCCCTAGCCAAGAAATACACATTTTTTTGATTTCACATCAAGCTTTGTTCTACTTTCTTTCGGAATATGAACATAAACTTCACACCCAAAAGTTCTCAAGTGCCCATAGGAAATGTCTTTACCACTCCATATAATTTCTGGAATGTCTCCATCCAATGCAACACTAGGTGATCTATTAATCAAGTAAACGGCCGTATTTGCTGCTTCGGCCCAAAAAGGCTTTGATAGGCCGGAGTAAGACAACATATTTCGAATCCGCTCCACTATGGTTCGATTCATTCTTTCAATAATCCCATTTTGTTGAGGGGTATAGAAAACCGTCTTCACTCTTTTAATATATATATATATATATATATATATATATATATATATATATATATATATATATATAGAGAGAGAGAGAGAGAGAGAGAGAGAGAGAGAGAGAGAGAGTCCGGCTAGAATACTATCGATAGCACCAAGCAATTGGTGCTATCAAGTTTTCTGCCGTTGGATGAAAAGATATGCGGTTGGGATTATAGTGGTCCCCTGAGATTTTTACTATTCAACCAACTACTTAGTAAATCCTAGGGGACCACTATCATCTTAACCACACATTTTTTAATCCAAAGGCTAAAAACTTGATAGCACCAATGACTTGGTGCTATCGATAGTATATATATATATATATATATATATATATATATATATATATATATATATATATATATATATATATATATATATATATTGCTAACTAGCTTAGCAAATAACAAATACTTTGTTATTTTAGCAAAATGGTCTCTATAAATTCTCTAAGCACAAATCGCACGCAACCTTTATTATGTGTGACCACATAGGTTCAATTCTATCTGGTTGTGAGATATGACACTAGACTCCTTAAGTGTCATCATCGGAACTCCTTTCGATGAACCAAAATATTTTTGACTCTCCCAATTGAGTGTGATTAACTATCTTAATCACTCATGTGGGTCCTACAATCCACGAGTGACACATAGCAGTATGTCGCGGTAATCCAAATAGAATGAATAATAGATTAAACCTCTAGGTGTAGTTACCGTGTGATTAAATTCTTCTATCATTTGTCCTAATTGAGCCGAGGTTATGGATAACTCGTCAAACCCCATTACTCAATTATATATCTTATCTGATCATTAACTGATATATGAAAACTCATTTTCATAAAATCACACTGTCTTGGCCAAAGACTTTTATATCTTAAAGAACAGATAGCATAGGATAATTACCTCTCTACCGAAGGTGATAGATTCCATCTTAACACACACCTATCTTTATGCATGATCCACTATAGCCAACATATGTAGACTTCAACTCATGATTAGGGTATAAAGTATTTACACGGTCAAACTACAGTAACCCATACGTAAGATAACCGTGGTGCCTCAGGTCAAAGAATCACTCACACCACTACAATATGGAATAATTTACTGACGAGTGAGTAGATATCCATGTGATTGTTCATAATTGGCCACGCTCAGTGAAAATGTTCTCCAACATTCACTTGTATACTTGCTCTAGTGTCACCACACTAATGACTTAAGACTCGTCATCCCATAAGGAAAGCACAATATACACTGACGTAACCGGATTTATCACCGCCCTCGTGATAATCCTATGATCAGAAGCATTTAATAATTAATTACAAAAGAATATATGTCTCAAATTCCTAACATCTTAGTAATATGATATTTTTACCATTAATTCTAAGGATGATTCATATATATATATATATATATATATATATATAATATATATATATATATATATATATATATATATATTTAACAATAATATAAATGAATAAATGCCAATTTATTAATTTAATGAAAGATACAAAGATATTAACCCTATAGTTGTGTCACCGATTGGCTTATAGGGCATATAACTAACAGTTTTTTCATAATGCAATGCTCACAAAAATCAAGAAATGAATGCTCAAAGGAAGAAATAAGATTATGTTCTTGTAATACCTTCATACCATGCTCGCTTAGATGACCAAGCCGATTATGCCAAACTTGCATATTTTCGCCTTTACTTGTGGTAGCAACCACCAAATTTGAATCATCATCTTTTTTAGCTATTCCATGAAGTGTATAGTGACTTCCATCCTTTTGCCCTTTTAAAATAGTCATACTACCCTTTGATATCTTCCAAAAGCCCTTTCCGAAAGTGATAACAAAACCGGAAATATCCAATTGTCCCGCCGATATTAAATTCTTTGTGATCTCCAGAACATGGCGCACATTCGTCAATTTATGTTTATTGCCATTTGTTTGTTTTATAACAATATTTTCAATGCCCACAATTTTACATGCCCCATCATTACCAAAATAAACATATTCACCATCTACTTCTTTATACGTAGAAAAATATGATCGATCCGGACATATATGAAAAGAAGCACCGGAATCTAAAACCCAAGTGTTTGCACAAGAAAAAACCGTGCACGCAACACTTAATGTCACTCCACCTTCACCATCCGAAGCGTTGTTAGCTTCATTCTTAACGTCATTGCCTTTACCTTTTTGCTTATTTTTCAAAGCATAACAATCCTTCCTCACATGGCTATCTTTTTTGCAATACCAACAAGTAAGCCTTCTACCTTGTGATTTTGATCTTCCTTTACTTTGAGATCTTTCTTTTATGTTAAAAATTTGGCCTCGCTTCAATGACCTTCCTCTTTCATCAATAGTTAGTGCTTGACTTATATCACTAGACAATTGATTTGTGGCTTTACGAGTTTCCTCATTCAACAACGAAGCAACAATATCATTCAACTTGAATTTGTTCCCCATTGTGTTCGCCACCATAGTAACAAGAGTATCCCAACTTGAAGGTAAAGAACTCAAAAGGAGTAAACAAAGGACTTCTTCATCAAGATTGATTTTGAGAGACTTCAATTGTGCCGCAATAGAATTGAACTCACCACATGCTTGCGAATAGTCGAACCTTCTTGCATCTTCAAGAGAAAAAGCCTCTTTATTGCATTCATCTAGTTCATACCGGAAGGTTGCTCAAATGATTGTTCCAAAGTCTTCCATAACTCGGATGCAGTCATGCATTGATAGACGTCAAACAAAATCGATGGTGAAATATATGGCCTAATCGCCGCCAAACATTTTCGGTCAAGTATCTCCCATTCATGATTATTCATCGTAATGGGTTTTGCACCTATTCCTAATATTGGTAAATCAAGCTCTATTGGCAAATCAAGCTCTTTTGCAACCAAATAATCTTCTATCATGATTTTTCATATTGCCCAATTGCTCTCATTCAACTTCTCAAATTCCATTGCTTTCTCCATTAGAAAAACGAGTGAATGTACACAAGTGAATGCTTAGATAACCACTAATCAAGCTCCGATACCAATTATTGTAAAATGAGTGTGAAAAATATTGATGGTAATTTCACAATCACTTGATGGACAATTTTATAATTCACACCCTAAACACCCAAATAGAGATCCAAGCACCAGAGCAATAACAATAAAAATTAAACCACAAAAACACAATGATTTTACGTGGTTCGACTACGCCAACACCCACGGGAGAACAAGCAAAGAAACTTTCACTATCAAATCATGTAGATTACAAGAAAGATACAAATAGGAGATATATCACTTTTCCTCAAAAATAAAGAGAAACTCCAATAATCTTTAACTCTATCTAAATGGTACAAACCACACCTCACAAGGAAGATCTCACCTCCTTCTTAATAGAACCAAGATGAAACCAAAACCTTTAGGGTTTTCTCTTTTCTCCTACTTCTTTTTCTCTCTCTATATTTTCTTAATATTCTAATCACCCGTACTTTAGCCTTTAAAAGATAAAGTTGTTAAATAGGGGCAGTTGGATCATAATTCTTATGATCCAAAGGTTTATGTTGGTGTAAATACACAAAATAGAGGTTAGACTACAAAAATATATGAAAAGTATCAACGAGTCGATCAAGTCGAGGCACGGATATCTCGTTCTCTTTAAAGAGATTCAAGCCCTCTGCGGTAGGCAAAGCCTTCGAACCGATGCAGCAGAACACTGACTTGTCCCCTCCAGGATACAACGGCTCGACCCTCGTCGTGTGGCTTCACCAACTCTGCACAAGTAGATGAGCCCAAGAGATCCACAAAAAAGAACTACCTATCTTTGACCACTTTCTCTTCAAATTTTTAATCTTTTTTTGAAAACTTTTTTGTTTTTTGTGTGTGTCTAAGAGAGTGATATTCTCTCTATTTATATATTTTACATACCTATATATTACGAATAAATTTACTACTATGAAAAGGTTATAGGAATCAAAACATTAGGACGGAGTTATATATCCACTAGTTAATATGTATAGGTTAAATGAAATAATAACAATAATAATAAAATGTCAACATTCGGAACTCATTTTATTATTAAAATAGTTCGACTCTCAAAGATGTGATCATTATACATAAAGAAGGTGTGTCCATTGAACCCACTTAGTGAAACAATGTATCTCTACTCCAGATAGAGTGTGATCAACTTGAACTTTGGCTGCTTAAGGGAAATAGAGCGTCACATGCTCCATAAACAATCCAGGTTATGAATGAGCTTTACTCAGCTAGTAGTTACTGCCATTATGCTTATCCTGGTTTTCATGAGCAGGTTTGGAGAAAAGCCCATTCTCAAAGGAAGCGGCATCACTTACCATGCTCACATAGGTGAAATCCGTCTTAAGGGTGCTCCTGTAATTCTGACACCACTGCTCATAAGAGCCACAACTCCATTAAGGTGATAATAACTACAACCCTCATTTCATACAGTATGAATACTCACATCATAGGGTAGGTAAATATTAGATCATGTACATCTATATGTTGTGCATTCTTTACTGACCACCATATGATATCCATTTTTTCCATTGAACCCGACTTTCAGTGATTCTTCATCATTGGGTACGCTCATAGTGTTCACCACTGTTAAGGCTTTAACCCTATCCCATAATGTATTCCAATATTTATCTGACCTAACCGGATTTATCACCGCCCTCGTGATAATCCTATGATCAGAAGCATTTATATAATTACATTGATAATATATTGTCTCAAATTCTTAACATCTTAGTAATATGATATTTTTACCATTCGGATCTGAATTTACATTATATATATATATAACTATAATATAATAATAAATGCAATGCTATTATTAATGTAAGAACACAGATATTAACCTATAGTTGTATCACCGATTGGCTTATCAGACAATAAGTCTTTTCAACCAATGCTCCTCGCAAAAATCAAGAAATGAATGCTCAAAGGAAGAAATAAGATTATGTTCTTGTAATACCTTCATACCATGCTCGCTTAGATGACCAAGCCGATTATGCCAAACTTGCATATTTTCGCCTTTACTTGTGGTAGCAACCACCAATTTGAATCATCATCTTTTTTAGCTATTCCATGAAGTGTAGTGACTTCCATCCTTTTGCCCTTTTAAAATAGTCATACTACCCTTTGATATCTTCCAAAAGCCCTTTCCGAAAGTGATAACAAAATCGGAAATATCCAATTGTCCCACCGATATTAAATTCTTTGTGATCTCCGGAACATGCCGCACATTCGTCAATGTATGTTTATTGCCATTTGTTTGTTTTATAACAATATTTTCAATGCCCACAATTTTACATGCCCAATCATTACCAAGATAAACATATTCACCATCTACTTCTTTATACGTAGAAAAATATGATCGATCCGGACATATATGAAAAGAAGCACCGGAATCTAAAACCCAAGTGTTTGCACAAGAAAAAATCGTGCACGCAACACTTAATGTCACTCCACCTTCACCATCCGAAGCGTTGTTAGCTTCATTCTTAACGTCATTGCCTTTACCTTTTTGCTTATTTTTCAAAGCATAACAATCCTTCCTCACATGGCTCGCTTTCTTGCAATACCAACAAGTAAGCCTTCTACCTTGTGATTTTGATCTTTCTTTACTTTGAGATCTTTTTTTTATGTTAAAAAATTGGCCTCGCTTCAATGACCTTCCTCTTTCATCAATAGTTAGTGCTTGACTTATATTACTAGACAATTGATTAGTGGCTTTACGAGTTTCCTCATTCAACAACGAAGCAACAATATCATTCAACTTGAATTTGTTTCCCATTGTGTTCGCCACCATAGTAACAAGAGTATCCCAACTTGAAGGTAAAGAACTCAAAAGGAGTAAACAAAGGTCTTCTTCATCAAGATTGATTTTGAGAGACTTCAATTGTGCCGCAATAGAGTTGAACTCACTCACATGCTTGCGAATAGTCGAACCTTTTTGCATCTTCAAGAGAAAAAGCCTCTTTATTGCATTCATCTTGTTCACACCGGAAGGTTGCTCAAATGATTGCTCCAAAGTCTCCCATAACTTGGATGCAGTCTTGCATTGATAGACGTCAAACAAAATCGATGGTGAAATACATGGCCTAATCGCCGCCAAACATTTTCGGTCAAGTATATTCCATTCATGATTATTCAACATAATGGGTTTTGCACCTATTCCTAATATTGGCAAATCAAGCTCTTTTGCAACCAAATAATCCTCTATCATGATTTTGCATATTGCCCAATTGCTCTCATTCAACTTCTCAAATTCCATTGCTTTCTCTATTAGAAAAACGAGTGAATGTACACAAGTGAATGCTTAGATAACCACCAATCAAGCTCCGATACCAATTATTGTAAAATGAGGGTGAAAAATATTGATGGTAATTTCACAATCACTTGATGGGCAATTTTATAATTCACACCCTAAACACCCAAATAGAGATCCAAGCACCAGAGCAATAACAATAAAAATTAAACCACAAGAACATAATGATTTTACGTGGTTCGGCTACGCCTACATCCACGGGAGAAAAAGCAAAGAAGCTTTCACTATCAAATCATGGAGATTACAAGAGAGATACAAATAGGAGAGATATCACTTTTCCTCAAAAATAAAGAGAAACTCCAATAATCTCTAACTCTATCTAAATGGTACAAATCACACCTCACAAGGAAGATCTCACCTCCATCAAGAACCAAGATGAAACCAAAACCCCTAGGATTTTCTCTTTTCTCCCACTTTTTTTTCTCTCTCTATATTTTCTTAATATTCTAATCACCCGTACTTTAGCCTTTAAATGATAAAGCTATTAAATATGGGCCGTTGGATCATAATTCTTATGATCCAATGGTTTACAAGTAAGAGATCCAAATATATAATTAGAAAATATAAAAATAGAAGATTTGACTTCACCAAATTACATAACCCAAATAACAAGGCTCAATGTAATTAAATCAACAAATCCTAGTTGGATTAAGATTAATATTTAAATCTTAAAGAGATAAGTTTGTTAAGATTTAAATATTAATTAAAATAAAAATCTATTTAAATTAAAATTTGGATAGTTTTTTATGTAAGTTATAAATATAACATATGTGCTATTATTTGACGGTAGTGTTAAGATGGATATACTCACGATGATGGTAATACCCATGAAGGTGGTGGGGGATTAGAATTTAGTCACACCCATGTAGTGGTATACACAACAACAGTGGTGGTAACACCCATGGAGACGGTGGGGATTAGAATTTAGCCACACTCATAATCTTCTAGATTTATAGAAAACGAGAGAAGGGTGAGAGAGATTCAGGAGAAGTGCTCGGATTGAAATTACTCTATTACAGAAAAAAAAGAGCCGTCGGTGTAATTCTTTTTTTAATTAATGAATCTTATTTCATCCGCATATTTTTTATTTTGATTTTTCTTCTCTTTGTGGTTGTATTAGTTTCAGTTTTGTTAAGAAAACAAATTTTTTGGTAAAAGTCCGATTTTACGTTTCCGCTGCGGAATCCCAACTCTAGACGGTACCAACGTGAATTGCGGTACCGAAAAAAGTTACGGATTCTCAAAATTTAGTATCGGGGTGAGCACCTAATACCGAATTTTTCAACAACTATGGTAAGAGATGAGGCCGTGCTTGCATGTCGTACACGAAAGAGAGGCCAAAAGTTGTGAGTTTCAGCCATACGTCCTATCTCTATTTTACTGTGGTAGGTGGCGAGGTTGCTCTTCCATGTCGTACACGTAGTAAATACCAAAATTTGTGAGTTTCAACCATATGCCCGATCTCTACTTCACTGCGGTGGGAAATGAGGTTGAGCCCACAAATCAAAAGTCCAAGTCCAAGCCCAGTAACCCAAGTCACAGCCACTCACCAGCAAGTGCATGATAGAGCAGAAGTAGGGATGTTAATAGATACGGATATTTGAAATTTTATCCGAATTCAAATCCGAACCAAATAAATTTATCCAACGAATATGGATTCGGATATGGATATAAAAAATAAAAATCCGACGGATTTGAATTTGGATTTGGATATGAATTTTGATTGTATCCAATCCGAACTCGAACCCGAATTGATTTTACGTTATATATATATATATATATATATATATATATATATATATATATATTATGAATTAGGCTAGAATACTATCGATAGCACCAAGTCTTGGTGCTATCAAATTTTTAGCCGTTGGATGAAAAAAATATGCGGTTGGAATTATAGTGGCCCCTAGGGTTTACTAGGTGGTTGGTTGAATAGTAAAAATTTAGGGGACCACCATAATCCCAACCGCATATTTTTTCATCCAACGGCTGAAAACTTGATAGCACCAATTGTTTGGTGCTATCGATAGTATTCTAACCGGACTCTCTCTCTCTCTATATATATATGATATTATATTTAAATTTATATTTTAAAATTTTAAATTAATATAATATATTTTGAAAAATTGTAAAGAAAAAAAAATAATTATTATTTCGGATTTGAATTTTCGGATTCGAATTTTAAATTTTTTATCGAATTCGAATTTAAATATAAATTTTTAAAATCTATCGAATTCGAATTCAGATTTGGTAGTCGGGTTCGGATTCGAGTTTGGATTCGAATTTTTAAAAATCCGTGCGGAATCTGATGATCCGTTGACATTCTAAGCAGAAGCAGCTGCAGCCATACGTTCACCCACACAAGGGCTATCCATAATCTCTCCCACTCAATCCCCTCCTCTCAATCCTTTGCACCACTCAAACACCACAGAACTCTTCCTATCCCCTGCTGCACTTCACCACATAAACACCACTACTCCCCCTCCCCCCCTCTCTTCTTCTTCTGTCGATCCCTCGTCTCTCTCCCCCGAACACCGCCGCCGCGCGCGTTCAGCATGGCCTCGGCCACCCTTTCGGTTGCCAATGCCTCGCTCCAGGTACGCCGGTCGCTCCACGTGATTACTATAACGATGATAGCAACTGTTTTTCCTGCTGCTAATGTCGTGTCGGTTACAGGCGTGCGGTAAGGGGTTCTCGGAATTCTCCGGGCTGAGGGGCGCTTCGCTTCCCGTCAGGAAGATCGCCGCCTCCGACGACTTCGTCTCCGTCGTCGCCTTCAGAACTTCCGCGGTAATTTTTATTTTGCAATGTAATTTTTTTTTTTTTTTTTTGAGAAAAAGATAACATATTATCCGCTTCGTTTATTTTTAAAATAAACTTAGCTGAAAATGTGAAACAACTAGACTTCGAATTCGGGTCACGGGTATCAACCACCAAGCTCTTCGCCACTTTACAATGTAATTAAGCTTCGGTTTTGTTGGTAATTAATAATAAACAAGATTGTTAGTTTACTACATGTAATATAACTGTTTGATTAGTAGTTTTTTAGAACAGCCCCCGATCTTTTACTAAATTAAACTTAATAGTTAGTTTTGCCATTCGAGGTTGATTTTAGTGAAAAAAAAAATAAATAAATAAATATTATCTGAACATTTGAAAAGCAATTTTTAAAACTATGTATTTATCACTGAAGAACAAATTAGAACTTCTCAATTAACAAAATGGATGGTTAAACTTAAAAAAAAAAAAAAAAAAAAAAAAAAAAAAAAAAAAAAAAAGAGAGAAGAGCTCACATAGGTATGATAAAACAGAGTAATATGACACAGAATTAAATTCGCTCTCAAAGAATGGGGGACCAAAATGAAACGTTTGGGAAAGTTCAGGTGAAAGAAGGAAAAAAGAAAAAAATTTATTTATTTATACTTAGTTTAATTAGATGTAAATAAATATTCTTTTTTACTCGGCAGTTATTTAATATATTAGTGAAAAGACCCGTCCTTTGCAATGAGATCTCACTCAACTATTTTGATCATTTTATTTATTTTATTTATTTATAATTAAAATAATAATTATGAATTACAATTCTCATAATCAAATATATAGTTAACTAACGAATTTTAGTGTATAAATTAGTTTAATGAATGATCTACGACTACTGGTTGAATCAGTGATCCTTGAACTTAACATTTTTCGTAAATTCAAATTTTGTAGGTTGGCGGGAACGGCGGTTACAAAAGGGAGTGACGGAGGCGAAGCTGAAGGTGGCGATCAACGGATTCGGGCGCATCGGGCGCAACTTCCTACGATGCTGGCACGGGCGGAAGGACTCGCCGTTGGACGTGATCGCGATCAACGACACTGGCGGCGTGAAGCAGGCCTCGCACCTCCTCAAGTACGACTCGACGCTCGGCATCTTCGATGCTGACGTCAAGCCCGAGGGCGACTCCGCCATCTCCGTCGACGGCAAGGTCATTAAGGTCGTCTCCAACCGAAACCCCGCCAACCTCCCGTGGAAGTACGAAGCCAAAAATCTCCCGCTCTCTTCTTTTCGAAGCTTATCTGAACTATGGTCCATTTTAAAATGTGTAAGAAGAGTTTAAAACAATACATCGTCTGTCTCTAACGCAAATGACAAAGAATTTAGTAGTTGATATTCGAGATCCGAATTCGAAGTCTATGTTTATTAAAAGGGTGATAGTTCCAGACGGTGCATGTATGCGAAATGCAGGGAGTTGGGGATTGACCTAGTGATCGAGGGGACGGGGGTGTTCGTCGACAGAGAGGGAGCGGGGAAGCACATCACGGCGGGGGCGAAGAAGGTGCTGATCACGGCGCCCGGGAAGGGCGACATCCCCACCTACGTTGTGGGCGTCAACGCCGACGCCTACTCCGCCGATGAGCCCATCATCAGCAACGCCTCCTGCACCACCAACTGCCTCGCCCCCTTCGTCAAGGTCCTCGATCAAAAATTCGGTACGTGCAATTATATAAAACAATCGTTGTTTTTAGAATATTTTACTTTGGAACCGTCTTAAAAAACTATGTTCATGTGTTTAGTAAAGATCAGATGATGAGTCATGTCACATACATTGATACATAGACTCAGAAGTGACGTAAAGATCAGGTGAGTAACATCACATACATGATGTCATCCTATTGTGGATTCAACTTTGTTACCAATCCAAATGCTCACATATGTTATGGTTTGTTTATCCATTCTTACAAATATGTATTCATATAATTCATGTTGTGTTTTTGAGAATATATTTTTGTACCACAAAATTGCGCGCTTTTATATATAGTATAGATATATGATCAGGTATTATTAAGGGAACGATGACCACCACCCACTCCTACACCGGCGACCAGCGGCTGCTCGACGCGAGCCACCGCGACCTGCGCCGCGCTCGTGCCGCGGCCCTCAACATCGTGCCGACGTCCACCGGCGCGGCCAAGGCGGTGGCGCTTGTGCTCCCCTCACTCAAGGGCAAGCTCAACGGCATCGCGCTCCGTGTCCCCACCCCGAACGTCTCCGTCGTCGACCTCGTCGTCCAGGTCAGTAAGAAGACCTTTGCGGAAGAAGTGAATGCGGCGTTCCGAGAGAGCGCGGTGAATGAACTGAGCGGCATACTGTCGGTGTGTGACGAGCCGCTCGTGTCGGTCGACTT
>CM054946.1:9688001-9690501 GCA_029168755.2 Tillandsia fasciculata | reverse complement strand
ATTTGTTAAAAATAAATTAATTTAGATTTAAATATTAATTAGAGTTTGATTTTTAATTAATTATACTAAAATTTAGGTTTATTTTAGGTGGAGCTTTATATATAGCTCTATTATTGTGGTAGCTTTATAGCGTACCGTTGAAGCCTTGGTATGGTCCATACTTTAGAGCAAGTTGGCCGTGTTTAGTGCACCTAATACACATATACACGCAGCGAGAAGTGTTTTTTAAAATTTATAGAAAACGAAAGAATGATGAGAGAAGACGAAAGAATGATGAGAGAGATTCAAAAAGATAGTTTGAGTTGAAGCTATTTTATTATAGAAGAGAAGTCAAGCGTAATTTTTTTTTTTGATTAGTGAATCTTATTTTATCTACATATTTTTCTGTTTGATTTTTTCTCTCTTTTGTGGTTGTCACTACAACAAAATTAGGCTATAGCGACACTTTTAAGTATTTCTAAAATCTAAAAAAAGTGTCGCTGATAAAAATACCGACACTTATTGTAAGTGTTGTTATATGTGCCGTCGCTAGGATGTATAGTGACATATTTTTGTAATGTGTCCCAAAAATGTGTTCCTATAACCTAATTTTGGATATAGATGGAATATAGATATGACACTTATATAAAAGTGTCACAAATATGTGTCACTATAACCTAATTTTGTTATAGTGTGTGTCAATTCCAATTTTTATTGAAAAGACGTACGGATTTATAATAATAATTTGATTTGACGTTTTCGTTGTAAAATTCCAACAGTCGGTACCGTAGTGAGTATCAGATCAACAATAGTCGATACCGGAGCATATTGTGGATTCGCAAAATCTGATATCATAATGAGTACCAGATTATTCCGTCTCGGATGCGCCCAACTCCTTACTTGTACTACTCCACAAAGGACACACTTGCAACAAAAGTTACTCTCTTTTTTTTCTCTCTTTCCCTCAACTAGAAGACATCCTTCTTAAGAAAGGGATATGGCAAATTTCAAGAAATTGAAAGAACGAGTTTGGCTAACGGTGCCGTCTGTTCATTCTCGAATCCGATCACTACATTATAACTTTCTGTGTTACAGAAACTTCAGAACATTATCAAATGCTCCGCTCAAAATAAGAATAACTAACAAATTTAATCAGAACCAGAAATAGAACCAAACAGGCAAGTAGACGCCACCGGTCATTTTCAAACCGTCCGTTTTATATCTCAGCGGCCCGCACTATAACAAAATTATATTATAACGATACTTTTAAGTAGTTTTAAAATCTAAAAAAAAAAGTGTCGCTGATAAAAATACCGACACTTATTATTAGTGTTGTTATATATACCGTCACTAGAGTGTATAACAATATAGATAGGACATTTATACAAAAATGTCACAAACATGTGTCTCTATAACCTAATTTTATTATAGTGCCAGGCTCGGAATCTTGGGCCAATCCCACGACAACCTGGCACTATAAGGAGGCCCCACACAATGTGGGCCCACTTTAATGGTTGCATCTCATGGATTCAGAGCCCTTTCCACCCATTATGTGTGTGTACATAAATTGGTGTCATTTGGGCTCATTCATTTATTATTGAGTGAGCCCATGGAGTCATGTTCATGGACCATTATTATCATCATCATCACCATCATTATCACCATCCAATGCATTGTTTTCAATGTTAGTATATATTGTGAGATTTTGGTGGTCCAGAGGAAACAAGGAGGTAGTGCCTCCACAGTGCACATTCATTTCAATATTCCTAGCATTCATGCAAGAATTTTGAGGTCCCCCATATACATGTATGTTTCGCGAGTTGAGATAAGTATTCGAATCGACAATCGACGCCATTAAACATGATGATCTGTGTCTCACGAACTTTTCATTACGATATATATATATATATATAATAAGGTGCATTTGAGAGCACCTGATCGATCACTAAGTAAATAATATTTTACAGTACATAAAATTTGATTTCTAAATAGTACTGTAGCTTATTTAAAAGGACATGTCCTAATTTTTTTTCCTCCAAAAAAAAAAAAAAAAATAGAGACCTGTCCTAACTTTCTGAGAAAGTAGCTAGCTAGGGCATGCATGTGGTCTGCTCCTGAGAAGAGTGTTTGAAGGACTTGTCCTACTTTTCAATCTTTTCTATGAACTTGGGTGGGGTTTCTTTTGCAGGTGTGTAAATTAACATGAGTTTTACATTACACCCCCCCTACCTCCTTTTTTTTTTTTATAGTACTAGATTCCTTTTCTCTTTTTCCTTTTTTATTTTTTTTATTTTTTATTTTTATTTTTTTTTAGGAGTGCATGCTTTAATTTGTGCTAGCTTTGTAATACATTATATATTTTAAAAACTGTTTTATCTTGTTTAAGTTGTTTCACCATACGTAAACATTAAATAGCGTGTCAAAATGCTAAAATATGTAAGATGCTATATTTATCGCGAACGAAATTATACAACAGCAAAGTATACAAATTTTTAAACAAACAGAAAAACTGAGAAATTTA
>CM054946.1:9658001-9685501 GCA_029168755.2 Tillandsia fasciculata | reverse complement strand
ATAGTAATTTTTTAAGAATTAATAGGTGGTTGGTGAAATAGCATGATTTAGAAGATGAAATTAGTTGAAGGATAGATATAAAAGTAGAAACTTTACAAACATTAATTACTTAGTACTTTTAAAAATATAATAAACGGACTCTCTCTCTCTCTATATATATAGAGAGAGAGAGAGAGAGAGAGAGAAAAAACTACTTGTACACTCCAAAAAAATGTATATCACACATCCCACTTATCCAACGGATGAATGTGGTGATAGAAATACATCTTTTTTGGAGTGTACAAGTAGCTTTTTTTTTTTTCTCTCTCTCCTCTCTCTCTATATATATATATAGGGAGAGAGAGAGAGAGTTCGTTTATTATATATATATATAGTAGAACTTATATGTTTTTAAAAATACAAGCATATTCATGTTTGTGAATTTTTTATCATTTAATTTGTATTGTGATTTGTATTTTTTACTTTATTTTTTTTCTCTTTAGTTGACTTTATAATTGCACAAATCTTAATACAAATTCAATAATAAAAAATTCACAAATATAAAAAAATATATATTTTTAAAAGTATATAAGTTTTACTTTTATATATATATATATATATATATAGAGCAATGCTACATGTACACCCCCAAATGGGGTGTACATCACACACCCCACCCATCCAATGGGTGTAGATGTACACCCCCTTTGGGAGTGTATACATAGCATTTTTCATATATATATATATATATATACCATGTCAGCAAAATAGTGACCCTTCATCTATTTTATCATTTGGACCAATAAAGACACAAAACAAGCCAAATAAAGGAAATTGATGCATTCCAAGAAAGAAAGGAAAAAAAGAGAGGGAGAAAGTAAAATATTATCTTTTTTTTAAAAAAAATTTTTTATAAAATATATTATGAGAGTAGCTGTTGTGGGTGGTGGTGGTGGTAGTGGTGGTGGCATCTTTTGCTGCAATATCCCTCAAAGTGGGGGCCTCAACCTTGAAAGCTGAAACCTCTACATCCCTACAAGTCCTTTTTCTTTCTTTTCTTTCCTTCTTTTTCCTTTTTTTTTTTAAAAAAAAAAAAAAAAAAAAAAAAAAACTTTTTTGAAAAATTATATATCTTGGTTTCTTGTTTTAGTTAATGAGGGAGATGATTCTTTTTCCTTGAGAGATGGTTTAGAACTTCAGATGATTGGTTGAGATCTTCAAGAACCAATAGTTGAAAGTGCATATGCCACCCATGTGGGCACACAATGCACTGTTTCCCCCAACAACTATAGATAACTAAGGATTGGGTTTAACCATTTTATTCATGCCTCCTTGTGTTAAAGGGACATTGAATGTGACAATGACTTGATGAGATGTTAGATAACCTCTTCTGGGTTTTCTTTAAAAAAAAAAAAAAAAAAAATCACCTCCCAACCCATTCTCTCTAATAAGGGGGTCATTTAATTTGGATTAAGTAAGGAAATAAAATTCAAAATTTATCATCATTAATGTTTACACTATAATAAAATTAAATTATAAAAATATATATTTATAATATTTTTATATAACTGTCATATTTATATTCTATCTATATTCAAAATTAGATTATAGTAATACATATTTGGGACACATTACTAAAAATATGTCGCTATTCATCCTAGCGACGCCACATATAACAACACTAATAATAAGTGTTGGTATTTTTGCCAGCAATATTTTTTTGTTTTTAGATTTAGAAATAATTAAAGTGTCGCTATAACATAATTTTATTGTAGTGTTATTTTGGTGTAATTAAGTAGTAAAAAGTTTAGAGTAAGTGAGGGAATAAAATTCAAAATTTATCATCTTTAATATCTATACTATAACAAAATTAAATTATAGAGATATATATTTATGGTATTTTTGTATAAGTGTCCTATTTATATTCCATCTATATTTAAATAAAAGTTTATATCGAACACCATATTTGGGCACCATGTACGAAAATGTTTTTCTCCTCTATAACCTCTCGAGCGACGCCACATACAGCAACACTAACAATAAGTGTTGATATTTTCGTCAGCAATATTTTTTTTAGATTTTAGAAATACTTAAAAGTGTCGCTATAACATAATTTTATTGTAGTGTTATTTTGGTGTAATTAAGTAGTTAAAAAGTTTGGAATAAGTGAGGAAATAAAGTTCAAAATTTATCATCTTTAATATTTATTTTGGTGTAATTAAGTAGTTAAAAAATTATGTAACTCAGGTTGCATTAATCCTTTCACTTTATCTATTTTTAATTTTTTTTCTCTCAAAAATATCAAATTCAAATTCTACCACACCACTCAGCACTCTCTAAAAAATTTATTAAATATTAAAAATCCAAAACTCTCTCTATATTTTTTTACAATAATAAATTAGAATTATTCTTAAATAATAATAAAAAATTTAATTATTTAATATGTTGGATTTTGTGAGAATAAATCTATCATAATATTTAGAAGATGACAAAATTCACTTATTTATATCAAAATAAATAATAAAATTTAAAAAATTAATTACATTAGTATCAAATTTCACAAAAATAAATAAAAATAATAATTAATTTAATTTTCAGGCCGTATAAATTATATCGAAACAAACTAAAACATAATTATACTTTAGAAAAACTCAAACATCATGGAAGAAAGAAGCATAGAAGGGGAATTAAAGAAATATATATATATATATATATATATATATAATATATATATATATATATATATATATATATATATATATATGTAAAGGGAGGGTTTAGGACACTCTTCTAGGTTTTGTCAAAAATTAATTTGGCTTAAAAAAAAAAGAAAAAAAAAAAGAAAAAAAAAAACAAGAAAAAGAAGAAAAAGAAAGAGAAGGGAGAGAGAGAGAGAGAGAGTGAGTATATGTATCCAATGCTATAATAATTCATCTATTATAAAATAAGATAATTTTTACTAGTCATTTTCAGTTGAGTAGTAAAATTTATCTCACACTTAAATAGATGGAATGTAAGATTAACATCCTAAATAGAATCAATCGTTTCTAGTACAAATGGCAAAGATCTTGGTGGTCGATATTCGAGATCAGAGTTCGAAGTTTAGTTGTTTTACATATCCAACTAAATTTATTTAAAAAATAAACGAAGCGGATAGCATGCTATATTTCTCTCTCTCTCTCTCTCTCAAAAAAAAAAAAAAAAAAAAACATCCTAAGTGGAATGTACCGTAAAAGCATTTCCATGTATCCAATCCCCACCATCTTCTCTTCTTAGTTACATCATGTAGGGCCAAATTAAGGAACCCCAAAAGAGAGAGAGAGAGAGAGAGAGAGTCCGGCTAGAATACTATCGATAGCACCAAGCAATTGGTGCTATCAAGTTTTCTACCGTTGGATAAAAAAATATGCGGTTGGAATTATAGTGGTCCCCTAAGATTTTTACTATTCAACCAACCACCTAGTAAACCCTAGGGGACTACTATCATCATAACCACACATTTTTTAATCCAATGGCTAAAAACTTAATAGCACTAATGATTTTGTGCTATCGAAAGTATTCTAGCATATATATATATATATATATATATATATATTTGTGTGTGTGTGTGAATGTTTTTTTATTTTTATTTTTTATTTTAACTATCCTCACACATAATAATAAGTTGGTACTCTTGATTTTCCAATTTAGGGCCTCCTTTGATATCATTACTGGTTATTTATCTTTTTAAATATTATTTTTATCTAATTTAATATGTTGATAGAAATTATTGTAATATATTTATTTCAATTAATTTTTTAAAAAATAAAATAATTTTTAAATTCATTTTTTTTTATATAAAAAAGACAGGGCACCAAACAAGACCTGACTAGCTAGCTAATTTAATTTTTTTAACATTTGTATATATATATATATATTATATAATTAAATTTGTAATGCAAAATATCAATCAATTATGTTTAAAGTAAACTAAAATAAGTAAATTATCTACAATAGAAGAATAAACTATTAAGTTTTGATATGAAAATATTGTAGTAAAAACCTATATATAATCAAAGACCAAGTTGTAATAAAAGAATACTATAGAGACCTGTTAATATAATTTTACTGAAAAATATTTTTGATACATCCAAAAGTGAATGTATGATATATACACCCTACTCATCAGATAAATTTTATCGATCATTTCAAAATGATCGATGACTAAATCTTCACTCTTAAATGGATGAAATATACATCGTATTTTTATTTATGCGTATACGGACAGCATTATTTATTTTCACCTAAAAATAAGAAGTGTGGGGACATCCTCTTTTTCCAATGCATGTAAACCTAAGAGACTTTGGATGGGGAGGAAAGGTGAATTAATTAATTAATTCCTCTTTCTTTGTCACTTTAATTTTTAAAAATTCTACTTTGTGCACCATAGATTTTATACCACTCTCCATTTAATTAAAATTCACAAGATTTTAAATAATTTTTAGTAAAAAAAAATTAATGTGATAAATTGGGAATAATAGTTTTTGGATGGAAAAGGTGCAAAAGGTATACTAACCTTTCTTTTTTTTTTTTTTTTTTTCTAAGTACATAATACATTAGTTATATTTCTGATGTGGTGTTTCTAATTAATCAAATTATTTCTTTAAAATTCACAGATATTAAATCACGATTTAAAATATATATATATATAATATTTTTTTTAAAAAAAAATAATTGACTAAATATAAATGATATTGTAAAACTGCTATACACTAAACTTTTTTTTTTTGAAAAATGCTAATTGTACATCCTTATGGGGTGTATATCTCACACCCCACCCAATCTAATGGGTGGAGTGAGGTGGGGTGGGATGGGGTGAGTGGTCATTTCACAAATTATGAAGTGAATCTCCACCATTAGATGATTGGTATAGAATGTACATTCTTTTTGAAGTGTATATGTAGGATTCCGTTTTTTTTTTTTTTTTTTTTTTTTTTTGAGCTACCAGTAGTATTGCTTTTTATTTTTATTTTTATTTTATTTATTTATTATTATTATTTTTTTTTTTAAGGGACAAGGTTGTGAGATTTTACTAGGGAGTACTTCTACCTTTTGCATTTATTTTTGGACCCTTCTGGGTTAGCACTACTATTAGTACCAAGGCAAAAACATAATAATAATATAGTAATAATAATAATAATAATTTATAAAGTGGGAGACAAGAAAAGAAAAGGGGGAGACAACAAATAAATAAATAAATAAATAAATAAATAAAGAGGCACTACTCAGGCCTGCAAACTTCACTGTTGACTGGAGACAGAAACCTCAGAAAAAGATAGAAGACAAAAAGCAGGACAAGTCAACTGATCTCCAATGCCAAAAAAAAAAAAAAAAAAAAAAAAAAAAAAAAAAAGAGAGTAAACAAATTCTGCCTGCTGGGCCCACACAATGTGAATTAATTAATTAATTAATTATAATAAAATTATGGTATAATAATATTTTAAAGTATTTTTAAAATTTTTAAAAAATATCGTTAACAAAAATATTAATACTTATTTTTAAGGTCGCTATATGTGCAATCATTACGGTGTATAACGATACATTATTATAATATATTATAAAGGGTTAATTGCATACATGTCCCTCCAAATATGTCGAATTGCAAATATATTCCTGTAAAATTCAACTTTTCATATTTATCTCTTCAAAAATCCAAAGTTCTTCAAATATGCCCCTCTAGTTAATCCGCGTTTGGAATCCGTTTATTTTTTAACAGATTTGATGTGAAATTATTTTTTTGCCCCTTTACAAATATATCCCTCCAAAAGTAATACCATTATGCTTGTTACAAATATATCCCTCCAAAAGTGTAATATGGAAAGGGTAAATATATAAATTCATTTTTTAATCTAACCAAGGTTAAGCATTTAACCTAGGGTTAAATCAACTTTTCTAACAGAGATGGACGGTAGGGACATATTTGAATAACGGTGGATTTTTAAAGGGATAAATATGAAAAGTTGAATTTTGCAGGGATATATTTGCAATTCGACATATTTGTAGGGACATGTATGCAATTAACCCTATTATAAAAATATATTTCTGTAATTTAATTTTAAATATAAATAAAATATAAATAAGATACTTGTATAAAAATATATTTTTATAATATAATTTTATTATAATATTAAAATAAGAAAAAAAAAGGGGTGGGGGGGGGGGGGGGGGGGGGCTTTTACTGTCCACCCCCTTACTTATGGGAGTAGATTACAGATTTACAGATCGGATCAGGGGGAAGACAGGGCGGGTCGGAGGCTTTCCGCCCTGTTTTATTGTCGGATCCAGACAAATTGATTTTTATCATTAATAGTCGCTTCGCTTAGAATTGGTCGAGACAAAGAGCGGATTTATGAGATTTTTTACTGCTCAGAGCGAATTAAAAAAAAAAAAGTTTTAGTGTTGGAAATTTGGTACACGATCGTCTCGATATCTGATTTTATAAATTCGTAATTCGCTTTGGTATCTAATCGTCTCGATATCTGATTTCAATGAGTCGAACATGAGTGAGTTGGGATCGGCTTGTTTAATAAACGAGTCGAACACGAGCTAGTTCGTTTAAATATCGAGCTCAAAAATTCGACTCGTATTCGACTCGTTTATTAACAAACCGAACTCGAGCTGGCTCGCGAGCAACAAGTTTGATTTTCATTCCTACCATTAGGTGTAAAATTTAAAAAAAATTAAAAAATTAAAATTTATAAAAAAAATTGATGATCTAAAATCTAAATAGTAATATATATATATATATATATATATATATATATATATATATATATATATATATATATATATATATATATTTGAGCTGTTTTTAAGCCGAACATGAGCGAGCCGACCTCAGCTCGTGTTCGGCTTGTTTATTAAACGAGTTGAAAAATTCGGCTCGTATTCGGCTCGTTTACTAAACGAGCGATTCGATTTCGAGCTCATTTCGAGCCGAATACGAGCTGGCTCGCGAACAGCCTAGTATCACCTAGCGTTGAAATTTCGCAACGAAAACGTCAAATCAAATTTTTACCATAAATTCGTCCCCTCAGCAGAAACTGAAATCGGCACGGTCACAAAAAAGAGAAAAAATTAAAAACAGAAAAATACGAATAAAATAAGATTCATTAATCAAGTGAAGAATTACACCGACTCCGTTTCTACAATATAGTTATTTTAAAAAATCTTTTCTTTTTGAATGCATCCGTACGTACATCCAAAATAATAAACATCTTGATCATGTCATATAGATGTCGCTATACGGGTGTGGCTAAACCTTAGTCCCCACCATATCATATAGTGGTGATTAAATCCAACCATCACCGAAAAAATAATAGCACATATACTATATTTATATATTACATCAAAAGTTATTTCAATTATAGTCTAAATAAATTTTTATTCTAATTAATACTTAAATTTTAATAAATTTATTTCTAACAGATTTAAATATTAATTTTAATCTAATTTAGAATTCAACTATAAATCAAATCAAATTCTAACATTTAGCCATTGAATTTTTTTTTATAATTTTCAATTATTTCTCTAGTTTTTATGTACTCATAGTGTTAATTATAATCTTAATTTTTATCGAGACCATCAAATCTAAAATTTATTAGTGCATATTAACATTATTAATTAACTTATTTTTATTCCATTTCAAAAAAATTCTCTTAATTTCTATCGCGTGCGAGATATTGAACATATGATTATTCACACGTGTGCTTTGCATATAATTTTTTATTCAGTAAAATAATTATATTATTTTTTTTGTATGCAAAATAAAAACTTCGTCCGATAACCTTACCTAAGATTGAGATTACATGCAAAATATGTAGAAATGTCAGTGGATACGGATATCCGAAATTTTATTCGAATTCGAATTCGAATGGAATGGATTTACTTGATGTTAAACGGATATGAATTCGGATATGGATATAAAAAATGAAAACTCGACGGATTTGAATTTAGATATGAATTTTGATTGTACCCGATCTGAACTCGAGCCAGAACCCGAACTAAAACCGAATTGATTTTACGTTATATAATATATGTGTATATAAATATTTAATATTATATTTAAATTTATATTTTAAAATTTTAAATTTAATATAATATATTTTGAAATATTATAAAAAATAATTATTATTATTTCGGATTTGAATTTTCAGATACTGGTTCGAATTCGAATTTTAAATTTTTGATCGGATTCGAATTTGAATATAAATTTTAAAATTCGTTAAATTAGGATTCGGATTCAGATTCGAGTTTGGTAGTCAAGTCCGGATTCGGATTTCTAAATCCGACAGTTGACATCCCTAAGAATATGTGACTAAATTACAAATCCAAAAACATAATTGCAAGTTACAGAAAAGGTAAAATACTAAAACATAAGGTGAAAATTTATATGGACTAAATTGCAAAATAGCCGAAGAGCATTTTATCTTATGAAAAATGCTTCTGATACACCCTAAAAAAAAAAGGGTTAATTACATACATGTCCCTCCAAATATGTCGAATTATAAATATATTCCTGTAAAATTCAACTTTTCATATTTATCTCTTTAAAAATCCAAAATTCTTCAAATATGCCCCTCTGGTTAATCCCCGTTTGAAATCTGTTTATTTTTTAACAGATTTGATGTGAAATTATTTTTTTGCCCCTTTACAAATATATCCCTCCAAAAGTAATACCATTATACTTGTTACAAATATATCCCTCCAAAGGTATAATATGGAAAGGGTAAATATGTAAATTTATTTTTTAATCTAACCAAGGTTAAGCATTTAACCTAGGGTTAAATCAACTTTTCTAACAGAGATGGACGGTAGGGGCATATTTGAATAACGGTGGATTTTTGAAGGGATAAATATGAAAAGTTGAATTTTGTAGGGATATATTTGCAATTCGACATATTTGTAAGGACATGTATGCAATTAACCCAAAAAAAAGTGTTTCGTTTTTAATTTTATTTTTGAATAAATCTAAAATGTTTTTTTTAAAAAGTTTTTTAAAATTTATTAATTTTAAAATTTTTTATAGAAATTTTTAAATTATATTTTTTTTGAGACAATTAAAATTAAAATTTTTAATATTTATAATATTTAAATTTAGAGAATTTTTAGATTTTATAACTTTTAAAATTTTTAACTTTAATTTTTAATAAATTTTATTTTTTAAAAAAATTTTAAATTTTATACTAATTTTTATATACAAAATTTTGAATTTTTAAAAATTTATAAAATTTCAAAATTTTAATTTTTTTTTAAATTTTTTTTTTTATATACAAGTAAAATATAAATTTTAATAAATATCTTAAATCAAATATTTACAATCATACAAGTAAAATATTTATTTATTTTAAAAATTAATTATAGTTGAGGATAATTTCGTTATTTCATACAACTACAACTCTCTATTTACTCTTATTTTTAGAACTAATCTAATACCAACTAAATATTTTTTTATAATAATTTCAGTTAATTTTTAACTTTATATTTATTTCTGTATATCTATATAACAGCTAGTTTTTAACTTTAAATAATTTCACTATCCAGAGGCTTTTCAATTTCTTTGTTCATCCACCCCTTGTCCACATCCACTTACTAAAAAAAAAAAAAAAAAAAAAAAAAAGTTAATTGCATACGGCTCTATGTAAATATATCGAATAGCAGATATATTTCTATAAAGTTCAACTTTTCATATTTATTCCTTCAAAAGTCCAACGTTATTCATATATATCCATCCGATTTATTATCATTAGTTCACCGTTTATTTTTTAACAGATTATATGTAAAATGATAATTTTGCTCTTTTAAAAATGTCCCTGTAAAAAATAATGCAGAAATATCTGGAAGGGTAAAAAAGTAAATTTATCTTACTAACTAACCAAGATTAAGTATTTAATCTATGGTTAACTAGATTTTTCTGACAGAGATAGACGGTAGGGACATATATGACAATTTTATTCTTTCAAAAATATCACTCGAAAAAATAATGCAAAAATATTTGAAAGGATAAATAGATAAATTTATCTCACTAACTAATCTCACTAACTAATCAAGATTAAGTATTTAATTTATGGTTAACTAAAATTTTCTAACAGAGATAGACGGTAGGGATATATATAAATAACGTTGGATTTTTGAAAAAATAAATATAAAAAGTTGAACTTTGTAGGAATATATCTGCTATTCGATATGTTTGCAGGGAGCCATATGCAATTAATCCTTAAAAAAAAACACTCACCCTTTTCTTCTTATTGATTGATTGATTTATTTATTTATTATTATTATTTTTATTTATTTAGTATCACAAATATTGATGAATAAAATAACAAGAAACAGTTAAAAGAGTACTAGGATGCATTAAAGTGTTTGACACAAGAAAACAAAAGAGACCAAAATATAAGTAAGAGAAGGGAGGGGTTGCTATTAATTTATGGACCATTTTTTTTATATTATTAATTTATTTTTTATATTTTTTTATTTTTTAACCATAGGGAAAGATAAAGAAGCAGGTGGTGTGCTTCATGAGTTCCTATACCTTGGACAACTTGCTTTTTTGTCATATATAATAATTAAGCATCTTATCCCACATTAATGGGATGTGGACTCCATATTTAGAAAACCATAAATTAAAAAAAAAAAAAAAAAAAAAATTGAGAGAAGGGAAGTGAAAATTTTCAAACTTAATTTAAAATTTAAGTTAAAGATAAAGTTTATTTTTATTATAGATGAATTATATTTAAAAATTTATATAATCACTATAATAAAATTATGCTATAGTAATTAATATTTTTAAATATTTTTAAAATTTAAAAAAAAATATCACTGGAAGGGATGGCTATCCAGCTCGCTGTTCGCGAGCCAGCTCGTGTTCGGCTCGAAATGAGCTCGAGATCGAATCGCTCGTTTAGTAAACGAGCCGAACGCGAGCCGAATTTTTCAGCTCGTTTAATAAACGAGCCGAACACGAGTTGGGGTCAGCTTGCTCGTGTTCCGCTCGATAACAGCCCGAATATATATATATATATATATATATATATATATATATATATATATATATATATATATATATATATATATATATATATATTACAATTTAGATTTTAGGTCATCAATTTTTTATAAATTTTAATTATTAGATTAAAATTTTAATTTTTTAATTTTCTTTCAACTTTACACCTAATAGTAAGAATGAAAATCAAACTTGTTGTTCGCGAGCTAGCTCGTGTTCGGCTCGTTAATAAACGAGCCGAACACGAGCCGAATTTTTCAGCTCGATATTTAAACGAACCACTCGTGTTCGGCTCGTTTATTAAACGAGCCGAACACGAGCCGACCCCAGCTAGCTCGTGTTCGGATCGTTGACATCCCTAATCACTGGCAAAAATAACGACACTTATTATTAGTGTTACTATATGTGTCGTCGCTAGGGTGTATAGTGACATTTTTTTATAATGTGTCTAAAAAATATGTCCCATTATCTAATTTAAGATATAGATAGAATATAGATAGGACACTTGTATAAAAGTATTATAAATATGTGGTCTTATAACCTAAGTTTGTTGTAGTGAATTAGAGTTAGATTTATTATTATCCAAAGTAAAGCTGAATTTGTCATCTGTTATGACTTGATAGTTACATATAGTTTTGGCGTAGAGTAATTAGAAGAACCGGTCACAATAAACATTGTCGTATAAAGTCAAAAATGTAATTAATAAAGTATTAATTCTTCTTTAATATCTTTTATTTATATTATATATTATTTTATTTTAGAATTTTAAATTTTGAATTATATAATCGGTATGAGCGTTGATACCGATTCCAATATATCTGGAACAACTCGTTAAAAGTTCTTCTGTTTATTTTATTAGATAAATAAATATATTAATATAAATATTATCTTTATGATAATATGTTTATATTTAAATCTTATTATATATTATGAATTAATTAAATTTGATATGTTATTTATTTTATTAAGTTTTATTATTTATATATTAATTAATATTTAATTATTTTATTTTATATTAAGTGTTCTATATATTAAATTATATTTCATATATTATATATTTTTTGAATTTATATTAAAATTTATAGTATTATTAATTAAAATTATAAGAATATTGCTAGTATTATATTTTATTCATTACATAAATTATGAATAAATTATATAAAATAAATATTATATAAAATAATTTTATATAAAATATATTAATATAAAATAATTATATTATTTTTTAAAATATATTTAGATATTGTTCTATATTTTTTATCCAAACGCTACAAAAAAATATTGAATTCAAATACAAATTTATCCTTGTTTTAACTTATACAAAAATATTTTCTCTCTCTCTCTCTCTCTCTCTCTCTCTCTCTCTCTCTTGTTTATAAGATCAACAAAGTGGACACACAACCAAATTAAGGGAAAGTGATATGAGAATATGCACTCCAAAAATGGAGCATAGAGCAAAAGTGATCCATCATATCCCTAATCACATCAAAAGTATAATTAATCAAAGATAATAAATAGATATAATTTGTGCCACACTATATATATATATATATATATATATATATATATATATATATATATATATATATATATATATATATATATATATATATATATAGCTCAAAAAATTTTGTGCCACCAAATTTTTCACGATTAGATCTATCTTTTAAATTATTTTTATATTTTAGATCATACTATTTTTCAAATCAACCACTAAACCTAAGAAATCCACTATCATTCTAGCCACACATCTCATCATCCAAGAGTAAAAAACTTGATAGTACCAAAAACTTGGTATTATCGATAGTAATCTAATTATATATATATATATATATATATATATATATATATATATATATATATATATATATATATATATATATTCAGAGTCCGGTTACTATGCTATCGATAGCATCAAACATTTGGTGCTATTAAATTTTTTACTCTTAAATCAACTCTTTTTATAAGTTTCAATAGTTAGATTTTACTATTTTCTCAACCACCCAATAAACCCAAAGGGCACACTATTATCTCAACCACACATCTTTTAATTCAAGGGTTAAAAACTTAATAGCACCAATGGTTTGATACTATTAATAGCATTTCAGCCTAGTGCTAGGCTGGAATACTATTAATAGCAGCAGATCATTGGTACTATTAAATTGTTAATGCTTAAATTAAAATATGTGTTGTTTAGATGATAATGGATTTTTTGGGTTTAATGGGTGGTTGAAAAATTAGTAAAATCTAACGGAGACAAATGATTAAAGAAAATGATCTAAGAGTAAAAAATTTGATAGCACCAAATACATTTGGTGCTATCGATAGAATAATAGCTGGACTCTCTCTCTCTCTCTCTCTCTCTCTATATAGAGAGAGAGAGCTTATATACTCTCAAAAGCATAAGGCCAAATATACTTGTGAATTTTTTATTATTGAATTTGTATTGGGATTTGTGTTTTTGTAAAGCCAACTAAAGAGAGAGAAAAAAAGTAAATAATACAAATCCCAATAAATTATATATATATATATATATATATATATATATATATATATATATATATATATATATATGGGCATCTAGTCTAGTAATTATATCTTAAGACAAAAAGAAAAAAAAAAAAGGGGGTTATTAATCTGCACCATATATTATATGTGGGATCACCCCTTTACGGGTGTACATTCTACACCCCACTCCATCCTGAGATAGGTATTATTTTACTCGTCACATCAAGTAACGAGTGGAATTCATCGGACTTCAGAATGGGATGAGGTGTAAGATATACACCCCTATTTACTAAAATTTTCATTTTAGTCTTCAACTTTTTTCTTTTTCTTTTTTTTTTTTTTATAGCATTAATCAGATGCTTAACTTTTAGAATTAATTAATTATACCATGGCCATGGGTTTCCAATATGTACTCATTTATATTCACTTGGATTTCTAACCTCTTCTCAAATGTGCATGTTTAATTAGATGTACGTCTACCATCTTTTTTATTGGACATTCCACAATTCTGATATCAAGTTGAAAGTTCTATTATTTCTTTCAAAAAATTTAAAATAATTAATATCGAAATCGACTGATTAGATTTGTCGTACCGCAAACGTAATTGATACGAAGAATTTTACTATTTTTTTTTTTGTAAAGAAGATAACATTCTATCCGTTTCGTTTATTTTTAAAATAAATTTAGCTAAAAATATAAAATAATTAGACTTCGAACTCGAATTTCGAATATTTTTATTTACGTCAACAGTTGATATCAGAAATTTATCAAAATTAACAGGAACTTGCGTAGAAAAATATAAATCGGTGTCCCCAACACCACACAAGATATATATATATAAAAAGATATAAACAAGTGGGTGACATATATCCGAATAATAGTGGACATTGTTACCAAAGTGTAGTGATTTAATTATGTGAATTGAAGAGTTTGTATTCCAATATCTATGCCTAGTGCGCATATATATAAAAAGGGGGAGGGGGTTTAAAAATGGAGTTAAAAATGGAAAAAGGAAACAAAGATGGTGTGGGTCGAATTCCATTTTCACTAAGAATAGTGAAAAGATGCTGTGGTGGAATACCCTTTTCCCAAGAATATTTGATTCATTATAGAGTTTTTTTTTTTTTTTTTTTTTTTTTAAGAGGAAGATAATGTGACACTCAGCAAAATTTAGAGTAACTTTTTTAATCTTGATAAAAAAATTAAGAAAGTTAAATATATTTAGAAGTACAATAATTTTAAGATAGATGATCATAATTAGTATCATAATTAATTACTAATCGAAAATGTAATATAAATTCCGATTGAACTACCACTTCGCAAGTGTCCAACCCCTCCTCTATATAACCCACGAGGCATCCACCCCTTTGGCACCCCGGGGGTACAAAGCTGCTCACCGAGGGTTACGTTTTGAAACCCCGCATGCGGCACCATTTCCATGGTCATGGCATGGGCCATTGCTAGGGAATTGCCTCCGTTGGTTCGCCCGTGGCTCAACCCTAACGGATTGTTCCAACTTCGCAACCCCGCAACTCTGTCAACCCAAATGCCTACCAAATGTCCTCCAAAAGTGGAGGGCCCCCAAGGATGTCACGGTCGAACCAACCCGATCGACACGTGACAGACTGAATCGTAAATACAACACTCCATTCATAAAATCGACTAAAGACTAATTAGTCGAATTTTATATTGTTTAATTCTTTCAGAATTTGATATACTTCTATAGAATATAATAGAATTAAATTTCTTGAGTCTCTTTCATCAGATCAAATTGGAATGATACAGAAAAGATTAGCATGGCCCCTGTGCATAGATGACAAGCACAAATCAAAAAATGGTTCAAATTTTGTTGTTCTCCTCAAAAGAAAAAAGGAAAAAACAAAAAAAATTTAAATTTTTTCATTCAGATATAATATTTTGGACGATGATTAAGTTTCAAATTTTAAAAAACTTGGCATGTTTTAGTACTAGAGCAGTTGATTCATTAAAATAAGGTGAAACAACATAAGTTTACCATATATTGATGGGAAAATACTTCTGGTGTACTCCAGAATAAATATATATCTTTTTTGCTCTATTTTATAATAGCATAAATTTTACGAATTATTTCGAAATGACGAATAAAATATACTTCAAATATGTATTATATACCATTTTTGAAATATATTAGCAGCATTGCTCTTATTTGTAAGAGAAAAATAGAAATGAAGCTTTTATTACAATTTCGTCCTTCAAATTAAAAGTAATAAAATTAGACGAGCTCTAGAAGGAACTGAGTTAATTTTGTTTCTATATATAAAATGCTATTTTTTAAAAAAATTTAAATTTTTTAATAACAAACCATATAAATTATTTTAAATAAGATATTGCTACCAATAGATAGTTATTTGATGTTTTCGATAACATTGCTAGTAACGTTTTGGTTCTGTATTCTTTTGTTTGTCCCCTCATTTTAAACAAACCCCTAATTTTTTTTTACAAAAATTCTTATATAGGAGTAGATATAATCAAGGTGGGAATTTTACAGGGGTATATAGGTAATTGCAACATTTTTTTCCTTAACTCTCCGTGTGTGTGTATATATATATATATATATTAAAAAAAAAAAAGAGTGAAATATATATTATACACTTCAAATAAAAATTAGAATTCAACTTAAGTATAAATTTAATAAATAATTAATAAAATAATATAATTTAAAATATAAAATTAATTTTAAAAAATAAATTTAGTAGTAAAAACGTAAAAACGTATATCATGCCTCGGAAAGTTTTTTTTTTAAAAAAAAATAAAAATAAAAATAAAAATAAAACGGTGTGGGAGTGGGAGTGGGGGTGGGGGAGGGGCCCACCATATCCTTAATTCTTTTCTTTTCCCAACCTGCAGTAATTTCACTCGGCCACGTGTCGCCCTCCACTAATTTATTATTATATATATATAAATCCAAACTTATGCAACACGTTATAATACAGCAATAATAACTTAATAAATAAATATACTTTTATATATAACTTAAAATGAATTAAATGAATAACATAATAATCATAATTTTTTTTTCTTTAGTTTTTTTTTTTTTCTTTTTTTGGTCTTTAGGGTGAAAATTTTCATATATACAAAACAATACAACGAACAAAATGTTGTCCCCCCAAAAAAAAAAAAAAAAAAAAAAAAAAAAAGAGGAGGTTAGAGAAGGGAGAGGGACCAACCGGGGGTTTGGTTTGTTGTTTGATCAGGTGGTGAAGATTTGGATGGAGGCGTTCTTGGTGACGTGGCAGACCGGGCACGTGTCGGATTTGGATTCGCAGGAGCGGCAGAGGCAGAGGTGCCTGCAGGGGAATAGGAGCACGCAGGCCTCCGCGTCGCCGCACGCCTTGCAGGAGCAAGCCCTCTTGGAGCGGATCCCATCGTCGTCGTCGTTGTTATCGTCATCGTTATCATCGGCGGCGTCGCGGGGGGGATTAGCGGCGAAGCAGCAGGATTGGGCGTCGTCAATGGCGGTGGAGTCGCCGAAGCCCTCGGGGTGGAGGAGGAAGGGGGAGGAGTGGTGTTCTTGGTGTTGTTGTTGTTGTTGTTGGAGGAGTTGGTCGAGGGAGGCGCGGAGGGAGGAGGCGAGGGCCTCGTTGTTGCGGGCTACGTTGAACCAGATCTGGCTCTCGGCTGCGAGCTGCCGCACCTTCTCCTCCAATTCTGCGTTGCGGCGACGCGCGGCCTCCAGCTCCAGCTCCTTCTCCCGTAGCCGACGCGCCGCGCCCCGCTCCGCTGCGGCCAGAAGCGCCCCGCAATGCCGCTTCCGCGCCTCCTCCAGCCCCGATCGGAGCCTCTCGTTCTGCGCCGACCAATTAATCGATCGATAAATTATTAGAGACGCGATTCTTCGGATCGAGAGGGAAAAACAGGGGAAGGGAAATGATCGAGGTTGATCTAGGGTTTGTTGATCGCTACAACTAGTACCTGGAGGCGGACGAGGGTGTCGATCTCGGCGTTGTGGTGGCAGAGGTGGGAGAGGAGGTCGTGGGCGAGAGGGGACGGGGACGAGCCCACGCCGGCGGCGCGGCCGCTCGTGGACGCGTCGACGGAGCCGAGGACGCGCGTCTGCGACGCAACCGCCGCCGCCGCCTCCATCTTCGCTGCGGGGATCGGGACCGGGATCCGGAACCCCTGCAGGTGCGAGATCGAGGAGCCGTTCGCGTTAGGGTTGGGGCTCGGGCCCAGGGGAAACGCCATCGCGTCCGCTTCCCGCGGCCGCTTCCGCGATCCCGACGCGTTGTTGCAGGTGAGGTCGCTCTGCGGATCGCTCAGCACCGCGGCGCCGTTGTTCACTGCACGGATCGATTCGTCCAACAAATCTCAGTAAAATAGAATCGAATCGTATCAAATCAAATCAAATCAAATCAAATCCCCCCACCCTCAAAAAAAAAAAAAAAAGGCACACCAAAACGACGATCGGATCGGGGGAGGAACCTCACCGAGAAGCGCGTAGGCGCCGAGGAGATTCCGATCCTGCACCATCTGAAGCTCCTCAAACACACTGTTCCGCGGCACCCTGCTACAACACGCACACAATCACATCCACGACTCTCGCTCCACATGCAAAATCGATTACACGAACAAGAAAACGAAGAAGAAGACGATGCAGATGAAGATGATGAAGAAGAAGAAGAAGCAGCGCTTTCTCCACCGCACTCACCTGCCGCGGAAATCGGGGGAAGCCGCGTTGGACGGATACTGCGCTCGCACGGCCATCACCATGAAAAGATAGAGAGAGAGAGAGAGAGAAAAAAAGAAAGAGAAAGGAAGAGAGGCTAAAATGGAGAGACGAGGAGAGTGGGGACGGGTATTTATAGCGGGATGGTGCCACGTAGGACGCAGGGGTAATTTAGGAAACAGACCAAAAAAGGGCGTAAGAAAACGAACGCACTTTTTTATATTATTATTATAATTATAATTATAATTATATTTTTAAATTAATTAATTAATTAATTAAGCTGGGTACGTACACATGCAGAAGCGTACAATGCGAACCCATCCCTGTGACTCCCACTATCAAATTGTGCGGACGCGCGGGTCTTAATTATGCGGGAGTTTCGCATGGGGACGGTCAAAGCAAACGGAGGAGGAGACAACGCACACGAGATACGAGTGAGTGAAAAAGCCGTGCCACTCCCCCACCATTTATTTCTCTCTCTCTCTCTCCCTCTACTTTCTCTCTCTTAATTAATTAATTAATTAATTAATTAGATTTAATTAATTTAGTGATTAATTATTTGGTTGCTATTTATGTAGATGTGCGTATCTTATTAGGGTGCAAAATTAGGGAGTTAGCATTAAAATTAAGATTAGTAATTGATATAGTAGAGTTTTTAGCATTTATTGTTCTTTTCCCACCATAACACCCCTATGATAAATACAAAGAGATAAAAATAAAAAAATAAAAAAATAAAAAAATAAAAAAATAAAAACTTTGGGCTTTTAAATTTACCTTACCAAAAATATTTAAAATAATATTAAAAAATTTTAATAAATATATCATTCAAAAAATAATAATAATAATTTTATAATCAAGATCAAAAATATATATTTTATTTTAAATAGTTTAAATAAATTTCTACCTAAAATTTTATAGATTTAAATTTTATTATACCGTTAAATAAGCAAACCTTTTATATCTACCATTAAAATTAAAAAATTTATCATTTTTGATCATTAGATCAGTAATATCGAAAAAATTCGAAATTTAATTTTTAAATACTTTCAATAACATACATCATATTCAACGACACCGAATATCAATTCGAAAGTTCAATAATCGAAAATAAATAAATAGCACTAAAAAAATATTTGCTACTAATAAATATATATAGTGGTAAAATATTATTAATCAACGTAAAAAAATAATTTATCTTTGGTTTAATTGGTTCTACTGATGTATTATATTTAATTTTATATATAAGTTAAATAATTACATATAGTAATAGTAAAGTGATTTGATTTGTAGCACCTCAGATTCCATGCATTACGGAATTTAATCTCCATGCACTGGACCACTTTATTTGGCTCAGCAAGAACAACGTGACCACATTTTTATGTCTCACAGTAAATAACAAAATAAATAGGAAAATATTAAAGGAAAAAACTTATATTTTGCCCAATTTTAAAAATATAAACTGTAATATTTTGTTCAGTTTTTTTTTTTATTTAGTTCGGCAATCAATTTTTTGTGACTTAATATTTATTAGAATATAATTCAATAATTATAATTTATCTTTTTATTAATTGGAACAGCATTAAATATAGGTAACTGAAAAGGTAAGATCATGATGTTACTGACATGAATATATATTTATATTTATATATATATATATTTTGTAATATTTTAAAAATTTATAATTTGTAAAATTCAGGGGGAAACAAAAGAGGAAAAAAAATTACATGAGAATAGGACATGAATTGTTTGTACCCAGCATGTACATGTGCTGGGTTGGGTGTGGAAGCATTTAATAAAAGCGAGTTTGTTTGGGTGCGTGACCGGACACGGACCCAAACTCGGATAAAGTCATCCGTACACGTACCTCTATGCCAGATACTGTTGCAATATATATATTATATATATATATATATAATATATATATATATATATATATATATTATATATAATATATATATACAGTAGTGCTAGTGGTACACCCCTGTTAGGGGTGTATATCCTACACCCCTAACAGGGACGGCTGGGATTGAAACTAAAAATCCCAGCCGGTATTCTCACACCCTCTTCCCTCTCTCTCTCTCTCTCTCTCTCTCTCTCTCTCTCTCTCTAAAACGCCTCTCTCCACCTCTCTCCACTCCCTCCGCCAAAACCGCCCCCCATTCTCTCGCGCTCCGTCTCCAGTGGTGTCTCTCCGCCAAAACCGCCCCCCTCTCTCTCGCGCTCCCTCTCCAGTGCTCTCTCGCGCTCGCTGTCTCGCTTGCTAGGGCTCTCGAACTCTGTCTCGCCTGCTAGCCCTCTCGAACACCATCCGAGGACTTCTCAAGCAGGGCTTTCTCCCCTCCGTCGGTGTAGGGTTTCCTTCACTCGCATTTCGCAGCACCCGAGCACCGCTCTCTCTCTCGACCTTGAAAATAAATATTATTTACAGGTACATTCAATCCCATAAATCCCTGTTATGTCTGCTGCTATATAGCTCTCCATTCCAAATTCATATAGATGGGTTAAGCACAGTTATATATGTTCCATCGACAGCTATCCATGGCTTTTGTACAAATTCAAGTTGCCACCCAATTAGACCATTTCTTTTGTAGAGAGAAAAGTGTACCGGTACAAAGGGGGAACACAAGCCCTGTACCGGTATGTATGGTTGTGTACCGGTACACACTGGCTACACAAGAGTGTTCAGAAGTTTCACAAGAGTGTAAAACTATTGTGAATTGTGGTTAGCTTATGATATGAAGATAATTTCATACTTCCATTTTTCATTCCATACGTCACCAAACCTTGAACAATGGATTTTGCAATTTTAACTTAAGTTTCATACAAAACTGATCCTCCAGCTTATTATAATGATTGTGCAATCCATCCAATGTTTCGGCATTTAGATTAGCATATGTTAGGTTACAGAAACCAGAAAACAGCCTAAAGTATCAACTTCTATATATAGATTGCCCATATATCTCAAAGCCTGAAAATATACAAGCACAGAAAAGCAACAATTTCCACTGAGAATAACACATCCAACATGCTTAAAGACATACCTGCTTCACAATTGGAGAGAAATTTCCTCATAGAATCAATTAGTAGGCGACAAGACAAAGCCTTACCATCATTAAGTTGAAGAATCTGAACAATAAAATTAACATGTTACTATCTGCCATCCAAGTCTTGTTGCTTATAGAGTTTCATCACCATTACACAGAATAGACAAGCAGACAAATTATGCATCCTATATCAGCAAAGTTATGGCAAAGCTAACAGGAACCAAACATTCAGAATGCCATTGTTGTTCAGGTCATCGTCTTTGTCATCTAATGGAGCAGAAAGGAATTTAATATACCAGAATCAGTAATAAAGTATAATGCAAGATAGTATGCTTTTGTTATAATGTTTGATTCAGTATTTAAAAAAAAAAGAATTGAAAACAAAATTCACATGGTAGTAGGCTTGTGTTACACTTTATAATGCAGCAATTAAAGAAATGTAGAGATGTTTGACTAGTCCATATTGCTTTGAATAGTTCATAAATTCATGATGTACTAATATATGATTTTATCAATACAAACTGATATGGTTATTATAATGCAGCTGAATATATGGTTTCTACCAGAGCTATGTCATCAAGCAGAGTGGCCAAGGAGGCCAGCACTAGTAGTCATTGTAGGACAAAGAGCCCAACGAAGACTCAATTGGTTTGTGGAAGATGTTTTCCAAAACATCTATACAATACGATGAATGTACAAGAGTCTCCCAAGACTGAGGCCAACTATACCACTGCTGGCCCAGCACTAAGGGAAGTTATATCTACTGAACAAATGGCACTCTTGAGAACAACGCCATTTGCTTCATATATTGACCTTCCTCCTCTAAAGCAAGACCTTGTATTAGTCGATACTCTCCTAAGTTTTTGGGATGAGGAGAACAGAGGTGTTAGAATCGGAGACACTTTCATTCCCCTGATTCCAGATGAAATAGCTGTCTTGGTTGGGTTACCGACGCAGGGGGAGCCGATAGAATGGTCAAAAAAGAGTATAAAGTCTAATATATTTGATAGATACTTTAATGGCGAGTATAAGCACGCCGATAGAAGAAAACTTCGTCATATCTTATACACTCTTGCTGGACAGCAGGGTGTGGACGCTGTGACCGATTTTGTCTCCATTTTCGTATTATATGTTTTTGCGACGGTTCTCTTTCCCACTAGCCACTACAATGTGCCGAAGGCTCTGTATAGATATATAGATGATATACATAGAATAGGCGACTATGCCTGGGGGCATACTGTATATAATTTTCTGGTAAGTTCTATTTCGAAAGCATCCCGTCATGTAAAGCGTCGGAATAGAGGGGACGAAATAAAAGCCGGGTATATTGATGGGTGTACAGTAGCGTTCACGGTGAGTACAATTCTAAATTAGTGTTTGAATATATTTTATATTTAAAATATTTATATGTTCATTCCATTACTGATAAGTCATTATGACTCTGCATGTAGAGCTGGGCGTATGAGCATATAAAGGGTTTGGGTACTTCTGATGGGGATAAAGCTGTCCCACGAATGAGAAAATGGAAAGGTTCAGTAGCATTTAGGAGCTATGATAAGCTTAGGAAAAAATTGTTGTCTTATTCTCCTTCAGAGGTAATAAATTCTTTACGGAATTTTAATTTTATAAATCTCCTTTAAAATATTAAATGTAAATATGTAATGATATATATATATATATATATATATATATATATATATATATATATATATATATATATATATATATATATATATATTTTGCAGGTTATACCCAACTTTACCTATCGTCCTGAAGAAATGTATATATTAAATCGTATGGCACGTGTTTGGCAGCAGCCCCAGGTATTGTATAAGTTAAGGATTATATATGTTATGATGTGGTTACTTTACTAATTTCCCTACTTACCGTCTTTGTGTTCTTCTTTATTGATACAGATTCAACCGGCTACTCCTGTCGCTACTACCTCTACAGCTGGGGATTGTACCAATATCAGAAATTCACTTAATAATTTGGAACAAACTCTTTATGTCCTTGAAGAGCGGATTAAAATCTTGGAAGCAGAGAATATCAAGTTAAAGGATATAAATAAGAAGCTTCAGGATAAAATTGATAGCGGCTCTGCTGTTGCAGCAGAAGGGGGCGCGACACTCGATGTTGAAAAAGAAAATGTTGAAGATCAGGGTGAAGGTGGGCACCACACAGCAGAACGTAAAGGAACTTTCGAACATCCCGTTGATGGTGGTGAGATTAATATAGTGGTGCCCACTGCCGATATTAGAATCGAAGTCCCGTCAAGAATTGAAAGGATTAAAGCCCGTGAAAGGAAACGAAAGGAATTATCTGACGATTTCACGGCCGGGACAAGAGGACGTAAAGCATATTATACTAGAAAGCGCCGCCTTCATTCTAAAGAGCAGGGGTCGAAAGAAACTGAAGCATCAGATTCTGCTTCCGGGGCCATTGCCGACGTCCTTATGGTATTATTGTATTATGTTTGGTGTATTGAAGCTTAACAAATTTATAAAGTATGACAGTTGCATTATTTTTTTAATGATAACAGGCATTAAAAAAAGAGTATGATGATCCAGAAGGTGGAGTTTCATCCATCAATGTTCCGGATGAACCCTCTCTGGATAGCTCACCCGGTTTCGTTATTGAGTCTCGTCGCGAATATCCGGGTCGAGATAAGATTCCTAAAGACGATGAATTTGCAATCAACTTTTTTATAGCACAACCAATAACTAAGTTAGTCCACCATATCATATATTATTTTAATTGTTATATATGTCTATTTCCATTTTCGCATTACTTACTATAATATTTCTAATTCTTTTTGATAGGGGAGCTATATGGGAAGATAGCACCAAAGGATCGGATTCGCCTTCTATTAGTGGCGAAATCCTCCGACACTTCTTATTTGGAGGGCCGACCCGCGATGAGGTTCGTGCTATGAAATCGAGAAAAATACAGTTAAATCTTGATATATATATAGATATATATATATATATATGTGTGTGTGGGTGTGTGTGTGTGGGTGTGTGTGTGTTTATGTGTGTGTGTGTTTTAACATAATTTATTGTTGTTTTCTAATATAGGTGATAAATGTATATTTTCATATTCTTAATACGAAGAATATGAAGGGTGTACAGAAATTTAGGCATCCTGCTCTTTTTTGTCGAACTGAAGTTTCGGTGAGTTTCATATTTGTTTCAGTATTATATTAATTTTATAAAGTTACATTTATATTTATATAATCTTAATGAAACCAGGAATTATCCCTGAGTGTCTTTTTAAGATGAAATTTAGCTTTTTTGTATATATATGACCTCACATTTTACAATTTAGTATATACTCAATCTCACAATTTACATCTCTTATATTGTGACTTTCAAATCTGATTCCTGTTCTATTGCACAATTAAAATGCTGAAACATAAAAGCATTGTTACTGGTAATAACAGTAGTTAATAAATATTTATTACCTTTTGTTTATTTACTTATGTTGCATTATTCACCGTAATTTCATTCATTCAACCCTGTTGTCGTGATAAGCATTTATCAAAACCAAGATTGGAAGGATTTCATGATTACATTGATGTTTTAACTATATTCCCTTTTATGTCCAGATGCACATACTTAACAAGATGGCAGGAATAGGGCCGGACCAGGCCATCACAGCTGATTTCATCCAGAATGTTGCCTATGAATCGGCTTCCGTACGGCACTTTTTGGAAATAATAACTCCGGAAAGTATTAGCTGTAATAGATTTATAATTATTCCTGTAAATAGTAATTGGCATTGGCATTTGCTTGTTATTGATTTGAAGGAATCCCATTTTGAGAGTTGGAATTCTTTGTGGAGTCATCGTCTGGCAAAGGATGCGGCAAACGTATTGGTATGTATATTACTTTTATATTTATTACATTGATATATGAATAGAAGATAGACTTCACTATTTCTCTTATGCAGGCGAGGTGGTTTGCAGCCTATCTTGAGTTTTTCTTTGAACAACGCATCCGCCACCCAAATGTCATCTGTCAGCTTGATTGTCAGCAACAAGGTTCGACTGAGGTTGATTGTGGCATGTACACATGCCTATTTGCTGAAAGAATTGTAAGAGGCGGCTCTCCCGATCTTTTGGTTTATCAAAAATATCCCCCGTATTTCCGGGCCCACATGGTGAGCCAAATCTTACGAGATCCCTCTTGCGTGACTTCTAGTTCGATGCATACAAGCCTTGCGTCAAGATAATTATGTACAATAAATACTTTGGTTTAATTTATATGTTGACTTGTATTCATATGTTGTATATTCGATGATTATTGTATGGAGTCATATATACGATTCATTGTATTCCATTTTTTTTCAGTTTGATTTTAGTTTAATTTTGAGTTGTATTGATTCGTTGTAGAGCATATGAATGTAGAGCAGATGAATATTGTATGAATTCTCTGTATCCCTGTTTTTTTCAGTTTCAGTTTGATATTGTATTGTATCAATTTTTTGTAATTTTTATGAATATTGTATTGATTCCTTTTATTTATTCATTGTATCTTAGTTATGATTGGTTATTGTTTTATGGTGAGTTGTAGTCATTCGCTGCAAATGTGATTATTTTTTGCTGATTACCTAAATACTTGAATTTTATCCTATATTTTACATTTTCTAAATTAATTTAATATTAAATATAAATATTTTATTAAATTATAATTGTTTCAAAATTTGGTATTTATAAATTATAATCTATATACAATTCTTTTATATAATTGTAAAGACAAATTTTACTCAGGTCCTCAATACTATTGTACCGTTAGTGAGGAATCCAAGTGTGTGGTGTTTCTGGTTTTGAGGACCAGAAATTTGTACAGGTACACATTGTTCAACTTTTTGGTTCTGATGAACTTGAATTGGATGCGGATGCGGCATTCAGTACCGGTCCTCATTATTTAGTACCGGTACGTAATATTCAGTACCGGTACACAATATTTCGTACCGGTACATAATGTTCCGTTCCGGAACATAACGTTATGTACCGGTACATAATCCTTATTTCCGGTACTAAAAATTTGTACATACCACAATATTTCGTACCGGTACATAATGTTCCGTTCCGGAACTTCTTTATACAGAATTACATCTCCATTTCAAATCCCCGAATCACATTGCAGTCATCTTTTCAGATTTACAATTACAATCCTTTACAACATACAAGTTACCATAGTACAGTCATACATCTTAGATTTGTACATGTGAATTAACCATATACCAATCACAATCAGCTTGGCTTATGACCCCCTTTTATACACATATTGCCACAATTATTATTACCCTAATGATTTACAGATTAGTTCCCTTTAAATCTATTTACAATTCAAAATCTACTCATATTTACATGCATCATTAATTCACTTGAAAAATTTTATTTACATTACCCAAGCATTAACAGCATCAGTAATTAGAAGAACATGGGGAAAAAAATAAACACATTTGCAGTTTGATAACCAACCAAGCATAACAACATTTGCAACCCTCCACACCTCCCCCCCCCCCCCCCCCCCCCCCCCCCCCCCCCCCCCCCCCCCCCACCCCCTCACTTGTAGTATTTCGTCAACATCATCAATATAAGAAGTAAACACCATATCGGCCAAATGCTTGTGAAACTCTATTTCCACTCCTATCGATTTCATGAAAATGAGCGCCGCCAAATCATCAGTAGTACTAAGGTATGCGCCTATAAGTGCCTCAACACAATCACCAACTCTCTTACTCTTGATGGACCTCCTTCGCTGAATATATACATCTTACGAATTAAGGGCGACATTTTGTTTCCATCCTTACAATCATAATGAAAACCAGGAATGACCCACTTCTTCGGTTTGAACTCTTCGTCACGTATGTAACCCTGCCAAAATATTAATTATAATAATATTAATAATAATAATAATAATAATTATTATTAATATATAGAAGAGAAATAAGGCGAACACAGCTACATATGACTATCTACAACAAAATCCCTGTAGCCTTACAAAAGCAGAACATATTCATGTATGTGGTCAGATATTATTGTATCAGTTAAGAAATAACTAACTAAATCGAAATGAAATGCAAGAACAATATGGCGTACCGGGTCACACAACGTCATGTCTGTCCTCAGCATGATCATCATGTGATGTATGTCCATGTGAAGTACTTGTTCCAGTGGCTCCCGGAACAACATCGTCATGCTTGCAGCCGA
>CM054946.1:9616923-9657901 GCA_029168755.2 Tillandsia fasciculata | reverse complement strand
TACAAATTTACATTCATCATGTCTAACCAATTCTCCACACGCCCAAAGAACACCAAATGTTTTATTCCATTCCAGCGTAAATTTCTTGATGCTAATAAGTTGATGGATCGGGCAGCAAAGGTGGCAATTCTTGCCTACGACAGAGAAGAGATTGTTCAAAGAAAGAGTGGCTGATTTCTTAGCTCATCACGTAGGTGGAGATCCCGATGAATATGGATTTGGAAAATGTGCGGATGCCGATTACCTTATATACTTTCCTACTGCAGAGAGTCGGAATAGAGCTATTCGTCATTCTTTTCTGCAGACCTACTCACTCAGCATTATGATATCGCCATATGAATTCAACCTTGGTCACCGGGCACTTTTTAAGTACTTTGTATGGATTCGCTTACATGATTTACCGCTTCAGTGTTATGAATATCTTGATTTGACAACTATTGTATCTAGTTTTGGACGATTTATTGGTGGTGATGAACGTTGCCGTGATCGCGAAAATCTCAAGTTTTATCGTCTCTTGATAAAATGTATTGATCTTCAAAACATTCCGGAGTGTGTAACGCTCATTGTGGGAAATCGCGAATGGGCAATCAATGTGGAAATAGAGTCGTGGGAACCTTACATAAGTTCCTGCAGTCCGTAATTTTTGTTTTGATTGTGACTGCATATTTGGCCATCTCAATAGTGTTTACAAATGACGGACTACAGTTTTGTGTCCTCTATACTGAGTAATAAAATTTGCTTACTTTTTATTTCGTATTCACAATATCGTGTGTGTGCAATGTATGTAATACAGAACTGAAATTTTTAAGAAGTATATAGCACATATTTTAGGGGGAGGAAGGGCATTGGATGCTTTGTTGTAAGGTTGCCACACTTATAGTCAAAAGGTGACAGCTTTAGAGGTCACAGCTATAGAGGGGACAGCTGTATAGTGTGTTTCAGCACACCTATACTCAAAAAGTGACAGCTATAGAGGGGACAGATGTATATTTGTCTTTTCCCTTTGGGCACACATATATTAAATATGGGGACAGCTATACAGGCTTCCCGTACAACCATATATAAAACCGGAACAGCTATATATGAATACCGGAACAGCTATATAACTTGCTATATAATCTGCCCACTTTTCCTTTCAGCATCCAATGTTAGGTATATAAGTATAAAAGGCAATATATACATATAGCTGCTCTCACCAGGTGACACATATATATATATGCTTGCATGCTATATAATTCATACATCTATCTCCTCTTCACACATATATCACAGCTGACAATATATCAGTAATTGTCAAATTTCACAACCTTCCATGTCAAGCGCTACCTCGACACGGCCGAATAACACATATTGTTTTATGCCCTGGAAGGATGATTTTGTTGATGCTAATATGTTCATGGATCGTGCAGCAAAAGTGGTCATTCTTGCCTACGATACTGAATATGATTGTTCAAAAGATGGGGTGGCTACTTTCCTAGCTGAACAGGTAGGCGGTATTCCCGATGATTACGGATTTGCACAATGTGAAGGTGCCAATTACCTTATATATTTTCCTACTGCTATGATTCGGGATAGAGCCATAGAGCGGACTATTCTGCAGACCGAGAAAATGACGATTACGGTAAAGCCATTTGAATTCAACGAAGGACGAATCCGTGAACGGTATGCGTATTTGGTATGGATTCGCTTGCATAATTTACCAGCCCATTGTTCCGACTATGGACAATTGAAAAATATTGTATCTAGTTTTGGATGTTTTGTTGCTAGTGATGACCACTGCCATATCCGCCAAAATATCAACTGTTACCGTGTGTTGATCAAATCTATTGATCTACAAATAATCCCAGAGTGTGTAACGCTCATTGTGGGAAACCGCGAATGGAAAATAAATGTGGAAATAGAGTCGTGGGAATCCAGCACAGGGAACGGCCATCCATAATGTGTTGGCAATGTGACGTCTCCTTTTGCCAAATGGATTTGTTGTTTAATAATTATCGATACAACTTTTTCTCGCTAGTACGCAATCATTTATAGGTATTCGCAACATAATGTTTGTGATATGCATGAAGTACACATCTGTATCTATTGACAATGACCTGTACATATATATAAGCTGTACAATCCGATGGGATAAAATTGTAGGACGTACTGCTTAATTATGCATCAATATGTATTCGTGCTTTGTACCTTGTCTATTGTATAATATAACTCTACCCGATTTGCTTATTTTATTTAATCCCGGGTTATAGAGAAGTATATGTACAAGCAGGGACTAAAATCTATTTGTATTTGGTTCCGTATAATACTTGTACCGGGGATGAAGAAACAATGGATGTCGACAGTTCAACAGTAATAGTAAGAATAATATAGGGGATTATATTTAAAAGAAATAAATAAAGGTTATATAGTTATGATTTTAAATATGTAATTGAAGAGAGTCATTCCAAAAAAAGTTATTAGACAATATATATAGATATCTTATCGTATAAATGAAGAAAAAGTAAAAAATACATAATAAGTCATTTATAAATTTAATAAGTAATTTAAAATATATATAAATATATATATATATATATATATATATATATATATATATATATATATATATATATATATATATATATATATATAAATTAAGAATTTTGAACTGCATACCGTTAGATTTTGAAATTTCAAAAGTGTCCACTATCCTCTAGTTAAAAGGAAATGTCTATTGGTACACTCCTAGTTATAACTTCAAAATATTATATGATTTAATACTCCAGGCAAGGTAAAGCCATCCCACCTTCTCTTTCCGTGTTCTCACGACGTCTCACACCTGCCTCCTCCCACCCAGCCCACCAGGCCGCATGAGATTGCCTCCATCGGAGATAAAGTTTCCTCAGCCCCGGGCCGCATCACCGCGTCCGAACGACATCGGAACCCCTCCCAGGACGCCAGCTGATCGCCAGACTGCAAAGCCCTGAGGAATCCAACCCCTTCCAGGACAACGGCCGATCTACTGGTGAACCCTCCCAGCCGCCTTCTGCTCATCATTGTCGTCCAACTATACGAGTATGTAGGTAGATTCAATTAAAAATTTATGTGTTAATTCAAAGTTTTTAGGAAATCGGGGTAAAATTATTATTTGGTCTACATTATTATACAGTAGTGCTAGTGGTACACCCCTGTTAGGGGTGCTAGTGGTACACCCCTGTTAGGGGTTTAGGGTTTAGGGTTTAGGGTTTAGGGTTTAATTATTCTGAAGAAATTACATATTTCCTAACATTTGTAAAACTTGTGAAATGTTCGTTCCATTCGATTTAACTTTTGCTTAATGTTAATCATAACTCCTTAATATTTATTGTGTAATGTGTGTAATTATTTAGCATTGATCCAATGAGTTGCCCTTCGTGTATCTTTTAATATTGAATAATTGGGCAAAATAAATTAGTTGACCTACTGGTAAACCCCTGTTAGGGGTAAACAGTCATATATAATGATAAACAGCTATAATTCAAAATTAATGCTATATACAGCTATATTCAAAATTAAAGCAGCTAAACAGGTATATAATGATAATTTATGCTAAAGAGGGGACAGCTAAAGAGGATAGTATGTACAGTATATATTTCCTAGTTGAAAATGTCGAATTACCCTCTCAGCCCAATTCACAATTCCTTACCTTTCACTAAATCTGCATTAATTTAGTACATTGACTTGCAACATAGTGGTAAAATCTAAGAGATTTTTCCTATATATGTTTTCTTTCTTTTCCAAATATTTGCATGGATGTATAAGTTTTATAATGATATTACATATTAGATGGAATCGAGCTTTACATCCTCGAGCAATGGGGCCATGCCAAATACTCCTTATTGCCATTGTCGATTGGAATGTGTCATGAGAACATCATGGACGCAGAACAATCCAGGCCGGCGATTTTACGGCTGTTCGAGATATGGGGTAATCTATGTAATGTACATAATATTTTATGATCCATGCTATATATCAAAAACTTACCATATAGACTTGCATCCCATTTTTGCAGGGGCATGGGGCATGCAATTATTTCAGATGGTATGACGGGCCGTTTACGAGCAGAAGTATTTCAGTATTGAATGGATTAATAGTAAGTAACAATAAGTTGCGCAATGAAGCTGCAGCTGCTGCAAGGAAAAGAAGATGGGGGTTGTACATATTCGTTGCATATTTTCTTATCAGTGGGATTTTTGTTTCTTTGTGTTATAACTGTATGTTGAAATCCATACTATGACTATCCATTTCCTTGTAATGTATTTAAATTTTAGTCTGAGGTTGAATGTATTTATATTCCTCTCTAAGTAATAATTGCTATGTGATGTACACTGTTTATCTAAGATGTATATATTTTTTAATTAAACCAATGTTATAGCATCTTAAAGTATTGCATATATATCATCACACTTTATATTGTAATAACAAGTGTGTGGCTTTCGGGTTTAGTGGAACTCAATAATATTACCGGAACCATGTGTACCGGTAGGCATGGTTGGGTACCGGTACTGTACGAGGATTGCAAGCGTGAGGCGTTCGGGTTCTGAGGATATTGGATGTGTACCGGTACAAAAAAATAAGTACCGGTACAGAGTGAGACATCAAAGTGTACCGGTATTAAATATAGACTACCGGTACTGAGGGACAAATTCATGAATACTACTTTCGGGTTTTGAGGAACTAGGACGTGTACCGGAACCATTAGTACCGGTACGTAATGATGAGTACCGGTACTAATTGAAGATTGCAAGTGTGAGGATTTCGGGTTATGAGGAACTTGAATGTGTACCGGAAGATTGGCTTGCAACATCTGCTTCGGTACTCACTCTTTAACTATACAGATGGTTTTTGTATAGGGATATACTTTTTGTACACCCCCAAATGGTGTGTACATCATACTATTCAGGACACCAACCAACGCTAATCCTCCCAGGAAAGAAGGGCTATCCCCCTATAAAGGTGTCCCATTTTGAATATTGGTGTGCACACTTTTCAAAACAGCATCAAATGGTAAACGTCTCAAAAGGCCCTATATAGATGTACGAAACCCATCTATACATGTTGCGGTAAGCATATATGACTGAGTGGAAACCCTCTTTAGATGTCCCGACGAAACCATTAAATTTGAATATACCTGTTTATATGACTGTACGAAACCAATATATAGCTGTTCCTGTATTCATATATGGTTGTACGTAAAGCCTCTATAGGTGTCATCAGATTAAATATAGGTGTGCCCAGAAGGGAAAGACAATATACAGCTGTGCCATCAATAGCTGTCACCTTTTGAGATAGGTCTGCTGAAAGTCCCGGTACACACTACTACCCACTTACCCACTTTCCAATACAACAATCAAAGCAATTCCTCCCCATATCACACTATTACCCACTTACCCACTGTTCTAAACACCATATTCTAATATAGATTATTCTATATGAGAATATGGTATATAATTAGCCCTTCGCAAAAATGATCAAAGCCGCTGTATAGCCACCTAAGGAATTACGGCCTATATATGTAATCGCTTTGTATACCAATATCCGCAATATTGTAGTTAGGAACTCAATCTGACCCTGCAACCCGCTCACTCTATCTCACACTATCTTCATCTCCCTCTCAACTTCAAGCTCGTATACAATTATACTTATCATGGCAAGCTCTAGCTTTAGCCAAACCTCATATTCCTCCCGTCCTCGCAACACCTACTGCCTCATTCCTTGGACGCCTGCGCATGAAGAGACTGATAGTCAATTGGAGCGGACGGCGCAAATAGTTGTCGATGCCAATGCAAACGAAAATGAGCGTTCGCAGGCTTTTGTGGCCGCGTTGCTCGCAAGACGGATGGGAGGAAGGCGTCATGATTTCCAAATAGCAGGAGGTCCGGTCGGAAATTATATTGTAATTTTTCCTTCAGTGACAAGTATGCATATTGCTATTCGTTGTTCTCCAATTCGCACCAACACATTCGCGATGACGGTATCTCCATTGGATGGCAATAGTGGGACAATAACGCAAACATTACAATACTATGTATGGATTCGCCTACTTAATTACCCAATTTATTGCCATCAGTACGCAGAGGCTGAAACAATCGTCTCTAGTTTTGGGCGCTACATAGGTGCGGATGATCCTAGCCGACATTACGAAAACTTCAGATACTATCGCGTGCTTATCAAATGCATTGATCCTAACATGATTCCGGAGCAAGTAACACTATATGTAGACAATAGAGAATGGATCATAAGAGTTGTGATTGAGTCCTGGGAGCGTTGCGAGCCAACAGATTCTCCATGGAGCTAGATTGTAAATTATATCATGGATGTAACTGATAATTATTCACTCTTAATGAATATTCTTCACAATAAGTTTTGAACATGCAGATATGACTGTGTAGAATCACTCTAGGGGTGTTCCTTAAAAGAATTGGCAGAATTTAGTAGATGGGTGTTCCTTAAAAGTGTTAAAGCAACAGCTATTAGATAAGTGTTGAACATTCATATTTACAAGATTGAGGACTTTAAATTAGACTGCATACAAGTGTTCCCTTTTATATATATCAGTGTGCAGAATCCCTCTATGGGTGTTCCTTAAAACAATTGGCATGAATTACGTAGAAGGGTGTTCCTTAAAAGTGTTAAAGCAACAGCTATAGAAAAGTGTTGAACATTCATATATACAATATGGAAGACTTGAAATTAGACTGCATACAAGTGTTCCCTTATATATATATATATATATATATATATATATATATATATATATATATATATATATATATATATGACTGTGCAGAATCCCTCTAGGGGTGGATTTCAAAACAATTGGCAGAATTGAGTAGATGGGTGTTCCTTATAAGTGTTAAAGCAGCAGCTATAGATAAGCGTTGAACATGCATATCAACAAGATGGAGGACTTGAAATTAGACTGCATAAATGTGTTCCCTTTTGCATATATGACTGTGCAGAATCTCGGTAGGGATGTTCCTTAAAACAATTGGCTTTGGTTTAGTAGCTGGGTGTTCCTTAAAAGTGTTAAAGCGACAGCTATAAATAAGTGGTGAACATAACGAGATAGAAGATGGAGGACTTGAAATTAGACTGAATACAAGCCCTGCATCTATGGGTGTACCAGCTTGATTGATATATATTGGATGGCGGCAATGATTAGTTCTTTTATATTACATATGGGTGTAACAGTCTACGAATTTATATATCAAAGGACAATGAAAGATGGAAGAATATCGAGATACATAATTACACGTGGTATGACAAATTGGAATACAGATTTGCCATATAAACTCAAATATATACATAGATCTTATAAGATAGATATTAAATATAAAAATTGATAGATTAATATAGGAAAAATGTAAGTATGTTATTACAAATATTCATCATGATATATATGCAATACTACAAGAGCAGAATGAAAAAGTTTAATGCTAAATATAAACTCTCCCAATATAGTCTACAAGGCATATCAATGCTTAATGGTTTAATAGCATAGTGCATTGTATGGATCTCGCTTTCAATTGCCCGTCTCATGTTTGCTCTGCTGCATTTATAGTTCTTGCGATATGTCATATTCGTACACCTGATAAAATATCAAATAAACTCAAATTAACGACAGAGCACAATTTTACATATAGAATTGAATCAATAAATTGGCATTACATGTCAGAACTGCATAGAGTGCGCCATTTGCATAAAGCAGGTAGGAATCTCATTAGTTTATTTTGGACTTGTATCCGACATAGGAGGGCGCCTTACAGGGTCTGTGGACATGTCCAAGTTTTGAGGGGCACACGGGGTCTTGCATATATAACAAAATAAATAAATTAGAATATGTGTATTAAAGACAAATTTATAGTAAATAAATATCTAGGAGAAAGTTAAGTAACATTACCGTTAATATCATGGCTGGATTGCTCTGCACAGGAATCCCATAAGGTAAGTGGATTATGGGCGAGTTGTTATTCATAGGACTTTGCAGGTGAACCTATTTTAATAAATCGGGAGGGAGGGGGCCAATATGGAAGACACATTAATTATGTAAACAAATGAGTAAAATCGAACTATGAATCATATATTAAGAGAATCAAATGAACATATAAAAAATTCTTAAACATTTACACTCTGTTGGGACGAGGCCGAGGGGGACGATGAGAAACGATTAAAGACTGAGCATTCACCATTATAAAACCTGTCCGTAGAATCTTGACGCATCTATTTAAATAGAAAAGAATATTTCAATTAATGTCATATACCATAAATTATAAGCCAACAATAATCGACATACGTATGTACAGATATACCTGTTGCTTGTTGCCTTTCATCTTAAGCCGACGTACAATTTTATCTGTCATCGACTCCTTTCGTTTGCTTGGTGGGCGGCCTTTACTTCGAACTGACAGCGGGCTCTTTACTCTTTGTTCGTTACATCTAACATCTGATTCGTGTCCCATACTAGAATGTATATTTCCGGAAAAATGGACATCATTGCTTCCCTTGGATGACGAAGTGTTCTCTAATTTCATCTTCATATCATCAAGTGAGCGTAACGTTGATATATATTTCTCATCACTCTCAGCAGCTATGAATGCAATGTCGTTAATACGACTACATATTGCCTCATATCGGCTTATTTCTGGACACATCCCTAAGCTTTTATGCCATGCTTTGACCCGAGTATACCTCCGTCTTACATCCTTCCTCCATCGTGTTAGTATGTAACAAGTTGGGACAATCATTATCTTTCTACTAACTAGGACGGCAATAGAATGTCGGCATAAAATACCCTTACAATCAAAAAGACGACAAATACAACTAACTCGGGAGCTAGACTCATCAAAATATAGAGTGTATACTATGTCTTTGCCAACATCGCCATATTGTACATACTCGTTAACCCTATACTCATGCACGCTACCATTAGATGATATTAAAAATGTCTCACAATGCAGTAAATCCTTTAACTCCGCCTGAAATTCTCGAAATTTAGCAATTGTGTACACATCTTGAAATTGCTTCTCAAATGGATAACGACTTATGGATGGGATGACGGAGGTGAATGATTTATAGTCTAATAGAGCCTCCTTTTCAGCTTTATTCTTTATAGCACTTTCATACTGCTCCACAAATACTTTTAGCGTCGTTTTGGAGTTCACATACCCATCAAAAAACGAATTCATGCTTTCACTTCGCTGTGTGGTGGACATTCCAGCCCAGAATGTATGCTTCACATAAACTGGCACCCACTTTCGTCTGTTCTCGTACAGTCCTGACAACCATTCATTCTTTTCAAGTCCATAACAAACTATCATACTCTTCCATTTTTCCTCAAAATCAACTTCTGTTAGTGATTCATAAATAGCATTCATCAATATGCCCTTAATAGAATGATAATCACCATAACTTTTTAGCTTCTCCGGTATCTTTTTTGTTATGTGCCACAAGCACCATCGATGTTTGGCATCGGGGAATACCAGTTCAATAGCATTTTGCATTGCTTTGTCTTGATCGGTGATTATAGCTTTGGGGGCATGGCCCGACATACATGACAGCCAATTACGAAAAAGCCATACAAACGAAGCTGTATCTTCACCAGAGAGTAAGCCGCATCCAAACAAGATTGACTGACCATGATGATTAACACCAACAAATGGAGCAAACGGCATATCATACTTATTCGTTAGATATGTCGAATCAAATGTAATTACATCTCCAAAAGATTCATAGGCTGCTCTGCTTCTAGGATCTGCCCAGAATATATTGCGAATACGAGAATCATCGTCCAAATCGATGGAATAAAAGAAATTTGCATTTCTCTCTTGCATGGTTCGAAAATAATTACAAATGGCTTCGCCATCACCTTCACCAAGTCGTAAACGCCGCATTTTATCAATATAATTACGGGCATCCTTCTCTCCAAATGTCAAATTTTCATACCCACCAGCCTCAACAACAAAAGAATTAAAACTTTTATTCAGTCTGATTCCGGCACAATCATTAACATCAAGCCGCCTCTTAACACTACAATCTATAACTCGATTGCAGGGAAAATATCGAGACTTGCAAGGACTTAATCCATGATTATGGTCAAGTTTGACCATACTTATTACACAAGATAAATCCAAATTTATTTTCACATTTATCCTAGCAGGACAGTCTGTCTTCGATGCCGAAGGACGAGGCCGGAGATTACTCAAGGTCCGATTTACTTTTCCATGACGAGAGCATGCGATGATTACATACGAAGGAATGCCGTTACTCATTTTAGTAGACCTCTTTACAATGCCAAATCCTAATTGTTGTGCGTAATTCTTATAGAAGCCCATAACCGCATCAATATTATTAAAATGCATTCCAACTTCTGGTACTAAATTGGATATGTCTGAGACCTCATTGTTTCTTTCTTCATCCATCTCAACCTCAACAACTGATAATACAAGTGCGTCTAGATATTTCAAAATAATTATGACCTGTAACACATCATATTTACTCCTAATACAAACTTGAAATTATGGTTAAAGAAGAAAATTTTTGGAGAATTTACGAAAAATTATATATAATGTATAAATAGGATTTGTATATTTACCAAATATTTGTAAAGGCATTATTCTACTATACCCTCTAAATGTATCCTTACAGCTAATACATGTTCGACATTAATACTAACCAAATTACATAGGAGCATTATATGATGTACATGTTCTAAACCGTAAACTATTCTCTTCTTTTTCTTTTTTTTTTGCCCCTCCATCAAAGGTGCTTTTGAAATGATTTAACCAATAAAGGAAAATATATATTTAATTATTTAGGGATCTTTTCTGTGTCAGAATATATAATTCCTATAGAGTAATGCTAGCTGGGAGCTGATATTTAATCCCAGCCGTTCATTCAGGAAAATGCTATAATATTTTCACAGTAAGGAGCTGTGAAAATATCAGCTCCTTACTGTGCAGTACCAATAGCATTTTCCTTAAAGAGTAATGCTAGTGGTACACCCCTGTTAGGGGTGTATATCATACACCCCTACAATTAATTCTAAACCGTAAACTATTAACATATTATAATATATAATGTAATTGTCAAAAAATGCTATTACATATTATATAGTAGATTGGAATAAACCATAAATGGCCGCTCTCCTATATCGGACAAAAGTCAACATATTAACCCCTACTTTACCTTGTACCTGCTATTTGTTATCAACGTCATTCTATTTATAGACCAAACAAAGAATGTTTTCTTCCCTTGTACCGGTATTTATACACCCAGGATTAAAGGAAAAAAACCTTCTTTCATCTTTAATTCTAGGTGAAGCACATAGTTAAATAATTTTGACCCAGGATTGTCTACCCCATGTGTACAAAGGATTTGTGTATATTAAATAAATTTGACCCAGGATTGTCTACCCCATGTGTACCAAGGTAACCCTAAAGCAATATGTACCGGTACACACCATGGGTACCGGTACAAGGATTGTGTTCCCCAATGTACCGGTACAGAATCCTGGGTACCGGTACAAACAATGAGTTCTTAATTAGTACCGGTGCTAAATCCTGGGTACCGGTACAATGAATGTGTTGCCCATTTGTACCGGTACTAAATCCGGGGTACCGGTACCTTGAATGTGTTACCATCAGTACCGGTACTAAATCTAAAGTACCGGTACTTTTAATGTGTTCCCCATTTGTACAGGTACTAAATCATGGGTACCGGTACAATCAATGTGTTGCCCATTTGTATCGGTACTAAATAATGCGTACCGGTACAATCAATGTGTTCTCCATTTGTACGGGTACTAAATCGTGGGTACCGGTACAAGGATTCTGTAGAGGAACAAAGAGTACAGGTACACATTGTAATAGTAGGATTGTGTACAGTTACAATGAATGGAAAAAAGACATCATAATAGGATTTAGCCATAGCATTACTGTGGAAAATAAATAGAGAATAAAATGAGGGGATTTTGAAATGTACATATGGCGTCGCCCTCGCGAAGGTGTCGTAGCTCGTAGCTTGTCGAAACAACTGAGAGTGAGAGGGGCAGAGGGGGAGAGTGGCCGAGGGGATGGAAGCATACACAGGATGTAATCGACGTCGTGGCCTGATAGGGGTCGTCGCCCTCGCGAAGGCCTCGCAGATTGGCGAAGGGAGGGAGATAGAGAGAGAGAGACTAGTATCGAGAGAGAGCGAGAGAGGGAGCGGGAGGAGAGGGTAGAAGTATTAAATGTAGGGTTCTGTGAATAGAAAAGGAAAGAATGGGAGGGAAAGAATATGTAATGAAAAATTGGAGTGAAAATATCACCTCATTACTGTGCAGTTTAATCCAAGCCGTTGATTCAGTGGGTGTACGATCTACACCCCTTTAAGGGGTGTACCAATAGCATTTTCCATATATATATATATATATATATAAAATAGAGTTTATATATTTTTAAAAACACAAATAAAAATATATTTGTAAATTTTTTACTATTAAATTTGTATTGAGATTTGTGCTTTTCTAAAGTCAATTAAAGAGAAAGAAAAAAAAAATAAATAGCACAAATTTTAATACAAATCTAATAATAAAAAATTCGCAAGCATATTTTTGCTTGTGCTTTTGAAAGCATATAAGTTCTAATATATATATATATATATATATATATATATATATATATATATATATATATATATATATATTAGAGTTAATATACTCTTATGAGTATAAATCTCTTTATACTCATAACTTTTTCGTTTTTGGATAAAGAAATGTGTGGTAAGGATGATAGTGGTCACCATAAGATTTTGTTGGTTGTTGGTAAAATAATATAAATACTAGGGGACCACTATAATCTGAACCGTACATTCCTTAATCCAAAAATTGAAAACTTATTAGTATGAAGAGATTTTACTCATAAGAGTATAGTACCTGGAAACTATATATATATATATATATAATATATATATATATATATATATATATATATATATATATATATATATATATAGTGTCCGAGTACTATACTCTTATGAGTAAAATACTTTTGTACTCATAAATTTTCATCTCTTGGATGAAAGAATGTGTGGTTAGGATTATAATAGTCCTTAAGATTTATACTATTTTCCCAACAATCTAGTAAATCCTATGGAGACCACTATCATCCTCACCGCACATTCTTTCATCCAATGGTGAAAAAGTTATGAGTATTAAGGGATTTATACTCATAAGAGTATAGTAGCCCTATGCTATATATATATATATATATATATATATATATATATATATATATATATATATATATATATATATATATCCGGTTGGAATACTATCGATAGTATCAAACAACTTGTACTATCAAGCTTTTAGCTCTTGGATGAAAGTACGTGCAGTTGGGAATATAGTGGTACACTAAAATTTTTACTATTCAATCAACCACCCACTAAATCCTAGGGGACCACTATCATTCTAACCGCACATCTCTTAATCCAATGGCTAAAAACTTAATAGCACAAATAATTTGATACTATCGATAGTATTTCAGCATATATATATATATATATATATATATATATATATATATATATATATATATATATATATATATATATATATATATATATATAGTAGAGCTTATATGTTTTTAAAAGTACAAGCCCATCCATATTTATAATTTTTTTATCATTAGAGAGAGTTGAACTAAAATACTATCGGTAGCAAACAAACTCAATTGCTAACGATTTGATTTCGATGATGAACTTTCCAAATCGACGATCGATATCGTTAAACATGATCTAAATCATTTAAACTATTTGGAAATCAAATTTTATATTTTTTCGATATTGTTATTTGATCATTAAGCGGACACAAAAATGAATGGCTGAAGATGAATATTCTTTTAAATGTAATGATACAAGTTTTGTAATTAAAATTAAAAGTATAGATTTTTTTTTAAATAGTGTAAAAAATTTTCTAATCAAAATTCAATTAATATATATATATATATGCTACTACACAATTAATTACACTAAGTCATTAGTGCTATTAGGTTTTTCATCCTTAAATGAAAGAATGTGCGGTTAGAATAATAGTGGACCCTTAGGGTTTAGTGGGTAGTTGAGGAAATAGCATGATTTAGGAGGTGAAAATGATCAAAGTGAGAGATCAACGGCGAAAAACTTGGTAACACTAAGTGCTTGATGCTTTGTTAGTTTTCAACCATTGGATGAAATGATGCATGGTTAGGATGATAGCGGTCTCCTATGATTTAGTGGATGGTTGGGGGAATAGTTTGATTTAAGGAGTGAAATTGATTAAAATGATAGATCTAACTATGTAAAACATACAAGCACTAAGTGCTTGACACTTTTTAGAGTAACAGAGTGTGCTGTCACAGACATAATTTTTTTTCTTTATTTTTCTTTTTGCAATCACTCGAACCGCAAAGGAGATTACTGTCAAAGGTTTTGCCAGAGTGTTCTAGAATCATCTCTACAAATCTTGAGATTGTGGGCAAAAATGCCAAAGGTTTAAGAGTAATATCTTGGGAAATCGTAGCCTCTCCTTTTGGCTTGTAATTTTACGCTATTTGGCACATTTCTATATATTCTCTAAGCGGCTAGTGGCATATATATATATATATATATATACTTGCGGCCTCCACCCTTATTCCTTAGAAAATAATTTAAAATATTTATTTTTTAAAAAATTAAATAATACAGATGTTGGGAATTTGGTATTTGTCTCGATACCAGATTTTATGAATCCGTAATCCTTACCGGTACCGGTTGTTGGGATTTCGCAACGAAAATATCAAATCAAATTTTTATCATAAATTCGTCCCTTAAATAAAAACTAGAACCGACATTAATAGTTTTTACAGCACTTTTTGAACTTTAGGCGGCAATTACAGGATACCGCTAAATCACAATTTTTTTGTAGTGACTAAAACAGAAAAATGCGAGCAAGATAAGATTCATTAACCAAGAGAAGAATTGCAGTAACTCATTTTCTAGAATATAGTAGTTTTAATTCGAGCTCTCTTTCTGAATTTCTCTCACTCTTCTCTCGTTTTCTATAAATTCAAAAAAAATTTCTCTTTGAACGCTCATGTGCACTAGGCACATCCAAAATCATAGACACCTTGACCATACTATATCAGTGTGACTAAAATCTACCACCATCACGTCATATGAATGTGGTTAAATTCTACCACCATCGTGTTACATGAATGTGGCTAAATTCTAGTCCCTACCACTAACAAATAATAACACATATATTATATTTATAGCTTACATAAAAATTTATACAAATTTTAATGTAAATAAAATTTTATTGTAATTAATATTTAAATCTTAATAAACTTATCTCCAACTAATTTAAATATTAATTTTAATCTAACAATAATTTAACTATAAATTTAATTAAATTTTAATAATAAATTATAGGCTAAATTACAAAAAACTCTTCTGTAATATCCCACCTTTTCACTTTACCCCCCTGTCTTTTAAAAGCCTATATTTTGCCCCCTCGTAATTACCGAATTGTCTTTAGGGGGCAATGGCGTTAACGGAGGAGGTAAATTGACGAAAATGCTCTTACCTTATATTTGAGAGAGAATGGATTTTAATTTATTTCTCGCTATTCTTGAAGGGTATTTTGAGTATATCTAATAATATTTTTTAAAAAATTGACGATTCACTAACGAATTGGTGACGGAGGAGGTAAATATATATTTCGATAATTACGAGACGATAATATATAAGCTTTTTAAAAATATAAAAATAAAATAAAAAAGTAAAATATTACAGAAAAATTTTCTGTAATTTAGCTTAAGTTATATGTAACAAAACTGATAGTTAATTTCAACGTTCCAATACTAAAAATGAAGCGAAGGTATCTAGTTGTACGGGCACTTTAAATCCCAAAGTTAATGAGTGAAATAAAATGTATAAAGGAAAATGGTGGGGTCCGCATAAAAGTTGCGCAGAGAGAGAGAGAGAGAGAGAGAGAGAATCCGATCTCGGGTGGTGTGCCCTGTGACTCTGAGAGCAACAGGATTGGCCCCTGTGGACATGGTGGGTCCCATCCCCCTACACTTGAAACACTTATACGTACGTACCCATAATTTTCTTAGATACGACACGATACTGTTCATTAATGCGTGGGCTCTGCCGTGTTGGTGGCTGTTGGAATGGAGCAGTGCACCCACACACACAAAAAAAATAAAAATAATAAAAATAAAAATAAAAAAAAGGCTAAATTATAAAAATATCCCTAAAATTCTGTTTTTTTTTTTTAATGATTTTTAAAAATCTATATTTTGTCTCTTTTTCTATCTTTAGGGGGGCAACGTGGTTAACGAAATATTCCATTTTACAATAATATCTTTATCCCCGTACCCCCTCCCTCTCTCTCCTTCGACTCTCTCTCTCTCTCTAATGCGGTAGCCCGAGACCCCGATCCGTCCACAGTGCCGATGCCGGAGAAGACGACTACTCTGTCGGCGGTGCCGATTTGCGGTTCGGCATTTTGAAGAACGCCGAGGCGGAGGCCGATGGGGCGGAGGAGGAGGTGTAATAGGAGTTCGAGGAGAAGTATAGGGTCATGAACGAGCGGGGCGTGATCACGCGGCTCCGACGATGGCGATGGAGGCGGCGCTGCCCCCGTCAACGGTAAAAACACTGAAAAGAAAATAGGTTTTGAAGAGTATTTTGAGTATATCCACTAAGAAATATACGGAGCACTCACGGAATGCTGCGGCAGAGGAGTAAATGCATAATTCCATGACAAAATATCAATTTTTAAAAGTCAGGGAGGAAATAAAAAAGCGAAATTTTATAGAAGAATTTTATGTAATTTAGCCAAAAAAAAAAAAGAAAAAAAAAGCTACACACATTGAGATATTTTGGCCAACTTGCATGAAAAATCTATCTATTTTTGGATTTTTGTAAGAGTGATCTTCTTTTTCGATTTTGTAAATTTTCATTCAAATTTTATAATTTTGAATCAAAATATTCTCAGCTCCATCCGCACTACTCCTATGCATTCAGATACGTAAAAAATATGATACAATATTTTATCAGAGCCTTTAAATGGGTGAGTCTGCATGTCGTGCGTCTTATTTTATCAGAATATGCAATAAATAGCACGCTGCATTATTCGCCAATTTTGCTGTTTGCTAGTTGAATATAAACAATAAACAATAAACTCATAATTTTGTATAAAAATTATTAAAAAATACTTTTAATAGAGTTGTTATATTTATAAAAAAAAATAAAATAATTTAAGAAAGAAAAATAAAGATAAATCTAAAATGAAGTGCATATATTGATAAAATATAATAATATAACAGTGTCTTTGAAAAAAAAATACAATATAATTTAAAAAATAACAATAAATTACAGTGTAGTAAAGAGTAATTAAGCAAAATAAATATTATTAAACATAATTTATGATATTTCAACATTTCGGCTCAAATTTTATAATTTTTAATATTATTCGTCAACTATTCAAATGGTTTAAATAATTGATAATATTTAATGATTGAGAATTGAGTTTCTATATTTTTATAAATATCATATCATTCGTGTTTATAAATTTTCATTCATTAGATGAAAGGATGGACGATTAGGATGATAGTGATCTTTTAGAATTTAGTAACTGATTAGTAAAATAGTATAATTTAAAAGATAAAATTAATTAAAAAACTAAATTTAACGGTGAAAAATTAAATTATAAGTACGATCGTTGATTTGAATACCCTATTCTATTATTGTTCGAGAGAGTTGACGTAGAACTTTAAAAAATATTACAGTTTATATATCATTTAAAATTTTTATATTATAATATCTAAAAAATTATATAAATAAAAATGGATTTACTATGACTTTCAACCCAGTGTCTTTTAATTATTAATAATAGAAGAAAAAATATTTATTTTTAATATAAAAAAAATATTTTTCCCTATTTGATTCATAGAAAAAATAATTTTTCAATAGATTTTTTTTTCTCCAGATTTTATATATATATATAAAAAAAAATATAGTGTTTTCCTTTTCAATTTTTTATGGGGAGTGTTTTTTTTTTTTTTTTTTTTATGGATTTATTGTATTCTTCGGTGTACGAGGTGTACGGATACACCGGGTGTAGGCAATAATTTGATTTATCACAGGGAGGGACAAATGTAGCAGCACTGCTGTAAGTGTGGGAATAGTGTTGTGTTAGAGCATTTGCCCCAGTAAAAAACATTGTCCCTTGCACTCAATTTCCATGAAATGCCTCATTTTTTTTTTTATTTTTATTTTTATTTTAATAATTATATATGTGACTGAATATTTTGAATGTTTGTTAAGTTGAGATTAAGAGAGTCAAGTGTATTAGAGTCATAGTAGTTTTAGAATGAATAATTTTTCTGGAAAGTTAGGCGTTACAGACAGGGATGGCAATCCAGCTCGTTGTTCGCGAGCCAGTTCGTGTTCGGCTCGAAATGAGTTCAAGATCGAATCGCTCGTTTAGTAAACGAGCCGAACACGAGCCGAATTTTTCAGCTCGTTTAATAAATGAGCCGAATTTTTCAGCTCGCTCGTGTTTGGCTCGATAACAGCTCGAATATATATATATATATATATATATATATATATATATATAAACGTTACTATTTAGATTTTAAACCATTAATTTTTTTGTAAATTTTAATTATTAAATTAAAATTTTCTTTCAACTTTACGCCTAGTAGTATAAATGAAAATCAAATTTGTTGTTCGCGAGCCCGCTCGTGTTCGGCATGTTAATAAACGAGCTGAACACGAGCCGAATTTTTCAGCTCGATATTTAAACGAGCCAGCTCGTGTTCGGCTCGTTTATTAAACGAGCCAAACACGAGCCGACCCCAGCTTGCTTGTATTCGGCTCGTTGACACCCTTAGTCACAGTTGGTATAAGAAACCATCAAGCCGAAAGTGTGAAATAAATCTCGACTGGGCAAACGTCATACAGCAGGTAGAGCGCGACTTTATGATTGACGACCGTTATGAATGTGGCGCACCTTCCCACATAGCCGACTAAAGTTAGTGAGACATATCTCACATCATCTGTATTTATAAATATATTTGTCTGACAAAAATATCAGGACCTAAAACAGAAAAAAAAATATGACACTCTTAAAATTCAAAATAATTTTATATATAGTGTATAATAAGACTAAACATTTTAACCCTCCTAAAATAGTTAAGTACTTTAGTGCAAAAAATAGTTATAGAACATTTTAACCCTCCTAAAAGATGAGAGGCGCAAGAATAAATATATATATAATTATTTATAAGTTTAGATTTAATCACAATTAATGTTTGGTTCGCACAATAAAAAATTCTAGCAACCAAGTATTTTTTATGAATATATTTTTTACACATTCTATTATAGTGTTTTAATTGCCCAATTATACTATTTAAAATTATAAGACGATATAAAATTATTGTGTTAGTTTCGTCAATAAATTTCAGATAATATATGGACATTTTATTTTTCAAAATAATTTAATTTTTTGGTTAAATTGAGAGAGAGTATAATTACAAATTAGTTGTGAAAAATAATTTGAGTTAGAAATTTTATAATTATTTTAATTTATTAATGCGAGAGTACATATTTTTTTTTAAAAAAAATGTGTTTATTATCATATCCAAATGAATTCAAAGCACCCTTCAAATTATTTATTATATTTAATTAAATACTATAATAATATATTATTTATTTTTATATATATTTAATTAATATATTTTATATAATTTTTATAATTATAAATTTGTTAAAATAAATAAATAATTTAAAATTTAAGGTGTAATATCAACCAATTCAAAATAAATAAATTAAAAATTTAAAAAATTAATTCAAAATTTTAAAAATTAACTAAAATAATTCATAATTTAAATAAATAATATAATATTTCTCCTCTCTCTCTCTCTCTCTCTCTCTCTCTCTCTCTCTCTACCTCCACTTTTTTCCTTTTTTTTTTTCTTCTTTTTTTCCCCTCCACTTCACTGCTCCTCTGATTCCTCTGCAGCATACACATCAAAAAAAAAAAAAAAAAAAAAAAAAGAGAACCATAAATAACAGTAGCCTATTATTTATTTATTTATTTATTTATTTATTTATTTATTTATTATTATTCTCCATCCTGTTCCCTTCTTCTTAGGAAACCGAGCAGGGAACATTTTTAAATATTTTTTACATAACGGTCGTGTAAACGAGGGCAAATAAGTAATTTCACACAGTAGTTTGGGCTAGGGTTTGGTTAGGTTGGGTCAAACAAGGAAACCTACCTACAAATTCATATATAACACTTTTTATACTCAACCATCCCATTCACTTCAATCTTATCTTTTTCTATCTTATTCCCAATACAAATCCTCCACACTACACAAACCTAGGTTCATAGGCCCTTCTTTTTTTTTTTTTTTTTTTTTTTTTTTTTTACTTTTTCTTTTTCCCATATGAAAATGCAATGTATTCATTAATTACTTGGACCAAGTGTAAATTTTACTACAATTTTCATGAGCACAAAATTTCTCTCTCTCTCTCTCTCTCTCTCTCTCTCTCTCTCTATATATATATATATAAAATTAAGCTGAATACTATCGTGTAGTATTAAGTTATTAGTGCTGTCAATTTTCTAGGCATTGAATTAAGAAATGTACGATTACGATGATAGTGGAGTCCCTAGTTTGGTTCAGGACTAGAACCAAGAATAAGAAGGATATCCCTCTTATTCTACCAAACGCACATAGAATCAATCGGTATAGCTTGTTTCAGTACAACTAGAATAAGGTGTAATTACTGTTCTCACTCTTTCCAATCACCCTCTTATTTTTTCCTTAAATACCCTCCCACGTCACTATCTCTCACCTCATTATTACATAATAAAGTTGAGGGCAAAAAAGTAATTTATCCCAACTAATATTCTTTATTCCTCTTATTTCTCATTCTCATACCAAACACAAAACCTCTTATCCCTGAAACCATCCCAAACGCTTTTTCACTCTAGTTCCGTATTTTATACCTATCCCTAGAATAACTAGTTCCGACTTATTCCGTTACCAAACGGGTCCAGGGTTTAGTGGGTGGTTGGTTGAATAATAAAATTTTAGGAGACCACTATAATTCCAACCGCACATCTTTTCATCCAACGGCTAAAAATTTAGTATTCCAGCCGAACTTTATATATATATACACATACATGTTTAATCTCGTTCTCACAAATCACCCGTATTAATTATTGAAATTGATATTAACGCTGATACCTATTATATAATTCAGATAATAATAAAAAATAACTAAACTAATATTTTATTAATAAAAAATATTCAATGGCATCCTTGATCACAATATTCTTGATCTTATAATACATTCTTAATCTTATGCGGCCATATTTACTGTAATCGATATCTCTAATTAATCAACGCTTAACTATATAGATATAACTATTAAATTATAACAGATGATAAATTAATTATTTATCTTAAATAATTATAAATCTTAATCTAATTATATTAAACTTTCAATATAATTAATATATAATTTGAATAAACTCTATCTCTAACTGAATTTTAAATTAAGTTTGAATTATTATTTCCAACATCTTGAATTTTAAATCAAGATTATATATAATTTTTTTAAAAAAGAAATGCTTTGGGTCCTTAGTAGGGATATTTTATTATATTATTTATCTGTTGACATCCAAAAGAAAAAAAAGTAGAGTTTAAAATTTAGGGTATTAAATTAATGGTGATTAATTATAATTTAATAATGATGTTTAGAATTTAGTAATTAATATTTATAATATAATAATAATATTGACATATCATCAGCAATATTATAGAGTATATTTATATTAGTATTTTTTTTAAAAATAAATTTAATCAAATTTTATATTTGTATCTGTATTATACGTGATCTACAAACTCCAAATAGTCGCGAAACTTTAATTGACAATGGAGTAAAAAAAATATCATTACAATAAAATTATGCTATAGCGACATTTTTAAGTGTTTCTAAAATAAAAAAAAAGTGTCACTCATAAAAATACCGATACTTATTATTAATGTTGCTATATGTGACGTCGTTCGGGTGTATAGCGACACATTTTTGTAATGTGTCCCAAAAATGTGTCTCTATAATCTAATTTTGAATATAGATGAAATATAGATAGGACATTTATACAAAAGTGTCACAAATACGTATCCTTATAATCTAATTTTATTATTGTGTATATTGATAAAGTGTTATAACTCCAAATGGAGAGATTAATCTTTTTAATTTTTTTTTAGGACTTTTATAAATTTGTTAATGTAGTTAATTACACCAGGTTCAGGAAATAATTTCTTCTCCTCTTTATATGCTTTTTTTTTTTTTTTTTTTTTTTTTTTTCTATATATATATAAATATCTATCATCTGCTTTTGCTGCAGTTAAAATCAGTGGCGAGATTCTTTCCCCAAATGCGTCAAGATTCGTACTGTTTCATCTGTGTACACACCACATTAACATCACATCGTTTCTCTGCAACACATCACCTCTCCTACTCCTCTTTTATTTTTTTTTTTTTCATTTGTACCCAATACGAATTTTATTTAATTTAAAATTTTCCTATTTATTATTGCTTTTACAACAAAAAGAAATTAATTAAAACACGATAATTAAAGCACTGGTGCTTTACGTGTTACTTTTATTTATTTATTTATTTATTATTTACTGTATAAAAGATACTCCTCAATAACAGCGACGCAACCAACATGAACGCTACGTTACGTCCAACTAATTAATTAATTGATGATAATTATTATTAAGGTACTTACAAGTTACTAACTACTTCATAAATTCATAATAGTATGTATGAAAACTATATTTATTATGTGGCATTTTCAAATAGATAATTTACCAGTTTTGAAATTTTTAAAAATTTTAATTTTATTATTTAGTTCAATAGTAATATATTTTTTAAAAAAATCATAATTATATTATATATATATATATATATAGAGAGTTGAGCTGAAATGCTATCGATAGCAGACTAAATTGACGATCGACACAATTGAACATAATTTAGACTACTGAAAGTATTTAAAAATTAAAATTTAAATATTTTCAACATTACTGATCTAATGATCAAAGAGTTGCAGGTAAATCTGAGTATTTTACTCATTTAATGGTGTAAAAAAATCTAAATTAAATAAATTTTAAGTAATTTTTTAAAAAAATTATTTACAATAAGATTTATACTCTCGATTTTATTTCCATTACTTATTTAAAATTTTGATTAAAAATCTAAATTAACTTTTTTTTAAAGATATACATTTTCACCTGTTTATTTTTGTTTCCGACAATAAAAATAAATTAAAAAAAAGATGAAGTTTAATTTTTACATAGTTTAAATAATTTAGATTATATTTAACGGTGCCGATCGTCGTTTTGAAAGCTCCGGCATAGAAAACAAATGGGCAGCAACGAAACACGTTCCGGCATATTTATTTTCTGTCGTTCATTTTTTTGTCCACTTGATGGACTAGAAAATAATATCGAAAAAATATGAAATTTAATTTTTAAATAATTTAAATAATTTAGATCATATTTAATGATGCCGATCATTGATTTAGAAGTTCCATCATCAAAAATAAATGGGTGGCAAACGAGTCTGTTTACTACTGATCATGATAGCATTCCAGCCTAACTCTATATATATACACTACAACAAAATTAGGTTATAGGGACACATGTTTGTGACACTTTTGTATAAGTGTCCTATCTATATTCCATCTATATCCAAAATTAGGTTATAGGGACACATTTTTAGGACACATTACAAAAATGTGTCACTATACACCCTAGCGACGGCACATATAGTAACACTTACAATAAGTGTTGGTATTTTTGTCAGCGACCATTTTTTTAGATTTTAGAAACACTTAAAAGTATCGCTATAGCCTAATTTTGTTGTTGTGATAGTTTGTGAAATCATATAAAAGTATGGTAAGTTTATATTTATATCCAAAATATAATTAAGAAGGTTTACTTTGTTCATGTCAAGTAATAATATGATCTACTTGCCATTATATTATCATGTATAATTAACTCGTACTTTCTAAACAACGAGTCACCCCCCACGCATAAAAAAAATAATTAAGAAAATTAAGTTGATAGCTAATCAGAATCGAATCGCACCTATATTTTTATTTTTTTGACTTTTTGTCACCCTCACTAGTTTTGTTTTTTTATCTATTTTTTCTTTCAACGAATTCATTATTCTTTCTCGCCCCTTTGTTCTTATATGTTTGAATGTATTTCTTTATATATTTTTTTTTCGCTTGGTCCAATTTGTAGCGTCATATATATATATATATATATATATATATATATATATATATATATATATATATATATAGGGGTAATTTCCTACGTATTCCTAAAAATTTTTCTGTTTTTAGATTTACCCCTCTTAGAAGGCTAATATTAAAACTACCCTTCTTACGTTCCAACTTTTTTCCAAAATACCCCTGAAGTTAAATTTTGTTAGTGTACCGTTTGAAACTGCCGTTATCTGTGTGTAATTACTATTTTGTCCTTTCAAATATACTCTAAACCCTAAACCCTAAAACCCTAAACCCTAAAACCCTAAACCCTAAACCCCCTAAACCCTAAACCCTAAACCCTAAACCCTAAAATTCTAAAAAATCCTAAACCCTAAACCCTAAAACCCTAGAACCCTAAAAAACCCTAAACCCTAAACCCTAAAACCCTAAAAAATCCTAAACCCTAAACCCTAAACCGGGGCAAAATAGGTATATCTGATAGTTTTCAACTCCGATTATTATTTAACTCTAGTTTAACCCTAGTTAACTTAACAAAGGGAAACGGTAGGGGTATTTTTAATAACGGTGGAACGTATGAAGGGTATATTGGAAAGAAAAAAATAAGAGGGGTAAATCAGATATTTCTTCATATTTCAGGGGTACACAGGCAATTATCCCATATATATATATATATATATATGTGTGTGTGTGTGTGTATGTAGTACATATATATTTGCGAGGCACGGTATCGGAGTAGTTCAATCCAACTCATTGAGTCCCTTTCGTGACAACATCCTCCCTATTCATCTACTTCCCTCTCGATCAGGGAACATATATAACTTGGACACTTCTTATATAACTCTTCGTGGAAGTTTAAAACATGATATACGTGTTAGAGAGAGTTGAATAATATTGTTCCCCACTAGTCTAAAGATTTGTGCGACAATAATAATACTAATAATATATAATAGTAATAAGATAAGGGAGACATTGAGAGAGGAATATATATATATACAAGTACGTGACAATATATGCGAACCCTATGGATGGAGATGGAGAACCACTCCCTATCTATTGATGGGCCGAAATTGATATCATGTGGTTCGTCACGCAGATTTGATTAAGTTTCAGAAGTGCGCGCATCCTCCGAATGCGTCAACGTCTTAAAATTTAATCGAGTATATTTCACGACTTGTATTCTGATCGTACAGTAGAAGATGATGGCGAGACGTGAGCGCCCAAATAGCTCCAAAATGAGGGGAGGAGAAAAAAAACAAAGTACTCTATTTAGTTGGCTTTGACATCAAAGGAGTAGCAATCACTAATTAAAGCTTATGTATAATATGTTTATGTGCATATGTAATTGCTTTGTGGGTTGGAACTTAATTGGAAGGTTCTACCATATTCCATGGTCCAATTAATGTGTGGAAGAGTGGTTTTAGGTCAATGGGGGATGGCTTAGCTTTTACATTTAGTAATAGTTTGGTAAGAGAAGGTGTTGGTCTTGGTAATAGATAAAATGGACAAAATTCAACATCTCCCTAGGGAGGAGAGTCCATAGAGTGGGGTACCACTTCTTTGGAAAAAAAAGAAGAAGAAAGAAAATATAATATAATATATATGTTGGTTGAATCTTGTTGATATGCACTTGGATTAATTAAACAAACTAATGGAACTTTGTTCCTAAGTTATGCACAATTGAGAAGGACATATTAAATAGGTAGAGAGTTTGAGGTTTTAAGTAATATATCAATTTAATCTCTATATATATTCAAGCCAGTTTTTTCACACATCATGTGCTGTTGAAATAAATAATGGAAACTCTTATATATATATATATATATATATATATATATATATATATATATATATATATATATATGCTGGAATATTATTAGTAGCATCAAACAATTTGTGCTATCAAGTTATCAGTTCTTGGATGAAAAAATGAAAAAATGTGTTGTTGGAATTATAGTGATCCCCTATAATTTTACTATTAAACTAACTATCCATTAAATCCTATGAGACCACTATTATCCTAATCATACATTGCTTAATCCAAGAGATAAAAAATTAATAGTACCAATGACTTGATACTATTGCACTACAACAAAATTAGATTATAGGGACACATGTTTGTGATACTTCTGTATAAGTGTCCTATCTATATTCCATCTATATCCAAAATTAGATTATAGGGACACATTTTTGAGACACATTACAAAAATGTGTTTCTATACACCCTAGCGACGGCACATATAGCAACACTTACAATAAGTGTCGGTATTTTTGTCAGCGACACTTTTTTTAGATTTTAGAAACACTTAAAAGTGTTGTTATAGCCTAATTTTGTTGTAGTGTCGGTAGTATTCCAGCCTAATTTATTTATTTAATTTTTTTATTTTATATATATATATATATATATATATATATATATATATATATATATATATAAAATTCATCTTATAAAATTAATATGATTTGACATGTTGTGACATGATTGTGTTTAAATTTCGGAATATTCATGAACCAAATCGGTGAACCCGAGAACACGGCGTGTTAGGAAGAAGCGTTGAAAGAAATAAAAAAGCTCAATAGCGTTGCTTGACTTTAAATAGAGGATGTATGTGATGTCTCCTTTTTGTTGCATCTTTCACACAAATGCACCTAATTTTATTTTTTATTTTTCCTCTCATTCCAAACTTAGAACATAAAATCGTCGGATTATTTCAATATTTCAAATCTCTTGTTGTTGTTATTATTATTTTTTTCGCAAGTAATTGAGTCAGAATGAATATATACGTTATCCAAACTCTTTAAAATTGTTTAACTTCGACGACTCGTAGTCCTCGAAAGGAAAGAGATGGATCAACCACTTAACCCTAAAAATGAAATCGGATTACTAATTAACCTTTCATGTCACTAGTTGGTGCCATCAAATAATCTTCCAAATATCACAAGTGTTGCTTTGAAGTTGCCTTCCACTTGCTTCCATTTGGAGTAATGCAAACCCTAGCCATCACATGACCCACAAATATTAATCAATGTGTACAAACAAGAGAGTGCACATACATACGTACACACACACACACACACACACACACACACACACACACACACACATATATATATATATATATATATATATATATATATATATATATGTTGGAAAAATCTGGTATTTGTTCCGGTACCAGATTCTTTGAATCCGCAACTCGCTTCGATACCGCAATCCGCTCTGGTACCGCCAATAGAAGACGAAAAAAGAATGAGAGAGATTCAGGAGGAGGGCTCGGGCTGAAGCTACTCTATTGCAGAAGAAAAGAGAAATTCAGAAGGAGGGCTCGGGCTGAAACTACTCTATTGCAGAAGAAAAGAGAAGTTGGTGTAATTCTTGTCTAAATAGACTTTTATTCTAATTAATATTTAAATCTTAACAAACTTATTTCTTTAAAATTTAAATATTAATCTTAATTCAAATAGTATTCAACTATAAATATAATCAAACCCTAACATATATATATATATATATATATATATATATAGAGAGAGAGAGAGAGAGAGAGAGAGAGAGAGAGAGAGAGTTAAGTTGAAATGTTATCAGTAGCAAATGGATTCCGTTGTTTCTCATTTGTTTTCGATAATGGAACTTTCAAATCAATGATCGGTACCGTTAAATATGATTTAAACCATTTAAACCGTTTAAACTGTCTGAAAATTAAATTTTATATATTTTTTCAATATTTTTTTCTTGTCTATAAAATGGACACCAAAATGAATGGCTGAAAATGAATATCCTTCAAAAATTGATGATAGAAGTCTTGTAATCACGATTAAGAGTATAGATATTGTCTTAAGTAGTTTAAAAATTTTTCTAATCAAAATTTAATTAATTTAGATTTTTTACACTGTTAAACGAGTAAACACCTCTTATGTTTACCATTAAAATTATAAATTTTACAACTCTTTGATCATTAGATCAATAGTGATTTGAAATTTGGCTTTTAGATGCTTCAAGTGGTATAGATCATGTTCAACAGTGCCGATCGTCGATTTGGAAGGTCCATCATCAAAAATAAATATGTGGTAATGAAGTCTGTTTGTTATTGATAGCATTCCAGCTCAACTTTCTCTCTCTCTCTCTCTCTCTCTCTCTCTCTCTCTCTCTATATATATATATATATATATATATATATATATAGAGAGAGAGAGAGAGAGAGAGAGAGAGAGAGAGAGAGAGAGAGAGTCCGGCTAGAATACTATCGATAGCACCAAACAATTGGTGCTATCAAGTTTTCAGCTGTTAGATGATAAGATATACGATTGGGATTATAGTGGTCCCCTATGATTTTTACTATTCAATCAACCACCTAGTAAACCCTAGGGGACCACTATCATCTTAACCATACATTCTTTAATCGAAAGACTAAAAACTTGATAGCACCAATGACTTGGTGCTATCGATAATATTTCAGCATAATTATATATATATATATATATATATATATATATATATATATATATATATATATATATATATATATATATATATATATATAGATGGAGGAAGAAAAAAGATGCTTGCTAAAGTATCCTGAAAAGGACTAAAATAGAAAACAAGGGTGGAGGTGGTGATTAAAATGTGAAAGGGACACCAAAACACCAATTAAAGCTTTGGTTGAGAATGATATTTTGGAACTAAGCTTTGTCAAGATCCTATTTGGAAGGTGCAACCCTTTAGCCAATTTTGACAAGGCACACATGGCATAGGATGTGGGTCCACCAAGGCCCTTTTCATGAGGTGAATCAAAACACATGGTGCCCCTGTCACCCATGGACCCCACACCACACCACACATACACATATACACATCTCTCTCATTTCTAGGCCCTTAATTGAAAGAGTGGGGAGGGGGGGACCCTCCAACATATGATCATGTGTATGCATATATCAACACAAATGTGAATTGTCCTGGTTGGGAATGATCATTGATCACATAGGTCCCCTATGTGAGTGACCATGTGATGTGAATATTGATAAATGGGCCCCCACACTTTTCGATGCCTCTCGATTCGATCGATAAATTAATTATTGACTAGACTCGGTCTTCTGTATCATTTTCGTGCACCGTAAAAATCAGATGAACTGTATCATTCGCATCAAGCAGAAGAGAGAATTAAAGAGTGGTAGATCGACAAGCAAGTATACGCTAGAAATTGATGGATACTTTTCGGTGGTGTAGAGTGATATCAAGTAATCCAAACGATCGGTCTAATGCAAAACGGTTCAGAAATAGCCGTAATGCAAAGCGTACGTTGAATTCGTGCGAGGGCTCATGCGTGTTCATACCATCTTCTTTTTGGTAAAACGGACTTTTCTTCATTCGTTTACTATTCAAATAGTAGATCTGGTGGGAAGGTTACATAATACATACGATCACATTCGGTCACATTCGATCTTAATATATCTCCATCGAAATTAAAAAAATCTTATATATAGTCGCGCCGACTCTAATATCATGTGATTTTAAAGCTCAACATATATATATATATATATATATATATATATATATATATATATATATATGGTCCTGCGAAATCATGTTCAAGTGATGATAAACACTTCCCCTCTCCATCAAAACCAGGATATGTGTCCCCATGGAAAAGGCAGGGAAGGTTTTAGGGCCCCATAAGTGAAAACGAGGTTCATATATATATATATATAAATATTTGATATATATAAAATTTTTTATTATTACATATCAACAATCAACAATTATAATAAGAAAATTAATTGTTAGTTGTGAGTTTCGTGCACTGGTGCAATATTTTCAATTGATTTAGTTTCTTTGTTATCATCAACTACCCATTCACACAAAAGCTGTGTGGTGGTTAGCGTGACTCACGAGCAACCCCCAAAGTTGGACAAAACCTCTCTCTCTCTCTCTCTCTCTCTTACCAAAAAAAAAAAAATAAAAAAGAAAAAGAAAAAAAAGAAAAAAATAGTACAATTTTACTCAAAACCTATCCAAGAAGTAAGGGAATGAAGGGGCCACATGAGCTGCTTTAGCTTTATGGGCAAGCACTTTGTGGTGGAAGTGTGGGGGAGAAGAATTTGGATAGTAGAATGAGTAGATAGATACCTTACTTTTCCCATCCCTTCAATTTGATGGGCTATCAATAGAGACTTGTGTGAGAGGTTAAATCATGGTGGGGAAACAAAGGACAAACTATGATTCATAAGTAAAATTTATTATGAGAACACATGTAGGGACCTCCTTTGAATATATATACATATATAGATAGAGCTGTTGTAACATGTAGGAATGGTAAAAATTAATGAAAGTGAGTTCACCTAATTAAATTACAATATATATATATATATATATATATATATATATAGTCCTGCTAGAATACTATCAATAGCACCAAGTAATTAGTACTATCAAATTTTCAGCCGTTGGATAAAAAAATATGCGATTGAAATTATAGTGGTCCCTTAAAATTTTTACTATTCAATCAACCACCTAGTAAATTCTATTAGACCACTCTCATCTTAACCACACATTCTTTAATCCAACGGTTAAAAACTTGATAGCACCAATGACTTGGTGCTATCGATAGTATACCAGTCTAATTATATATATATATATCAAAACTGATATCTAATGTTGGTTTAAATATAATAGTATTTTATTCTGTAATGAGAGATAAAACTGAATCGAGTTATATTCAAAATAATGAAAAAAGTATAGTGAGGTTGGTTAGATAGAGTTATAATTAAATGAGCGCTGTATTTTTTTAACCGTTCAAAATTTTGGAATTATTGCTTAGCGCTTACGATCGATCCAACACTTAAGGGGATATTTGGTTGTTCGTAAAGTCATGAAGAATATTTTTTTTGTACTTTTTTTTTTTTTTTTTTTTTTTTGAACGCTTTGTAGTGTTTGATTCGTAAGAAAAAAAAATATTACTTTTCTAAATTCATATTTATTTCATTCGGTGGAAAGAAACAAATGAAAAAAAATTTGCGCAGCTTAAGTTTTTATTTTTTGTCGAAAATTGACGAGAAACGAAGACACTCTATTTTTCTTAAATTCACAAAATTGATTTTTTTTTTTTTAAATTTTTTACGGCTAAACAAATAAACAAAAAATAATTTTACACTTCGAAAAATAATTTTCAGTACTTTTAACAGCCAACCAAACACACCATAAGTTCAAAAAATTTTAATTTTATTAACTAATCTTCTAACTATTTAAATATATAATTTTATCTTCTATTTTGTGGAAATGATAATATGTTGTTGCTTGCCCTTTTTTTTTTTTTTTTTTTTTTTTTGGGAAATAAATTTATGTGGAAATGTAAAGTAACTAGCTAGTTTGTGAATATTCAATTTTGTTCCTACCTAGTAGAGTTCAACAGTTTAATTAGCTCTCCTAATGGAGTATTTTATTATCAAAATAGAATATATATATATATATATATATATATATATATATATATATATATATATATATATATATATATATACACACACACACACACACACACACTATCATTTGGTGGAACATTAATTAATTCTACAAAATTCTAACCAAATTGGATAAAATTTTCTATAAAATTAAAATTTTTAGAATGTAGGTACCCATTTTCTAATATTTTATTGTTTAGATAAGACCTATGCATTTTTACCTAACTAATTAAAGAAACAATAACATGTTTTTTTATTGATAATTTTTTGTAAATTTTTATTTGTAGAAGTAACTAAAATTTCAATTTGTAAGTTTTTGTGTTTTATGTCCCAGAATTTCATTTTGACTGGCTTAATTTCCTTTATAACAAATGTATCAAACTTTTCAATTCATTAAATGTAATATTAAAATTTCAAAGAACTCTTTGTATATATATATAGAGTTTAATTGATTCTATTATCCATTGGCATTTATATCTAACCAAATTTGGCAAATTTAAGTTTGACTTAATTTTTAATTAAATTTATACAACAAGAAATGTCATTAATAATAACCAATTTGCTCTCCATTGGGAATTAAATTCAACTGTTCCACAATGCATTGTATATATATAATTTATACCTTAAAAAAAAAAAAAAAAAAAAAAAAAAATCCAATCTTGACCCAGTATATCATAGGTTTGATCACCTGAAAAATTGGATCCATGCCCTGCACTACTCATAACCCAGGTGAGCTTGCACTTGAATGAAATTACAACTAAAAATTCTAATAAAATAAATGGTTAAATATATAGATATATAGTCCCTATACTAATATTGCGATTTGGTCTTTGTATTTTTCACGTGAATATCATTACAACAAAATTATACTATAACGACACTTTTAAGTATTTCTAAAATTTAAAAAAAGTATCGCTGGCAAAAATACCGACACTTATTGTTAATGTTGCTATATGTGCCGTCGCTAGGGTGTATAGTGACACATTTTTATAATGTGTCTCAAAAATGTGTCCCTATAACATAATTTTGAATATAGATGGAATATAGATAGAATATTTATACAAAAGTGTCACAAACATGTGTCCCTATAACCTTAGTTTTTTGTAGTGACCATAGTTTGTGAGCCTTAAAAAGATGTATTTCTTGTAAGGCTAAATTACAGAGAACCCCCCTATAATATACCGTTTTTTCACTTTGTCCCTCTGTCTTTAAAAAACCTATATTTTGCCCTCTCGTAATTACGTAATTATTTTTAGGGGGCAATGGGGTTAACAGAATAGGTAAAATGACGATAATGCCCTCCTTATCCCTGTGCTTTACAATGACGGCAGAGAAGCAGCGCCGCAGAGCCCTCGCGTTGCTCCCCTCCGACTCCACCGCTGCCCCCGTCCCCGTCCCGTCGAGAAGCTCTCCTCCTCCTCCCCACCCCGTCGTCGTCGTCGTCGTCTCCCCCGCCGTAGGAGAGGTCGGGGGTGCCCAGGGAACCGTGTCCCGTCGGAGAGGTCGGGGGTGCCCAGGGAGCTGTGTCCCCGCGCGGCGCGTGAAGCCTATGGGGGCTCGCCACGTGGCGGCCCCCCTCACCCCGCGCTGACCCGCGCCAGAGGAGGCGCGGGTCCCCGCGCGCTGACCTGTGCCAGCACGCGCGCGCGCTTCCCTTCGCGCGCTGACCTTTGCAAGCACGCGCGCGCTTTCCTGCGCGCGCGTGCTGCGCGCAGTGGTGCAGCGAGTGGGGCGCCGCCACGTGGCGCCCCACCAGCCTCGGGCTGCGCCTGACCTGGAGCGCTGTCGCCGTGGAGGGCCCGGGCGGCGACTATGCTGACGATCGCCGAGGGCTCCCGACAACGGCGGCGGCGGGATCCCTCATGGAGCGACGGAGCTCGGCCTCGGAGCGATCGGAAGAAGAAGAGATTGAAGGGTATTTTCGGTATATTACCTAAGAAGTTGACGGCTCACTAACGGAATGCTGACAACAGGGGTGTAAATGCACAATTCCATAATTACGAGGGGGCAAAATATAGACTTTTTAAAGACAGGGTAAAATAAAAAAACGATTTATTACGAAAGATTTTTTTTATAATTTAGCCTTCTTGTAATGATAATTAGGGAATGGAATCATAGTGTGGACCAACACGATCAGAAACTAAAATATTTAAATTAAAAGATGTACATGGGAATAGTATATAGGGACATTATTGATCAAAAGATATTATTATTTATATAACATTTGAGAAGCTCAAACTTGTTTTCCTCGATTAGTCAATTCCTCAATTAGATCCCATCACTGTCCTTTGAGTTAACTTATTATTTATTTTTATTAACCCTTGATTGAGGATCCATTAATAGTATATATATATAAGAGTAAGTGTCCCCCCTATTTGGGTGGTGGATGGAAAAAACTTAAAAAGCAAGTGCTTGGTGATCACAACAACATCTCCACATGCGATGCTGTCGAAGCTATTAAATCCAACAATTTTTATTTAGGGCTTCGCCACCAATTTAGTTGGTTGGTCCAAATCGGCGATCGAACCCATCAAGCACTATCACAGATATATGGTTGTGGAATTGTGGTGGGGTCGTAGATTTTTCTGCAGATCGAATGCGTAGAATTTTTTTTTTTTTGCATATCGATTGTTTTGGTTGTTCGTACGTCTATGAGGAACAATCTTTAGTTTGACGGTCGGCGCACAACTATTTAGTTTTCAAATGGATATACGATTAAGTCACAATTAAGGTGCACATTTGAGCTTCTCCTATGATTCGTAAGAGATCTCAAATGTAAAAAAATTGTGTGACGAGAGGTTGAAGTCATCGCTGTTGATTAGTCCACCAGCTCGAATCTCAAGCATATATATATGAACATTGATCAAATTCGATACTCCTGCGAGATATTCTTGCCTTTTGAATATTGCTACGTACGTAACATTTTTCTGTCATCTAGCCTCTTTTATGTATGAACCGCGGTTTGAATGTTGTTATCAATGGGAATTCTTGAATTCTTTGGATGGAAAATTAATGGAGTGGATCAATCCACATTTCTAGGTTGCGTAACAGAAAATCTCTTCTTGAAAAATGTCCCATGCAATTAATTTTGTCCTTCCCTAGCTACCCATATATATATATATATATATATGTAGAGATCTTTCAAATCAACTCTAAATTTTTAATTTGTAACTATATATATATATATATATATATATATATATATATATATATATATATATATTATATATGCAAACATATATAGATGTAAGATGTAAGATGTAATCTATTAGGATATTGTTATATTTTCTAGGGTAAGTCACTTACTAATGCTTACTAAATTAGCATTATATAAGTTCCTTTTAACTCTACATAGGTACATCACATTTTGTTAATTTTTTAGAAGACATATATATATATATATATATATATATATATATATATATATATATATATATATATATATATATATATATATAGCTAGGTTTAGATAGATCTTTGAGACATGGGGTTCCAATTGTTCCACCTTCATCTCCAACTCTCCAGTCCCATATTCCATTTTGTACGATTTCGATACCGTTCTACTTTGAAAGTTTTGATCGCCAGTGTCGTCATCCCCAGTTGTAAATGTTGCATTCTTTTTGGTGTGACCTTGTGGTTGGTTGTACCATCTTAGTCATAGACTCATAGTTTTGTGATTGCTATCTAATTCACCATCTCTCACCAAAAATTCAATTATATATATATATTCTTTTCACTCTATTAGGTTTATTACTTTGCGCAGGGAGATGATCGAGTTCCCTCTCCCTTTCCATCTCAATATTTAGAGTGAGACATGTGGTGGTGGACCAAAGAAACCTCTCTCTTGTGCCTTGTCTACACATATAGATCCAAAACTTAATATGGGGAGCACTGATGCGAAATTGGTGGGATTTGAAACCTCCAAGCACATGATATCTGAATAGATCTCTTTGTATCATATGATTCATATATATATATAAATCATAGAGTGTCCAAAATTTGGATGTATGCAAAACCAATGCCAAGAGAAATATTGCTTGTGGCCACATGTAAGCACACATTGTTTACCTAATGCCACCAATATGAAAGCAAGTGGATGCATGATGATCAATACATGTCAGTTGAAAAGTAGAGGTATTATTAATTGATCTGATCAAGACATTGATTTTAAGGGCTTGTAACATTCTCAATAATCTCACTCATAAGTTTTCTCTATGGTTTCAGTTACCGTATACAATGGTTAATTTGGTGCAAAGGGAAATAGGAAACTTTGTTTTCTATCGAATTGATATTTATTTCGCGTGACATATTATTGTATGTAAGGAGCTAGGTCTTTAAGTCCCATACTAACTACTATCATGTAATGGTTCATTCTAAGTCTTTGTATTATTCTATTGTTTGTACCATTACTTGTTCCATTCAAAAGATTTGTTTTCTATGTATTTTCTTAACATCTAATTTATCCTTTAATTAATTACAATTCTAAGGTTTCCTTAAAATAAATATCATGTGTAAGCGAAGTTGTTTTTTCTCTTTTACATTTTTTTTTAGGGGCAATTTTCTATATACCCCTAAAAATTTCTCTGTTTTCAGATTTACCTCTCTTAGAAGACTAATATTAAAATTACCTTTCTTACGTTCTAACTTCTTTCCAAAATACCCCTGAAGTTAAACTCGGTTAGTGTACCGTTTGGAACTGCCGTTATCTGTGTATAATTACTATTTTGCCATTTCAAATATACTCTAAACCCTAAACCCTAAACCCCTAAACCCTAAAAAACTCTAAAAAATCCTAAACCCTAAACCTTAGAACCCTAAAAAATCCTAAACCCTAAACCCTAAACCCTAAAACTCTAAAAAATCCTAAACCCTAAACCCTAAACCCTAAATCCGGGCAAAATAGGTATATCTGATAGTTTTCAACTCCGATTATTATTTAACTCTAGTTTAACCCTAGTTAACTTAACAAAGGGAAACGGTAGGAGTATTTTTAATAACGGTAGAACGTATGAAGAGTATATTGGAAAGAAAAAAAAAAGAAGGGTAAATCAGATATTTTTTCAGATTTCAGGGTTACACAGGTAATTATTTCTTTTTTTTATATAGCTTATACTGAGCAATCAAGCTTCAATTGCATGTGTATAATTAGTTTAACGATAATCGCGCTTTCACTTTATGTTAGGCCTAATCAGGTGACCAAACTTTCAAATAAACACCTCGTGACAGATTTATAATAACAACTTAGGGTTGTATTAATTCTTGCCCGTAAGAATAAACTTTGGCATTACTTTGAAAATTACTGGTGCTCATTTGATTTAATTCACACTTAATTCGCACCATTTGGTCCGACTTTTGTAACAACTTTTTTTAGTTTAATTGCTATTTAAAAAAAACAATGGTCAAGTCATTTTCTTAATTAATAGTTCTATACAAGCTTCTCCACTTTTAATTAGTGAATTTGCACAATGTATAACAACTAAAATTTGCTTGAATAGTTTATTTGATGGTCAATAGTATCGAATAAAACTTTGACAAAATAGAAAAAAAAAAAAAAAAAAATCCTTGGACACATGGTAGAGGTCAAATGAATCATCTTGCGTACATACACTAAGGGCTTGTTTGGATTCGGTATAGAACCGAGAATAAGAGGGATATACCTCTTATTCTTCCAAACGCACCAGAAATCAATCGGTATAGTTTGTTACAGTACAACTAGAATAAGTGAGAATTACTGTTCTCACTCTTTTCAACCACCCTCTTACTTTTTTTCTTAAATACCCTCCCACGTCTACCGAGACACCATCTCTCACCTCATTATTACATAATAAAGTTTGAGGGCAAAAAAATAATTTACTTCAATTAAAACTCTTTATTCCTCTTATTCCTCGTTCTCATACCAAACACAAAATTTCTTATTCCTGAAATCATCCCAAACACTTTTTTACATTAGTTCCGTACTTTATACTTATCCCTGGAATAGCTAGTTCTGTCTTTTTCCGTTACCAAACGAGCCCACTTATCCCGTTACCAAACTAGTGTAAAAAAGCGTTTGGGATGATTTCAGGAATAAGAGATTTTGTGTTTGGTATGAGAATGAGGAATAAGAGGAATAAAGAGTTTTAATTAAGGTAAATTACCTTTTTGCCCTCAAACTTTATTATGTAATAATGAGGTGAGGGATGGTGCCTCGGTAGACGTGGGAGGGTATTTAAGGAAAAAGCAAGAGGGCGGTTGGGAAGAGTGAGAACAGTAATTCTCACTTATTCTAGTTGTACCGAAACAACCTATACCGATTGATTCTTGATGCGTTTGAAAGAATAAAAGGGATATTCCTTCTATTCCCGATTCTATACCGGATCTATACCATATCCATGAGCTAAATTAATTAATCAGGCACTTATTTGCCACCTCACTTTAAATTTATTTAATTATTAGTTAAAACATTAATTATATGTCCACGTTTTCTTACTAGCTCGTGCTAGGAGATCAAAGTTAATTAATTAATAATTTTCATATTATTTAATTATTTGTCAAATTTAAATTTCTGAATTAGTCAACGGTTGCACGCTAGGGCTCACTAATCCTCTACTCGAAGGGCATTTATAAATTAAGAGAGAAAAAAATGTATGTAATTTATCAGAACTATATATAGTCCATTTTGATCCAACGAATCAAACATTTAAATCAAAGTTTTGATTTTGACATATAATACCTTTTCTGATATAAAATTAATTCAAATGTATCTCTTATTTTAAATAAGAAAACTAATTAGTCATATGAATCACTTATTAAGGTGCTCGAACCCAAGTTGTTTATTTCCAAATGATGGACAAATTTTATTGTGAAAGTGTTACTATTGGCTGAACTAAAAGGTTAGATATAGTAAAATAAATATATTTTAAAAATTTTACACTACAACAAAATTAGATTATAGGGACACATGTTTATGACACTTTTGTATAAATGTTCTATCTATATTCCATTTATATCCAAACTTAGGTTATAAGGATATATTTTTGGGACACATTATAGAAATGTGTCGCTATACACCCTAGTGACGGCATATATAGCAACACTAATAATAAGTGTCGGTATTTTTGTCAGCAACACTTTTTTTTAGATTTTAGAAATACTTAAAAGTATCGTTATAGCATAATTTTGTTATAGTGTTAGACATAAAAATTGCTTTGGATAGAGATATGCAAAATTGTATATATTTTAAATAGTAAAAATTATAAAAACTTTAGGAATGTGTCATTGATATATGGCAAATCTTTATATGCCCTAGATATTCCTCTAGGTCCATATTTGGTTGGAGGATAAAGAGAGAATAAGAGGGTTATTCCCTTCTTTATCTCCAAACATAAAAAAAAAAAGAGAGAAAATTATTATTCCACTCTTAACAGGTTATTTCAGAATAGCCCGTTAAGGAGGGGGATAACAATTTCCCCTTTAGGTGGGAACAGAGTTGTTCCCACCCGGGAACAACTTTGTTCCCACTTTTTTTTTTAAAAAAAATCAAATTAAAATTTTAAAATTTTAAAATTCATAAAATTTTGAATTTAATTTTTTTTATTTTATAAATTTTAAAATTTTTAACTTTAATATTTTATAAATCTAATTTTTTGTTTACAAAATAAATTTTAAAATTTTAAAATTTATACAAATTTTTTATATAAATTTTTTTAAATTTTTAAATTTTTTATAGAAATTTTTTAATTTATACAAATTTAAAAATTAAATTTTTTTCATCCTATTTTGCACATTTTTCGAGATAATTAAAATTAAAATTTTAAAATTTTATAACTTTTTAAATTTTTAACTTTAATTTTTAATAAATTTATAAAATTTTAACATTTATTAATTTTAAAATTTTAAAATTTATACAAATTTTAAAATTTTTAACTTTAATTTTTAATAAATTTAAAAATTTAAACGCCATTATTTAAATGTTAAAATTTAAACTTTAATTTATACAAATATTAATTATTATTTAATTAATATTTTATATCAATTAATTAGATAAAATATTATTATTTTAAAATAATAATTACTCTTATTCTTACTATTCCAATCTAACTATCTAAACGTTATTTTTCTTATTCCCAAGAACAACTCAATTTTCATTCAAATGCAAAATTGATCATATTCCTACTTATTTCTGAACTTATATCTATTCCAGATATAAAAAAATTTATAGCTTATAAATTTATCCTCGAACAAGTTGGTTTTGGAGAGGGAAGAGACACTAGCCAAGTTGTTTTTCCTTTTCACCAAGCACAATAATTTAAATTTTAACTAGATACAATAAGTTTTTAAAATTTTCTAGGTTTAGCTCCTATATATAGTATTGAGCTCCTATGTTTTAAAAATTATCAATTCATTGGTGTTTATAAATTTTTAGCTCTTGGATGAAAAAATGTATGGTTGAGATGATAGTGCACCCCTTGAGTTAAGAGATCATTGGTTGATGAAATAGATCTAACCGTAAAAAATTTACAAGCACCAATTGCTGGGTGCTTGTACAAGCATAGTAGCCGGACTATATATATATATAGAGTTCGGCTGCTATACTATCAATAGCACAAAACACTTAGTGCTACTAAAATTTTCTTCATTAGATCTACACTTTCAATCATTTCCACTCCTTCGAATATACTATTTTTCCAACCACCTACTAAACCCAAGGGGCCCACTATCATCCTAATCACACTTCTTATCTAAGAGTAAAAAACCTTGTTATATATATATATATATATATATATATATATATATATATATATATATATATATATATATATATATATGAGTTGAGCTGGAATGCTATCAGTAGCAAACCGGCTCGGTTGCTACCTATTTGTTTTCGATGATGTAGCTTTCAAATCGACGATCGGGAGCATTGAACATGATCTTGACCACTAGAAGTATTTAGAAATTAAATTTCAAATCTTTTCGATATTATTGACCTTATGATCATAGTTACAAAATTTATAATTTTAGTGGTAGATATAAGCCTTTTACTCGTTTAACAGCGTAAAGAGATCTAAATTAATTAAATTTTTGTTAGAAAATTTTTTAAACTATTTAAAACAAGATATATACTATTGATCTTGATTATAAGACTCCTATTATCACTTTTTGAAGTATATTTATTTTCAGCCGTTC
>CM054946.1:9609423-9614423 GCA_029168755.2 Tillandsia fasciculata | reverse complement strand
TCAATCATCATCATCACCGTCCATCATAATCTCCCCAAACTTGGGGCCCCACCAATGGAGAAATTATTATTATTATTATTAATATTGTACTCTCAACAGGTGTACGTGTACATTCAATTCACTTCACCATTAAAACTCAATAATAATAAATAAAAGCCTCGGAGTCGAATCTATTAAAATTAAAGGTAAAAATATATAAATTTTATCTAAATTATAAATTATTTTAAATTAATTATTTAATTTTTTAAAATTTTAATTTTATAATTTAATTTTTTATTTTATTTAATTTGAATTAAGTAATAATATTTTAACTTTAAAATGTGACTAACTCTTATTAAATAAATTAAAATATGAAATAGTAAATTTATATTTTTGATTAATTCAAAATAATTCATAAAATTCAGATAATTTCTATACATTTTATCTACGTATTCTATAATATTTAAAATATCCACGTATCAAAAATAATATGTATTAGATATTTCTCAACTGCTGATTATTTAGGCTTCTTAATGATGCCTTGGTAATTGGCATTCAAATTTTGTGGTTTTTTATAAATAAACTTTTAAGGGGGTGTTGATTGCAAAAGAATTGTTATTATTTAATTAATTCATATATAGTTGGTGAACATAAATTATATACATTGTTTCCAAAAATTATATTCATTTTGAACCAGTAGTATTCTAATTAATGGTAACGCATTCTACAACCAACCGTCATTCTCGCCAAAATTTGAGGCTCAGATTTTGACTTTTTTTATAGCTCACATAAAATTTTTAAAAAATACTAATTCTATATTTAAAAGTCATTTTTTGAAATTCGGGACGTGATATATTAGATGCTATTAGAGATAGATTTCGATCCAGTAAACCGTCGCGGTAGAGTCGACTCGGCTATTGACTACAGTTTTTCAGCATTTTATATTTCTAGTACACTAGTCTGTTTTATACTCTTGAGGCTTCGTTTGGTAACGAGAACTAGGGGGGGATAAGGGCTTATCCCCCCTAGTTATACCCAAACGCAATTAAGTAGGGGTGGGAACAGTCGTTCTCGTCTTTCTGGAATAAGTTGGTATAAGACTGGAATTACTATTCCAGCCTTTTCCTGGAACCAGGCTTGTTCTCATTTGAGAATAAGCTTAATTAAATTAATATAATTTTAATTATTATTTTAACTTTTTAATTAATCTAATATTTTAATTAATTTAATTATTTTATCAACTAATTATTTAAGTATTTAGATAATTAACTAATTATTTAAGACAATTAAAATTAAAATTTTTAATATTTATAAATTTATAAATTTTAAATTTTAAATTTTATAGCTTTTAAAATTTTTAATTTTAATTTTTAATAAATTTATCATATAATTTTAATAAATTATATGATAAATTTTTTTAATAATTTTTTTTATATATAAGTAAAATATAAATTTTAATAATTTTTTTAATAAATATTTTAAATTAAATATTTAAAATCATATCAGTAAAATTTTAATCATAAATTAAAATTTTAGTTTTCTTTATTCTTCTTATTCCTCTTTAACTTACCAAACACAATTTTCTTTATACCCGGTATAACTCTTAAACCCAACCAAACAGAAATTTACACTAGTTCCTGCTAATACCATAACTTATACCTATCTCCGGTATAACTAAATTTTTCTTATCTCCGAACCAAACGCAGCCTTGGAGTTGTTGGATATTGTGATGTATATTGTGATGTATTAGTTGTTGTAGTTTATGTTTAGTTGATATTATGTCGCCTCCAATTGCAGTATTGTACTTGTCCAAATGGACAGAGAGTTTTCTGTGCATGTGACGGTTTGTTCACGTTTCGGATTTCAAGTGATGAACTCTGATAAAATATAAAAAAAAAAAAAAAAAAAAAAAATTGAATTTTAGGGCGTCACCGTATTGTAAATCTTACATACTACTAACTCAAAAATTAAAATAATTCTTTTAAATTTTTAATATAAAAAATAATATAAATACTTTATCTAAACAAGGTCTACATTTTACAACTACCAATCCAAAAATTTTAAAACATCTAATGAACATTTAGTATCAAAAAATATTAATGAGCCAAGTAAAAAAATAATGACTTTTGGATACATAAAGTACAAGATTTATATCCTATTTATAGGTGTATAGGGACCATTGCTTTTTAAAAAAATAGAGTTGTGATAAAACTTATATTAATTATTAACGAAACGCATGGATTTTGAAAAAATAATTTTTTTTGCGAAACTAATTTTAATTTAAAAAATTAATTTTTGTTAAAAAGTTGTAGAATGTTTGACTGAGTTTAGTTAGAAAATAATTTTTTAAAAATAATTTTACAAAATTATTTGATTTTTATTTTTACTATTTAAGAATAATAATTTTTTTCTGAATTTTATTTTTAATTTAATATTTGAATTTAGAATTAAATTTAAAATTTGTCCAAAAAAATTAAAATTTGATATTTTAATTTAAAATATAAATTTAAAAATTAAAAATTTAATTTCTTAATCTAAATTTAAATTTTGAATTTTAAATTTAAAATCTAAATTTGATATATAAAGCTTAAAATTTAAAATTTGAATATTTAAAATTTGAATATTTAAAATTTAAAACTTAAAATTTAAAAATTTAAAATTAAAATATGAAATTAAAATTTACAAATTTAAGTTTTAATTTTTAAAAATTTAAAATTTATAATTTGAAAATTAAAATTTATAATTCTAAAATTTAAATTTAAAATTTTTAAAATTTTAATTTAAAATTTTTAAAATTTTAATTTTATCTTAAATTTGAGATTTGAAATTTAAAATTTTGAGATTTAAATTTAATATAAAAATTTAAAATTTAGAAAGTAAAAATTTAAAAATTAAAATATAAAACATAAAATTTAAAGTTAAAATTTGATTCTAATATTAAAACAAAAAGTTAAAATTTAAGGCAAATATCAAAATCAGATTTCATAAAGTAGGTTTTAACTTCTTTAGATTTTTGCGCTTCAAAAATTAAAAAATTAGTTCTAAAAATTAGAATTAGATTCTAAAAATAAAATTATCCGGTGCCTTATTGAATCAAAAAAAAAAAAAAAAAATTAGACCAAAAAATATTTTTTAAAAAATCAAGTCAAACACCCACTAAATTATAAGATTTATATCTATATTTAAGTGTATATACGTGCTCTAATTTTTATATGGGGGATGCTAGGTGTACACTCCATAAGGGGTGTACATCCTACACCCCACACCATCTTGGGGTGGGGCTTTTTTTACTGGTTATTTCGATGTGACCAGTAAAATTCATCCCAGGATGGGGTGGGGTGTAAGATTGTACACCCCTCATGGGGTGTACACTTATATTTACCCTTTTTATATAAGGATTATAGAGGGAGCCCACAGATAGTCTAAAAAACGAAAAAAAAAAAAAAAATAATCCCTAGTGTGTGTGTGTGTCTATATATATATATATATGGGATAATTGCCTGTGTACCCCTGAAATATGAAGAAATATCTGATTTACCCCTCTTATTTTTCTCTTTCGAATATACCCCTCATACGTTCCACCGTTATTAAAAATACCCCTACCGTTTCCCTTTGTTAAGTTAACTAGGGTTAAACTAGAGTTAAATAATAATCGGAGTTAAAAACTATCAGATATACCTATTTTGCCCGGGTTTAGGGTTTAGGGTTTAGGGTTTAGGATTTTTTAGTGTTTTAGGGTTTAGGGTTTTTTAGGGTTTAGGGTTTTTTAGGGTTCTAGGGTTTAGGGTTTAGGGTTTTAGGGTTTAGGGTTTAAAATTTTTTAGGGTTTTAGGGTTTAGGGATTAGGGTTTTAGGGTTTAGCGTTTAGGGTTTTAGGGTTTAGGGGTTTAGGGTTTTAGGGGTTAGGGTTTAGGATATATTTGAAAGGGCAAAATAGTAATTACACACAGATAACGGCAGTTTCAAACGGTACACTAACAGAGTTTAACTTCATGGGTATTTTGGAAAGAAGTTGGAACGTAAGAAGGGTAGTTTTAATATTAGCCTTCTAAGAGGGGTAAATCTGAAAACAGAGAAATTTTTAGGGGTACGTAGGAAATTGCCCCTATATATATATATATATATATATATATATATATATATATATATATATATATATATATATATATATAGGCTAGAATACTATCGATAGCACCAAGTCATTGGTGTTATCAAGTTTTAGCCTTTGGATTAAAAAATGTGTGGTTAAGATGATAGTGGTCCTCTAGGGTTTACTAGGTGGTTGGTTGAATAGTAAAAATCTTAGGGGACCACTATAATCCCAACCGCATATCTTTTCATCTAACGGCAGAAAACTTGATAGCACTAATTACTTGGTGCTATCGATAGTATTCTAGCCGGACCCTATATATATATATATATATATATATATATATATATATATATATATATATATATATATATATATATATATATATATATATATGTTACTATACTACTATTAATAGCACCAAGTCATTAGTGCTATTAAGTTTTTAATTCTTAGACGAAAGAATGTACTTTTAAAAATATATAAGTTCTACTCTCTCTCTTTCTCTCTCTTTATATATAGAGAGAGATTAAGAGTGGAGTTTGTATGCTTTTAAAAGCACAAGCTCATTCATGCTTGAATTTTTTATCATTAGATTTGTATTGAAATTTATACTTTTTGTAAAGTCAACTTAAGAGAGAGAAAGCTCATTCATGCTTGTAGAGAGAGATTGAGAGTGGAGTTTGTATACTTTTAAAAGCACAAGCTCATTCATGCTTGAATTTTTTATCATTAGATTTGTATTGAAATTTATACTTCTTGTAAAGTCAACTCAAGAGAGAGAAAGAAAAAGTATAAATCACAAATTTCAATACAAATTTAATAGAAAAATATTCACAAATATAGATAGATTTGTAATTTTAAAACCATATAAACTTTATTTTATATATATATATATATATATATATATATATATATATATAGAGAGAGA
>CM054946.1:9571923-9606923 GCA_029168755.2 Tillandsia fasciculata | reverse complement strand
TAAAAAAAAAAAAAATTGTTTAAATTTAAATATATATTTAACAGTTACGTAATTAGATTTTCCTTTTGCGTGGGTACCACTGCGATTTGTACGTTGCCCTTTTTATGTGGTTTGGTCGTAAATGAGAAAGAGTACCTCGAAAAGCGAGAGATGTAGAGAGAGAGAGAGAGAGAAAAAAGAGCGGGAGATAAGAGTTAATGTACGACGACGCTGCCACAGAGAGAGAGAGAGAGAGAGAGAAAAGAAAAAAAAAAAAAAAACAAAACAAAAGGTACCGCTTTAGATACGGACACTGATATGGTGGGGCCCACATTCTATCTCGTGCGGGGGCCACGTGTTTGCACCTCCTGCCGCGTTAGCTGGACCTGCCGCGTTAGCTGGACCGGGCCCACCAACGCCGCCCTCGTGGACTCCACCCTCACACAGTCACACAACGGGTTCGTTTTTTTTTATTTTTTATTTTTTATTTTTTTTTATTTTTTATTTTTTATTTTTTTTAACGCTTCGATTGGGTACAAAAACTAGAGGATAAGGGGATATCTTTCTTTATACTCAAACAACAAAAAAATTATTTGAAACAGCTGTTCCATTAATCTCAGGATTAGAGGAGAACAACTGCTCCAAGCAGTAATTAATTTTATTTTAAATTATAAATTATTTAAATTTATAAAATTTAAATTTTATTTTATTATTTTATAAAAATTTAATTCGCTCTATTCTTTTTATTCCTCTTTAATTTACCAAACATAATTTTCTTTATACCCGGTATAACTCTTATACCCACCCAAACATAAATTAATATTAGTTGCTGCTAATATTATAATTTAGGGATAATTGCCTGTGTACCCTAGAAATATGAAGAAATATCTGATTTACCCTCTTATTTTTTTCTTTCTAATATACCCCTCATACGTTCCACCGTTATTAAAAATACCCCTACCGTTTTCCTTTGTTAAGTTAACTAGGGTTAAACTAGAGTTAAATAATAATCGGAGTTGAAAACTATCAGATATACCTATTTTGCCCCAGTTTAGGGTTTAGGGTTTAGAATTTTTTAGGGTTTTAGGGTTTAGGGTTTAGGGTTTTAGGGTTTAGAGTTTAGGATTTTTTAGGGTTTTAGGGTTTACGGTTTAGGGTTTTAGGGTTTACGGTTTAGGATTTTAGGGTTTAGGGTTTTAGGGTCTTGGGTTTATTGTTTAGGGTTTAGGGTATATTTGAAAGGGCAAAATAATAATTACACACATGTAACGGCAGTTTCAAACGGTACACTAACAGAGTTTAACTTCAGGGGTATTTTGGAAAAAAGTTGGAACGTAAAAAGGGTAGTTTTAATATTAGCCTTCTAAGAGGGGTAAATCTGAAAACAGGAAAATTTTTAGGGGTACGTAAGAAATTGCCCCTATAATTTATATCTATCTCTATATCCGAACCAAACGCAGCCTAAAAATTTTGGTTTATCTAAAAAGTGTGAATTTTTTTTTTTTAAAAAAATAATTTTATCAATCGTCTGTAATGCAAGTGGTAAAGAATTTGTTGATTGATATCTGAAATTTCGAGTTCGAATCTTAATCTATCTATTTTTATTTCAAAATAAACGAAACAGATAGAATGCTATTTTTCTCTCAAAAACAAATAATAATAATAATAATTTTTTATGATATATATTTTTTTAGATTTTTTGTTTGGTTTCAAGAAAAACTAATTGTTTTATAAAAATTAGGTTTCAAATTTCATGGAACATTATTAATGTTTTTATTTTTCTGATTTTTTTTTAAGAAATATGGAACGGTTGCTTTTTCATTAAATTTGAAAAGATGCTTTCCGAAAAAAAAAAATAAATTCCAAATTAAACTCACTAAAACTTTAAAAAAATTCATGAAAATTATTTTTTCTCAAAAACAAAATTTTTTCATTTTTTCGGAGGAACCAAATATTCCCTAAACAGGGAGTCTCACACTGAATACAAAAATCTCATGCGCACTCATTTAATTAATTAATTAATTAATTTTTATTTTTATTTTTATTTTTTTTTATTTTTTTATTTTTTTTTTTTTTTTTTTGTACCAAATCAAATTTTGCTAGTTGAATTTAATTTATCAAGCCCAAAAAAACATGCACAGGTGACCACAAAAAATACAAATGATTACATATAAAAAATTAACTAATTTATTTAATTATGTGCCTTAATTTGCATATTTTGTCCGTAATATATATTCCAGAGGTACGACCTTTTCTTATTTTGTTAGGGTGAAAAATTCCATATATATATATATATATATAATGTCATTATCTGATATGCTTCATTAGCTTGTTTAATATTATCTATTTATTCTTAATGTTTTTTCAACACGTGTCACATATTTTACTGTGTATAATAATAGAAGCATATGATGTGATGTACTAATTTTAATTACTTAATTAATTAAAATGCTCAAGATATGCAGTAGCTGGAATATATAACCAATTAAAATTCTATAACTAATTTGTTCAATTTTTATTTTTTTTTATTATTATTATTATTATTATTATTTTTTTTTTTGTACATTTTGTCAAGGTTGGAACATCTCACCATCCCTTTTGAATTGAATTATTGTTTTTATTGTCAAGCACTATGACAATTAAAATTCTATAACTATGACAATTAAAATGCTCAAGATATGCAGTAGCTGGAATATATAACCAATTAAAATTCTATAACTAATTTGTTCAATTTTTATTTTTTATTATTATTATTATTATTATTATTATTTTTTTTTGTACATTTTGTCAAGGTTGGAACATCTCACCATCCCTTTTGAATTGAATTATTGTTTTTATTGTAAAGCACTAAGACAATTAGTCAATTATTTAGTCTTACTATAAGGAAACTTATAAGTGATTGGAGAAAATAAACGAACCAATGTTTTAAGATAACGAAATGTGGACCATACATGATTTGGATGGATAACAAGCAAATATTCAAAGTTATAAATAACGCCAACATCAATGTATGTACATAATTAAACTACCTAGCATTAGTATCCAATTTTTTTTTTTTTTTTTTTTTTTTTTTTTTTTTTTTTTTTTGGGGGGGGGGAGCTTATGGAAACAAACAAAAATGTTTGCAGTGTTTTACTTGGCTTGTTCAATGTCCTACGATAGAGTTTCCCCTCCGTAGATAAGGATGACTAGTCAACAATCAATCATGTTTCACCCTGTCTATTTGAACCCTAGAGGCTTGTATATATATATATATATTATCCTTTTTCCTTTGTGCAAAATGATAATTATCACGTCAATCACAAGAGAGACAGTAGATAATTACACTGTCTGCAAGCATTGAGATGACAACTATATATATATATATATATATATATATATATAGAGAGAGAGAGAGAGAGAGAGAGAGAGAGAGAAAGAGAAAGAGTTCGGTTATTATACTATTGATAGCATCAAATATTTAGTGCTATCAAATTTTCTACTCTTAGATTAATCATTTTGATCATTTTTATCTGTTAGATTTTACTAATTTTTTCAACTATCTATTAAATTCAAGGGGCCCACTATTATCTCAACCACACATCTTTTAATCCAAGAATTAAAAACTTAATAGCACCAATAACTTGATACTATTAATAGTATTTCAGCCTAACTCTCTCTCTCTCTCTCTCTCTCTCTCTCTCTCTCTCTCTCTCTCTCTATATATATATATATATATATATATATATATATATATATATATAAAGATCTAGAGAGATATGAGCTGCAATACCATCGGAAGTAAACAGACTTTATTGTCATCTATTTATATTTGATGATAGGACTTTTGAAATGACGATCCATACTGTTAAATATGATATAAACCATTTAAATTATTTAAAAATTAAGTTTCATATTTTTTCGATATTTTTTTTATCCATCAAATAGACACAAAAATGAATAGTTGAAAATGAATATTCTTCGAAAAGTGATAATAGAAGTCTTGTAATCAAGATCGAGGGTATATATCTTATTTTAAATAGTTAAAAAAAATTTCTAACCAAAATTTAATTAATTTAAATTTTTTTACATCGTTAAACGAGCAAAAGACTGATGTCTATCAATAAAATTACAAATTTTGTAACTTTTTTTGATCATTAGGTCAATGATGACGAAAAAATTTAAAATTTAATTTTTAAATATTTTTAATAGTATAGATGATATTCAACGATACTGATAGTCGATTTGAAAACTCCATCATCGAAAACAAATGGATGGCGATAGAGCCCGTTTGCTATTGATAACATTCCAGCTCTCTCTCAATAGCAAACGGGCTTCGTTGCCACCTATTTATTTTCGATGACGAAGTATCTAAATTGACAATCGACACTGTTAAACATGATCTAAACCATTTAAATTATTAAGAAATTAAATTTTAATATTTTTTCGATATTTTTTTATTGTTCATCAAATGAGCACAAAAATAAACGGTTGAGGCACGGATCGTCCTAACGCGAACCCGCAAATCGTCGCCACGCGACCACTATGCTCCACTGAGCGAAAACTAACTAACTAGTCGTCAATCCACAATCCGAACTCTGTATCGACTCTGGCCACACAGGGCAAAGGCTAACGTGTCACCTAATCAGCTCTCTCTGGCTAAACGATACTCGTGCTCCATGAGCACCCAAACAGTTGGGCGTCCTTTGCCCCCATGCTAACTCGTAAAAATTCAGTGTGAAGCAACTTGCTTAAACACGCGTATGACTCCTGTACACCTCTCCCAACAGGGTTGAGGCACCACAAATAACTGTTCACCAACTCTGGTGACTAACACGCGAATCCTACGGTGGCAATCCTTGCCGTTACACCGATCCATCCAATCGGCGCCACAAAACTCCCGCTCAGTTGCGAGGTTTTCGAATCTCGAAACCTGTCCCGTGTCTTACCAACCCCATAATGAGGCAATTTAGCCACAATTATAGGCCACACGGTCACTACCGTTATCAGGGCGAACTCACGCCGCCAGGCCCGTAAATTTTTCTTGCCCTAACCCTTAGGACATACTTACTTGGTTCTCGCAACATAGCGATCACCATTTTCTTCGTGAATCGGTCTCTCACTGGACCTCGCTGACCACACTTTGCCCGCAAACTAGCTGACACAAGCTTATAACACCCCCTGCTGAAGGTGCGGGGTGCACTGACAAAAGCTCGGTGGCCACTGCCACCCTCTCTACTGTCGCCCCAACATGTGGCGACGCTGCATACTCATGCGTCATTTATACAAGCCTCAGCCTGCTGCGCTATCAGCCACTGGAGCCTATCTATCTGCTCCAACTGTCATGCTGACGCCACTCTTAGGCGTCGGAATCTGTCTTCCTGTCGGCAGAAAATTCCCGCCGACGGCAAGAAATCTGACCTACTGTTGGACCACTCCAACAAGTGCGGTCACCTGCTATCGCAGCTCGTATACGTCGTTTGACCCCGAGCCCTCTCGTGACTCGAGTCAAAACAGGTGCGTTTCCCCATGTGGTGTCATCGCTACTATGCACACCACAACGAAACAACCAGCCCAAACTTAGCCATTTGAGCAACACGCGGTCTATATACCGACAAAAAGGCTCGTCGACCCAATCATGCGAAAGTATAAGAGGGTACTCATTTTCATCTCCAACATTACGTTGTCGGCCGCCAACGTAATATCCGAAGAATGAAAGCTCGTTGCCCTCGATCAGTCCCAACATCCTTTTTGGGAACAACAAAACCCAATCAAGTACTTTCGCCACCGCCCACGCACTCTCTCGTGCTAATCCCTAGGGTCTCCCTAAGGTTGCTAACCACCTAGGACTATTCCTAGGCTCTGATACCACTCTAATCTGTCACGCCCCGAGTCCGCCAATTTGTACGGTTCGGGCACGCCAACAGACCCGCCAATCGGGTAAAACCTTTTTCTACCCGAAAGGAACGGTAACATCCATAATAACACAACAAGTGTATGCGGAAGCTCAATATCAGAGTACTAAAAATCACTATAAATTTAAAACTTTCATTCAATAACTAATGCGGAAATGAAAGCATACAGGAGTGAACCATAAATTAAACTTATTACATTTCCTTTACATAATTCCTCACCATACAAGGTTCACTCAAGAAATATATAGAAAGGGATACCTCTGCTAGACCCTCTAGGTCACTATGCTGCTGGGCCCTTGCCCCTGTCGTATGCCTCGCTGTCGTCTGCATCTGATCTGTCTCGACCGCTGCATCCATTCCCGAACCTGTGGGGGGGGTCACCCAAGGGGTGTGAGAACTTACGAGCGAGTTCCCAGTGGGTTCAACCACCGAGAGAGAGTGTCCTACACCACTTGGTCCAATGGAAGCAATAATAATAGTGTGCTAGGAAACTAAAATCCTCAACATCAATATGCAGCTATGCAATAATATATCACTACACTATCTGTGTACAACCATCGACCCAGCACTACTCTGTCTAGCCACACTAGGCTGCTAAGCACCAACTCGGCCACTATGCCGCTGTATACTGGGTTCAACTAACCCGGCCACCCTGGCCACTCTATTTTTCTTTATTCTTTAGATTCTGGTGCTTTAGTTCAAGTTAACCCTTGGAAATTCTTATCCAACGGGCCCGAGCCCGGTAGTCTTGCTACCATAAGATAAGATTTCTAAGGTTGCCGATAACACTCGCAAGTGTTACCCCGTCCTGCCGGGGGGACTTGTCATACGGGACACTGCCCGATAGGGTCACTGCCCAACTCTGACAAGAGTACTCTATCTACCAGTCATACGGGTCGCTGCCCGGGAGAGGGACCCTGTCCAACTCCTGACCGTTGTACGTTCGCCCCCGGAGGTACGCCCGTTTTATCTTTAATTTTCTTTCTTTTCTTTTTCTTTCTCTTTTTATTTTAGTTCTTAGCCTCTTTGCTTTTGAACACTTGCTTTCCTTTCTTATTCGAGCTTATAGCTCCCTTTTTGCCACTGGCAAATCACTTTCTCTTTCTTTGAGCATTTAGCTCCTTGCTTTCACTTTTAGCCCTTCGAAAGTACCTCGTCCGACGGGTCACTGCCCAGGGAGTCCTGCTCCACTTGACGAGTCTCAAATTCGAAGGCGCCATTTACATTTTCTTTATGCTTTTAGCCACTTTTAGCTTGCTTTTAATTTTTGCCTTTTTGCAACAATTTTTCCTCTTATCCTAGGTCTTGCCATAAGGATAACCAGAGAGTCTCCTGGACTCTTAAACATTTCTCTTTTATTTCTTTAACTCAAATTGAAGTTAAAGTTATTATCCATTTGCCCAGACACCCTATGACCTTCTAGGGTTATATTTGATCATCTCTTTAAACTGGGGATCTTATCCCACTTTTCTGATTCCTCACTGAATCCTAGAGTTAACTTAACTCTATTTTCCTGTTCCACCATTAACTTAGAGTTACACTGACTCTAATTCCATGTTCCACTGTTATCTTAGAATTACATTGACTCTACTTTTCCGTTTTCCCTTTCATATCTCCACACTTGATCCATCTTTTCCATCCTCCTGATTCCTTACTGAATCCTAGAGTCAACTTGACTCTATTTTCCTGTCTGTGAGTTTAAACTCTTCTAGCTCAACTTAGGTTCCCTTTACCTAAGTCCCATGTCATACTTGTCCTAGAGTTCCATGACTCTATGCTGACCTCTAGTTCACCTTAGGTTTCCTTTACCTAAGTTCCATGTCATACTCATCCTAGAGTTCCTTGACTCTATGTTGAACACTAGTTCTCCTTAGGTTCTCTTTACCTAAGTTCCATGTCATATACACCCTAGAGTTTTCTGACTCTATGTTGATCACTCTATCCAGTGTCCTTAGGTTATCACCTAAGACCATGCCACTCATCCTTCCTAGGATAACTCCTAAGTTGATGTCACTCGTCAAACCCCTAAACTAGGTTTTCTCCTAGTCTTACTACCAACAAGTTCTGTTCCCTTATATCACATGATTCCTAGGGTTGTACCCTAACATGATCACAGTCATCAAGTAATTACTCATTTCTACGCATGCAATTATTTTCATATCCATCATAAAAATAATATTTATCCTCTAAGTCCTTTTTGCACATGAAAATGAATTATCTCCTTTTGGCAACTGACAGTTGCATTTATCATCTGTGTCCATCTACACATACAAATTTATCCTCTATTGTGGATAAATCATAAATATCACTTTTCCTCTAAATTTCTCTACACATGCACATATATCATCTGTTATTGGCAACCAACAGTTGCTCTTTTCATCTGTGTTCCTCTAAACATGCAATCTTATTCATAATTACCTAACGCCTCTAACAGGCTACTATCATGCTTCGAATCGAAAAGCAAAGGAGCAAGGGGAGAGGTCACCCAATTTCGGCAGAATTCCCCACCTTGTAGTGTACCCAATTGCTTGTAGACACTTGCAATTGGTCTCCGCGCGATTCCACTTGTCTCCTCGAGCTTGCACGCAAAACGATGCACTTCTCTCGAGTCTGCACGCAAAACGGTGCACGTCCACCAAACCTGCACGCAAAACGATGCACGTCACTAAAAATCCACACGCAAAACGGTGTGCGTCATTTTAGTCTGCACGCAAAACGGTGCGCGTTAAATCAACCGGCACGCAAAACGGTGCACGTACCTCGAATCTGCACGCAAAACGGTGCACGTTTTTCTAACCCTGTACGAAAAACGATGTATAATATTAAAGAGTGCACGCAAAACGGTGCGCGATAAAATAATCTGCACGCAAAACGGTGCAAATTTAACTGTAAGGTTGCACGCAAAACGGTGCATATTTTTCTATTCCTGCACGAAAAATGATGTATAATATTATAAACTGCACGCAAAACGGTGCGCGATAAAATGATCTGCACGCAAAACGGTGCAAGTTTAACTGTAAGGTTGCACGCAAAACGGTGCATATTTTTCTATTCCTGCACGAAAAATGATGTAAAACGAAAATGATCTGCACGCAAAACGGTGCAAGTTTAACTGTAAGGTTGCACGCAAAACGGTGCAAATCTCTGTACGAATGAAAAAAATGCAAAAAGAAAGGTTGCACGCAAAACGCGTTCTCTGGACCGCGGTCCACGACGCCGCCCAATAGAAAACGCCACGTGGCGTTTGATTTGAATTCAAATTTGAAATCCCAGCGCCGCGGGCGCGCAACACCCGCGCGCCATGACCCGCAGCTGCGCGGGCGCCACGTGCCATGACCCGCAAGCTCGTGATCATGTTTTATCCGTTTTCGCTCCGTTTTCTGTCCATTTTTCGTCCGTTTTCGTCCAAATTTGACAGGCGGCTTCGTTTCAGCTTAATTTATCACAGAAAAATTTAAATTTTCAGTTTGGCCATTTCTGGGCCACCAAAGCCCGCTGTATCCAGAATCATTGGCGGACCCCGTTCTCGCAATCCGGGTATCCGATCAACGCGAAATTTTTACTGTGACCTTAAAACATAATTACAAAGCTCCCGTAATTTTCTCAGAATTTTTCGACACTGTTGGCGGAGCCCGTTCTCACTATCCGGCCTCCGATCAACGCGAAACTTTTTCTGTGGCCTTAAAACATATTTACGGGGCTCCCGTAATTTTCTCGGAATTTTCTGACACTGTGAATTTTTCACTAAAAATCTGGGCCCCCTTTCTCAAATAAATTTTTAGATCTCTCCATTTTAACCCGATTTGGGCCCAACTCGCGTCCACATATTCTTTACTTCCCTAACTTTCATAACACTAGTATTTCATACCACCTTTATTTACATTTATTTATGTGCCGAAAATCCGGTACTTTACATTCTACCCCCCTTAAAATAAGTTTCGTCCTCGAAACTTGAATCACATCTCGACTCCTACTTGATCGAGAAGAGGGATTACGCCCCTAAACGCTGGGCTCACCAAAACTACACGAGCAACTCATTCGTGGATCCCTATCTCAACCAGGGAAACTCAGACCTGGTGTCTGGCCACTTTCACCAAGTAGGTGAAAGACACAGTTGAGCACTTGCTCTCTCAATTGCCACGAATGACCCAGTCTTTTTTGCGAAATTTCACTTTAATTTCGCCATCATCTTTTCACAACGAGGTTGCATCTGCAACCAATTACATTTACCGCATTTTTCGGTCGCTCCGCTGCCTAATGTGGAGGGCAAAGGCCAATCCACGAGTCCTCAACTATCACACACGCTACTAGCGCTCTAAGTCCACGGGTTATCAGCTAACCCGATATCTCGGACTACTAATAGGTTCACAGACCACGGTCCAATAGGGGCCTATAGCCCAACTAGTCCAACACTGTACAATGGCTCTCACTAGCACACAGACCCAATCGTCATACGGGTAGATCCTCACTTAGGATTACTACACCAACACTCCCACTAGGAGCTACAGTACCTCAATCATCACTAGCTCTACGGCCTGGTCATATCACACTCTCAGTGTACTAACAGCCTCAAGGCTCACACGTGGCATTCCACGTCCCCGGGTCATCGCTCGGACTACCGTCCCGACCAAATCTCTATCATGCCCCGCCATCAGGTCTCGGGCCGCTGTCTCTCACAGCTGACTGCGCCTGCCCACTGGGCTACAGGCCCACAGTCCACAAACATGGTCCAGGCACGGATCGTCCTAAGCGAACCCGCAAATCGTCGCCACGCGACCACTATGCTCCACTGAGCAAAACAACTAACTAGTCGTCAATCCACGACCCAAACTCTCTATCAACTCTGGCCACACTGGGCAAAGGCTAATACGCCACCTAATCAGCTCTCTCTGGCTAAACGATACTCGTGCTCCATGAGCACCCAAACAGTTGGGCGTCCTACGCCCCCACGCTAACTCGTAAAAATCCAGTGTCAAGCAACTTGCTTAAACACGCGCATGACTCCTGTACACCTCTCCCAACTGGGTTGAGGCACCAAAAATAGCTGTTCACCAACTCTGGTGACTAACACGCGAAACCTACGGTGGCAATCCTTGCCGTTACACCGATCCATCCAATCGGCGCCACAAAACTCCCGCTCACTTGCGAGGTTTTCGAATCTCGAAACCTGTCCCGGGTCTTACCAACCCCACAATGCGGCAATTTAGCCACAAATTATAGGCCACACGGTCACTACCGTCATCAGGGCGAACTCACGCCGCCAGGCCCGTAAATCTTTCTTGCCCTAATCCCTTAGGACATACTTACTTGGTTCTCGCAACATAGCGATCACCATTTTCTTCGTGAGTCGGTCTCTCACTGGACCCTGCTGACCACACTTTGCCGGCAAACTAGCTGACACAAGCTTATAACACCCCCCGCTGAAGGTGCGGGGTGCACTGACAAAAGCTCGGCGGCCACTGCCACCCTCTCTACTGTCGCCCCAACATGCGGCGACGCCGTATACTCATGCGTCATTTATGCAGCCTCAGCCTGCTGCGCTATCAGCCACTGGAGCCTATCTATCTGCTCCAACTGTCATGCTGACGCCACTCTTAGGCGTCGGAATCTGTCTTCCTGTCGGCGAAAAATTTCCGCCGACGGCAAGAAATCTGACCTACTGTTGGACCACTCCAACAAGTGCGGTCACCTGCTATCGCAGCTCGTATACCTCGTTTGACCCCGAGCCCTCTCGTGACTCGAGTCAAAACAGGTGCGTTTCCCTATGTGGTGTCATCGCTAATATGCACACCACAACGAAACAACCAGCCCAAACTTAGCCATTTGAGCAACGCGCAGTCTATATACCGACAAAAAGGCTCGTCGACCCAATCATGCGAAAGTATAAGAGGGTACTCCTTTTCATCTCCAACATTACGTTGTCGGCCGCCAACGTAATATCCGAAGAATGAAAGCTCGTTGCCCTCGATCAGTCCCAACATCCTTTTTGGGAACAACAAAACCAATCAAGTACTTTCGCCCAAAATCCACGCACTCTCTCGTGCTAATCCCTAGGGTCTCCCTAAGGTTGCTAACCACCTAGGACTATTCCTAGGCTCTGATACCACTCTAATCTGTCACGCCCCGAGTCCGCCAATTTGTACGGTTCGGGCACGCCAACAGACCCGCCAATCGGGTAAAACCTTTTTCTACCCGAAAGGAACGGTAACATCCATAATAACACAACAAGTGTATGCGGAAGCTCAATATCAGAGTACTAAAAATCACTATAAATTTAAAACTTTCATTCAATAACTAATGCGGAAATGAAAGCATACAGGAGTGAACCATAAATTAAACTTATTACATTTCCTTTACATAATTCCTCACCATACAAGGTTCACTCAAGAAATATATAGAAAGGGATACCTCTGCTAGACCCTCTAGGTCACTATGCTGCTGGGCCCTTGCCCCTGTCGTATGCCTCGCTGTCGTCTGCATCTGATCTGTCTCGACCGCTGCATCCATTCCCGAACCTGTGGGGGGGGTCACCCAAGGGGTGTGAGAACTTACGAGCGAGTTCCCAGTGGGTTCAACCACCGAGAGAAAGTGTCCTACACCACTTGGTCCAATGGAAGCAATAATAATAGTGTGCTAGGAAACTAAAATCCTCAACATCAATATGCAGCTATGCAATAATATATCACTACACTATCTGTGTACAACCATCGACCCAGCACTACTCTGTCTAGCCACACTAGGCTGCTAAGCACCAACTCGGCCACTATGCCGCTGTATACTGGGTTCAACTAACCCGGCCACCCTGGCCACTCTATTTTTCTTTATTCTTTAGATTCTGGTGCTTTAGTTCAAGTTAACCCTTGGAAATTCTTATCCAACGGGCCCGAGCCCGGTAGTCTTGCTACCATAAGATAAGATTTCTAAGGTTGCCGATAACACTCGCAAGTGTTACCCCGTCCTGCCGGGGGGACTTGTCATACGGGACACTGCCCGATAGGGTCACTGCCCAACTCTGACAAGAGTACTCTATCTACCAGTCATACGGGTCGCTGCCCGGGAGAGGGACCCTGTCCAACTCCTGACCGTTGTACGTTCGCCCCCGGAGGTACGCCCGTTTTATCTTTAATTTTCTTTCTTTTCTTTTTCTTTCTCTTTTTATTTTAGTTCTTAGCCTCTTTGCTTTTGAACACTTGCTTTCCTTTCTTATTCGAGCTTATAGCTCCCTTTTTGCCACTGGCAAATCACTTTCTCTTTTCTTTGAGCATTTAGCTCCTTGCTTTCACTTTTAGCCCTTCGAAAGTACCTCGTCCGACGGGTCACTGCCCAGGGAGTCCTGCTCCACTTGACGAGTCTCAAATTCGAAGGCGCCATTTACATTTTCTTTATGCTTTTAGCCACTTTTAGCTTGCTTTTAATCTTTGCCTTTTTGCAACAATTTTTCCTCTTATCCTAGGTCTTGCCATAAGGATAACTAGAGAGTCTCCTGGACTCTTAAACATTTCTCTTTTATTTCTTTAACTCAAATTGAAGTTAAAGTTATTATCCATTTGCCCAGACACCCTATGACCTTCTAGGGTTATATTTGATCAACTCTTTAACCTTGGGATCTTATCCCACTTTTCTGATTCCTCACTGAATCCTAGAGTTAACTTAACTCTATTTTCCTGTTCCACTATTAACTTAGAGTTACACTGACTCTAATTCCATGTTCCACTGTTATCTTAGAATTACATTGACTCTACTTTTCTGTTTTCCCTTTCATATCTCCACACTTGATCCACCTTTTCCATCCTCCTGATTCCTTACTGAATCCTAGAGTCAACTTGACTCTATTTTCCTGTCTGTGAGTTTAAACTCTTCTAGCTCAACTTAGGTTCCCTTTACCTAAGTCCCATGTCATACTTGTCCTAGAGTTCCATGACTCTATGCTGACCTCTAGTTCACCTTAGGTTTCCTTTACCTAAGTTCCATGTCATACTCATCCTAGAGTTCCTTGACTCTATGTTGAACACTAGTTCTCCTTAGGTTCTCTTTACCTAAGTTCCATGTCATATACACCCTAGAGTTTTCTGACTCTATGTTGATCACTCTATCCAGTGTCCTTAGGTTATCACCTAAGACCATGCCACTCATCCTTCCTAGGATAACTCCTAAGTTGATGTCACTCGTCAAACCCCTAAACTAGGTTTTCTCCTAGTCTTACTACCAACAAGTTCTGTTCCCTTATATCACATGATTCCTAGGGTTGTACCCTAACATGATCACAGTCATCAAGTAATTACTCATTTCTACGCATGCAATTATTTTCATATCCATCATAAAAATAATATTTATCCTCTAAGTCCTTTTTGCACATGAAAATGAATTATCTCCTTTTGGCAACTGACAGTTGCATTTATCATCTGTGTCCATCTACACATACAAATTTATCCCCTATTGTGGATAAATCATAAATATCACTTTTCCTCTAAATTTCTCTACACATGCACATATATCATCTGTTATTGGCAACCAACAGTTGCTCTTTTCATCTGTGTTCCTCTAAACATGCAATCTTATTCATAATTACCTAACGCCTCTAACAGGCTACTATCATGCTTCGAATCGAAAAGCAAAGGAGCAAGGGGAGAGGTCACCCAATTTCGGCAGAATTCCCCACCTTGTAGTGTACCCAATTGCTTGTAGACACTTGCAATTGGTCTCCGCGCGATTCCACTTGTCTCCTCGAGCTTGCACGCAAAACGATGCACTTCTCTCGAGTCTGCACGCAAAACGGTGCACGTCCACCAAACCTGCACGCAAAACGATGCACGTCACTAAAAACCCACACGCAAAACGGTGTGCGTCATTTTAGTCTGCACGCAAAACGGTGCGCGTTAAATCAACCGGCACGCAAAACGGTGCATGTACCTCGAATCTGCACGCAAAACGGTGCACGTTTTTCTAACCCTGTACGAAAAACGATGTATAATATTAAAGAGTGCACGTAAAACGGTGCGCGATAAAATGATCTGCACGCAAAACGGTGCAAATTTAACTATAAGGTTGCACGCAAAACGGTGCATATTTTTCTATTCCTGCACGAAAAATGATGTATAATATTATAAACTGCACGCAAAACGGTGCGCGATAAAATGATCTGCACGCAAAACGGTGCAAGTTTAACTGTAAGGTTGCACGCAAAACGGTGCATATTTTTCTATTCCTGCACGAAAAATGATGTATAATATTATAAACTGCACGCAAAACGGTGCGCGATAAAATGATCTGCACGCAAAACGGTGCAAGTTTAACTGTAAGGTTGCACGCAAAACGGTGCATATTTTTCTATCTCTGTACGAAAAACGATGTATAATATTATAAACTGCATGTAAAACCGTGCACAACAACTCAATCTGTGCGTAAAACGGAGCACGTACCTCGGATTGTCACGCAAAACGAGGCGCGCCAAAATTGTCCCCGACAGTCTGCGCAACAAAACGGCGCAGTATAACTCGATTCCTAACACGCAACACGATAATAGGGTCAAATCCAAACCCAAAAAGATGCCTAAAACTGTGCTAAAAATACCGTAAAAACGACGAACGGGGCCTACCTCGTCACCGTCGTGCCGCCCAACTGATTTTGGAGCGCTTCGTGCGCTTCACGAGGTCCACGGCGCGTCGCAAAAACCCCCAAAATCTCCTGCCTCTCCCTCTCTCTCTCTCTCTCTCTCTCTCTCTCTACTGCTCGGGTGGAGAGCAAAAATGAGAAAAGAGAAGCTGCGCGGGGAAGAAGGAAGAAAGAAGAAGAAAAGAAGAAGAAAAGAGGAAGAAAGGGTTCTGTGGACCCGGTCCATGACGCCGCCCAATAGAAAACCGACACGTGGCGGTTTGAATTTGAATTTCAAATTTGAAATCCCAGCCGCGCGCGGGCGCAACACCCGCGCGCCATGACCCGCAGCTGGGTGCTGCCACGTGGCACCCCAAGCGTGATCATGTTTTATCCGTTTTCACTCCGTTTTCTGTCCATTTTTCGTCCGTTTTCGTCCAAATTTGACAGGCGGCTTCGTTTTAGCTTAATTTATCACAGAAAAATTTAAATTTTCAGTTTGGCCCATTTCTGGGTCACCAAAGCCCCGCTGTGTCCAGAATCATTAGCGGACCCCGTTCTCGCAATCCGGGTATCCGATCCACGCGAAATTTTTACTGAGACCTTAAAACATAATTACAAAGCTCCCGTAATTTTCTCAGAATTTTTCGACACTGTTGGCGGAGCCCGTTCTCACTATCCGGCCTCCGATCAACGCGAAACTTTTTCTGTGATCTTAAAACATATTTACGGGGCTCCCGTAATTTTCTCAGAATTTTCTGACATTGTGAATTTTTTACTAAAAATTTGGGCCCCCTTTCTCAAATAAATTTTTAGATCTCTCCATTTTAACCCGATTTGGGCCCAACTCGCGTCCACATATTCTTTACTTCCCTAACTTTCATAACACTAGTATTTCATACCACCTTTATTTACATTTATTTATGTGCCGAAAATCCGGTACTTTACATCTCTAACTCACTAACAGGGACCACTCGAACAGTTGGGACCGCTGTCAACCCAACGGCTCCCTAAAAAGAACATCAACTCCACATGTAAACTCACTAGCTGGGTATACTCCACAGCCAACAACAATGAAGGGTCCGGGAACCCAGAAAGACTATAACCTACAACCCAAATCAAATAAGAACAGGCTCTAGGCATAGCCTTTCATTGTTCTCGACCCAAAGAAAAAGGCGGCCCTTAAAACCCAGACCACTCGAATCCTCTCGAGTGGGAAAGTTTACAGGAAAAAATGTGACATTTATTACTGAAAACTATTTTTCACTCAAACCCACGCGGGGTGAGGACTAAAAGTAGTTCCTTTTTGAAAAATCATTTTGATTTGAGGAAAACCTATTTTTTAATAATTTTTAGTTCTTTTAGGAAAAACAGTTAGAAAACAAGTTTTTATACCCAAACCCCGAAGGGCTAATGCCTTCGTCCAATCAGACAAGAACAGACTCCGGCGACCCTTCGATGTTTGGAAGAAAATATTGGTTGACTAAAATTATGTGTGTGTCCAAAAAGGTTCTAGGTTCAAGGTCCTGCTATGACTGGTATACTACTGCCACTAATACTGTGGCGACACATAACTAGAGAAACAAGACATCCCGGAACCACCGTTCACCCAAACGGCTCCCGCCACAGATAAAAGACCAGCTACATCTACCAGACTCCACTCTACTTCCAAGCACGAGTGTAACATGCATCCCACACTAACCATAAATCCCGACCACTCGGCCCACTACTCAGGCGAGGAGAAATCCTAAGTCCAGGAATAGAGTATAACGTGTGGATGTCTAAAGCATAAATAAACCTAGTCCAAATTGGAGTTTTCTACTAGTCAGGTTAAACATGTAGCATATGACGGGGTGCTAGGTCAAGTTCCAAAGATAGCATTTGATTGAACATATTTAGGAAGCAATAAAGCAATATGATCATCATAGCAACACAAAGAATATCAATTCTCTCCTTCTAGCATGATTCCTAATACATCTCACAATCATGCATGATTCCTACAATATAGAATTACTGATCAGTCTGCCAGTTTTGAAGACGAAGTAACCCACCTGGAAGTGCAAAGCTGTCCAAAGTCCAAGAAGCTGAAACTACACGGGAATAATCTTCCAATTTCCACAATTCCAACGGGTCCAGAAACACTCAAAAACTCCTCCTGGGTACAAAGATATAGTCCAAAGTTACAAACAACACAAATTTTCCAAGTGTACAATCTGCTGAAAATTCAGTCCCAAAGAAGCTTAATTATCACCTGCGAGATAAATTCAAAAAATTCCAATAGAAATACGACGGCAATCCTCGCGAAGCGTAGATGTCGATCAAGTCCTTACACATCGAAATTCGATGCCCGAGTGCTGAGATAAAAATCCGACAAACCTCCGCTATCCAGAAAAACCACCAGCAGAAAAGGGGTTCAAATATGCCTCGTAAACCGTGCCAAGAACTCAGAATTAAGCAAGGTCATCACACAGAAATCGAAGGTCTACCTCTCGTAAAACCGATGCCAAAAAAATCGTCCAAAAATTCCTTCGGGGTAGCTCTAGGGGCCTCGTGGACCGAAATGCAACGAAAAAGGCCTCCGATGAAGGAATGTCGCAGTGCGCCGAATCGCAGAAATCGCCGATGTCGAGATCTCCAAAAATTTCGAAACTCCTTCGAGAGATGGGGAACAAGAAGAGAATCAACTTTGCTTAAGGGCTCTATCGCAGGGGAGCTCGGGAAGAGTCCGAAAATGCGGCCAAAGGGGGGTATTTATAGTCTCAACTGAATAATTCACTTAATTCCATCCATGTCCCTGGTTTCGGGAGCCCGAAATATTTCGGGTTGATACAGTAACCCAAAGCGTACCCCAAACCATCAGCGCCCGAATAGTCCACAATGCGCCACGTAGCCCTACACAGCGGACAGCGGCGCCAGCCACCCCGGCTGCGCCGCGTGGCACCCCCCGCGCCTGCCCCGCGCACGTCGCCCGGCTGCCCCGCGCGTACGGCGCGTACAGCCACCAGCCCGCCGTGCCGCGTGGACCACGCGCTCGTGCGCCCGCCACTCCGGGGCCGCCACGTGTCCCCGTATCGGCCCATGCACCCAACCGCTCGCCTCCGTGGACCGCGCCTATTGCGCCGGCCAACCGGGAACCGCCACGCGTCCAACCTCCGGTGCACGCCTCGCCCGTGGACCGGCCGGCCTGCGCCTCTGCCCAGCTGCTGCCCGCGGCCGCTCCGCCGCCTGCCCGCTGCCGCCGGCCGATGGAACAATACCCTAATGCCTCGAAATCCGTGCTAGGGCACTCGGGCTCCGAAAAATGCAAGTAAATAGTCCATTTTCATCGTTTTCGCGTGCTAAATCCAAATCCGATGTCCGTTTTGCCGAATTCCACTTCTAAAATTTGTCGAAGGCTTCCAAATAAGTGTTCTTAACCCAAATTTCGCGCCGAGTCTATTTTTTGAGTTCGATACGCGCACAAACACCTCCAACACATGCAAAGAGCCTCTAGAAGTTGCTGATCACACTGCAAGTGCTCTGCGGAGATCCGGGTCATCACAATGAAGGCCTTCGTACTCCTAAATCGTTTTCCATGATGGAACTATCAAATTAATGATCGGTTTTAAAAATCATTTTCGATGATGGAACTATCAAATCAACGATCAGTTTTGTTAAATTTGATCTAGCGTATTTGAAATATTTAGAAAATTAATTTTGTGATTGTTTGTTATCATTTACCTTGGGATCTAGAGGGTTCAAAATCAGTATTTTTTTATGATTGATATGTGATGTTTACATATTTAACTGTGTAGAAATTTTTAAATCAGATGAAATTTTGATAGAAACTTTTTTATACTATTTATAGTAAAATAAATATCTCTGATCGAAAATTTTAGTTTTAAGTATATCATAATTTTTTTGAAAGATTTTTATATTTAGCTGTTCATGCTTAGTCTTTTCGATCATTAGGTAAATGATAACGAAAATTATAAAATTTATTTTCTAGATACTTTGAATTTACTAGATTATGTTTAATGGCGTTGATCGTTAATTTGGAAGATCCATCATCGAAAACGGCTTGGGAGCATTGAGAGCTCCATGCTCCTAATAGCACACCAGTTCTCCTCTCTCTCTCTCTCTCTCTCTCTCTCTCTCTCTCTCTCTCTCTCTCTCTCTCTATATCTATATATATATATATATATATATATATATGAGAGAGAGAGAGAGAGAGAGAGGAGAGAGATAGAGGATGAGATGAGAGATGGAGAGGAGAGATGAGGATGAGAGAGAGAGAGAGAGAGAGAGAGAGCGCTGGAGAGAGAGAGAGGAGAGCGCTTAAAATACACAGTACAAAGTCATTGGTGCTATTAAGTTTTTAACACTTGGATTAAAAAATGTGTGGTTGAGATGATAGTGGGTCACTTGGGTTTAATAGATGGTTGAGAAAATAGTAAAATTTAACGGGTGAAAATGATCAAAGAAGTTGATCTAAGGGTAGAAAACTTGATAGCACCAATAATTTCGTACTATTAATAGTATAGTAGCCGGACTCTATATATAGAGCTAGGCTGGAATACTATTTAATAGTACCAAGTCATTGGTGCTATTAAGTTTTTAACCCTTAGATTAAAAAATGTGTGGTTGAGATGATAGTGAGTCCCTTTCAAGTCGTTTTTAATGTTGGGATTTCAGAATGGACGATCGGCTTTATTAGACTTGATCTAGAATATTGGAAAACTATCGGTATCAAACGGGTTCCGTTACAACCAATTTATTTTTAATAATAGATATTCCAAATTGGTGATCGATACCGATGAATATGATTTAAATTATTTAAATTATCTAAAAATCAAATTTTGTACTTTTGCGATAGTCCATCAAGCAGATACAAAAATAAACGGTTGAAATTGAATTTCCTTCAAAAAGTGATGATAGGAGTCTTGTAATCAATATCGAGAGTATAGATTTTGTTTTAAATAGTTTAAAAAATTTTAACAAAAATTTAATCGATTTAGATTTTTTTATACCGTTAAATGAAAAAATGACTTACATCTATCATTAAAATTATAAATTTTGCAAGCTCTTGATATTTAGATTAATGATATCGAAAATGTTTAAAATTTGATTTCTAAATACTTTATGTGGTCTAAATCATATTCAACGATACCGATCGTCGATTCGATGACTCTATTATCGAAAAAAGATTGATAGCAATGGAGCTCATTGACAATCGATAGTATTCCAACCCAACTCTCTCTCTCTCTCTCTCTCTCTCTCTCTCTCTCTCTCTCTATATATATATATATATATATATATATATATATATATATATATATATATATATATATATATATATATATTATTGTTGGAAAAATTCGGTACTCGTCCCGGTACCAGATTCTCTGAATCTGCAACCCGCTTCGATACCGCAATCTGCTCTGGTACCGCCTAGAGTTGGGATTCCGCAGCGAAAATGTCAAATCGAATTTTTACCAAAAAATCCGTCTCCTCAACAAAACTGGAACCAATACAACCACAAAGAGAAGAAAAACCAATACGAAGAAATATGCGGGTGAAATAAGATTCATTAACCAAGAAAAGAATTACACCCACTCCTCTTTTCTTCTACAATAGAGTAGTTTCAACCCGAGCCATTCTCCTGAATCTCTCTCACCCTTCTCTCGTCTTCTATAAACCTAGAAGACTATGGGTGTGGCTAAATCCTAACCCCCACCACCTCCATGGGTGTTACTACCATCGTGGGTGTGGATACCACTATATGGGTGTGGCTAAATCCTAACCCCCACCACCTCCATGAGTATTACAACCACCGTGGGTATATCTACCTTAACATCATCTTAAAATAATAACACATATGCTATATTTATAACTTACATCAAAAGTTATTCAAATCCTAATCTAAATAGATTTTTATTCTAAGTAATATTTAAATCTTAACAAATTTATCTCTTTAATATTTAAATATTAATCTTAATCCAACTAGATTTCAACTACAAATATAATCAAATCCTAACAATTATCATAAAGAATTAAAATATATTTTTTCAGATCAATTTGGAATTCTTATTCAGCTATAAAATAAACAGATAGACGAAATTGATATAGAATATTTAGTACATATACATAGTTATTATTATTATTATTATTTTTCTAATAGTACCATTTGTACTCTCTTTACATGAATTGTTTTTGGACCAAACATGTCCACAACATTGTTCAAAGAATAGAGGTTTTTATGGGTGATTGGAAGGAAGAGTTGGAGGGGGTTTGATTCCTTGTTAACTTCATATGATACAAAGGACAACAAGCCACTGTCCACTCCAACTCCTATCACACCCTCTTTTTTTTTTTTTTTTCTTATAATGTAAGTATCTTACTAAGGAGTGATATGCTATTTGTATATTCAAAAAATATGTTAATTTTATACTTTTTTTTATTTTAGAACTTATATTGAATAATTTCTGTATCATAATTTTTTTATATTAAAATATAAAAAAAAAAAAAATCAAACTCTAAAATATATGAAGGGATATAAGATTTACACTCAATCCTTAAATTTACATATAATTTTTTTTCGAGCGAAAATGTTTGGCCTGACACGGCAATATAAATTATAAGCAACACTACACCAGCCTTGGAAATTAAGATGTATATATGTGGAAGGTGCTTGTAAGCATTGTTTTATTAGTTAGCACCTCTCTTTTGAGTATTACATATTTTATCTCATATCAGTTTCATCACACCATCCTCTTTTATTATTCATCACAGTTTCAAAGATACATATCTTCTGATTCCTCCTAAATTATGATACTTCACATGTGATGGATAAGCTTATCCATGCATGAACCAATTATTGTCCCATTGTCCCAATGTGTGTATATATATCAATAGAGAGAGAGAGAGAGAGAGAGAGACCTAGAATACTATTAATGGTGGAAAAATATTGGCTATTATCAACTTTTTATTCTTTGGATTCATAATAGTAATTCCATCCGAGTCTAAATTTTAGAAATTCAATAATAAAAAATTTGATAGTAACGATATATAGAGATACTAAAATACTATAAATAATAACAAAATGGTTGCTACTACCGACCTTTTACCCTTGAATCAATATGGTCAAGGATTTAGTCATGAATGCTTTGGGTTTAGTGGGGGTAAAAACAAAGATAAACACAAAGCCAATTATACTCTCAAAAATTTACTTATATATATACAGTGCAATGCTATTTGGTACATCTTATTCATCTAGCGGCCAATTTTGTTCATTCTAATCTTATCAAGCTTTTTTTTTTTCTTAATATTAAATATTTAAAAAAAGTGTCTAAACCCCAACATGGGAGGATATGAAATTTACACAAAGCTTCTCCATGTATGTACAAATAGTATTTCTCTTATACACATGCATGTATATTATCATGCTATAATTAAGCGTACGTGCAATTAATTAATCTCCCTCTCCCAAACTTTCCCTTGTTTCTTATATGTATATGCAGTGGTCCAATAAAGCACATGCAACTAAAAAACATGGAAACTGTTCAAATCCCCTCTACACATATGACCTGTTATTTAGGTACAAATTAATTTTATTCTGCGTAGAGCGTGACATGGGGACTTTTATACCAAACAGCATGATGCTGTCCCCAATAATATACATCTATATATCTTTTGATCAGATCATTTGAGTTGTGGGCCTAATATGTGTGCTTAATTTTGTATTGCATCAAAGTGACCTTTCTCCTAGATGGTAACAGATTTGTTGGATTAGCTAGTTTTATGTAAGTTTAAGATATTATATCCAAAAGCATGATAATAATAGAACTGAGTCGGGTCAAGTCGGATCAGATTGGATTGATAACACTGTTACGTAACTTGTACAAACTAAATTAAGTTATAGAATTTGATTACAGAAAAGAATTTAACAAAAAAAACTTTGAAGCGTGACATGACAGATAGCGAGTCGGGACGTTATATTTTGTAGCAGAGCCGATTCACCAGCCGGAAGAATAAAATGAATATCACATCGTTTAGTGATTTTGGGGCTGTGTGTGTGATTGGACTAATAAGAATGTCAGGATCTAAATAGGGGAGTTAATACTCCCACATTGGATGAGAATAAAATTATAATTAATATATAAAGGCTATAGACTATAGAAATAATACTGGCGATTTGAGTCAACGAATTATTATTGCTACCAAGTTGGGCCGTTAAAATTGCAATAATTTTAAAAATTCAAACCGAAAATTATAACATATTAAAGTTTGAGAACAAAAATGTCACCAGTCTCATAGTTTGAGGACCAACTGTTTAATTTACCCTTTTTATATATACTAGCCAAACATATTTTCTGTGTGCTTTAAGATTTGAGTAAAAAAAAATAAATAATCAACATTTTATGAAATTATTTTATTGACTTTTGTTTGTGGCCCACAAGAGATGTGGAGTGGGATTTGATTATCTACCTTCGCCCAGAAAGGCCCAAAATATTTTTGGCCCAATTTTATTTTTGGGCCTGATTTCACACACGTGAATGCCCAGAGCCACTAAGGGGGTGTTTGGTAGGGGTGGCAATCCAGCTCGCTGTTCGTGAGCCAACTCGTGTTCGGCTCGAAATGAGCTCGAGATCGAATCGCTCGTTTAGTAACGAGCCGAACACGAGCCGAATTTTTCAGCTCGTTTAATAAACGAGCCGAACACGAGCTGGGGTCAGCTCGCTCGTGTTCGGCTCGATAATGGCTCGAATATATATATATATATATATATATATATATATATATATATATATATATTACTATTTAGATTTTAAGCTATTAATTTTTTATAAATTTTATTTTTTAATTTTTTTTCAGGTTTATATCTAATAATAGGAATGAAAATCAAACTTGTTGTTCGCGAGCCAGCTCGAGCCGAACACGAGCCGAATTTTTCAGCTCGATATTTAAACAAGCCAGCTCATGTTCGGCTCGTTTATTAAACGAGCCGAACACGAACCGACCCCAGCTCGCTTGTGTTCGGCTCGTTGACACCCCTAGTGTTTGGTTTCCTACAAAATATCTCATAAAATAGTTTTGGTCCATTTAGTTCTCAGATAAAGTAGTTCTCATCAAAACAAAATACTTCACAAATATAGTTTCGAAGAATAAGCAATAGAACAAAAATTTCGCTGTTGTGTCACTCACAAATGCATGTATACTGCTTAACCGACTTGATACAAATGTCACTACAATAAAATTAGGTTATACTGACACTTTTAATTATTTTTAAAATCTGAAAAAAGTACCGCTGATAAAAATATCGACACTTATTATTAGTATCGCTATATGTGTAGTCGCTAGGATATATAGAGACACTTTATTATAATGTGTCTCAAAAATATATCCTTATAATCTAATTTTGAATATAGATGAAATATAAATAGAACACTTGAAAAAAAATATCATAAAAATGTGTCCCTATAATCTAATTTTGTTGTAGTTTGTATCTATTGTCTCTCCAATTACATGCCATCTCTAATTACAACATGTCTACAACTGTAAAGATGGACCATCATCAAATGATGATGATGAAGAGGAGGAGGTTGCTAGCTAGGTTGGATGCAGCTGTAAATACAATATAGTTAAAATTACAATAGTTGCAATTATACATAGTTTGTTTGCTTCTGTATAGATGTATCTGTTACATTTGCATTTTTTCTGTTTGGTAATGTAAAGCTGATAGTTATATTTGTAATTTTTTGTCATCTCTTCAGATAGAATGGTGAGATTATCTCTACTATACATAAAATAATTATATAATTTTATTAATTATTTAAATTTATTATATATAAATAAATAAGTGAATATGTATAATATTTTTATATTTTTCAATAAATTTTTCATTTATCAATCGGCACAATTTAAAAATTTTAATCTATTTAATTTTAATATAAAATCAAACTTAAAAAATTTATTACGATTCTCTTTTTTTTTTTAATCAAATTTAATAATTATAATTTATTAAAACTTATTAAGTTAACATATACCATCACATTTTATGAAAATTTAGGACTAAAACTATTTTTTATATTTTAAATAAAAAAATTAAAAAATATTCAATATATAGAGTACGACTGATATGCTTTTATTAGTACGGAGCCCTCCGTGCTTATAAGTCATTTTCAATGTTGGAACTTCTGAATCGACGATAGTCCCCGTTAGATTTGATCTAAAATATTTGAAGAATCAAGAAAAATAAATTTCACGATTTTGCGATATTATTTGCTTAGTAATTGAAAAGGCTCAAAATCAACAGCTAAAAATAGAAATCTTATAAAATGTGATGATATGACACTAAAATTTTAGATCAAATAGATTGATCTTGTTTTATATATTATAAAAAAAAATTTATCAAAAATTTACATGATTTGAATATTTTTACACAGTTAAACTTGCAAACGACTCACCACGATCATTAATATTGTTGATTTTAAACTACTTCAATCACTAGGCAAATAATATCGAAAAATAGTAAAATTTATTTTATAGATATTTCAAATATTCTAAATCAACTCTAATAGGAGCCAATCATCGATTTGCAAGTTCCAACATCGAAAACGACTTATAAACCATACCAACCTAACTCCTAATATATATATATATATATATATATATATATATATATATATATATATATATATATATATATGAGCAATGCTATATGTACACTCCAAAAAGGGTGTACATCCAATACCCCACCCATCTAAGAGTGGAGTGTTTTTTAAGGGCCACTTCACAATTTGTGAAGTCATCCCTCACCACACCCCACCCATTGTGAAGTGATCCCTCACCACACACCACCCAGTGGAACCTAGCTGAAAGCCAGCTAGAGTGGGTTCGGATGCCGGAGTTTGATGCCGTGATGGACAACCGAGCGTCGTATTTTGGGCAATCGAGAGCAGTTTGGTTTCGGATCTCGAATTCAGCTAAACTGATGACGAGCCGAGTGATACAACCGAGATGTCTCAACCGAGCCAAGTGATTACTATAGCACGGACAACCTCAGGCATGGTAGCATTGGGTGATCAGCCAAGCAGAGTTAAGTCGAGAGAGTAATCAACCGAGTGGTCATTATAGCTGTATCAACCGATGGGAGTGGCAAAGTCGTTGGGAACTGTGCTGTGGCAGACTGGTACTATAGAATGAGTAGATTCTGGAAAATTGTTTGGACTTTGACCAATGTCAGGATGGCAGATAACAGTCGACGGGGTTTGACTTTTGCACTGTAGTTGTCCCTATTTATGGCACTGCATCATCTGAGGGATAGCTTTCTCTTGCTTCACGCAAGAGACCTTCGAACTTCTTCTTCCCTGTGGTGGAGATTGCTGGTCGTGCAACTGAGGTGAGGTGGACCTTGAGCAGGAGATTGTTGAACCCGAAGTTGGACTCATACCTCCTTTCTTCCATCCAAGGTTGGTTGAGTTTTACCTTGGAGTGTTTCTTGGGTTTTTGGTAGCTACCTCTTGATTTCCCGATCTGAGCTTTAGATTTGTGGGTTCTTCATCTTTTTTGGTTTTGGGAAGTTCTTGGAGTGTGGAGGTTGGCCTTCGCTGTGGATGAATCGAGTGGAGCAGGGGGAGCCATTCTCGGGTAGTTTGGAGGCGCTGTCGACGGAGCCGAGTGAGGGCCTGAGCTGTGAATTGAGCCTGTAGGACTGCTCTGCACCGATCTATTATCGTTGTTAGATTAGCTTCCTGGGTGGGTTAATACTGACCGAAGCCGACGAGCTCTCTTCGAAGTCTAGCTTTACAACATACTTGTATTGATGGGTTTCTTGTATTATTATGTTGTTTGTTTGTTATGGGTTTTGAGGTTACTCCACTGAGATTCTAGTATGTGTTAGGAAATCCGAACTTGCATGTTTTCAATTTGCACCATCAACCATATTGTTTCCTCTTATTTTCATATCTGGTAGATGCTTGTGCATTTGAGAAAGTGTAGTGGTTGGTTGACCTATTGTACTTGTGCCGAGGAGCCAAGCCGAGTTTCTTTTGGAATTTCGGTTGATCGAGTGACATTATGAGGAGTCGAGCTCGATGGGGTGAATTCGGCTATTGGATTGATTGTTAGGAACCGATTCTCTATTGTGTGGTGAGATTGTGGACTGATTGATCCCGTGATTTGGATTATAGCTTGCATGAGTTGTATTGAGCTCGACTGACACATGCAGCTTTCCTCGATGGGGTTGCGCTCCTCGAGTGCCGCTCCGAAGCTGGGCCTTTTTTTGCGTGATGTCAATACTGCCCGGTTGGGTGCCATACGTAATTTCAGTCCTCCGTGGATGTAATGTTAGTAAGTGGGCGTAGATTTGACTGGATCCGATATGGCAGTTAGTGAGATTGGACAGACCTTGGGTATCCTAGGTGTGAGTTGATGTATGTGGTTATTCCTCTTGCTTTCCTTGAGCATTCTTGTTAGAGGCATAATAGGTGCAGTTTTTATTTCTGCTTCTTCTTTTCCTATTATCCTAGAGTTGAGTTATTTATGCCTCTAATAGAGTTGGTGAGTAGATCGTTGGTTTTGGTAACGGCACTCACTGAGAATTATATTATTTCTGTAGTTCTCATACTCGCTGTTGGAGACTTTTTGTAGAGGCCAGCTTCTACACCCGTTCCTTCGCCGGTAGCCATTCTTGATCCAGATAAGAGAGTCGCGAGCTAAATCCCTACCCAAGAGTTTTGGACTTAGAGCAGACCCTTTAGAGGATCATTTTGGGTTGTGGTCCTGTACGGTTTGATGGTTGTATTTGTATTTTTATTTCTGCTTTCTCAGACGTGGCCTTATATTTTCGATGTGTATCAGACGTACAGTGGATATTGCTTGGGTTATGATAGTTTTATTTCGGCTCTATTGTACCTGTTTAGTATCTATAGATGTTGTCTTTTGTAGGTTTGACACTTCGCTTATACGGGGTTTTCCGTATGGGTAGCAGATCTGTCGGCAAATTCAGGTCATATTTTGACCCTGAGACGTGACAGATTAGGTTTGTATCAGAGCTTAGAAATAGGTCGTTGAGAACTTAGGAAACCCTAGGCTTGTGGCTAGATCCTAAGATGTCTAACGTGAGAGACATGATGTGTAGCGGGAGCCCTGATTGAGTTATGTAACTCTCCATAGAGGTTGGTAGGGAGATTGACATATCTACCTTCTATTGGGCGACTATGTTGGCTGCAAACAACATAGTACTATAGAAAGGGAGGCATGCCCTAAACTTTCGCTGGATTGGGTCGAGTACGGTGTGATCGTTGTATTTGACCTTTGCTTTATTGCAGGTGATCGCGATGGCCCCCAGACAACGAGTACCGACGCGGGTGCACCCCACTTCATCTGATGAGCCAAAGCAGTCTAGGCCGGAGCAGATTGGATCGAGTGAGGCCCAAGAGTTGCAAGCACAAATGGCCAGCTTGCACGAGGCCTACAGGCTACAGGGAGAGACGTTGGGCCACGTAGTCCAGATGCTGGCTTAGCAGGCACAACAGGTGGCTTTACCGATTGCGACTCCCCCTGTAGCAGCATCCCCAATAGCAGCAGCACCGGCAGCACCTACAGTACCGGTGGCCTCATCCGTGCCGACGACTAGTGGTAAGGCGCAGAGGGAGGGCGAACAATTGACTGTGGCAGAGCAGAAGGAGATTACTGATAGATTGACTCGATTTCGCCAGTTCGACCTGCCCCGATTTTCAGGCTAGAACACAAAGCGTTCGAAGGCAAAGTCTTGGGTGGCCGCGGTGGAGAAGCTCTTCGAAGAATTGCTTGTGCTTGCGAGATATCAGGTACATCTAACAACCTACTTCTTGGAGAGAGATGCAGTTGCATAATAGCCGAGAGATTGACCAGAGGGACCACTAAGGACACAACTGTTATCCTGGGCCGAGTTTTTTTGTTCGAAAATAATTTCAAACTGAGCACAAGCTGAATTTTTTTGCTCGAAAATAATTTCAAACCGAGCACGAGCAGGTCTGCTTGTTCGTTCGTGTTCGGCTCAAAATAGTTCGAATATATATATATATATATATATTATATATATATATATATATATATATATATATATATATATATATATATATATATATATATATATATATATATATATATATATATATGAGTACGTCTTCTGTGCTTTCGAAAGTATCGAGACCTCCGTACTTGTAAGTTGTTTTCGATGATGGGACATCCGATTCGACGTTCGACTTCGTTATACATGATCTATACTATTAGAACTATTTAGAAATTAAATTTTATAATTTTTTTGGCATTATTTACCAAGCAATCAAAGAGTCTAAAAAAAACTAGTTCAACGGTCGATGTGGTACGTTTGTAAGTTCAACGGTGTAGAACAATACAAATAAGGTGAAACTTTAACAAAAAATTGTACTTAACATCAAGAGTAAGATCAATACTTCTGATTTAAAATTTGAATCTTTTGCTACTAATTTTTATGATATTTTTATTTTCAGCCGTTTATTTTGAAGCTACTCGTTCACTAGACAAATAAAGTCAAAAGATTAAAAAATTTGGTTTCTAGAAAGTTCTAACATTGTAGATCATGTCTAACAGAGCTGATCGTCGAATCGGATGTTCCATCATCGAAAACAACTTACAAGCACGAAGACCTCCGTACTTTCGAAAGCATAGTAGCATATATATATATATATATATATATATATATATATAATATAGAGAGAGAGGGAGAGAGAGAGAGATAGAGAGAGAGAGAGAGAGAGAGAGTTAGGCTTGAATACTATTAATAGTATCAAGTTATTGGCGCTATTAAGTTTTTAATCCTTGAATTAAAAGGTGTGTGGTTGAGATGATAGTGGGCTCATTGGGTTTAATAGGTGGTTGGAAAAATAGTAAAATCTAACGGATGAAAATGATCAAAAGAGTTGATCTAAACGTAGAAAACTTGATAACATTAATAACTTAATATACTCATAAGTTTTCATCTCTTGGATGAAGGATTGTGTGGTTAGGATTATAGTAGTCCCTAGAATTTATACTATATCTCCAACAACCTAGTAAACACCCCTCCGGCTACTATACTCTTATGAGTAAAATTCTTTTGTACTCATAAGTTTTCATCCCTTGGATGAAGGAATGTGCGGTTAAAATTATAGTAGTCCCTATAATTTATACTATTTCCCCAACAACCTAGTAAACCCTAGGGGGACCAACTATCGTCCTAACCGTACATTCTTTCATCCAAGGATAAAAAAGTTATGAGTATAAAGGGGTTTATACTCATAAGAGTATAGTAGCCCTACGCTATATAGAGTCCGGCTACTATACTCTTATGAGTAAAATCCTTTTGTACTCATAAGTTTTCATCACTTGGATGAAGAAATGTGCGGTTAGAATTATAGTAGTCCCTAAAATTTATATACATATACACCTAAAGACAACTGCTTGTCTTTTTTCTCCAGGGTCAAGAAAAGAGAGATCTCTCAATAAGAGATAGAAGATCGACCTTGGTGTCCTTCTGGAGGAGTGGCGGCTCGTGCTATATATATATATATATATATATATATATATATATATATATATATATATATATATATATATATATATATATATTAAAAATATAAAATATAAAATATTAGTATTATTAATAATATAAAATTACAAATATTTTTTATTAAATATTTTAATTCAAATACACTTTATTCTTTTGCATAGTATAATATTAGCAAATAATGGCAATTGTAGTTAAATTTTCAAATAATCATAATTGTAGTTAAATTTGCATTATGTAATATTAACAAATATTTATAGACATTTTAAAATTAAAAATAAACATAAATAAGAAAAAAAAAATTGAGCCATAAACGAGCCGGCTCGAAATCGAAAAATTTCAAGCTTGAAATTAGCTCGAAAAATAAAAAATAAAAAAACTATTTCGAGTAGCTCGAATTCAATTCGAGTTAGTTTTCGAGCCAAACTCGAACCTATCTTATTCTAGCTCAAAATTAATTTGATGCGGCTTGAATTTGGCTCGAATCTAATTCGAGCCAAATTTGAGTAAGATCCAGCTTGCTCGTGTCTGGCTCGTTTGCACCCATCGGTAGAATTGTATCATTTTATGCTACCACACTATTCCCTCGTCCGCCGTCGCCGCAGTCGCATCCACGGCCACGCTCTCCCTTTCCGTTGTCTTCAAATCCGATAGCAATATCGTCGCCGTCCATGGCAACGCCTTCCCCGGAACCTCATTTCCATAATCTATGTTATGTCCGAGTCTGCGTCGCTGCCTTCGGCATAAACGAAGGTGTGTGTTAGCGTAAATGGGCCAGCAACCTGCTCTATGACGGGAGGTCGGATTGGGCCTAGTCACGTTCGAAATGACGAGAGGTTGGATGGGTCGAGTCATGTTCGAAAAAACATAAGGCTGGCTAGACCTAGTCACAATCGAAACTCGTAGACGTTGCATATATACACTTTAAGTGAATTAGTTATATATTTCTAACTACTCGAACTTTTGAGGATAATAGTTAGCACCAACAATCTAACAAGTAGTATCAAAGCTAGATTTCACGGCCCACAAGTTTAATTTTCGCATGCTACGAGTTTGTGTGGCTGCTGGGGGGTATTGTTGGCATGAATGGGCCATCATCCTACTTTGTGGTAGGAGGCCAGATTAGGTCGAGCCACGTTTGAAATGGCAAGAGATCGGGTTGGGCCGAGTTATGTTCGAAGTGACGTGAAGTTAGTTGGATAGAATCATAATCGAAATCTGTAGTCACTGTATCATGTTCGTAATGCGCGTGAGACTAGTTGGGTAGAGTAACAATCGAGATCTGTAAGTACTATATCGACATTGTAGGCGACGTAGGACAGAGAAGAGCAACGTCGACGTGGAGTTAGTGGAAGAGGAGTTGGAGGAAGAAAGAGAAAAGAGAAAGAGGGGAAACGAAAAGAAAGAAGAAAAACAAACAAGAGAGAAGGAATGGAAAAAGCAGAATAAACTTATTTGGATCATTTTACTAAAAACTCAGACCTAATTTATAAAATTTTAAATTTTAATATAAATAATTTGTGTCAGAATAAATATCCCTCTCAACAAATAACAGTGTTAGAATAAATTAATATCGCTTTAAACAAATACTGGTATTGGATGGATAATCCTTGTTGATCCAAAATTAGTGTGTCATTCCTATATGTCATTTATTGAAATTATAAAATCTCAAAATAGTACCACACCAATCTGAAACATTATATTTTTCTATAATATTCTGTTGGATTTTATATATTTGGATTTTATATATTTTTTGGTGATTTTAAACTTGTGGTTTTTGACATTTGGGCTTTTCTAGGCGGTCCAATATTAATGTGTTTTGTCTGAGAGTTCAAACCCATTTTCCCTCTATATGTGATGTTTAGTCCCACATCAGAAATTCATCACATGTATAGTGGGTATATTAATTTCCTCACTTGTGCATGTATTGGTTAGGAAGTGAGAGTAAGGCTTCTCCAATACACACACCGGCCGGGCCGCGCGCGATCTTGACTTGGCCCATTTGACTTTTGCTTTTTGCATTTAAAGCTTTTTTTTGGGAACTTGCTTCTTGGCTACCCAAGAGCCTCCCTTGGGAAGGGGCTTGTGGGCTACCCGAGGTAACTAGCCGTTGGGCTTCGTCCCCGGTTGAGTTTTGTATATACATAGAGAACTTGTGAGCTAAGAAGAAGATACAGCATCTTCTCTTAAGCTACATCACACTTCTCTTAATTTACAGTGCTACAATATACTGTGATTTACATTTTCGATTTTCCTATTTGAGTTTCTATTTTTGCTGGATCTCTGAAAACGTTGGGTTCGCTACGCACCATCCCGGAGTCGTTGCCGATGGGGTAGATTACCGAAGTCTCGCACGTGGAGGGACAATCTCGCTTCTAGGACAGTGCTCACGCACGCCTCGACATTCACAGGCTTCATCTAAACTTTATTTTATAATATTTTAAATTTAAATTAAATTTAAATTATTTAAAAAAATTAATTTGGAAAGATAAATTTTTTTTCCAACATATTCCTCTTTGGCTGTTTCCCTCGTGACCAAGGAATTGGGTCTCCATCCATCTTGTCGCGAACACACCTTTTCCTTTTTGCTTTGTTTTTATGTTATTATTTTTTTTTTTTATTATTTTGGATTTATTTTACTTTTGGTATATAGAATAAGAGGATTCTTTTTTTCTTTGTTCTCATAATTAGGTTTTTGTGCATTTTAAGGTGTCCATGCATGCATAAGCCCGTTTCGGAACCCACACGTCTCTTCCTTTCGAAAAGTGCTCTACCCAAACGCGCCAGCTTTTGTGGAAAGCCGTGTGGACTCTCTCTACTTCTGCAACCATGTGACTTTTTTCCTGTAGGCAAAACCTCTTTTGAAGCTAATCTCTTTTGAAGCTCTTTGGTATCAACTATGAAGTGCATGCGCAAAACTTCATCCATTCTAGAATGAGATAAATTTTATTTGTTATTTTAAAACGACGAATAAAAAAGTTTCTATTCTAGAATGGATAGTATGTATATCGTACATTCCAAATAAAGTGTATATACGAATAACATTGCTTATATATATATATATATAATATATATTATATATATATATATATATTATATAGGGGGCAATTTCCTACGTACCCCTAAAAATTTCTCTGTTTTCATATTTACCCATCTTAGAAGGCTAATATTAAAACTACCCTTCTTACGTTCCAACTTCTTTCCAAAATACCCCTGAAGTTAAACTCTGTTAGTGTACCGTTTGGAACTGCCGTTATCTGTATGTAATTACTATTTTGCCCTTTCAAATATAACCTAAACCCTAAAACCCTAAAACCCTAAACCCCTAAATCCTAAAACCCTAAAAATATAAACCCTAAAATCCTAAAAAACCCTAAACCCTAAACCCTAAAACCCTAAAACCTAAACCCTAGAACCCTAAAAAACCCTAAACCCTAAACCCTAAAACCCTAAACCCTAAACTCTAAAACCCTAAAAAATCCTAAACCCTAAACCCTAAACCCTAAACCCGGGCAAAATAGGTATATCTGATAATTTTTAACTCCGATTATTATTTAACTCTAGTTTAACCCTAGTTAACTTAACAAAGGGAAACGGTAGGGGTATTTTTAATAACGGTGGAACGTATGAAGGGTATATTGGAAAAAAAAATAAGAGGGTAATCAGATATTTCTTCATATTTTAGGGGTACACAGGCAATTATCCCATAGATCTATATATATATATATATATATATATATATATATATATTATAGATATATATATATATAATATATATGTTGAATATTATTAATAGTACCAAGTCATTGGTGTTATTAAGTTTTTAACCCTGGATTAAAAGATATATGGTTGAGATTTATAGTGGGTCCCTTGGGTTTAACAGGTGGTTGGGAAATAGTAAAATCTAACGGAAGAAAATGCCAAAGGGGTTATCTAAGGATAGAAAACTTGATAGCACCATAACTTGGTACTATTAATAGTATAGT
>CM054946.1:9565296-9571823 GCA_029168755.2 Tillandsia fasciculata | reverse complement strand
CCCCTCCCTCCTCTTCTCTCTCCATTGGGCCCCTCCACTTTCCGAAGCGTCTTTTTTTTTTTTTTTTTTCTTTTTTTTTTTCTTTTTTTTTTTTTTTTTTTTTTTTTTTTTTTTCTTGCATGCTCCCGTCTCTTTATTATTTTTTTTATTTTTTAAAATTAGAATTTAAATTTTTAAAAGATATTTAAGTTTATAAATTTTAAATTTTAAATTTTTTATTTTATAAATTTTAATTTTTTTAACTTTATTTTTTAATAAATCTAAAAATTTTATTTTATTTTATTTTTGTAAAAAAAAAAATTATTAATTTTAAAATTTTAAAATTTATACAATTTTTTTATAATTTTTTTAAAATTTATATAAATTTAAAAATTAAAATTTTTACTTCCACTTAAAATTTAAAAATTAACTTTTTTTTACTCCCACTTAAAATTTTTATAAAAATTAAAATTAATAAAAATTAAAATTTAAACAAATTTTGAAACTTTAATTTTTAAAAAAAAAACTAAAAAAGGGAAGAGCATTTTAGTCTTTTAACACAAAAGTCAATTCTCTATTCCTCTTATTCTTCAATCACTTCCAAACACTATTTTTCTTATACCGGTTACTAATCTAAAATCCAATCAAATACAAATTTACAATAATTCCAGCTTATTCCAAAAATTATACTTATCCCTGATACTACTAGTTCTCTCTTATACCACAACCAAGCGAAGCCTTAGGATGTAGGATTATTTATGTATGAACTCTTAGAAAATCTACGGGCCGAGTGTGCTTGAATCGGGCTTTGGATTCCCAAATAAGGATTTCGGTTGGGCTTCAAAATTTACGCTGAAATTTCTTTCGAGTTTCGAATCAATTTGGACTTATTCAAATTAACCTAGTCCAAGCCTAGCCCAACTATATATATATATATATATATATATATATATATATATATATATATATATATATAGAGTCCGTCTACTATATTATTAATAGTACCAAGTTATTAATGCTATCAAGTTTTCTACCCTTAGATCAATCCTTTTGAGCATTTTCATCCGTTAGATTTTACTATTTCCCCAACCACCTATTAAATCCAATGGGCCCATTATCATCTCAACTACACATCTTTTAATTTAAGGATTAAAAATTTAATAGCACCAATGACTTGGTACGATCAATAGTATTCCAGCCTAGCTCTATAGAGTCCGGCTACTATAATATTAATAGTACCAAGTTATTGGTGCTATCAAGTTTTCTACTCTTAAATCAACCTCTTTGATTATTTTTATCCGTTAGATTTTACTATTTCTTCAACCACCTACTAAATTCAAGGGGCCCACTATCATCTCAACTACAGATCTTTTTATGGTCATATTTCTATATAAACTATCTATGGTACGTGGTGATTTCTAAATCTAGTATTTGCCACCAAAAGTGGGCCATTTGCGCTTTCCGCCGGGCTTTATTTCTCCAAAAAAATGTTTTCCTAAAGTCCGGCCCGAAGCCCATTTTATTGTTAATTTTTGGAGGGCCCAATTAAATCGCCGCAATTAAATTAACAAAAGAAAATGGATAATGTAAAAATGCATTATATAAAATGATTAGTTTAGAGATGCAGGGATTAACTCTTTTCCTTATCTTTCTCGCTATCTACCATCATCATATCAAAATAGCTGATCCTGAGTTCGACCATATGCACTGTAACAAAATTATACTATAGCGATACTTTTAAGTATTTCTAAAATCTAAAAGTGTTAGGGCATATATTACCGACACTTATTATTAGTGTCGCTATATGAGCAGTCGCTAGGGTATATAGCGATATATTATTATAATGTGTCTCTATAATCTAATTTTGAATATAGCTGGAATACAGATAGGACATTTATATGAAAATGTTACAAAAATATGTCTTTATAATTTAATTTTGTTGTAGTGATGTTAGGCTTTTAAACTTACTGTAAGTTATAGTGCATGGTCCAGTGAACTCTTTAAAAATTTTGATTTTGTTACCTAATTGTTTAACTTGTTTGATTTAAGGGAAGTGATAACTCTTTTAACTTCAAAATTTATAAATAGTGATGTTTATCTGTACGGATTTAGTTAGTATATATTATACAATTTATATAACTACGAATTTATTAAGATGAGCCGTTTGTTTACATTTTATTCCGAAAGAGCGATCAAATGACATGTATATTCAAAGAATCAAAATTTTAAAAAAATTTGCTAGTTTAATCAAATAATTTATAATTTAAATAAATTTTATATATTTGAATCTTTTTCTTCAGTGGTCTAGACCAACAAAAACACGAAATCATACAAACTAATAGTTTGGAAACAGCACAAAGATAGTCTTAACATGTAAATATCGGTGTGAACGTTGTGTCTCTATAAAATAACACTACAATAAAATTAGGTTATAGAAATATATTTTTGTGATATTTTTATACAAGCTCTACAATAAAATTATACTACAGCGATATTTTTAAATATTTTTAAAATCTAAAAAAAATATCGCTGTCAAAAATACCGACACTTATTGTTAGTATTACTATATATGCCGTCGCTAGAATGTATAGCGACACATTTTTATAATGTGTCATAAAAATGTGTCCCTATAACCTAATTTTGGATATAGATGAAATATAAATAGGATACTTATACAAAAGTGTCACAAACATGTGTCTCTATAATCTAATTTTGTTGTAGTACAGCGATATTTTTAAATGTTTCTATAATCTAAAAAAAGTGTCGCTGTAAAAAATACCGACACTTATTGTTAGTGTTGCTATATGTGCCGTCGCTAGGGTGTATAGCGACACATTTTTATAATGTGTCATACAAATGTGTCTCTATAACCTAATTTTAGATATAGATGAAATATAGATAAGACACTTATACAAAAGTGTCACAAACATGTGTCCTTATAACCTAATTTTGTTGTAGTGAAGTGTCCTATTTATATTTCATTTATATCTAAAATTAGATAATAGGGACATATTTTTAGAACACATTACAATAATGTGTCGCTATATACCCTAACGACTACACATATAGTGACACTAATTATAAATGTCGATATTTTATCTAGCGGTACTTTTTTCAGATTTTAAAAATACTTAAAAGTATAATTTTATTTTGGTGTGAAGACATATACTTTTTCCTATTTAGGATGCATTATCCTAAAAATGAAAACATCAAATTGTGCACGACTCTAAAACCCCATTCTGCGTAGGATAACTTATCCACGTACAGCTCTAAATTAAGCCATACAAAATAAAATATTCACGCGTACAAATAAATGTACGTGCACATGCTTCTAAATAAATTTGATAATTACGAATCAGAGTAAGGGTCGGTTAGGTATGGTGGGCATCAACACAATAGGCCCAAAACGAGTTAAGAGCAATGCTAGGTGTACACCTCAAATGGAGTGTATATTTTACATTCATCCTATTTTAAGGTGGATATTTATCCACTCGTCACATCGATATGACGAGTAAAATTCACTCCATTCCAGAATGGAGTGGATGTAAGATGTACACCTCATTTGGGATGTACATCTAATATGTTCCAAGAGTTAATTGCGGAGAAAACATGTAGCAACATATTTGTTTTACATCATCATTTCACATATATAGTTTATACAATTCTAATCTATGCAGGGACTTTCGTGCAAAATTTATTGAAAGAATTAGTTTTGAGCTGTAGGGATTATACATGAGTCCCGTTGGAATACTATTTAATAGCACTAAGTAATTGGTGCTACTAAATTTTTAGTTTTTGGATTAAAATATGTCCGATTTGGGTTATAGTGGTCTTTTAGGATTGTGACACTTCAATATTCTCACATCGGGGCTTAAGCATTTTGGACAGTGGCTTAGGCCAAACGAATTATTATTGCTAGTGGAATGGGTCGTTATATTTGATATCTGAGCCAATAATCAGCCGAAAGTGTGTGACGAGTATCGACTAAGTCTGGGTCTAGATGACAGGACTAGTAAGATAAGTCTCACATCGCTTAGTAATTTTGAGTTGTGTGTGTGTTTGGGCTGACCAGAACGTCAGGCCTAAACAGGAGGAATTTGTGATACCCCAATAGTCCTACATCGAATGGGAATGAAATTCGGGGGGAATTTGTGACATCCCAACAGTCCCACATCGGATGGAAATGAGATTGTGCTTGAATTTATAAGAGGCATGGACACCAGTAATAATAACTGGATTTAAGTATTTTGGGCTGTGGCTTGGCCCAACGAGTTATTATTGCTAGTGGGTCGGATTGGGTCGTTACAAAAATTTTTACTATTCAACCAATTAACCACCCACTAAATTCTATGAGACTACTATCATCCTAACCGCACATTGCTTAATCCAACGGCTAAAAAATTAATAGCACCAACTATCGATAGTATTTCACCCTAATTTTATAGAAGAGCAATGCTACATGTACAACCCCAAAGAAGGTGTACATTCTACATCCATCCATCTAAAGGTGGGAGGTCAGTCACTTCACAAATTATGAAGTGACTCCTCACCACTCCTCACCACATTCTTCCCATTAGATGAGTGGGATGTGTGATGTACATTTAGTATTTTTCTTTACGAAAAGATAAAGTTCAGATTGAAAGACTTGGTTTATTTTTTATTTTTTATTTTATTTATAATTAACTTCAGCTTAAAATAGGCCGAAGAGAGTTTTGATGAGCTGAACAGCAAAAGTGAATATTTATCACCGAAAATTACTACCCCTTTGCACTTTCGGTGAAACAAAACACTTCCTTAGTAAATGAATGCTTAGTTAGTTCTTGAAGAATCCATTTTGTAAATTAGTAAATGGATACTAATTTTCACTTCAAATTTTTCTTGGATTGTGACCTTATTAAGAACTTAGTGATGTGATCCATTGCATCTTCATTTTTCTTTGGTAGTCAAAAAAGTGAATTTGCATTGCACCTTGTTTTTTTGTTTTTTTGTTTTTTTTGGTTGAAAATTTGCAAGCAAACAAACCAATCAAAGTTACTAGACCAGCTTAAACATAGCAACATATGTCCTGGATTATTTGTTTTTTTTTGTGGATTATTGCACATTTGATTGGAAAAAATCAGAAGTAGTCTTAACGCGTAATAGATACGGAGATTCGCTTTGCCTGCAGGATGTTGATCGTTTTGCTTCTCAATAAAATTATTGAGGGATGCTAGGTGTGCACTCCTTTAGAGGTGTACATTCTACACCCCACTCCATCGTGGGATGGTTATTATTTCACTCGTCACATCGAGTGATGAGTGAAATTCATTCCACTCTAGGATGAAATGAAGTGTATACACCCATAAAGGGGTGTATATTTATATATATCCTAAAATTATTATGTGATTTTTTTTTTTTTTTTTTTTTTTTTTTTTTTTTTTTTTTTTTTTTTTTTTTTGTGGAGTTACAATGATTACACAGTTGAGAATTTATGCCTTGTTTGGTATTGTGGTCTCTTTTTAATTTTTTTTTAAAATAACATTTTATAACTTGATGTGTTAGCACTATAAAAAAAATAAATAAATAAAATTATAGTAATATATTTTTATGACATTTTTTTATAAATATTTTATTTATATTTAAAATTAAGTTATAGGGACATATTTTTGGGACATATTACAGTAATATGTTGTTATACACCTTACTACTGCACATATAGCGATACAAATAACAAGTGTCGGTATTTTTTTCAACAATATTTTTTTTAGATTTTAGGGACATTTAAAAGTGTCGCTATAATATAGTTTTGTTGTAGTGTAGGAAATTTTTTTTCTCTTATTGCTATAGTTGTTAAAATTAAATGGCTTAACCGGTGCTATTTAAAAACTTAAACTTGTAAAAAAATAATATTTTATATTTAAAATTTGTTTTATGCCTGATGTACTCATGATATATATTTGAATTAAATGATACAAAATTAATAATATCAAGAGCATGTCGTAACTGGAACTTGAGAACTTTTTATTTTGATACTATATTAAATTATATAAAATAATTATTTATCTCCGCTAATTTTAGATAGTGCTAAAGAACGATATTTTTTAATATTAATATTAAATACTAGGACTAGAAAAAAAAATAAAATTTTTTTTAAAATTTTTATTTTTTATTGCTGAATAAATCTAAAGAAATTGTAAGCAATCCACTATACACTCTTACACCTATGGATTTCTATTAAAAAAAAGTAAAAAAAAAAAAACCAAACACAATACCAATCTTAAAATGTCATTCAAATTTAGCAGAGCGTAGATTCACTACAACAAACTTAGATTATAGAGACACATCTTTGTATACTTTTGTCTAAGTATTCTATCTATATTTCATCTATATTCAAAATTAAATTATAGGAACATATTTTTGAAACATATTATAATAATGTGTCACTATACACTCTAACGACGGCATATATAGCGACAATAATTATAAGTGTTGGTATTTTTACTAGCGGCATTTTTTTTTTTCAGATTCTAAAAATATTTAAAAATATCGCTATAATATAATTTTATTGT
>CM054946.1:9225296-9560296 GCA_029168755.2 Tillandsia fasciculata | reverse complement strand
CTGCCGTCCGACCCGCCTTGGGGCTTGTCACGTGTCCATCGAACAGGCGGCAGCCGTGCAAGCCCCGCGAGGAAGCGCCACGTGTCCCCGCCTGCGGTCAGTGCGGTGGTTGGCGCCCGCGAATCAGCGGGCGCCACGTGGCGCTCGCCACCTGCCCCGCGTACGGCACCTGCCCCGACGCCTGCTCCCGCGCGCTGCGTGAATCACGCGCCTGTGGACCCGCCAACCCGGAGCCGCCACGTGGCAAGCCCCGGTCCACGCTCCCCCGCGCGCCCCCGTGGACCGAGCGCGCGTGGGCCGCCCAATCTGGCGCTGCCACGTGTACACCCGCCGGTCCACGCCTCCCGCGATGCACCCCGGCCTCTCCCCCGACGCTCCGTGGACCAGGCCGCGTGCGCCGGCCAATCAGGGCCTGCCAAGTGGCACCCCCGCCGGTCCACGGCTCCCCCATGCATCAAAAATTCAGTAAAACTTCCGGGAGTCCGTTTTTGGGCATCCGGACTCAGAATTTAACAAGCAAATAGCCGTTTTCAAGCGTTTTCCGCGCTGAATCCAAATCCAACTTCCGTTTGGCCTAAAACCTTTTCTAAAATTCGACAAAAGCAGCCGAAAGCCAACCCAGCTATCAAAAGCTCATAGGGTCCATTTGTGGCATCCCTTTGATGCACTATGGACTAAACACACCATCAACAGGTGTTTGCACAGTGGATTCACGGGAAAAAACTGCATGGGGTTCAGGGGTCTTACAGAAAGAATGTGTAATTGGAATTATAGTGGTCCCCTAAAATTTTTACTATTCAACCAACAACCCACTAAATCCTAGGGGACCAATATCATCCTAAATCCAAAGGTTAAAAAATTGATAGTACCAATGACTTGGTGCTATCGATAGTATTCCAGCCTAACTATATATATATATATATATATATATATATATATATATATATATATATATATATATATATATATATATATATAATTGAGCTCCTATATTTTTAAAAGTGAGTCATTGGCGCCGGTAGGTTTTAGCTCTTGGATGAAAAAATGTGTTGTTAGGGTAATAATAGCTAGGTTCCTTGGGTTAAAAAGTGGTTGATGGAATAAAATGATTTAAGAGATGAAATTAGTCAAATGAATATATAGATCTAACGGTAAAAAATTTACAAGCACCACCTATTTGGTACTTGTATAAGCCGGCTACTATACTATCGATAGCACCAAGCATTTGGTGCTATCAAGTTTTCTACCCTTAGATCAACCCCTTTGAACATTTTCATCCGTTAAATTTTACTATTTTTCGAACCACCCATTAAACCCAAGGGGCCCACTATCATCTCAACCACACATCTTTTAATCTATGGGTTAAAACTTTAATAGCACCAATGACTTGGTGCTATTAATAGCATTTCTCTCTCTCTCTCTCTCTCTCTCTCTCTCTCTCTCTCTCTCTATATATATATATATATATATATATATATATATATATATATATATATATATATATATATATATATATATAAAATAGAGCTTATATACTTTCAAAAGCACAAGTGAATTTTTTACCATTAGATTTGTATTGGGATCTGTGTTATTATACTTTCTCTTTCTCTTATTTTAGTTGACTTTACAAAAACACAAATCGTAATACAAATTCAACGGTAAAAATTTTATAAATATAGTTGGGTTTGTGTTTTTAAAAATATATAAACTTTACGCTATGTTTGATTGGGGATAAAAGGGGAATAACTCTTTTATCCCCTCTTTATCCCCCAAACACAACAAAAAAATGAGGAGATTTGTTATCCCCCTTAACGGGCTATTCTAGAATAGCCCGTTAAGAATGGGGATAGCAATTCCCCCCATTTGTGGGAACAAGATTGTTTCCATCCAGGAACAGCTTTGTTTCCATCTTCTTCTTCTTCTTTTTTCTTTTTTTTTTTTCAATTAAAATTTATAAAATTTAAAATTTTTTTTATTTTATAAATTTTAAAATTTTTAACTTTAATTTTTTATAAATCTAAAAAAAATTTAAAATTTAAAATTTTAAAATTTATACAAATTTTGTATATATAATTTTTTAAATTTTTTATAGAAATAGTTTAATTTATACAAATTTAAAAATTAAAATTTTTGCATCATCTTTTACATATTTTTTGAGATAATTAAAATTTAAATTTTTAAATTTAAAGAAATTTTAAATTTTATAACTTTTAAAATTTGTAACTTTAATTTTCAATAAATTTAAAAAATTAACAAATTTTAAAATTTTAAAATTTATACAAATTTTAAAATTTTTAACTTTAATTTTTAAAAAATTAAACCGCATTATTTACTAAAATATAAACATTAATTTATACAAATATTAATTATTATTTAATTAATATTTTATATTATTATTTAGATGAAATATTATTATTTTAAAATTATAATTACTCTTATTTTCTATTCTCGCTTATTCTCATAAATGAACCAAACACAATTTCAGCTATTCCTTAAAATAACAGTTTTACAAACCAAACACTAATTTGTTTTAATATCCCTGACTATTCCGGAATAGCAAGCTATCCCAGGGATAAAAAAATTTATCCTCAAGTTCATAATCCCAAACCAAACGGTACCTTAATATATATATATATATATATATATATATATATATATATATATATATATATATATAGAGAGAGAGAGAGAGAGAGAAGAGAGAGAGAGAGAGAGAGAGAGAGAGTCCGGCTATTCTACCAACCACTCACTTAAGCTAAGTGGCCCACTATTATCATAACCACACATCTTTTCATCCAAAAGTTAAAAATCTATAAGCAGCAATGATTTTGTACTTTTAAAAGTATACGAGGATTAAGCGTGTTAGAGCTAGAGTAGCTCTAGGATGAGTGACCTCCTGGGAAGTGGGGTTTCACAATTGATATCAAAGCCAATCACCAGCTGGAAGTGTGAGCTGAGTCCCGACTGAGCCTTGGTTTTATAGCGGGCTGAGCGCGGCTCTCGGGTTAATGATTGTTGTGAGTGGAGTGCGGCTCCCCACAATATCGGTTAAGGCTAGCAAGACGAGTCTCATATCGTCTGGTGCTTGTGAGTGTGCCTGAGCCGGACGAAAACGTCGGTGCTTAAAGGGTGGAGGAATGTGACATCCCCAGTATTTAAAATAGTAATATATATAAAATATAATTATACTAAATTTTTTAATCCGAATATAATATTTTGGATTGTAGCAAGACCCAAGAGGTTAAGAGGTTAACAGGTTAAGCGTGCTAAAACTAGAATAGTTCTAGAATGGATGACCTTCTAGAAAGTGGAGCTTCACAATAATATTAGACATAATCTAAACTTAACTTAATGTAATAAATAAAATAGAATAGAATTAAAATATTTTACGATTTTAAAATTTCAGACATATCTAACAAAATTTTCGTTATTTGATAGATTAAGTCTTTTTACATATTAAGGTAGTAGATGCTGAACTAATATTAGAGTAATATATAGATGCTGAACTGAAACAAAATAAATTTAGCTGAAAATATAAAACAACTCGACTTCAAACTCAGAATCTCATATATCAACTATCAAATATTTTGCCACGTGCGTTAGAGACGGTCGTTAACAAACATACAATAATTAGTAGGTAAAGTATAAGATTAATTCTCGTCGACAATTGTATAATTAATCTATTTATTTTTCAAATTAATTATGTTCACGAGATAAGATATACTTAATTCTCATATGTAGAATGCATTATCCTAAAAAAAAATTCTCGTTCAACTAATTAAATTGATCATCAGAAAACTTATACACAATTCCAAATGGAGCAACACAGAATAAGATCGATACTATGTACGCAAACGAGCCCATACACAACTTCTAAATAAACTAAAAATTAGGATTTAAATGAATAATGCATGTAAGGATATATATACTTTTTCATTCATTAAATGAATGCAACCAATTAATCCAATATGCTATTTCTTATAAAAATAAATAAAATAATTTTTTATCTCATGCCTTAATGTTTTTTTTTTTTTTTTTTTGGTTATAATACTAATAAAAGAATAAAGAAAAGTATACAAATAAAAAAAAATAAAAAAAAATAAAAAAGTAATCTCATTAAACATGCAGTTGCTTTGAAAAACATTTTAAGAGAAAAAAAAGAAAAATTTAAATCAACCTACGTACGTAATGGTGTGTAATACTCACGTAACGCTCGTGTGCTTTAAAGGGGTAGTGTCATGCACTGATCATAAACACAAAATTAAAAAATTAATATAATTAAGGAGCTTTTATATTGTCTTTGTGAATATGTGTATGAAAGCGTGTTTTGCTTTTCCAAAGAGTATAAATTTTTTTTCCCGAGAAAATTCTTTTTAAAACAATTTTGGTCTATTTGGTTTTGAGAAAAAAAATAATTTTTTCATTTTTTTTTTTCAGATTTCATAAAAAATTAATATTTAATTTAGATTTTTAAATTTTTTATCTAAAAAAAATACTAGTTTCTTATGAAATTAAAAAAACAAACTAATTTTTCTCATGAACAAAAGTAGAATAAAGGGTTTTTCATAATTTTTTTTTTCTCAAAAACAAATTTTCACGCTTTTGATTAATTTGATGGACAGAACACTCTCTAACTTTAAAAATTAAGATTAAATTATACGAACAGTTCCTAACTATGAGGCCAATTGTGCTTAAATTTTAATTTATTATAATTTTTAACTTATAATTATTTTAATTTTTAGGCTAAATTATAAAAAAAATTCTCTATAATATGCCGCTTTTTTACTTTACTCACTGTCTTTATAAAATCTATATTTTGCCCCCTCGTAATTATGGAATTGTGCATTTACACCCGCGGCGTCAGTATTCCGTTAGTGAGCCGTCAATTTTTTATGTAATATACCGAAAATACCTTTCAACCTTTTCTTCTCCCGATCGCTCCGAGGCCGAGCTCCGTCGCTTCGTGAGGGATCCCATCGCCGCCGTTGTCGGGAGCCCTCGGCGATCGTCGGCACAGTCGCCGACCGGGCCCTCCCCGGCGACGGCGCTTCAGATCAGGCGCGGCTCGAGGCTGGTGGGGCGCCACGTGGCGGCGCCCCACTCGCCGCACCACGCGTGCTGGCGCAGGTCAGCGCACGGGGACCCGCGCCTCCTTTGGCGCGGGTCAGCTCACGGGGACCCGCGCCTCCTTTGGCCCGGGTCAGCGCGGGGTGAGGGGGCCGCAACGTGGCGGGCCCCCATAGGCCGCCGCGTGTTGACCTGCTCCCTGGGGGCGCCGCGTTTCACGCGTTCGCGCGGGGACGCAGCTCCCTGGGCACCACCAACCTCTCCGACGGCGGGGGAGACGACGACGACAGGATGGGGAGGAGGAGGAGAGCTTCTCGGTGGGGGCGGGGGCGGCAGTGGAGTCGGAGGGGAGCACAGGGATAAGCACAGGAATACGGAGGGCATTATCGTCATTTTGGCTATTCTGTTAACCCCGTTGCCCCCTAAAAATAATTACGTAATTACTAGGAAGCAAAATGTAGACTTTTTAAAAATACGAGGCAAAGTGAGAAAACGATATATTATAGAAGATTTTCGGTAATTTAGCCTAATTTTTAACTTACAAAATTTAAAAAAAGAGATATCCAGATATTACCCTAGAATATAATCTGCAACCTGAAAATGACCAACATATAAATATTGAAAAATCTACAAAATTATTTTTCATGCATGAAGTGAATTTTACTTTTGGTGTACAATTGATTTGGTGCACCAAGTGCGAACAAAAAACTCCTAGTTCCTCTCATCTCTCTCACCACCTATACAGTGAGGTGATTATGATGTTATAATGACCTTAATGTTACGTAATTACCATATTATTGAACTGTCATGTTTTTGCTAAGTCAATAATGTATTCATCTGTTTATATAATAAGTTAAAAAAAATGTGTGAGATTTTTAATTGCATGGGCAGAAAATAGTTGAGCCAAGAATTAAAAAAAGAAAAAAAAAAAATTAATTGATTATCAAAATTGGACTCATGATTATCGGATCGTTGGCGCTAACCATTAATCCCAAAAGCTCGAACTGTTAGAAATACGCAACCAATTCACTTAAAGCGTACAGACGCAGCGCCCACGGATCTCGACCGGACTCAACCCACCTGGACGTTGGGTCTATTGTTGGGCCTCTTGCCGTTAGGTCTATTGTAGACCACAGTCCCACTCAACTTATTAGGCTCACCCAACTCAACTTATTAGTCTCCTGGGCCTATTGTCACGACGCAGGAAGTTGGATCTATTTAATCCATAAATAAATAGCCAACAATCCCCCTCCCATCCCCTGCACCGTGTGGGAATCGAACCCATGCCACTGGCTCTAATACCACTTATCGGATCAAACCCATGCCACTGACTCTAATACCACTTATCGGATCGTTGGCGCTAATCATTAATCCCAACCATTAATCCCCAAAACTCGAGCCGTTAGAAATACGCAATCAATTCACTTAAAGCGTACAGACGCAGCGCCCACGGGTCTCGACTGGACTCAACCGACTTGGACGTTGGGTCTATTGTTGGGCCTCTTGCCGTTAGGTCTATTATGGACCGCAGCCCCACTCAACTTATTGGGCTCACCCAACTCAACTTATTAGTCTTCTGAATCTATTATTACGAATTAAAAAATTAAACCTATTTAATCAATAATAATTTGATGACTACTGGTGCAATTTAGACAAAAATGTAATAAAAAGGAATTGACAGCATGAAATTAGTATGGAGGAAAACTAAAATGAGTGTTGGTGAGCATTAAATGTAAAAATTCCATTTTATAACCTTTCGTTTCCATCTACATCTATTCATACTTACGCAACGCAAGCGACGACGACTGGTTAGAGTACTTGGTTATTAATTACTCCATGTACTAACGAAGTGGATTTGGTTTCTAATGTCCACACATTTGCATTAAAAAATGAACGGTTCCGATTCAGAGGCCTCGTTTGATAACGGGGTAAGATATAATTAACTATTTCAGGAATAAGTATAAAATACAAAATTAGTATAAAAAAGTATTTGAAATAATTTCAGGAATAAGAGATTTTGTGTTTAGTATGAGAATAAAGAATAAGATGCATAAAAAATTTTAATTAGAGTAAATTATCTTTTTGCCCTCAAACTTTATAATGTAATAATGAGGTGAGAGATGGTATCACGGTAGACGTGGGAGGATATTTAAGGAGAAAATAAAAGGGTGGTTGGAAAAAGTGAGAACAGTAATTCTTACTTATTCTAGCTGTACTGGGCAAGTTTGATTTCTGGTGTGTTTGAAAGAATAAAAGGGATATCCCTCTTATTCTCGTTTCTATACCAAATCCAAACAAGCCCAAAAAAATTAATTTTTTTTGGAAGACGAAAACAATATATATATATATATATATATATATATATATATATATATATATAAGCGATGATATTTATAAAATTATCACCACTAGACTTTAGAGGTCCACTATTATTATAATCATGTATCATTTTATCTAAAAGTTGAAAATTTACCAGCACCGATGATTTTCTTTTAAAAGAATAGAAGCTCAATTATATATATAAATATAGTCCGGCTATTATACTTGTATAAGCACCAAGCAATTAGTGTTTATAAGTTTTCTACCATTAGATCTACCACTTTGACTAATTTTATCCCTTAAATTATTCTATTTCACCAACCACTCACTTAATCCAAAAGACCCACTATCATTATAACCACATATCTTTTTATTCAAGTGCTAAAAAGTTACAAGTACCAATGACTTATACTTTTAAAAGCTCGTGAACTTAATTATTATATATATATATATATATATATATATATATATATATAGAGAGAGAGAGAGAGAGAGAGAGAGAGAGAGAGAGAGAGAGAGAGAGAGAGAGAGAGAGAGCTGGAATATTATTAATAGTACCAAGTTATTTGTGCTATTACGTTTTTAACCCTTAAATTAAAAAATGTGTGGTTGAGATGATAGTTGGCGCCTTGGGTTTAATAGATGGTTGGAAAGATAAAAAAATCTAACGGGTGAAAATAATTAAAGGGGTTAATCTAAAGGTAGAAAACTTAATAGCACCAGTAACTTGGTACTATTAATATTATAGTAGCCGGACTATATATATATATATATATATATATATATATATATATATATATATATATATATATATATATATATATATATATATATATATATATATATATATGCGCGTAGGCTTACTATACTCTTATGAGTATAAACTGCTTTATACTCATAATTTTTTTACCCTTGGGTGAAAGAATGTGCGATTAGACTGATAGTGGTCCCCCTAGGGTTTACTAGGTTGTTGGGGAAATAGTATAAATTCTAGGGACTACTATAATCCTAACCGCACATTCCTTCATCCAATGGATAAAAACTTATGAGTACAAAAAGATTTTACTCATATGAATATAGTAGCCGAACTTATATATATATATATATATATATATATATATATATATATATATATATATATATATATATATATATATCACTACAACAAAATTAGGCTATAGCGACACTTTTAAGTGTTTCTAAAATCTAAAAAAAGTGTCGCTGACAAAAATACCGACACTTATTGTAAGTGTTGCTATATGTGCCGTCGCTAGGGTGTATAGCGACACATTTTTGTAATGTGTCCCAAAAATGTGTCCCTATAACCTAATTTTGGATATAGATGGAATATAGATAGGACACTTATACAAAAGTTTCACAAACATGTGTCCCTATAACCTAATTTTGTTGTAGTGTGTGTGTGTATATATATATATATATATATATATATATATATATATATATATATATATATATATATATATATATATATACTTCTATGTTTTTAAAATTATCAAGTCATTGGTGCTTATAAGTTTTTAACCCTTGGATGAAAGGATGTGCGGTTTAGTGGGTAGTTGGTGGAATTAATAGTATGATCTAAGAGTTGGAATTAGTCAAAGAAATAGATCTAACGGTAGTATATATATATATATATATATATATATATATATATATATATATATATATATATATATATATATATATATATATATATATATAGCTAGGCTGGAATGCTATTAATAGTACAAAGTTATTGGTTCTATTAAATTTTTAACCCTTGAATTAAAAAATGTGTGGTTGAGATGATAGTGGATCCTTTGGATTTAATAGGTGGTTGAAAAATAGTAAATTCTAACGGTTGAAAATGATCAAAGAGATTGATCTAAGGGTAAAAAACTTGATAGCACCAATAACTTTGTACTATTAATATTATAGTAGCCAGACATATATATATATATATATATATATATATATATATATATATAAACTATGTACAATTAAGCAAACCCCTATAAATCCAAATGAGATTATTGTACTTGGCTTGCTATATATAGGGGTGTCAACGAGCCGAACACGAGTGAGCTGGGTCGGCTCGTGTTTAGCTAATTTAATAAACGAGCCAAACACGAGCTGGCTCGTTTATATATCGAGCTGAAACATTCGGCTCGTGTTCAGCTCGTTTATTAACGAGCCCGTTAATTAACGAGCCGAACACGAGTTGGCTCGCGAATAACAGGTTTGATTTTCATTCCTACTATTAGGTGTAAAGTTGAAAAAAAAATTAAAAAATTAAAATTTTAATCTAATAATTAAAATTTACAAAAATTAATGGCCTAAAATCTAAATAGTAATATATATATATATATTCGAGCTGTTATTGAGCCGAACACGAGCGAGCTGACCCCAACTTGTGTTCGGCTCATTTATTAAACGAGCTGAAAAATTCGGCTCATGTGCGACTTGTTTACTAAACGAGCGATTCGATCTCGAGCTCATTTCGAGCCGAACATGGGCTGGCTCACGAACAGCGAGCTAGATTGCCACCCCTAGCTATATATGGGAGGCAGTTCTGTTTGATGCAATATATTTTGAATAGTATTATTAAGAGAAATACTGTATCAAACATTTAATTTAAACAATCTTTTTCTCTAGCAAAATTATGTAATAAATTAAGCATATCTTATTTTTGCTTTCCTATATTGCAAAAGTTTTAGATTTTTCACTTTGCTAAATACTCTACTTGAATTTGTCATTACTGAAAAATTAAAGCAGAAGCAAGAGCCAGCAGAATCCTGTGTGAGTTTATTTGGCCTAAATATATATGTGGAGTGCACGTAGAACTATTTCATAAGGTATTTTTGAATAGTACAATTAGAAAAGGCATTATATTAATAAAATTAGCTAAATTATTGGCTAAGTTCATTGTCTAATGTATATTGTTTCTATTTTAGTTTATTATTATTATTATTATTATTTTGTTGATTGTCATTTAATATGTTAAACGATTCATTTCCAATCTAAAATTTTAAATTACTAGATGAAGTTAATGATCAACTTCTCAAATTACATATATATACAAGTCAGAATTATATATAATATCTAATAAAATATTTTTAACTATGTAATCTCTAACGTTAAGATGTCATTTTTCAATAAGAAAAGTAACCAAAAAGCATTAGAAAAAGCTTTTTTTTAGCTAAATTTCTACCTTACCTACCACCTTGTTTAATTTGCACCTTCGTATATAAATAAAAGTGATTCAAACTACGGCCACGAGATTAGATTCGGTCAATGATTTGTTAGGTTGACTTTGACTATTAATTCCTATCATATGTTCCCCATGAGTCAACATCAAAATCTCTCTGTGAAAAAAAGTCGTAGTTCATTTCATTTTGAGGACACCTATCGCTTTATTTATAGTTTTCTAACCGAGCCTTGAAGCGCTTACTTGTAGTGCACATGCACTATGCAAATTATGCACACGTCCACACATGTTCATACGTTCAAATTATGCACATTTGGTCTCAAACTATCATGCATGATACTCAAATGTCAATTTCTTATAATTTATTAGTTGTTATATATATATATATATATATATATATATATATATATATATATATATATATAGCGTAGGCTATTATACTCTTATGAGTATAAATCGCTTTTTACTCATAACTTTTTCATCGTTGGATGAAAAAATGTGCGGTTAGAATGATAGTAGTCCCCGTAGGGTTTACTAGGTTGTTCGGGAAATAGTAAAAATCTTAGGAACTACTATAATCCTAACCCCACATTCCTTCATCCAAGAGATGAAAATTTATGATTACAAAAAATTTTTACTCATAAGAGTATAGTAGCCGGACCCTCTATATATATATATATATATATATATATACTATTAATAGCACCAAATTATTACGGCTAAAAACTAGATAGCATCAAGTGCTTGGTGCTATCTATAAAATAGTAGCCGGACTATATATATATATATATATATATATATATAGTGTGTGATTTTTATATTTTTATAAGTACGGAATCCTCTGTGTTTATAAGTAGTTTTTGATGTTGAGACTTTCAAGTCGACGACCGGCTTCGTTAAATTTGATCTATAGTATTTGAAGTATCTAGAAAATAAATTTTGTTATTTTTCGACATTATTTGCGTAGTTATTGAAAGCGCTCAAAATCAACGATTGAAAATAAAAATCTCACAAAATGTGATGATATTACGCTAAAATTTTAGATCAAACATATTGATCTTGTTTTATATAGTATAAGAAATTTTCTATCAAAATTTCACTTGATTTGAATATTTCTATACTGTTAAACTTGCAAACGGCTCATCACGATCCTTAAAATTGTTGATTTTGAATTACTTCGACCACTAGAAAAATGATATCGAAAAATCATAAAATTTATTTCCTAGTTATTTCAAATAATCTAAATCAAATTTAACGAAGCCGATCACCAATTCGAAGGTCCCAACATCAAAAACGATTTATAAGTGTGGAGAGCTCCGTACCTATAAAAGCATACCAGCCGGACTCTATATAAAGTTCGACTACTATATTATCGTTAGTACCGAATATTTTGTGTTATTAAGTTTTCTGTTCTTAGATCTATGCATTTGATCATTTTCATCATTAAGATCAAACTATTCCACCCACTTAATAGTACTTTGTACTATTAAGTTTTTTAGCCACCGTTTGGATGTGGTATAAAGGGGGGATATCCCCCCTTTATACCCAAACGGGTTTGGGATATCCCCGTTTGGGGATATCCTCCCAAACGGGGATATCCCCCATTATGGGGTAGGGATATCCCACCCCAAACCCACACCCCCCTGGTTTAAACCCCCTCCCCTACTCCCTCTCTCTCTCCCCGTCCCTTCCCAAGGCAGTTGCCTTGGGAAGGGGCGTTTTCTTTTTTGTTTTTTTGTTTTTTTTGTTTTTTTTTTTCTTTTTGCTTCATGTTTGTTTTTAAAAAAAAAAAAAAAAATTAAAATTTTTAAATTATAAAAAATATTTAAATTTTAAATTTTAAATTTTATAAATTATAATTTTTTTAATTTTATATTTTAATAAATCTAAAAATTCTATTATATTTTTAAAAATTATTATTATTTTTTTTTTTACCTTTCTTTATTTTTCTTTTGAATTTTTTTTAATTAGAATATTTAAATTTTAAAAAATATTTAAATTATAAATTTATAATTTTATAAATTTTAATTTCTTATATTTTATAAATTTATATATATTTATATTTTATTAAATTATATATATTTATAAATTTATAATTTTAAAAATAATATTAATTTTAAAATTATAAAATTTATATAAATTTTTATAATTTTTTTAAAATTTATATAAATTTAAAAATTAAAATTTTTACTCCTACTTAAAATATTTAAATTTTAATTAGAATATTTAAATTTTACTTAATTTTTAAATTAGAATATTTAAATTTTAAAAAATATTTAAATTATAAATTTATAAATAATTTAAAATTAATTTTTTATATTTTATAAATTTATATATATTTATATTTTATTAAAATTATAAATATATTTATATTTTATTATATTATATATATTTATAAATTTATAATTTTAAAAATTAATATTAATTTTAAAATTGTAAAATTTATATAATTTTTTTATAATTTTTGTAAAATTTATATAAATTTAAAAATTAAAATTTTCACTCCTACTTAAAATATTCTAATACATTCTTTAATTATCAAATTTATAATATACATAAAAATAAAGGTCACATCGTTATTAATTATAAAAGCCAACTTTATACCTCTTATTTCTCATCCCCAATCCAAACACTACTTTTCTTATACCAGGTTTAAACCAGGTTTATCCCTCATTCCCAACCAAACACAATTTAGGTTTAAACCAGGTTTATCCCTTACTTTATACCTATACCTGGTATAACTCATTCTGGTATAAGCCGTTTCCAAACGGTACCTTAAGGGACCACTGCCATTCTACTTATACAATTTTTTTATTCAATGATCAAAACTCTAGTAGCATAAAGTGCTTGCACTATATATATATATATATATATATATATATATATATATATATATATATATATATATATAACTATACTTAAAAGTGTTTCAATATAATCTAATATCATATTTGAAAGCATCGTTGGAGCATCGGCAAATGAAGAGTTGCCACATATATATCGATACTTATGTCAAGCATTAGTAAAATATATTCTGATACAATAAAGGGTTCATATGACGATGCGTTTTGAAGCTTCGATATTTGTTATAATATAAGGATGCTTGACGACGCTTCCTCAAGCGTCCTCTAAAAAACGTCCTTATTTTTTTTTTTTTTTTTTTTTTTTTTTTTTTTGTAGTGTTGATGTTATTAATAGTATAGTAGCCTAGTTTTATATATATATATATATTATATATATATATATATATATATATATATATATATATATATATATATATATATATATATATATATATTACGACTATTGTGCTTTTAAAAGTACGAAACACTTGGTGATTGCAAGTTTTCCTCGATTAGATTTATCTTTTTGACTAATTTTATCTTTTAGGTCATATTATTTTACCAAACACCCATGCACTAAACTGTAGGGTATCATTATTATCCTAATCCTACAAATGTTCATCCAAATACCGAAAATCTATAAACACTAAAAACATGGTACTTTTAAAAATATAGAAGCTCAATTCTATTTATAGTCCGACTATATATATATATATATATATATATATATATATATATATATATATATATATATATATATATATTCGAGCTATATCGAGCCGGACACCAATGAGCTGATCTCAGCTCATGTTCGGTTGGCTCATTAAGATTTTCAGTTGAAAATTTTAGTTTGTGTTCTGCTTGTTTATTAAATGAGCAATTAATTTTGAACTTATTTCGAGCCGAACACTAGTTGGCTCGTGATCGGCATGCTTGATTGCCAACCCTAGTCACACTACTAGCCCAGCTAAATGATTGAATTGAGTTCCCGACTCTCGCCTACTCGGTCTCTTCTTGAGAAAGGATTCTTGCGTGTAGTACATCACCAATATATTATTATTCAGCTGTATACAATAATATTGTATCATCGACACATGAATGATTGTAATAAATTAAATTAAAAAATTTGAATTAACAAATATAATAAATTAAAGCTCGAAGACCAAAATGTTAGGCACCTCAATAGTATTATTAATTAATTAATTAGTCAAAAACTTAGGTAATGCATAGAGCAACCTTTCACTTTTGGACCAGAAACTTTTTATTAGTAGGCCAAATACGTGGATTAAATAAGATTAAAAATAAGATGTACATAAACTAAACACTTTTTTTGCAACAAAATTATATTATAGTGACATTTTTTAGTATTTTTAAAAGTTAAAAAAATATCAATATTTATTATTAATGTCACTATATGTGCAGTCGTTAGGATGTATAACGACATATTATTATAATGTGTCCTAAAAATACTTACTTTCCTATAATCTAATTTTGAATATAAATAGAATATAGGTAGAACACTTATACAAAAATATCGTAAAAATATGTCTCTATAATTTAATTTTATTGTAGTGCCATATGAAACAATAATTTTGAAAACTCAAGCTAAGAAAGAATGGTACAGTACGTGTTCTTAATATTTTATATAAGCTACACAGTTTGCCCTTAATTTTGTTTACATAAAACAGAAATATTGCTAGTTTATGAACAATGCTTCTTTTAGAGAGAGAAGGAACAAAATGTACAGCTAAACACATTTTCTGATGTCATGTGAAACAACTATCACTATAATAAAACTATGTTATAGCGATACTTTTAAGTATTACTAAAAACAAAAAAATACTGCTGAAAAAAATACTGATACTTGTCATTAGTGTCGCTATATATGCAGTCGCTAGGGTGTATAGCGATATATTATTATAATGTGTCACTATAATCTAATTTTAGATATAAATAGACTATAAATTGGACATTTGCAAAAAAATGTTACAAACATGTGTTTCTATAACCTAATTTTATTATAGTGTATTTTAAAAGCTCAACAAAAAAAAAAAAAAAAAAAAAAAAAAAAAAAAAAAAAAAAAAAAAAAAAAAAAGGTAGTGGTTTTAATGTTTATATGTTCAATATATTTTGTCCTTAATTTTGTATACATAGGACAAGGATATTGCTAGATTATGAACAATACTATTTTTTGAGAGAGAAGAGAGAGAGAGAGAGAGAGAGAGAGGAGAGAGAGAGAGAGAGAGGGGGGGGGGGGAGAAAGAGAAAAAGGTTGTAGGCTAGTATTTTGTTTACTTTTAAAAAATTAACTTTATATAAAAATATTAAATAATTAAATTTAAATTTTAAATTTTAAATTTTTTTATATTAATTATTTTTTTAACCATTTGGGCTGATATGATTAGTAGTTATCAACAATATTGTGATGTGATATTGATGCAGCATGCATGGTAATGTCCACATCATTATTTAGTACGCAACTAGCTTGAAGAGAAAGATAAGTAGAGAGTTTTTTTATATTTTTTTCAGAGAGAGAGAGAGAGAGGGAGAGAGAGAGAGAGAGAGAGAGAGAGAGAGAGAGAGAGAGAGAGAGACTTTTTTTGTAAGTTAAATGATTGATAAGAATTCATTTGCATCATTTTCTTAGCACGGTTATATATATATATATATATATATATATATATATATATATATATATATATATATATATATATATATATATATATATATATATTAATTTGTTATGGTTTCTTGTTGCAAAATTAATTTTTTTTTAAAAAAAAAAATTATCACAACTGTTCATCACCAAACAAGCAGTTGGAGAGCCTTTAAGATACTAAATCTTTTAATTCAATTGTAATATTTTGAGTAATAAATAAATTTGAAAAAATTAAAAATACTAAGCGTGATAAATTTAGAATAAATTTAAAATTAATAATTTTTATGAAAAGTGAAGCGTCACAACCTATAAATTGGACAGTTGTGATAATTTGTTATGGTTTCTTGTTGCAAAATTAATTTTTTTTTTTTAAAAAAAAAAATTATCACAACTGTTTATCACCAAACAAGCTATTGGAGAGCCTTTAAGATACTAAATCTTTTAATTCGATCGTAGTATTTGAAGTAATAAATAAATTTGAAAAAGTTAAAAATACTAAGCGTGATAAATTTAGAATAAATTTAAAATTAATAATCTTTATGAAAAGTGATGCGTCACGATCTATAAATTGGACTGAATTTCTCTTGGCTTTTCGTAAATACATATGTTCAGCACTAACTTTTTAACTAGTGCTTTGCCAACCAACTCATCCGTGCTGAGTTCATCCACTTTGCGAGCAACTCAAATGGAATTTGTGTGCCTCTCCATTATCTAAATCAAAAATTTAAGTATCCATCGAGACAGATCGTATTTATCGTATCGTACCATGCCAACAAGATATCGGCACGGTACAGTTTCTATACCGATGACACAATTTAAAACTTTTTTTTAAAATTATTAAGTAATTTTTTTAATAAAGTTCAAAATATTTAATAAAGATACATAATAAGCAATTAAAAAAATTTATTGCTAAAGAAATTAAATATTTCATATCATTATATGTCGGCACGCATGTATTTTTTGTGACCGACACTCATCGACATGCACCGTGTCGTACCATGCCGTTAAATTTTCGGCACGATCCCGTGCCACGACACTTAAATCCTTAATCTAAATCTTGACGCGCCTTGTGTTTCAAATTGTACGTGTATCGAACTGTCATATAATGTTACCTTGACACTTTCTCTGCGACCGAGCTCATCGAGCTTAATCGCACCGCATTCCTCAATAGAGTCGCCATTTTTTTAAATTACATACGAGGGTTTGATACGAATTGTTAAAAGATAGGTAATTAGGTTTAGTGCACACCTGCATGGCTCAAAAATGTGACATATCTATTGAAACGTAGCCTCAAAATCCAAATCATGCATCTTAATTTTTTATCTTTTTTATTGCTTTTAATTAGTTTAGCTCCTTGTTGGATTATTCAAACAAGGATTACTCAAAAAGTAAAGGCTAATCACTATTTGATTAGGGTAAAAGTGTAGATAACTTATCTGAACTATCACTACAACAAAATTAGATTATAGCTAGGGACACATGTTTGTGACACTTTTGTATAAGTGTCATATTTATATTCCATCTATATTCAAGATTAAATTATACGAACATATTTTTGGAATACATTACAAAAATGTGTTATTATATACCTTAGCGACGGCACATATAGCAATACTAATAATAAGTGTCGGTATTTTTGCCAGCGATACTTTTTTTAGATTTTAGAAACAGTTAAAAATGTCGCTATAACATAATTTTGTTGTAGTGTATGTATATCAACTATTTTTGACTCGATTAATTATCTGATTTTTCTTAAATTTGAATTTAATTTTAATTTTTTTATTTATTTGATTTGAATTTGTCAATAAAATTTTGATTTTAAAATTAATTAAACTAATTACTTACTTTAATAAATTTATAGTTGCGAATATTATATATAGGATACTTATTTTACTTGTAAAGACAAACGGCATATTTAAAAATAAATTTGAAGTTAATATGTCGTCGACTGATTCAAATCAAATAAATTGAAATGTTGGATAGTAAAATTAAAATTTTAAAAAATTGAGTCGATTATCCAACATTTTCAAACTTTTATTTTTACTGTCCAACCTTTCAATTTATTTGATTTGAATCAATCGGTGATATTTCTGACTTCACAATTTAAGCTAATTGCTTTAATAAATTTATGATTACGAGAATTATTTAAAATATATTTATTATATCTGTAAAAAATTAATATATCGTAAATTAACTCAAATTAAAAATTAAAATTTTAAAAACACACATTGTCAATTTAAAATGATTGATAGTGTTGATATGTTCCGTACACTGTTACCTTTCATTAGTTTGTAAATTCATAGTTGTTTGGATTATTATAAAAAAAAAAAAAAAAAGGTTTAATAAAAAAGAAAAGAAAAAAAAAAAAAAAAAAGTGGTGAATGTGTAGAAAAAATCAATCAATTTAATCAATGAAAGGGACCTGAGCTAATTAATATATGCTATTTATTGCCTAATTTTACACGTGCCTTTGTTATACTCCTCTATTCAAAAGAGAACACATTTTATGAAACAAGAGAAGTATCATTCAAAAGAGAGTACTTAGTTAAACCGGAGAAGCCCATGGTTTTGGGATAATTACATTTGAACAAACAAAAACTAAGAATATTAAACATAAAATATTAAAAATATTGCTGTGAACAATTTGTACTTTTAAAGATAAAGATGTTTCATATAGTATCAAAATGTGAGGTTTTAGATGCTGAATATAAATTAAGTCCAAAATTTAAAAGACTAGGTTATTATAAAAAAATAATTAATATAAGCCTTATAATTAACTGTTTTATAATCTCCTTATATCATTCCCATCCCTATTTAATTTTGCTGAGAGGTTTATAAAATAATAAACATGAGATAAGATAGTGAAGTGTATCGGTTGAGAATATATATTTTTAGAAAGAAAAATTGGTAAATGGTGTGTGTTAAGAAACTTTATTAACCTCACATTATATGTTGAAAAAGGTTTTGAGTATTGCCCTATGAATTGGGGCACACACAGTACTAGACAAAATAGAAGAATTTAGAGAGAGAGAGAGAGAGAGAGAGAGAGAGGTTTATAAAAATAAACATGAAAGATAGTGATGTGTATCGGTTGAGAATATATATATGGGGGATGCTAGGTGTACATTTCATAAAGGGTGTATATCCTACACCCCACCTCATTCTGGGGTGGGGCACTGGTCACATGATGTGATTAGTAAAATTCACCCCATCCCAAAATGGGATGGGATGTAAGATGTACACCCCTCATGGAGCGTATATTTATATTTACCCTATATATATTTAGAAAGTAAAATTGCTAAATGGTGTGTGTTAAGAAACTTTATTAACCTCACATTATATGTTGAAAAAGGTTTTGAATATTGCCCTATGAATTGGGGCACACACAGTACTAGACAAAATAGAAGAATTTAGAGAGAGAGAGAGAGAGAGAGAGAGAGAGGGGGGGGGGAGCGAGTTGAGCTGAAATGTGACATCTCCGAAATTTGAATTAGTCTTATATATAAATAATATAATAGGACTAAATCTCTTAACCTGGTTATAGCATTTTGGATGATAGCAAGACCCAAGAGGTTAAGAGAGTTAAGAGTGCTAGAGTTAAAGTAGTTCTAGGATGGGTGACTCCCTCAGAAGTTGGGGCGTCACAGTTGGTATCAGAGCCATTCACGAGCCGGAAATGTGAGATCACCCAAAATGATATAGCCGGATTAAGAGATTTAGTCCTATTATATCATTTATATATAGGACTAATCAAAATTTCGGGGGTGTCACATTTTTCTCCCCTTTAAGCCCTGACGTCCACGTCAGGCTCAAGCACACTCACAAGCTACAGGCGATGTGAGACTCGTCTCGCTAGCCTTAACCGACCTTGTGGAGAGCTGCACTCCACCCACAACGATCATTAGTCGGGGAGCTTTGCTCTACCCGCTATATAACCCTGTCTCAGCCAAGACTCATCTCACATTTCCGGCTAAGGCTAGCGAGACGAGTCTCACATCGCCTGGTGCTTGTGAGTGTGCATGAGCCTGACGTGGACGTCAGAGCTTAAAGGGGAGAAAAATGTGACACCCCCAAAATTTAGATTAGTCCTATATATAAATGATATAATAGAACTAAATCTTTTAATCCGGCTATATTATTTTGGATGGTACCAAGACCCAAGAGGTTAAGAGAGTTAAGCGTGCTAGAGTAGTTCTAGGATGGGTGACTTTGAAGTTGGGGTGTCACATGAAATGGTACTAATAGTAAATAGATTTTATTGTAATTTATTTGTTTGCAATGATGAAGCTTTCAAATCGACGATCGGTATTGTTGAATATGATATAAATCAGTAAAAAATATCTAAAAATTAAATTTTAAATTTTTTCGACATAATTAATCTAATGATCAAAGAGTTGTAAAATTTATAATTTTAATAATATATATATAATTTTTTTGATCTTTTAACGGTATAAACAAATCTAAATTAATTGAATTTTAATTAGAAATTTTTTTAAACTATTTAAAATAAGATCTATACTCTCAATTTTGATTACAAGAGCACTATCATTATTTTTTGAAAGATATTTATTTTCAGTCGTTTATTTTTGTATTTATTTAATAGATAAAAAAATCGAAAAAAATATATATTTTAATTTTTAAATAATTTAAATTAATGATCTAGTTAGCGATAGTATTCTAGCCTCTCTCTCTCTCTCTCTCTCTCTCTCTCTCTCTCTCTCTCTCTCTCTATATATATATATATATATATATAATTCGGCTATGGTATTTTTAAAAACACTAAACACTTAGTGCTGGCAAATTTTATATATATATATATATATATATATATATATATATATATATATATATATATAATTCAGGGTGCTTTTAAAAGCAAAATACTTGATGTTGTAAATTTTTTACTGATTAGATCTAATCTTTTGACTATTTTTATTCTTTAGATCATCCTATTCCACCAATCATCTGCTAAACTCTAGAAAACTATTATTATTTTAATCGAAGGTCAAAAATTATAAGCACCAATAACTTTATACTTCTATAAGCATAGGAGCTTAATTTTATAGAATTCGACTGCTACAGTGTCTTTAAAAATATCAAGCAATTTGTGCCGATAAAATTTCAACGGTATAAATAAATACACATTATATTTACAAGAAAAATTTTATCTATGCATATAAAAGAAAAATATAAATCTTACTACTCTCTTATTCCAGACTTTAGAAACTTTTCTAAATTTTAATATAAAAAATAATGATAATAAGATTCTTATTCTTCCAAACGCAACAGAAATCAATCGGTATAGCTTATTCCAATACAAGTAGAATAAGTGAGAATTACTGTTCTCACTCTTCCCAACCACCATCTTACTTTTTTTTTAAATACTCTCCTACGTCTACCGAGGCACTATCTCTCACTTCATTATTACATAATAAAGTTTGAGGGCAAAAAAGTAATTTAACTTAATTAAAATTTTTTATTTTTTTTATTCCTCATTCTCATATCAAACACAAAATCTCTTTATCCCTAGAACCATCGCAAACATTTTTTTACACTAGTTCCGTACTTTATACTTATTTTTGAAATAACTAGTTCTGTCTTATTCCGTTACCAAACGGACCCTAATATGATGCGCTGGATGAAAAATTATAAAATTTGCGAACAGATAGAAACTGCACCTCTTGTTGTACTCCGAAAAAAAAAAAAAAAAAAAAAAAAAAAAAAAAAAAAAAAAAAAAAAAAAAAAAAAAAAAGTGATCCTAGAATTAGTCATTCTCATCATTAATTCCGTCACTAATTAATAATCTTCTATCACAAAATTAAATAAAATTAAATTTATTAAAAAAAAAAAAGCCTTTAAAAATATTGTTTGCCAGCTTTCAATGATTTTGCTGTATCTTGAAAATAATTTGTCATTAATCCGACAGCAAACTTATAAGTGCACGCAAATAATACATTTTAAAAAATATTGAATAATCTAGAAATTTAGTTTTATAAATTTTTTTATATTATTTATCTAATGATTAAATATTCTTAAATTTATTTTATATTAGCCGTTAAAAGTTATTAATTTTTAAATTATTTTATCAATACTAAATAACTAATATCGTAAAATTATAAAATTTAAAATTTAAAAATTTAAAATAATACTGATTAAATTTAATTAACGATGACGATTATCGATCGATATAGATATTTTATTAACCTGAAAATAAATATATTCGTTTATCCATACCAAGTTATCCGGTATAAGGGTGGAACAACTGTTCCACTCTACAGGTGGAACAGAAATAGCTGTTCCACCTGTTGCTTTTTTTTTTTTTTAATTAAAATTTTTTAAATTATAAGATATTTAAATTTATAAAATTTATTTATTTTTTATAAATTTTAATCTTTTCTATTTTTCTTATTCCGCTTTAATTTACCAAATATAATTTTTCTTATTCCGGTACAACTCCTATACTCAACCAAACATAAAATTACTTTAATTCCTGCTTGTACCTGAATTTATACCTATGCAAGGAATAACCAATTTTTTTTTATACCCGAACCAAACGCAACCTAATAGGATAATGCCCTAATAATTCTACAAAGAATGAAAAAAAAAAAAAAAAAAAAAAAATAGAATATAAAAAATCATTCACTCTAATAATAATAATTAAATTTAAATATTTTGGATCCGTAGTTTAAGTCTAATAATTTATTATTAATTATTAAAGGATTGAGTTCTTATAATTGGTATAAAAATGAATTCCAGTGGAAAGTTAAATTCACCGAAAAAGTCGTCTTTAAAATCTCTCATTGTCTAATAATTTTAGTCGATCTATATGTCTATAATTAAATTTGGATTTGACGAGAATATCAGAATAATTTTACATTGGATAAAAAAATAAAAAAGAATTAATTGCTGACGGATCGAATCGCTACAAATGATGCATGCATTGGGATTAATTTTTTAAATTAATAAGGCTTATTGTTATCCACCAAAGCTGACCAATTAAGTTTGGAATGACTTAATTTTTTGTTTTAATTTTATCACAAATTAAGAGTGAGCTCAATTCTCACGCAATCACCAGGTAGGTTAGTTTTGTCCTATATCATTACATATCTTTTGACTAATTAGCCAACATATATGATTTTGTTTTATTTGTGAAGGTACTGATATGAATTATTAAATTAAATAAAATAATAATTATATTTTAAAAATTTAAACAGTTAAATTATGATATTTATATATTTTATATTTAATATTTTTCTTCATAGTTTAAAAATAATATTTATATATTGGCTAAATTACAGAAAATTCTCTTATAATATACCGTTTTTTTACTTTGCCTTCCTGTCTTTCAAAAACCAACATTTTGTCCCCTCGTAATTACGAAATTATTTTTAGGGGACAACGGCATTAACAAAACAGACGAAAAGATATAAATGCCCTTCTCACCTTTCCCGTCCAACGCTCCCCTACGCGCTCTCGCACACCTGCAGAACCCATACGCGCTGCCACCTAGACCAGTAGCCCCGCGGCACCGACGAAGAGGCCCTCGTTGTCATGGCCGCACCCGAAGGCGACGTCGCGCACTAGCGCGGTCGTACTGCGTGCTCCCGCCGCTCGGATCCTCATGGTCGCGCCACGGCACCGTTCTCGCTGGCCCCCGAGGTGCGGCGATCGTGCTCACCGAGCTCGCCGCGCTCACCTACGCCCGCTGCGACGTAGGTGAGCGCGGAATCCGATCCTCGCCGCCGACTCCATCTTCGCCCTCTTCGACATTGGCACCCCATGGCGGAGCCAGTGGAAGCTCTTCTTCTGCCCCCTCTCCGCCCTCGACGGCAGCGGCGACGGAGGGTCCAGATCCGGCCGGTGGGCCCCGCTCGAGCGGCACGTATGGGGGGACGTGTTCGAAGTCCTGAAGCGGCCGCACCTCCTCCCCGGGGCCGGCGGCCGGAGCGTGCTCATGATCGGCGGGCTGTGGGCGTCCTTCGCCTTCGACACGCCCTGCTCGACTGTTCTGATCCTGCGGCTGAATTTGGCCATGATGGAGTGGGACGAGGCCGGGAGGATGCCACCGGAGATGTACCGGTGCTTCACTGGCGCCGGAGAAGCCGGGATCGAGGCCGCACTGTCGGTGGCAGGAGAGGGAATAGGATAGAATTTGAAGGGTATTTTCGGTATATTACCTAAATAATTGACGGTTCACTCACGGAATGCTGACGGCGAGGGGGTAAATGCACAATTTCGTAATTACGATGGGGTAAAATATAGGCTTTTGAAAGATATGAAGGCAAAGTGAAAAAGCAGTATATTATAAAGAAGTTTTCTGTAATTTAGCCTTATATATTTTATATTCAATATTAATCAATGAAACCAATTATAGCTTTTGCTTATAATTATCTCAATTTTTACATGATTGAAAATAATTTTTAATTCTACTTGTACAAATGCATTATTAGGAATTTTTATTTTCGAGCGCAGCTCCATGTATATCTATTATATAGGTATAAATTTTACAATATTCTAAACTCTCTATAACTTAGATGTATAATCTATGCTAGAATGTACAGTATAATCTATAACTAAGCATTAGCCACGTCACATATACGAAAACAAAATATGACTATCATACAATGACTCTATAATTTTCAAAATACTAAAACACAAATACCATTTGAACATTCGAAATAAAGTATAATATTACTCATATAATAATTTTTTATTATATATAACATATTTAAAATTTTTTAATAATAATTTATATAGAGTGACGAATGAAATTCACCTCATTCCAGAATAAGGTGGGATGTAAGATGTACACCACTTATGGGATGTACACTTATATATACTCATTAAATTTATATCGAATGCGAATGCGCGTCTGATAGGGACAAGCACATTTTAGTAATAATAATACTAATAATAGTAATAATATTTATTATTAATCAAAATAATATAAATTAAACAAACTATTTTTTACCCATCATGAATTATTTTTATTGATTCTTATCTATGAAAGCGCAAGGTATAAGCTATGCAATATTTTTTTATAATTATAAGCCTCAAAATTATATTAATTAATTATCTTTTCAAATAAAATTTTAATTATATAATATATTTTATGATGTGAATCTTAGATTATTATTAATTAATACACCAAATGAGCACAGAAAATATGTAGTTAATTCTCTGCGGTCAACAAAGAAATAAGGACAAAAGTGGTACGGAATTAATTAAGTCTTAAGCAAATAGAATAAGCTTGATCCTGATCTCTTAAACCCATAATAACAATGTAACTATCTAACTAATTAATTATTATTTCCCTAAATTACTCTTTTGATTCTGGAACTATATATGATGCGCGTGGCATGCACTTGGGCCTGTTTGGTAACGAGATAAAACAGAACTAGCTATTCCAGGGATTAGTATAAAATACGAAACTAATGTAAAAAAGCGTTTGGTATGGTTTCAGAAATAAGATATTTTGTGTTTGGTATGAGAATGAGGAATAAAGGCTTCGTTTGGTTCGTGTATAAGAGAAAATTAGTAATACCAGGGATAAGTATAAAATTAGGTATAATGTGAATTTGTATTTGGTTGGGAATTAGGTTAGTATCAGGTATAAGAAAATTAGTGTTTGTTAGTGATTGAAGAATAAGAAGAATAGAGAGTTGACTTTTATGTTAAAAGATTAAAATATTCTTTTCTTTTTAATATTTTTTTTAAAATTAAAATTTTAAAATTTATTCAAATTTTAATATTTATTAATTTTAATTTTTATAAAAATTTTAAGTGGGAGCAAAAAAAAAAAAAAAATTAATTTTAAAATTTTAAATGAAGTAAAAAATTTTAATTTTTAAATTTATATAAATTTTTAAAAAATTATAAAAAATTGTATAAATTTTAAAATTTTAAAATTAATATTTTTTTAAAAAAATAAAATTTTTAGATTTATTAAAATATAAAATTAAAAAAATTTAAATTTATAAAATTAAAAATTAAAAATTTAAATATCTTTTAAAATTTAAAAATTTTAATAAAAAAAAAATCAAAAGAAAAAAAAAAAAAAGAAAAAAAGAAGCAAATGTCCCTTCCCGGGGGGGGATGGGATATTCCACCGGTACAACCCGGTAAGGGGGGGATATCCCATCCCCCCCATCCCTATGTTGTTTGGGTACAAAGGGGGATATCCTCCCTTTGTACCTGGCTACGAGTTTTAATTTTGGTAAATTACTTTTTTACCATCAAATTTTATTATGTAATAATAAGGTGAGGAATAGTGCCTCGGTAGACGTGAAAGGATATTTTAAAAAAAAAATAGTAAGAGGTGGTTGGAAAGAGTGAGAATAGTAATTCTCACTTATTCGTTGTATTGAAACAAACTATACCGATTGATTCCTGATGCGTTTAAAAAAAATAAGAAGATATCCTTTTTATTTTCGATTCTATACCAAATCCAAACAAGCCCCAAACAAGCCCTTGTGATTCATGATAATTCGAATTTTATAAATTATTGCAATCAATTCTGTAATATAATTTAGTTTACTGAGCAATAATGTATCCTATTAAAATCCTAAATCAAGAAAACATTAATTTTTACTCCACTAAATTGAATTTGTGGGATTTAATAATAACTGTCACGCCCCGGAACCCGGGCTCGTCTACAGATCCGCCGTGCACACGGAATTTTCCGCGTACACGAAGCGCTGGTAACCTGCTCAGATATAATCTAACAATAAAAGAGCATAATACAGAGCTGAAATAGAAGAACCACATAGTATCTCAGACTGGAAATAAGGTACAAGCTGTAATACATACAATAGTCTCCCAACTCACTAAAATAGTACAACCAGCTGGCGGAAGCCAGACCCAAAATAAAAGGAGAATATCACAGTCTGAGTGGAGGGTATAATATCTGTCTAATAGCTCTCAGCCTCACAGGAGATCTATCTATTCAGCGATCCCCTTACCTCGATCAGCTGCCGATGGCCTAGCAGCTCCCGCAGATGACTCTGCAAAATAAAGGAGAAGAAAGAAACAGAAGACAACAATGGGGGTGAGAACTACCAGATAAACCAGCAGCCTCCCCTAGTGGGTAAAACCTCAACTCTGACGCACCCACTAGGACTACTAGAGGCAACAGGAAAGAACAGTTGTAAGCTATAAAGACTGCTGATAAAAAGGAAACTACCATCACTATGCCTCTAAATGCCAAGCAATAGAATAACTAAATGTATGAATCAGAGTATAAATGCCTGTCTGAATGAACTCAATCTGGGGTCACTAGCAAAACTGGTACTTCCTGCTGTGCCTTGCCAAATCGGGTATAACGCCGATGGGGGATAGTATTTGCCAAATCGGGTATGCCGATAGGGGATAAGGTTGGCCAAATCGGGGGTGCCGATAGGGGATAATGTTGTAACACACTCCGGAGTGGCACTCGAGGGGAGCGACCCACACGAGTAAAATATCTCTGTCATCAGTATCACAAGTATCTCTGTAGCATATGTCCCACAAGTATCACAATATAGCAGAACTGGATCATGACTATGATCAAAGTGGAAAACTCCATCCACTATAGAAACCCAATCCCCCCAACTGATAAACCAAACTCAACCCCAATCTGATGCAAGGATAAACATCTGGTCAACCGCCTACTGTCCGCGGTCACCGCAATACCCCACAAGTCCACAATCTAGCACAACCTTGGCTACACTATCCCAAACCCCTGCTCACACTTGAGCAACAACATATGAATGCAAAGGACAACAATGAAACATGTTCAAATCCCAATATGATAGTGTAGCAATAAATAGTGGCCTTACCTGATGTCCGGGCATGCATGCAACTGTCTTTACTTTTAAAAGTTGTAAAATAGTGTCAAAGGTTTAAAACAATTGATTTACTGAATAAAAGTCATTTGCATGCGAGATCATAGCCTTTGTCTCAATCACAGTGTCCCAATATAAGTCATCATATCATTTGTGGGGTTATATTAATTTTTAGGGGAGTTTGTCCCAGCGGTCCTTGTCATTTGTCATATTAATTTGTCCCAATGGTTCTCATTAATTGTCCTGTTAGTTGTCCTGTTAGTAGTCCTGTTAGTAGTCCTGTTAGTAGTCCCAATGGTTCTCATCATGTTACTTTGTCCCAATTGTTCTCGTTAATTGTCATATTTTAGGGGATTTCTAGTAATCCCAGTGAGCTTGTCAAAAATGAGGTAAGCAACAACCGCCCACCTTGAATAGCTCAAACAACACCCCAGGTAGTCTCCTGGTTGTTCGCAGTCTTCAATTCCTGCAAACCAATGCTCCCGGTATAAATACAAACCCCAAAAAGCACAATATTTGCTGTTTTTCAGACAGCACGGAAAAAGAGGAATTTTTCACCTCTAAAATGAGCTCCTAAATTCCCAGAAAAATCACGATTGCGTTCCTCGCGAAGAGTAGATCAAAATCGACTCCTAAAACGCCTCGATCTGACGCTCCTACGTCAAGATAAAAATCGGAGAAGTCGGTGCTGTCCAAAAATCATCACAGTAAAAAAGGGGGGTCAAAGAGGACCTGAAAACTATGCCAAAAGTACGAAACGGAGCAAAATAATCAACACGGAAATCGAAGCCCTACCTCTTACGGTCGCGCTGCCGCAAAAATCGTCCAAAAATTCCACCCGGTTAGCCCGCAGTGAATTTTCGACGGAACTGCGACGGGAAATGGGCCTAAAAAGAAAATCGTCGCAGTGCGCCGCGTCGCAGATATCTCACAATCTGTAACTCCAGAAATTCTGAGGTTCTAGAGAGAGAAAGATGAGAGAGAGAGGAAAAACTTTCATATTTGGCACTTTCTCAGATTCTCTCTTCTTCGGCACGGAATCCAAGGTGCAAATGAGAGGGGTGGGGTTCCCTCTTTATAATGGGCCAAAAGGGAATATTCCCACACGGGATCAGATCCCGAACACGAAACACCGAAACGGACCAACCAGGAAGCGCCACGTGTCGCCCGAACAGGAAACAGCCTGTGCAGGGCCAACCAGAATTCGCCACGTGGCCACGTGGGGCGTGTGTTTGCCCCGTGCTCCGGGTCTTCCGGATCCTGTCAGCCAATAGGATCATGCCACGTGTCGACCATCCAGAAGCTTCTAGAAGCCGGCCAGCCAATGGGAAGCTGCCACGTGGCAGATGGAACCTTCGGTGCACCCGGTGCACGACCAGCCGTGGACCGCGCACCCGCGCCTGCTGCCCGCGCCTGCCCGCGCTGCCCGCGCCGCGCGCCTCCGCGCTCCGCCGCTGCCCCGCCGCTGCGCAGCTGCCCGCCGCCGTGCGCCGCCGCCCGCCGCCGCTCGCCGGCGGCCGCCGCCGGCCGGAACAGTAATTCCGGCCGGCGGTTACTGTTCCGGTGAACAGTACCAAGTGCCGAAAAAAATAAAGCGAATATACCGTTTTGACCGTTTTCGCGCGCTGAGTCCAAATACGACGTCCGTTTCGCCAAATTCTCATCCGAAATTTTTCAAAAAGCTCCCGGAAAATCCCATTTGCTCCGATTTTCGCGCAGAGTCTATATTAAATGTCCAATTTCAATTCTACAAGCTCGGTTTCCCATATACGCTACCTACGGTCACTGTTTAATATTGTACAGTTCCTGCGGGAGTGCGGATCATCACAATAACATTATATAAAATTCAAGCCAAATATTATAAAAATTATATTAATTAATTGGATTTGAGGATTATTTTTATGGATTCTTATTTATGAAAGCAAGTGATACAAGGGATGCAATATTTTTTATAATTATAAGCCTCAAAATTATATTAATTAATTATCCTTTCAAATAAAATTTCAATTATATAATATATTTTATGGTGTGAATCTTAGATTAGTATTAATTAATACACCAAATGAGCACATAAAATATGTAGTTAATTCTCTGCGGTCAACAAAGAAATAAGTACAAAAATAGTACGGAATTAATTAATTCTTAATATAAGCGAGCGAATAGAATAAGCCTAATCCTGTTCTCTTAAACCCAGAACAATGTAATTAACTACATAACTAATTATTATCCCACTAAATTACTCTTTTGGTATATATATATATATATATATATATATATATATATATATATATATATATATATATATATATATATATATATGATGCGCATTGCTATGCACGGGACGAAGCCGAAATTTAATTCTGAGGAGGGCCAAAATATATTTAAATAAAAATTTTAGCACATAAATATAATTTTATCTAATTATTTTTTTTTAAAAAAAATTATTAATTTAATAATTAATATAAAAATATTAAAATTAATTTTTAATTGCAGATATTTAATTTTAATTATTTTATTTATATTATTATATTTAAATAATTATAAATTTTACTAAACCTAACAGTAATTCAGTTAGCGATCGATCGATTTCTTAATATTTTTAATAAATAAAATTATAACATTTAATGATTATTAGATCAAATAGCTATTAAATTTAATATAATATTTTATTTTGTTACATAAAATAGCTCATTAGGTAGAAATTAAAAAAATAAATAAAAAATTTAGAATTAAGGGATGTATTTCAAAATACCTTATAAGTATGTGACTCTTAATATATTTTTACCTATTTAAAATATATATAGAGAAGAAACAAAAAATTATATTGGCACAAAAAATAAATTAAGCAAATATTAAAAAGCTGAGGAGGCCATGACTATCTTAAAAAAATATATATATATTAAATTAATACCTAGGATTAATAAGTAATATTAAAAAATTGAGGAAGATCATGGTCACTTTGGGTCTCAACATAGCTGCGTTCCTGACTATGCACTTCGGTTCTTAAACTTTAAGGCTCCGTTTGGTTCGGGGATAAGAAAAATTTAGTTATACCGGAGATAGGTATAAGTTATGGTTTTAGCAGGAACTAGTGTAAATTTGCGTTTGGTTCGGTTTAAGAGTTATACCGGGTTTAAAAAAAATTATGTTTGAAAAATTATATAGGAATAAGAAGAATAAGACGAATAATTGAGGGGTTAAATATTTTTATTTACTAATTTGTCCTTTATGATATAATTTAAAATTAAATAAATTTATAGTATTATTCAACCTTATATTTAATTAAGATCAATATTAAAAATTCAAATAATATTTACAATTAAATATTAAATTGTAATATTAATATTTAATATTAAATATCAAATATTAATATTTAATATTAAATATTAATATTTATAATTTAAAATTAATAATTTTTTTTTACAAAACTGAAATAAAATAAAATTTTTAGATTTATTAAAAAATAAGTTAAAAAAATAATATTTATTAAATAAAAAATTTTAAAATTTAAAATTTATAAATTTAAATATCTTTTAAAATTTAAAAATTCTAATTTAAAAAATAAAAAAACTAATTTTTATTAGTGTAGGGAAAAGAAAGGAAAAAAAAAAAAGAAAAGAAAAGAAAAGAAAAAGGTGCCGTGGAGAGAGAGAGAGAGAGGAGAGAGAGAGAGAGAGAGAGAGAGAGGAGGTGCAGAGAGAGAAGGAAAAGGAGGCCATGTGATGCTGCCCCCTCGCCTCGGTTACCGCGCCGCTAAACCCAATTCGGGTTATTCCGCAGTGGGGGGATTGCTAAACCCTCCTTAGCGGGTTATCCCAGGATAACCCGCTAAGGGGGGTTTAGCAATTCCCCCCTCCCTCCAATTAGCGTTTGGGTATAAATTTGGGGATAAGAGAGTTATCCCCCCTTATCCCTCTAACCAAACAGTAGCTAATATTTTACGATACATAATTCAAATTTTATAAATTATAGTTATAATTAATTCTGCAATATAATTTAGTTTATTGAATAATGACCTAATAGCCATTAAGATGCTACATCAAGGAAATATCAGCTTTTACTCAATTAAATTGGATTTGTGGGAGTTAATTATAACAATCTATAATATCACAAAAAATGAAAGACTGAGGACCAAAGTGTCATCCGCAACATAGTTTGAGGTCCAAAGGTGTAATTTATCCTTATTACTTGGAAAATACTTTTTATTACTTATTTGTATTATATATATACACTCCTAAAAGGGTGTATACTTATATATAACCTAATCTGGATGCTAGATGTACACCTCTTTATGGGTGTACATCTTACACCCCACTCCATTCTGAAATAGATATTTTAACGAGTGACGAATAAAATAATACCCCACCTCAGAATGAGCTGGGATGTAAGATATACACCCATAAAGAAGTGTATACTTATATATACCCTAATCTACTCAAATTTCAAATGTTTTAAAACGATTAATTATTTACAACCAGAAAATATTATCACGTAACGAGTTATGTTATGCCCTATTTTATTGGAGATCATCTATTTTAAAGCTATTCTAATTTTAGCATGTTTAATCCTCTTAAATTTTTTGACCTCGTTACCGTTCAAAATTTTGTACCATAAAATTTGTATTAAAATTTGTACAATTGTACTTTCTCTCTCTTCTTAAATATTTTTATAATAACATGGATCTCAATACAAAATTATAATATAAAATTTACATATATGGATGAACTTATACTTTTGAAAGTATATAAACTCCCATACTCATATATATATATATATATATATATATATATATATATATATATATATATATATATATATAGTCCGGCTAGAATACTATCGATAGCACCAAACAAGTGGTGCTATCAAGTTTTCAGCCGTTGGATGAAAAGATATGCGGTTGGGATTATAGTGATCCCTTAAAATTTTTACTATTCAACCAACCACCTAGTAAATCCTAGGGGACCACTATAATCACACCGTATATTTTTTCATCCAACGACTAAAAACTTGATAACACTAATGACTTGGTGCTATCGATAGTATTCTAGCCTAATTCTATATATATATATATATATATATATATATATATATATATATATATATATATATATATATATATATATAAGAGAGAGAGTGTGTTCGTCTACTATACTATCAATAGCACCAAACGTATGGTGCTACCAAGTTTTCGCCGATAGATCTATCCCTTTAACTATTTCCACCTTTTAAACTATTTTAGGCTACTATACTATCAAAAATACTAAATTATTGGTGCTATTAGGTTTTTGGCCCTTGGATTAATGGATGTGTGGTTAGAATAATAGTGATTTTGTAGGGTTTAATGGGGGTTATTGGTGCTATTAGATTTTTAGCCTTTGGATTAATGGATATGTGGTTAGAATAATAGTGATTTTGTAGGGTTTAATGGGGGTGGTTGGTGGAATAGTATGTTCTAAGGGATGACAATGGTTAAAAGGATAAATCTTACGGCGAAAAACTTAATAACACCGTACGCTCCGATGTGACGCCCTAATTTTTCAGGGGTCACCCATCCTAGAATTATTCTAGTTCTAACACGCTTAATCTTTTTAATCTCTTGGGCCTAGCCACTGCCCAACAAGCTATTGCCGGGTTAAGAAATTTAGTTCTATTATATCATTTATATATATGACTAATCCAAATTCCGGGGGCACGAGATGATATAAGACTCGTCTCGCTAGCCTTAGCCGACCTTGTGGAGAACTGCACTCCACCCACAACGGTCATTAGCCGGGAAGTCTCGCTTTACCCGCTAAATAATCCTAACTCAGCCGAAACTCATCTTATATTTCCGGCTGGTGAATGACTCTGATACTAATTGTGACACCCCAACTTTTCAGGAGATCACCCATCCTAGAACTACTCTAGTTCTAGCACGCGTACTGTCACGCTCCGGGTGTAAACCAGAACCCGGGCCCGTCTACAGATCCGCCGTGCACACGAAATTTTTCGTGTACACGAAGCGCCAGTAACCTGCTCAGATATAAGAGATACAATAAAAGAGCAATAAAAACAGAGCTGAACTAAAAACTACTACATCTTAGACTGAAGCTGGAAATAAAATGCAGTACATCTGTAAAATAATACATCTGTCTCTCCCAGCTCACCCGAAAATAAATACAACCTGCTGGCAAAAGCCAGACCCAAAAGTAAAAGTACAATAGTCTGAGTAAAAAGGGTACACCAACAGTCCAGCTAACTCTCTCATCCTGCCAGGAGATCTATTTACTCAGCCGTCCTCTCTCCTCGACCCGTCGCTGAAAGCCCAGCAGCTCCCGCAGAAGACGCTGCAAAACAAAGGAGAAGAAAAATAAGAAAAGAAGAATGGGGGTGAGAACTACTAGTAAACCAGTAGCCTCCCCTAGTGGGTAAATCCTCAGACTCCAACGCACCTACTAGGTCTACCAGAGGCAAAAGGGAAAGAAGAGTGGTAAGCAACAAAGACTGCTGAAGAAAGGAAACTACCACTACTATGCCTCTAAATGCAATCTGAAAATGGAATAACCGTATGCATCAGTAACCAAAGGACCCAAATAAACCCAATCTATGCCGCCCTCATCATCGGGCAAGTAAGCCGCGCCGATGTGACAGCAAAAATTCCTGCTACCGCCCTCATCATCGGGCAAGTAAACCGCGCCGATGTGATAGTAAAAACTCAATAACTGTCTAACCCCCACGCTCCGGAGGGGAACTCGAGGGGAGCTACCCACACGAGGAAAGTAACCATGTCACAAGTATCATAAACGCAGGAGTGGATCACTACAATGCCTAAGTGGAACAAATCCCTCCACTAAAGAAACCCCGATCCCCAATCTAATGCATAAGTGAACATCCGATCAATCGCCAAATATCCGCGATTGCCGCAATACCCTACAATCCATAATCCAATAACCGACATCCGGTCAACCGCCCAATATCCGCGGTTGCCGCAATATTCCACAATCCATAATCCAATAACCGACATCCGGTCAACCGCCCAATATCCGCGGTTGCCGCAATATCCCACAATCCATAATCCAAGCCCCGGCTACACTGTCCCAAATCCCTGCTCGAACCCGAGCAACAAGAACCATCTGACTAACGAATAAGGAGAAAAGAACCAAACATAGTTTCTCCTAAGTCAAGTTCCAACATGATAATGTAGCAATAAAAGATGGTCTAACTAGATGTCCATACAATCATGCAAGTGTTCTCAAGAAAGATAAAAGGAAGCATCAAGTAATACTCTCACATAGGCTAGATCATAATGTCCCAGCATGATAATTCCTCTTTGCATAAGCAACTATGTACTAACATGGCATTCACAAGTATCCCTACAATAATATTCCCACCATCATGTTCTCACATTAATATTTTCCTAATAATATTCCCAACATGATATGTCCACAAGATTAGTCTCATATAAACCACTAATCACCCTCACATGAACCATCCATCTATGCATGTCCAAAAACCCTCAAGTGGTACCCACCAACAAGATAAATTACATTGTCCCATTATCATAGTCAATTCCACATGCAAGGTTAAGTGCTAACATAGCAATCCATATGTCCAAACAAGCATGCATAAGTTCCAACCAAAATTGTTAATTATTAATAATCCTAACATAGGGGATCACTCTAATAATCCTAGTAAGCATGTCGAAATAGAGGTAAACAACAATCACCCACCTCGGTCACAAAGCACGCGAAGCACAGCCCAAAAACGCCCTCACACCAGGTGACCATGGCACACCGCGCAAACTGCAAAGATAACACAAACGACATATAATCAATCTCAAAAAAGCACAATTTGTCGCCGTCCATACAACCAGTCCCGAAAATGGCCAAATTTTACCTACGAGATGATCTCAGAAAAATCCAGAAAAATAACCGTTACGATCCTCGAGACGAGTAGATGAAGATCGAGTACTCACACGTCCCGTTCCGACACCTATAGGCCAAGTTACAAAATAAACATCGCGGTAAGCGCGAAACTCCCGAAATCACAGTTCTGCAGTAATCCGTCCAGAAAAAATAGGATTTTCACCTTTGGGATAATCTCAAAAAAATACAGAAAAATCACGATGATGTTCCCTGTGTCGCGTAGATACGAATCGTGTACTTGCACCTCTCGTTCCGACTCTCGTGCGCGGAGAAAACCCACAAAACTCCGATACTGTCCAAAACTCCGCCCCAGAAAATGAGGTCACAAAATGGTCCGAAAAGCCTAAGAAAACCTCGGAATGGAAAGAAACTATAAACGCAGGAATCGTATCCCTACCTGTCGTGGAAACAACAGTGCAAGAATCGTCGAAAAATACTATCGGAGTAGCCCGGGGGAGTCCGCGCACCGAAACGCAACTGGAAGGGTCGCCGGAGAAGAAGCGTCGCAACGCGCCGATTCGCTGTAGAACTCGAAGAAGGTGCCTCCTAAAATCCCAGAAAGTCACCAGTAGATGCAGCACAAGTAGAGGATGAAGTTTGCTGTAGAACTCCCAGAGAGAAGAAGCCCAGAAAAAGCCTGAAACACTGCTGAAACGGGTCTATTTATAGGCCCAGCCGAACAAATCAAAAAATTCCCAATTTGTCCCAGGATTCGGGTGCTCGGACCGGATTCGGGCGTCCGAATCTGCTGAAGAAGTCCGCGCGAGGAGCGCCCGAATCGCCCACGTGACGCCACGTCGCACCGAACAACGGACAGCAGTGCAAGGCCCCCCCGGGCGCCGCTACGTGGCCCGGTCGGGTCAACGCGGGTGGTGGCGTCCGCGAATCAGCGGGCGCCACATGGCCCGCTCTGACAGGCCCCGACCGCGCCCGCCTGCCACGCCACCTGCCCCCACCTGCCACGCACGCATCCCGAGGCGCCTCCCCGCACCTCGGTGGACTCCGCCTTCGTGAGCCCGCCAACCGAAAGCGCGGTCCATGCGCCACCTCGCTCCTCTCCGTGGACCGCGCCTCCTACACCAGCCAACCCGCAGCTGCCACGTGTCCTCTGCAAACCAATGGGAATCCGCCACATGGCACACCCGCTCCACTGCACCGCGCCAGCCCGCGCGCCCTGCACGCGCGCCTGCCCGCGCTCGCGCCTACTCCCGTGGGCCGAGCCCACTGCGCCGCGCCTCCCGCTCCGCCTCGTGGCACCGCCCTCGGTCCACTGATCTACCATGCCCCCAAAAATACTGAAAACTTCCGAGTGTCCGTTTTCGGGCGTTCGGACTCAGAAAAATACAACCAAGTAGCCAATTTCCATCGTTTTTCCGCGCTGAATCCAAATTCGATGTCCGTTTCGCGCGAAACCACTTCTAAAATTCGACGGGTGCATCCAAATACACTCGTAATCCATTCAACGCACTGAGCCCCTTTCTTGAGTCCGATATGCACCCAAAAACCTCCAACACCCAACAAAGGCCTCCAGAAGTTGCTGATCCAACAGTAATCCTCTCGCAAAAATTGAGTCCTCACATGTACCCTCTTGATCTCTTAGGCCTAACAACCGCCCAACAAGCTATAGTCGGATTAAGGCCCTATTTGGTAACCGGGATAAGGGGGGAATAACCCCCTTATCCCTGAATCCATTCCCAAACGGGAATGGAAAAAGCTGGATTTGCTATTCCAGCTATTCTGGAATAGCTGGGATGGGGGTGAGAATTGAAATTCCCACCCCCACCTAGAATTGGGTTCGTCCCATTCCAGGCACGGGAATCGAGGTCCTCTCTCTCCCTCTGCACCTCCTCTCTCTCCATGGTACTTTTTTTTTTCTTTTTTCTTTTTTTTTTCCTTTCTTTTCCATACACTAATAATAAAAATTAGTTTTTTTATTTTTTTTAAATTAGAATTTTAAAATTTTAAAAATTTAAAATTTTTAAATTTTAAAATTTAAAATTTAAAATTTAAAATTTAAAATTTAAAATTTAAAATTTAAAATTTAAAATTTAAAATTTAAATTTAAAATTTAAAATTTAAAAATTTTAAATTTTTAAAATTTAAAAATTTTAAATTTTTCTCTCTCTCTGCACCTCCTCTCTCTCTCTCCATGGCACTTTTTTTTCCTGTTTTTTTTTTTTTCCTTTCTTTTCCATACAATAATAATAAAAATTAGTTTTTTTATTTTTTTAAATTAGAATTTTTTAAAAAATATTTAAATTTATAAATTTTAAAATTTAAAATTTTTTATTTAATAAATATTATTTTTTTAACTTATTTTTTAATAAATCTAAAAATTTTATTTTACTTCATTTTTGAAAAAAAAAATTATTAATTTAAAATTTATAAAATTTATACAATTATTTTATAAATTTTTTAAAATTTATATAAATTTAAAAATTAAAATTTTTTACTTCCACTTAAAATTTAAAAATTAATTTTTATTTACTCTCATTTAAAATTTTTACTCCCACTTAAACTTTAATTTTTATTATGTATTTTTTAAAATTTATATAAATTTAAAAATTAAAATTTTTACTCCCATTTAAACTTTATTTTAAAGGGCAAAATAGTCAAAACACATAATTATCCCCTCTCAATTCTTCTTATTCCTCTATACTCAACCAAACATAATTTTTTCTTATTAATCTTATTCTCCATATTCCTATATAAATTACCAAACACAATTTTCTTTAAACCCGGTATAACTCATAAACCCAACCAAACGCAAATTTAAACTAATTCCTGCTAATACCATAATCTATACCTATCCCCGGTGTAACAAAATTTTCCTTATCTCTGAACCAAACGGTACCTAAGAGTTTTAATCCTATTATATTATTTATATATAGGACTAATCTAAATTTCGGAATTGTCACAACTGAAACTCATCACGCACTACTTCCCAAATGATCATTCATTCTAGAGCTAGCTACTTTAGCACTAGTATGCCAACGCTCTTAACCTCTTAAATTTAGCCACAGCCTAAAATATTATAACCAAATTAAAAAAATTTAACTTTATTATCTTATATACAGTACTATTTCAAATTTTGGAGATGTCATAGGATATTGGTTAAACCAGTAGTACAACCGCTATATTGAATGACGTCACCATAATATTATAAATATTTAATTATTATTTTTTTATATTATATATAATAAAAACTATATATACTATATATAGTATTCTATATTATTTTTAAATATTATTATACTATACAAAACTAAAAATGTATATATTAGTAAAATGTAATGCATATTGTTGATTAATTAGTAAAATATTAAATAAAAAAAAATCATCTAGTTTTGTAAAAGCGGTTCGGTTTACTAGTCAATTTTCCGAATTGAGCTGAAACGTGAATTTTTTTTTTCCCGGCTACCAGTAATAAATTATATATATATATATATATATATATATATATATATATATATTTCGTTGTTATACTATTAATAGCGCGAAGCATGATTCTATTAAAAATCTAATAATTATTTTAGACTATTAAGGAAATTCCCAATATTTTGACAAGTCACGTAGCATTATTATGTGAATACAAGGAAAAGTAGGACAACATGAAGACCAAAAAATATGGTTGAAACTTTGAAGTAACAAATAAATGGAAATTTTCAGGGTCTTGGTGTGAAAAAAAAAGGTAGGTATTTCTCCACCATTTTGGTTAAAAGTCCAAATTAAATGTTTGATTTTGAAATCTCTCCCCTTTTTAGATGGATATGTTGATCCATTTTTCTTCATCAATGATTCAACAATTTCTATAGTCAAAAAGCAAGTGGTGGAGAAAAACAAATTCCAAATGTTAGAGATAAAATATGTTTACATATAATATTTGATCATAATTATACACAGGATTTGGAATATGTGGTTATGGTAAAAAGTGTGTGGATACTACTATTCAGTTTTCAATTCGACTGATCCAGCTAAAAATAAAATATAAAATTTAAATATAAAATTTCGAAAGGTACAGGATTAATTCCAAAATATTACTGGGGGGAGAGGTGTATGTTGCATTACTGGAAGCGAGTAATGTTGTAGTTAATGTAAAATAACAAGTTTATCCTCGAGTACCCCCAAACCCTAGACAGGAGATCAATCTATCTCCTCTTCTCACTATCGCCATCCCCCTCTTTCTTCCGAGACTGCCGTACGGACCTCCCTCTTATGCCCAAGCAAGTCGCGGCCGCTCCTCTCTCTCTCTCTCGCCCGAGCAAGCCGCGGCCGCCCCTTACTCCCTCTTTCGCCCACGCAAGCCGCGGCCATTGTTTGATGTTAGACTTGAAAATTATGTATTTGATATTATGCTTTATGTGATGTTTAGTTATTAATTCTCTTTAAATATAGCTTCTAACATGAAATTTATTTGTTATTTTATGATTTTTTATTATTATTATAGTCTATTTTTTATTTATTTTTAACGGTAGAAATTAATTTTTTGCGGTGCAATTTAAATTTTAAATTTTTGTTGTGTAAAATATCAAAAGGGTAATTTTGGAAAAGAATATACATTTCTATCAGGATTACTTAGTTTTAAAGGTTGAACCAAACGTAATAATGCTATAAACACTGTAATTTAGTATTACATTACATTACCGGTTTATTCCAAACGCATTAATGCAGCATCAGCAATAATTTCGTTTAGAAATACAACATGTCGGAATATGTTGAAATACTCAGTAATCTTACATACCCCGATCCAAATGCCCCTAAAAGTAATGCTGTCAAGAAATGTATAACTTCAAACTTGTACTTTTCTAATTTTTAAAATTTTATTTTATTAAATATTTTAAGAGAGTATTTTTATATTTTTAGAATTTTTAATGAGTAATACATTTCTTAAAATTAGAAAATATAATTTTATTTATTTTTATTGGAAATTTTTTTATGAGATTTAATTAAAATTAGAATTAAGAGTTTTATATTAATAAAAATTTTATTTAGACCAATGTAATTATTTTTATCCTCTGTATCTTTGGCTTTCGCTCTATACTTCTTTTTTTTTCTTTTTAATCGTAGCTACAGTATTTATTGCTATAGCGCACTTGTTATGATATTTTGAACCGTGGATCGACTCAAAAAATTAAAAAAATTAAATATATCAGAATTATAATAGTTTTAGAATAAATAATTTCTTTGAAAAATATCACGACTACAATACTAACCATGATATTTCTAGTTTTAGTCATAAAAATCTTCTGAAAAGAGTTCAATGACTAGAATATATAAACTAAATTTATAATTTGTGTTCTTATTTGTCTTATATATATAATCTCATGAGACACTTCTATATAAATCATCTAAATGTCCCACATAAAGGAATAGAATTAAGGCTAAATTATAGAAAATCCTTCAGTAATATTTTTATTTTTATTTTGCCTCTCTATTTTTTAAAAATCTATATTTTGCCCCCTCGTAATTACCGAATTTTCTTTAGGGGGCAACGGCGTTAACGGAGGAGATAAATTGACGAAAATATCCTTACCTTATATTGGAGAGAGAATGGATTTTAGCTTATTTCTCATCATTCTTGAAGGATATTTTGGGTATATCCAATAATATTTTTTTAAAATTTGACTATTCACTTACGAAATGGTGACGGCGGGAGGTAAATACATATTTCGGTAATTACGATGGGGCAAAATATAGACTTTTAAAATACAGAAGGACAAAGTGAAAAAATAAAATATTATAGAAGAATTTTCTATAATTTAGCCTAAAATTAATAAATATTTTTGTACAAAGTATATATATATATATATATATATATATATATATATATATATATATATATATATATATATATATATATATACGGGTATATATAACTGTACACCCCATGAGGGGTGTACATCTTACACCCCACACCATTCTGGGGTGGGTGAATTTCACTGATCACATCGAAGTGACCAGTAAAAGAAGCCCCACCCCAGAATGGGATGGGGCGTAGAATATACACCCTTTATGAGGTGTACATCTAGCAAATCCATATATATATATATATATATATATATATATATATATAGAGAGAGAGAGAGAGAGAGAGAGAGAGAGAGAGAGAGAGAGAGAGAGAGACTTTGAAAATAATAACCAAAGAAGGTCTTCAATTCCTACTTTGATTGTCACTAGCTAGTTTCTCAGTCTTTTCCCTATATTATGCATGCATGCATAACGCCAAACATAACATATACAAAAATATTTTAATATATATTTATATAGTTTTAGCTAGGTTATTATATTATCGGTGCTATCAAATTATTTTCAGTGATGCGCCATTCGAATCAATGAATAGTTCTATTAAATTTGATCTATGTTATTGAAAATTAATATTTAGAAATCAAATTTTATTATTTTTAATATTATTTACCTATTAAATGAATAGTCTAAAAATATATAAATGGTTGAAAATAAAAAATTGATAAAAAATAGTGATAAAATATTTAAATTTTAAATAAAAAATATTGATCTTACTTTTTATACTAAGTATAATTTTTTACTAAAATTTTACGTTATCTAAATTATTCTGCACCGTTGAAATTACAAACGTACCATATCGGCTATTAAAATTATTATTTTTGAAACCGTTTGATCACTTGGTAAATAATGTCGAAAAAATATAAAATTTGATTTCTAAATATTTTTAATAGCATAGATTAAATCTAACAAAATTAATTGTCGCTTCAGATATCACATCATCAAAAATAATTTGATAGCACGAAAACCTCCGTGTTATCGATAGTACAGTAGCCGAAATCTAGTTTTAGCTATATATATTCTCTTTTTTTTTTTTTTTTTTTTTTTTTTTTTTTGTTTACATTAGATGATCCTCGGAGCACACTGTGCTTATTATTCATTGGCCTCTCTTCTTTTTTTTTTTTTTTTTTTGAAAAACACTATGGTACATCTTAAAACTATATATATATATATATATATATATATATATATATATATATATATATATAATATATATATATATATATATATATATATCTTATGTTCTAAATTTCCAAAATATCAAATAATTTTTAATATTAAACTAAACATTGGACAAATGTGAAATATTGGCCTTTCGATGCATGGTTATGAGATTTACACTTAAGTTTTGGTATACAAATAGTATTACTCTAATTTTTATATTTTTTGTAAACTTAATTTTATATTGTTAACTCTAAAACGACTGAACCAATATTAAGGTCCAAAATAATGTTCGAAATAACGTGAGATCAGATTAAATTAAATCATATTTGAAGGGGCATGAGATCAATTAAGTTGAGTCATAATAGAGACTCCTGAGACTCGTAAATTATATATATATATATATATATATATATATATATATATATATATATATATATATATATATATATATATATATATATTAAGTGGATTGATTTGCATGTGTATTTTTAACTATTCAAATTTTTAAGATTAATAACTATATATAAGCACCAACAATCCAACACGTACTATATAATTTATGATATGTATTTTGGTTAATAAATAAATAAATAAACATAATTAGGAGTGTGTTAGGATGAGAACATAAGATGTGCACTCGGGGTCATACCATATTAAATTAAGTAAAATAAGTTAAATAATATTTATATATATAATAATAATATTTTTAAAAAATTTAAGCTTGTTAAGATTTTTTTTTATAGGCTTAAAACGTGGACTTAAATTAATTATGCTAAAAATGGAGCATAATTTGAACTAATGGACCTCATACTTTTTAAATTAAAGTAAAGTAATTATTATTTTTCAAAAATATTAAGTTGTCAGATATTTTTATTATTTATATTTAACACTTCTCTTTATATCTAGACTTAAAATATTTTGATAGACCAAAGATATAGACCCAAATTAAATATAAAAAAATTAAATAGCATTAAGAGTTTGGCAAAATTTAAATTCAAAATCTCATAGTGTGATATAAAGTTAAATAATATAAAATAACAGTTATTCTCTTCGAAGCTTAAAAGTAATATTTTTTATATTTTTATATTTAATAAATAATTATTTTTAAAAATAAAAAGAAGTTGTAATTAGTGAATGAAATTTTAATAATTTATGTTTTACGCAGCCCCCTCCAAAGAGAATATATTATTATTCTGAATACTCATTGGGATGGTTTTATTTTTTAATTTTTTATTTAATAACAGGTTGTGCATAATTGAGTTTTTGTGCTTCTAAAAGTGTCAAGTCATTAGTGCTGATAGATTTTAGTTCTTGAATAAAAAGATATATGGTTAGGATAATAGTGAACCTCTTGATTAAGTGGGTGGTTGGAATAGAATGATCTAATTAATTAAATTAGTCAAATAGATAAATTTAACGGTAGAAAACTTACAATCACCAATTAGTGCTGATACAAGTATAGTAGCCGTACTATACATACATATATATATATATATATATATATATATATATATATATATATATATATATATATATATATATATATATATATATATATGCTAGAATACTATCAATGGAACCAAGTCATTGGTGCTATCAAGTTTTTAGCCTTTGGATTAAAAAATGTGTGGTTAAAATGATAGTGGTTCCCTAGGGTTTACTAGGTGGTTGGTTGAATAGTAAAAATCTTAGGGAACCACTATAATCTCAGCCGCATATTTTTTCATCCAACGGCAGAAAACTTGATAGCACCAATTGCTTGGTGCTATCGATAGTATTCTAGCCGGACTATATATATATATATATATATATATATATATATATATATATATATATATATATATATATTGAGAGAAAGAGAGAGAGTTAAGCTTATATACTTTCAAAAAAACAAGTTTAATTATATTTGTAAATTTTTTATCATTAAATTTGTATTGAGATTTGTGCTTTTGTAATGTCAACTAAAGATAGAGAAAGAGAAAGTATTATAGCATAAATCCCAATGAAAATTTAATGATAAAAAATTTATAAGTATAGTTAGACTTATACTTTTAAAAAGATATAAGTTCTACTATATATATATATATATATATATATATATATATATATATATATATATATATGCTAGAATACTATCGATAGCACTAAGCCATTGGTGCTATCAAGTTTTTAGCCGTTGGATGAAAAAATATGCGGTTGGGATTATAATAGGCCCTAGGGTTTACTAGGTGGTTGGTTGAATAGTAAAAATCTTAGCAGACCACTATAATCCCAACCGCATATCTTTTCATCCTACGGCTGAAAACTTGATAGCACCAATTGTTTGGTGCTATCGATAGTATTCTAGCCGGACTATATATATATATATATATATATATATATATATATATATATATATATATATATATATATATATAAAATTAAGTTTATATGTTTTTAAAAATACCAAGTCATTGATGTTTGCAGGTTTTTAGTTCTTGGATGAAAAGATGTGTGGTTAAGATGATAGTGACCCCTTTGATTAAGTGTGTGGATGGTGGAATAGAGTGATCTAAAAGATAAAATTAGTCAAACGGATAGATCTAACGATACAAAACTTACAAGCACCAATTACTTGGTGCTTGTTCAAGCATAGTAGCCAAACTCTCTCTCTCTCTCTCTCTCTCTCTCTCTCTCTCTCTCTCTCTATATATATATATATATATATATATATATATATATATATATATATATATATATATATATATATATATATATATATAATTAGGCTAGAATACTATCGATAGCACTAAGTCATTGGTGCTATCAAGTTTTTAGCCATTGGATTAAAAAATATGTGGTTAAGATGATAGTGGTCCCCTAGGGTTTACTAGGTTGTTGGTTGAATAGTAAAAATCTTAGGGGACCACTATATATAATCCCAACCGCATATTTTTTCATCCAACGGCAGAAAACTTGATAGCACCAATTGCTTAGTGCTATCGATAGTATTCTAGCCGAACTATATATATATATATATATATATATATATATATATATATATATATATATATATATATATAGTAAAATTTATATATTTTCAAAAGTACAAGTTCATTCATACTTGAACAATTTTTTACCATAAAATTTATATTAAAATTTGTACAGTTGTACTTTCTTTTTCTCTCTTTTTAAATATTTTTACAATAACACGACCCCCAATACAAATTTTATGGTAAAAAATTCAAAATTATGGATAAGTTTGTCCTTTTGCAAGTACATAAGCTCTATTCTTTTATATATATATATATATATATATATATATATATATATATATATATATATATATATATATGACACATCTAGAGTTTAAAATAGTTCTACATATAATATGGTTAAACCTCTTAACCTCTTGGGTTAAGAGATTAAATTAATTAAGCGTGCTATAGTCAGAATAATTCTATAATAAGTGATTCCTCGGAGAAATAGAATGTCATAGTTAGTATTAGAGTCAATCATAAATCGAAACTGTAAGATGAATTTCAGCTGAATCAAAATCATATATACAACAGGTAGAGCGTCACTTTTTTAACCGTTGTGGGTAGAGTAAGATTCTCCATATAGTTAGCTAATACTAGTAAGATAAATCTCACATCATCTAGTATTTATGAGTGTATTTGAATCTAATAAAAATATCAAAATTTAAAGGGTGAAAAAAAGTGACATCTCTAAAATTTAAAGTGACTCTAATATTTTGAATAATAGATAAGATCCCAAAAAAATCAAGAAAATTAATAGCATTTAAAGTTAGAATTAATTTAAAATACAACTATTCTCTCAAGTGGCGTTTGGTTTGGGTACAAAGAATATCCCCCTTTGTATCCAAATAAAACTGGAATGGGAGAATAGATGGGTATACCTATTCCCTCCCTTACCGGGTTGTCCCGATAAAAAACAGGGACAACCCGATATTAGGGGGGGATTTCGGTTCCCCCCCTCCCCCCGAACAGGCCGGAATAGAGTGCCCCTTCCCAAGGCAGAGTGCCCCCGGAATTCTTCTTCTTCTTTTTCTTTTTTCTTTTCTTTTTTTTTGTTTTTTTTTTTAATGCTTTTTTTGATTTTATTATTTTTTTTATTTTTTAAATTAGAATTTTTAAATTTTAAAAGATATTTAAATTTTAAATTTTTTATTTTATAAATTTTAATTTTTTTAATTTTATATTTTAATAAATCTAAAAATTTTATTTTATTTTTTTTTTGTAAAAAAAATATTAATTTCAAAATTTTAAAATTTATACAATTTTTGTATATATTTTTTATAATTTATATAAATTTAAAAATTAAAATTTTTACTCCCACTTAAAATTTAAAAATTAACTTTTTTTTTTGCTCCGACTTAAAATTTTTATAAAAATTAAAATTAATAAATATTAAAATTTGAATAAATTTTGAAAAAAAAAATTAAAAAGAAAAAAATATTTTAGTCTTTTAACACAAAAATTAATTCTCTATTCCTCTTATTCTTTAATTATTTTCAAACACTATTTTTTTTATATTTGATACTAACCTAAAATTCAACCAAACATAAATTTACATTACTTCCAGCTTGTTTCAAAATTTATACTTATTTGTGGTACAACTAATTCTCTTTTATACCTCATCCAAGCGAAGCCTTAGGGGCTGTTTAGAAATGGGTTAGAATAGAGAATAGGGAGATATCCCTCTTGTTCTTTCAAACGCACCTGGAATCAACCGGTATAGCTTGTTTCAGTACAACTAGAATAAGCTGGAATTACTGTTTTCACTCTTCCCAACCACCCTCTTACTTTTTTTCTTAAATACACTCTCACATCCACCGAGGCACTCTCTTTCACTTCATTATTAAATAATAAAGTTGAGGATAAAAAAGTAATTTACCTCAACTAGTATTCTTTATTCATCTTATTTCTTATTATCATACCAAACACAAAATCTCTTATCCCTAGAACCATCCTAAATACTTTTTTACACTAGTTCAGTATTTTATACTTATCCTTGGTTTAGTTAGTTATGTCTTAATCCGTTACCAAACGGCCCTTAATAAAAAGTTGGTTCGGGTGAGCCCGACTCGCCGGCTCACAGCTGGCTCGCACCGGAGAGCCGCCAACGACCATCTTGGACTCGATCCGCGAGAATCACGAGTCAAAAACCAGCCGATCTTTTTCATCGCGAGGAGGGCGCCAAAATGACACACGACGCTTGCTCGACACTTCTCCGGTCAATATTCTACGGCTAATTATTTTTTAATTATTAATTTTGTTTTCTTTTCTTTTTTTTTTTTTATTTTATAAAAATGTGATAGTTATGTTGTAACTGAGAGAGAGTAGAGAATAGAGGAGCGAAGCATTTATTGGCTATTAAGAAAACTCTGCGTTTTGACTTGTAACACCAACCCCCGCCACTTTCCTACTCATTTCCCACAAAAAAAAAATAAATAAAAAAATAAATAAATAAACTACTCCCCGCACCGGGTGCGTAATAATAGTCTCGCTTTAAGACGTGCTATTTTGAAAACTTTATTCTGTAATTAAATGAAAAATGTTGAGCTAGATTTTATTGTTTAAACACTTAAATGTTATGTTTTTTTATTTATTTAAAGTACTTGAAGTAAAAGAGTAAATTTTATATATTTATTCATATTCGGTATTTTATTCGGCATTACTGTTCTTACACCGAACGGATTCATATTTGGCATTCTAATTAATTTTTAAAATAAAATTTTATAAATCTTATTTGATCAGCTAATGCGCATGCTATTCTTACCTAATAATCACTTAAATTTTGTCCGTATATTAATAATTTATACATAAATTATTTATTATTTTGGAGTGACCGACCACATGCCTAACACAGATGGCAAAAAGCTCAGTGGTTGATATTTAAGATCTCGAGTTGAAATATTTTGGTAGCGCACAGAGATGTTGATGCACCAGGTCCAGGGAGAAGAAGGGGCTTTCCACGCGGTGTAAGAACAGTAATGCCGTATTACTATTTAGTATACAGTAGTATTAGCTACTTTCCTTCCTATATATATATAAATATATATTTATATGTGTGTGTTACCTCCCTAGACCTCACCGACTCATCATTCATTCATTCATTCATTATACCCAAACTCAATTAGAGAGAGAGAGAGAGAGAGAGATTTAAATCTTCGCCATTTCTAGTACCTCTCAATCCCCAAAAACCCTAACGCGCGGATCCCCAAATCCCTCCCTTCTCTCTCTTTCCCTCCTACCCCCATCGGTTTCCGTTTCCAAACCCTAGAGCCGATTAGGCGATCGATCGATCGATCGAGCTCCGGGGAGGGATCGATGCAGAGGATGGGCACCGACGACGGGCGAATCGTCGGCGTCGGCGGCGGAGGCGGTGCGGAGGAGGAGATCGTCGGCGTCGGCGGCGACCACCGCATCCCCTTCAGCGGCCCCCTCAGCAAGCGCGGCGGGAGCGGGAGCAGCAGCCGCAAGAGCGCGCGCTTCAGCGTCTCGTCCCCCTCGTCCTCCGCGGCCGGGGCCGGGGACGACGACGACGAGGCGTACGTCGAGATCACCCTCGACGTGCGCGACGACTCGGTGGCGGTGCACAGCGTGAAACCCTCGTCCTCGGCCGTGGCCGCCGCCGCCGCTGCGTCGGCGGCGGCGGGCGGGGGGTCGGGGGCGGATGATCCGGAGGTGACGCTGCTGGCGCGGGCGCTGGAGAAGCGCTCGGCGTCGCTCGGCGCGTCGGTGATCCGGAGCGCCTCGTCGCGGATCCGCCACGTCTCGCAGGAGCTTCGCCGCCTCGCCTCTCTCTCCAAGCAGCGCGGCGCCGGCGCCGCCATCGACCGATCCAAATCCGCCGCGGCGCACGCCCTCAAGAGCCTCAAATTCATCTCCAAAACCGACGGCGCCGCCGGCTGGCCCGCCGTCGAGCACCGCTTCGACGACCTCGCCGCCGACGGCGCCCTCCACCGCTCCCGCTTCGGCCAATGCATCGGTACTCTACTCAATAATTATTATTATTATTATTATTATTAGAAAAAATTTAATAGTTATTATAATTATTATTAATATTATGATGGAGTATATGAATAGAGGAAATTTATAATAATGATAGGGATGAAGGAGTCGAAGGAGTTCGCGGGGGAGCTCTTCGACGCGCTGGCGCGGCGGAGGAACATAACAGGCGACTCAATCACTAAAGCGGAGCTGCGAGAGTTCTGGGACCAGATCTCCGACCAAAGCTTCGACTCTCGGCTCCAGACATTTTTCGACATGTAATCTAATCTAATTTAAATTTAATTTAGGTTAATTAATCGTATTTCTCTAGTTCCCGCGGTTACTTTTAGCGATAATTAATTAATTAATTACTTATTAATTATTGCATGGAAAATTACAGGGTGGACAAGAACGCTGATGGGAGGATAACGGAACAGGAGGTCAAAGAGGTAAATTCACCTTGTGTTGCTTTAAAAATCGTGCAGAAGATTTATTCTCTTTCTTTCTTTTTTTTGTATTGTTATTATTATTATTATTAATGTAAAAAATTATTATAATTATAAGCTTGAGGTTTTAATCGTGCAAATTTAATTAACTGGTTAATGGCGATTAATTGAATATATATAGATCATCTCTCTGAGCGCGTCGGCGAACAAATTGTCTAAGATTCAGGATCAAGCAGAAGAATACTCCCGACTCATCATGGAAGAACTAGACCCCAATAATCTGGGGTACATTGAGGTGAATTTAATTTAATTGAACAATTAATTATGATAATAATAATAATAATAATAATAATAACAATAACAATAACGTGATTTTGATTTGGATAATTGATTTGATTCAGATATACAATCTGGAGATGCTCCTGCTGCAAGCGCCGAGCCAGTCGGTGCGGGGCGGCGGCACCACGAACAGCCGGAACCTGAGCCAGATGCTGAGCCAGAACCTGCGGCCGACGCAGGAGCCGAACCCGCTGCGGCGGTGGTGGCAGAAGGCCAAGTACTTCCTGGAGGACAACTGGAAGCGGGTCTGGGTCATGGCCCTCTGGCTCGGCATCTGCGCGGGCCTCTTCGCCTGGAAGTTCGTCCAGTACCGCCACCGCGCCGTCTACGACGTCATGGGCTACTGCGTCTGCACCGCCAAGGGCGCCGCCGAGACCCTCAAGTTCAACATGGCACTCATTCTCCTCCCCGTCTGCCGCAACACCATCACCTGGATCCGCAACAAGTCCAAACTCGGCTACGCCGTCCCTTTCGACGACAACCTCAATTTCCACAAGGTACATAAACTATCTCAAATAATTATGCCAATCAATTATAACCAACATATTTTTAGATTTGACATATTCTTCTTCTATTCTTCTTCTGTTCCGTTTCTCATTAAGAAATGGTCAATTGCGGTTCAAAATATGCATATATAGAGTTTGTATTGTTATTATAAATTTAATAACGATCCGGCCGACTAACAATAATAATTCGTTGGTCCTAAACCACAACCCAAGATGCTTAAATTCAGTTATTATTACTAGTGTTCATGTCTCATATAAATTCAATCATAATTCTATCCACATTCGATGTGAGACTATTGGGGGCGTCATAAACTCTTCCGTTTAGACCTGACGTTCTTGTCAGTCCAAACACACACACAGCAATCCAAAATTATTCAGCGATATGAGACTCGTCTCACTCGTTCTGTCATCTAGATCCAGACTCAGCCTCTTAATAATCTCAGTAGTCTTAGTCAAATAACTCTGAAGGCAACATGTTTAGTGACTTAGAAAGCTTATTAATATTCAAGATTTAATTAAATAGCTCTATTCAAACAGCAGTATTTTATAGAATGATTGAGGGTGGATTGGTAATAATAGGTAATTGCGGTGGGGATCGCGGTGGGGATCGGATTGCACGCGATAACGCACCTGACGTGCGACTTCCCGCGGCTGCTGCACGCGAGCGACCAGGCGTACGTGCCAATGGAGCCCTACTTCGGGCAGACGCGGCCGAACAACTACTGGTGGTTCGTGAAGGGCACGGAGGGGTGGACGGGGCTGGTGATGGTGGTGTTGATGACCATCGCGTTCGTACTGGCCACGCCATGGTTCCGCCGCGGCCGCCTCAACCTCCCCAAGCCCTTGAACCGCCTCACCGGATTCAACGCCTTCTGGTACTCCCACCACCTCTTCGTCATTGTCTACGTCCTCCTCATCATCCATGGCATCTTCCTCTACCTCACTCACGAGTGGTACAAAAAATCGGTAAACTATATATCCTCCTAAAACAAATTAATATTAAATTTGATCAAATTTGATGAATTTTTTTTTTTTTAAAAAAAAAAATTAATTAAAATTAATCATACTATTTTATTTATAGACATGGATGTATCTGGCGGTCCCGATGATTCTGTACGGGTGCGAACGGCTGACGCGGGCGCTGAGGTCGAGCGTCCGACCCGTTAAGATAATGAAGGTGGCAGTGTATCCGGGGAACGTGCTGGCTCTCCACGTGTCGAAACCTCAGGGCTTCAGATACCGGAGCGGACAATACATCTTCGTCAATTGCGCGGCGGTTTCCCCCTTCCAATGGTACAATAATAATAATAATAATAATAATAATAATAAATATAATAATAATTTAAAATTTTATTATGATTATAATTTTGATGTTGTTGTTGTTATGTTGTGTTTGTGGAATGGAACAGGCACCCATTTTCTATAACATCAGCCCCGCAGGACGATTATTTGAGCGTGCACATACGCACTTTGGGGGACTGGACCCGCCAACTTAAAGCTGTATTTTCCGAGGTAAGTAAATAAAAAAAAATCATTTTTATAACATTATTAATGTATTAATTAATGCACAGTAACATAGAGAATGAGTGTTTAGTTTGATTTTGATTTTAATTTTAATTTTAATTTTTTTTTCTCCTTCTTGTGTTGATTATTGTTAGGTGTGTCAGCCACCAACCGGAGGGAAAAGTGGGCTCCTGAGGGCTGACTACGACAGCAATGGAAACGGACCAAACCTAGGGTGAGTTTTCAAGTACCTCCTACTACCAGATATAAAAATTTATTAGGTAAAACAAAATTAAAAAAAAAAAAAATATATATATATATATATATATATATATATATATAAGTTTTTAATTATTTAGATTTAGATACGCCATTAGTGGAATAATTTAAATCAAATCAATTAAGGATTTTTTAAAAAATAAAATAATAATAATAATAATAATAATAATAATAATAAACTAAATAGTTGGATTAAAAAAAAAAAGGATCAGGGTCAAGATATTTTCTATGTCTAACTTAGAGGTCAGAATTATAGATTGAAAATTTGGCCCCTCGCCAATTCCCAACCCCCACACCAGTAGGCACCACCACCAGCACATGCTTTGGTCGTTGTAGTGTGTAGCATCCGTATTCATACTTTTATATCATTCGTCTTCATATATATATATATATATAAAAGAAAAAAAAAAGAAAGGAAAGGGACGTGTCCGTGCGAGCCAAGTCCTCAGCGCGTTTGGCGCTTTTATTGATGGCATGTTGTGCATGTTCTCTCTCTCTCTCACATGTGTGACGAAACGCCTATTCTGAATAATGCGACCGGTTCTCCTTTCTCCTGTTTGCCTTTTTAGCCTTTGTCCTCGAGGGAAATTTTTTTTTTTTTTTTTTTTTTTTTTTACTTTAATTTTAAATTTTAAATTAATTATTTATTTTAACAAATTTATAGTTGTAAGAATTAATTTGTATAAAATATACTTTCTGAAGCTACGACCCGAGCCGTTCAGAAATTAATTGAACAGAGTTATATAAGTAGGCGATATCGCGTAAAAGGTAAAAATAGATCCAAACCACTCGACTTTATATGATAAGGTCTTTGTTGCTAACTGCTACTTAATTAGGAAGAGAATTTATACGAGGAACAGTCAAACTATCTCCTTTATTTTACTTTATATATATAATTAAACTTTTATATTTTTAAAAATATTAAATTATTGATTGTAAGTTTTTAATGCTGAGATGAAAAAAATATGTAATTAGAAAAATCACAGGCTTCTTAAATTTAATGAATATTTAATAAAATAGTATAATTTATAAAATAAAATTAATTATAAAAATAAATTTAACGGTAAAAAATTTATAAGTATTAATTGTTTAATATTTTTATAACTTTGAGAGAGAATTATTTATGCCTTTTTGTTTCTTTTTTTTTCTTTTGTACCACATATAATTATAGACCGTAACTTTTTATGGTAATTATTTATGCTGACGAGCGGGACGTGTGCATGTGTGTGTGCGTGCGTGCAGCATGCCGCGGGTGCTGATCGACGGGCCGTACGGAGCGCCGGCGCAGGACTACAAGCAGTACGAGGTCGTGCTGCTCGTCGGTCTCGGGATCGGCGCGACGCCTTTCATCTCCATACTGAAGGACATTATAAACAACCTCAAGCAGCTCGAATCTCAAAGCAGCAACAATGTCGTGGATGATGATCAGCACGGTGATAACGGCAATAACAATGATAATGGCGACCTGGAGAGCGGGAGGAGGGCGGCGGCGTCGTCGTTCAGGACGCGGCGGGCGTACTTCTATTGGGTGACTCGGGAGCAGGGTTCGTTCGAGTGGTTCCGCGGGGTGATGAACGAGGTGGCGGAGAACGACAAGAAGGGGGTGATCGAGCTGCACAACTACTGCACCAGCGTGTACGAGGAGGGCGACGCCCGGTCGGCGCTCATTGCCATGCTGCAGCAGCTCAACCACGCCAAGCACGGCGTCGACGTCGTCTCGGGCACCCGCGTCAAGTCGCACTTCGCCCGCCCCAACTGGCGCAACGTCTACAAGCGCATCGCCCTCAACCACCGCGATCAGCGCATCGGTACGTACTACTAGCTCATTCCATGTTAATTTACTTATTATTATTTATTACTTTCATATATATATATATATATATATATATATATATATATATATATATATATATATATATATATATAACATTGCATTTTAATTAAATTACCCTGTTTAAACAAAAAGAAAACGAAATCAAATTTTTATCATAGGATGAAGAACATAGGGATGCAGTCGCCCGAATTCCAGTACCCAAATCGTTATTACACACACTCTGATTTTCAAAGTAAGAAAAGATTGATTGAACTCATTGAATAGAATAGCGGAGATTAATGGAGGAGAATGCGCTTCATACTAGATGATAAAGTGCAGTACTTGTTGTCTACGACGATTTCTTCCAAATTAATAAGTTTTAAAATATAGCACAAGTTGAGCCAGTAACTAATATAGATTTGCCCACCGCCTCTGTTGGGACTGGGGACCTAATTTCATAGAGGAACTAAAAATAATTAATGGTTGGTTCCGGCCATTTTCTGTCATTAAACAACCAAATTAATATACCTTCAATTTCCCATGCTCATTGTGCTGCCTTTTCAATTAAAAATACTCTAAATGCGATACTGGGTTGGTTAAAGTCTCACTTTGATGCATGTAGCTCCTGATTAATTAGCAACTAGGCCAGGGACCAGATAGGGCATTAAACCAGACTCTCAGTTAACTAACTAGTGGATTTTCACCAATGATGGAAGGATTGGCCTTAGAGAATATGTTACAAAATAATCTCAACACAAAGTTTAACACAAACCTAAGATTATTATATCATATCATGTTATGCAAGTAAACCTTCTGTGCAATTGATAGATAGCTCTTCTTTTCCTTTATGTTTCATATTAATATAGACTGATATTTCCTAGCTGTAGCATGTGCTAACTATAATAGGTGTACAAGTAGTACAATGATGAGGTGTGGTCCAACTATGATATGAACTGTTTCTCATTTAGGGATTGACCTAATTAAACTGTGGTTCATAAATACTAAAGGACACGATTAAGGTGTTACCCAATTTCTGAGCAATTTAATAAATTCATAGCTTAATTCTTCTGCAAAAAAATGTTTGCTTATATACAAATTTTATAACTTTTTATATACGCTGAGGTGTCGCTTTTCACAACTTCTGTAATAACAAAGAAAAAAAAAATACAAATCACGGCCAAATACAGTGTACTAATAATTATCTTATATTATTATTATGTTTTTAAATTGCAGGAGTATTTTATTGTGGGGCACCGATGCTTACGAAGGAGCTGAGGCAACTAGCGCAGGATTTTTCAAGGAGGACCACGACAAAGTTCGAATTCCACAAGGAGAACTTTTAAAATTTTTATAAATCAATCCCAACCCCACCTTTTTCTTTATTTATTATTTGTACCACCTATATAGAGCACGTCCTTTATTAGATTCAAATAGCGAAAGCAGGCATAGATCCATCGCAACCGTTGGATCAGTATTTAGATTAATCGCCTTTGTACAGGACCCCTAGCCCGCTATATGATATATGTACACACACTATAATAATAATAATATATATATATATATATATATATATACTAGATTAGTATTTTTCTATTCACGTCCCTTGATATTCCCCTTTCTTATATATATATATATATATATATATATATATATATATATATGAACCCCCCATCAAAAAAAAAAAAAAAAAAAAAAAGCTAGGCTAGGGTATATATACCCTTCCTTTATTATTTTCTTTTTTATTTTTATTTATCGTGTCCCCTATGTTACACTTGTAGTGGTGATTGTGTAGCATATATATATATATATATATATATATATATATATATATATATATATATGATAGAACAAGTAAATATGGGTACTTATGCGCGGTAAATAAATGTGCAAATTTTGCAAGGTTCACCACTGCTTCACTTGTGCGTTAACAAGTTTCCTACAGTATTTTTCTTTTTTTCCTTTTTTTTTTTTTTCATGGCTCAATTATGTACATCTTACCCATATAAGGTATTCGGATACGAAGCTATTAACCCTAAGTTCAATCTCCAGAGTTGCACTATTTAGGGGACGTACGGATTGATGATAAGATTTTAATTTAGTAAGAGTAAAAATACTGATATATACTACAGATGATTTCATGCTATTTCAAAAAAATAAAAAAAATAAAAAAAATTATATTCTTATCCTTACATAATTTGATTTATAGACGAATTGCAACTTCATTAATGGGAACACCTCCTTAGGGCTTGGAATTTCTGGGGCTTCTTTTTATCTAAAAAAATACATGATAGGATGTCTACAGATAATGCAATGATGATAACACTGCAACTGATGAGTAATGATGAAGCTCTATTTAGCTTATTTCCTAGCTTTATAATGCAGTGTTTGGATACTTTATGTTTTTATTGCGTAGTATTTATATAAAGCAGTATATCTGTGTATGTCTAGTGTATTTCAGTATTACTACAAAAAAGGAATTCCACAGATCCAGATATTTTAGTAACTCTTTTTATAACAAATCTACAAGACTTTTGGAGTTACTACTATTGTTCTTCAATACTCCCAAGAAACATCCAAACACCATCTTGTAAACGTGAACATTGTTTTCTAAAAAATAACCAACAAAATAATTTAACACTACAAAATAAAATAGCATTCCAATAGGCCCTGATCAACTACAGGGGGGGGAATTGATAGATATGTTGTTATTCGGGACATAGCACGTTCTCATATTTTTTTTTTCCTTCCACTGTTTTCCTATTTTGCTCCCAATAAATAAATAATAAGGCTTCTACTTATAATAGTAGAATTGGAAAGCAATGTAAAAAAAAAATGATGGTGTTCTTTGTCAAGACATTCTGGATTATTTCTACCATATTAATCTTTTACATAATATGGTATCGTAATTGTGACAACCTTATAGAATTTAAAATAGTCATATATATATAAGATATAATTTGTCTAAACCTTTTAACCTGACTATAGTATTTTAAAAAGTGGCCAGTCTCAAAATATTAAGAGAGTTAAAGTGCGCTAGAGCTAGAATAATCCTAGATTAGAAAACCTTCTAGAAAGTGGAGCGTCACAATTAGTATCAGAGCCAACCAAGCAAAAAATATTGAGATAAGTCTTGACTGAACGAGAATCATACAACGGGCAAAGTGCGACTTACCACAAGATCGACTAAGGTTACAAGATGAGCCTCTCATCATTTGTGAGTGTGCTTGTGAGTGTATTCGAAACTAACGAAGATGTCACAGACTTAAAAAGAAAAAGAATATGTCATTTCTAGAATTTAAAATAACTTTATATAAAATATATAATAGGGCTAAACTCTTTAACCCAGCTATAGCATTTCGAACGATGCCCAAGTCCAAAAGGTTAAAAAAAATTTAAGCATACTAGAGTAATAGTCCTAGGAGGAATAACTCCTTGGGAAGAAGGGCATCACAGTAACAAATCCTCTGTCCCTTCATTCCAAGAGTCTATGCATCATCCCTCATTTTATGATACATACATTTTCATCTATTATTTCATTGTTTTTTTTTTTTTGGTTCTCTCTTTAGTCAACCCAAGTGTTTCAATAACAATCTTATAAAACTATTAATATTGGTGCCTAGTAACTAAATTTCACCACAAGTTCTAGGACTAAGACATTCGACAACCGATGAATTTAATTTAGTTTTCATCCTTATTTACTAGCTAAAAACAATACTATTCCTTGCAATTTAACACCTAATATTCATCAGCCCCTCAATACCCTCTCAAATTTCAAACCCCTCCCCCAACGGCAACCAAAAAGGAAAAAAGCACGAAAAGAAGGTTAAAAAAAAAGAAGAAAAGAAGAGTATCCATCATGATGCAATTATTTTATACGTCTTTCTTTTGCAGGTTCGTTGAGCAATGCATCATTATTCACTACCACATATTGAATCTACCTAATTCAACATGAGTAACTAGTAAGTTCAATAATACCTAGAGGAGGTCCCTAATATTCCTCCATGAGCATCATCATTAAATGCAAAGAATATTCCAAATGAATGAAAACACACGAACTCCACACATGGCCCATCACTATCTGATGAAACCTGATGCAACAAACAGAAAACTCTAGCATGCAAATAATCTCCACTAGCCACCAGTTTGAAAGTGGTGTCCAGTATGATCCAACAGATGGATGCATCAGCGTACAAAGAGTGGAAGATAATGGCACAAAATAGACAAATATGTATACAAAGGGGGGACCATTGATGAGGATGGCACATCAATTGCAATCAACCCTATCTACCCTTGCAATAGTAATACTATTACTAACCCAACTAGCTCAAATCTATACAGTAAAGTCATTTACATAACTAAATCATAGCACTGCAGTTAAAATATCTTTCTCAGGAGAAAAAGAGATGTGTACCTGAAGGTGAAAAACTGCACAGGATGGATTCATGATCGACAGATTTACGGTCTCCAACTGCATATGAAGGCCTCAGGTTACTTAAAATTCTCGAATAGGCCTACAAATTTAAGATGATTGTTCAATTTGTATTTAAAAAATTCATGAAATGGTGGTTATATCCAACACAGTAAAATCATGTAAAAAGAATTATATGATAAGCTGTCAATTTTGGTAGCACTACTGAAGAAGGAAAAGTCTTTTACTTAGTTTTAGATGAACTAGACAAGTTGCAACTTAGATGTTTAAATACAAACTTTTTAGCCTACTGAAGATGGTAGTGATGTGATTGGATTGAAATTGGTGCAAATGGAGAGTATTTTTTGCAATTAAGTCCAAAATGTAGGCAGAGGGGGACCATTTGTGAAGGCAACTTCTGATTCCACTCGTATCAATTCCAATCACCCTATTTCTTAGGGCAACTTCTAATTCTCCTCTTATCAAATTCCAATCACCCTATTTCGCATTTGCTACACCAAATTCACGAGTTCAAGACCATGCAGTAAAATCATTATATCATCATACATTAGTTTCAATATCCTTGTCAACGAAACAGAAAGAAACTATGTACCTGAATGCCAAAAACTTCATAGGTGGATCACGATCCCTAACCGCAAATGAAGCCATGATCCAGTAACTTTACTAACTTGACTCGACGTTGGAGAAGAATTTAGAGTTTTGCATACTAAAAATAAGACAGCAAGTCTGGAAAAAAAATGTGTAGTCTTTGGAAAAGTGACAAAGGCATGTTTAGCATATCTCAAAAACGACATGCTCCCACCTATGACTTTTAACATGATGTTTCAATCAGTTCACCTCGTGACACATATTCCACATGTAATAAGATTGCTCATGGCGAGCAATCAAGCCGCGGAGGGATGTGGATGTAATCCCATTAAGAGTGGCTATTTCTAACACGACACGATTATATGACTCGACCATGATATGAAATTACTAAGGGAAATCAGAATCAACACCACAAGTCCCGGCTAACTGAAAATGACACAGCATGATATGGTATGACATAAGTAAAAAAACAAGTTAATGTTTGAGCATTTAAGGTTCCACTGCGTAGATTTAGATAATCTTCAAATTTACACAACTAACACGATTTTCAAACACAACCAATGACAGGAGACGATCTGAGAAGGATGCAATGCAATGTATGGCCTACTAGATAAGGCCTGGGCTCTAGGAATGTTATTCTCCTGCTTATATACCTAATCTTGGAGTAGCTCTTTCGCTGACAAAGAACGATGGCAGGTTGAAAGGGGACTTGCTACTGACAAACGCTCCATTTATTAAGTATCACAAATCTTATTACCAAGTAAAACTAAACTTCTATCAATAAGCAAACTTATTTTGAACTCGACAAATTAAAGTAGCACCTCTAATTATTGTGTCTATTTCAGCTTCCTTTTCAGCCTCTGGAAGTTGGGCTTTAGCGGCTGACTTGAGCTTGGCTCAAAGGGTATCAACGGCTTCTTCGTCTCCCCACTAACAACATTATTATTGGGAACTGAGGGTGAAGAATTCTTTCTTTTCTGAGGCTTTGGGATTTCAAGTCTCTCAAGAATTCTTGAGGTTTTCTCATCCAACGGTTTAGCCTGAGCTGATATTTTCGCACTCAGAATATTAGGTTTTGAACTGGAGGTGGAGGTTTCTGCATAGCTATCATTCATTCCATCATCAACAATGAGAAGTTTTTCCCACTCATCTGTAACACTAGAACAGGTCTTCTTCTGTTCTTCTTTAAGGGATTCAGGATTGCTTGGTTTCAGACTTATTTTAGCGCAATTTGGAGCAACCCATCTGCAAAATAAAGTTTTAATGAGGACTAGCTAATAAATTTATCTACATAAATTCAATTTCACATTAAAAAAACAATGTACGTGAGATTACATATTTGAGAATTTAAGGTCTAGTTTGCAAGTCATCATCACAAACACAAACTCCAAAGTTTACAAAATGTAATTTGGAAAGGTAGGGAAGAGAAGTATAAGGAAGCAGTTACCCAAATTGTAGACTCTGCTTCACCAGCCAGTTTACTTTTGGGTGGTAACCTCTTTCGTGTTGGAGAGGGTTGTAATCTTTTAGTTCGATCTAAAAAAAGATGTATGCCATCACATACTCTAACTAAGAGTTAATAATCAGCCTTAAGTCATTGAGTTGGAAACAGTATCAAATATCAAGTATTATTCTTTTTCTATAGCTGAAATGCAGCATAGCCGAAACGTATAAAGAACTATTCTTTGGTTTGAGTAATAAAACATTCAAAATTCTAGGAAGCACATTGAAAGGGAATCATTTACCTTGGATAAAGAGGCATGGATGGAGTTCTTAATCTCTTCTGATATAGTGACATCGCATGCTCGGCTAGCATCAGGAATGGGCAAGATTTCTTCAGATCCAGCAAGCCCCTACAACTTGATTTAACTCAATGATTAGGCTCGAGCAATGATGAACAATAAAATGCAATGTACCCCATTGTCTAACCCCCAAATCAACACAGAAAAAGCAACCATGTTTTGACAGAGTTCTAACTTCCAAAAGAAGCTGTTTATCAAATTGAAATGGTAAGATGATCGAAATGGAAAAAGAAATGCCTCCGTTGTATGAAGTGATCATCATGATTACCTTGAAACAGGGAAAGATTATTGGGAAAACCATATTAGGCAAAACATCTTGTATGTCCGACTACTGAGCAGCTAGAAAACAACAGGTGCAAATTTTCGGGAAGCCAATAAGAGAAGGTTCAAGAGACGAATGGAATTAGTAGAAAAAGATAAAAATTTATGGCATAAAAGGGGAAGATAAGACAATAAACAATAGTGTCCAACAACAAGATAAAAAATGAGTTTCATGAAAACAAACTGAACTGAGTTTAACATATGCAATAAATACCATCTAGTACATCATTAATTAGAGGTATCAAACAAAAAATGCCTAACATCAGAAAAACTTGTGGGAAAAAAAAACAATAATGCTTGGCCTGACAACTCATTTTACCAGAAACAGAGCTAATGAAAGAGTAAGATCTGTACTGCAAACCCAATCAGATGGAATGAAGGCTTTGTTGAAGTTATTGTTGTTTATGATTGATCCTTCAGCATTACATAACACAAACCAGGCCTACAATGCTATATTCCATTTTTTGAGCCAAGAAGCTTAAGAAAAAGCAAGTAGATCCATCTTAAATTTTGAAATTCCATCACGTCTCCAACAGTGCTTTCTTATTTGCACGAGAAAACAGAAAAATAAATGAAAGATTGATAAGATATAAAGTTGAATACCCTTAGAAGCATTGGCCCTTTATCTGAAGGTTGAAGAATATAATAACATAGGAAGGAACCATCTCTCATGGTTTCCATATTACAGGTTGAAGAGCATACAAGTCCCTGATCTAGACGGTAAAGTGCTCCACATAGACCATAAAAAACTGCATTAAAAAACTGCATTACATTAAAGGAAGAAAGATATGATAGCAAGTTGCAGAAGTTGAATCAAAGTTGAGAATGTAGTCGACTCACGTTGGGTATTCAGATCCGACTTATCACATTCATCCAGGGTAGCTTCAGTGTCATGAGAACTGGGAGTAACCACATAGGATGTTCCCACTATCACACCTATTAACAATTATTGAGATTTTAGATAACTTGGAAACAGCAGATGATTCAAAATATCATTTACGGCAGCCGATAGAGAAAAATAATTTCTTATTTTTCTTTGAAGTGAATAGTGAAAAAATAATTTACACAGTCATAATTCTTTTCCGCCATCTCTCGAAATGTTACACTTAGAGACACTACACACACACACACACACACACCCCAAAGATTTAACTGTATTTTGATACATTTTGTTACAGAGACTACAAAAGCATCATTAACTATTGCCATCACGTCTTAAGAGTAGAATGTTTTATGTCTGTAAGTAAAAGTAACAACAAAGGTGAAGCTGCCATAATTGTTCACACAGAACTTTATAATCATTTTTGACAATTCACCAATGAGAATACTCCACAATTAATGTACTGACTAATGCAATAACTTTAAAACTTATATCAACTTATAGAGCCCCCTTCATTTCCACTAATCTATTGTTGCAACATCCAGTATTTCATATATCTATCCCTTTCTAAAACTCAATTTTTTACATAATCGATAACTTCGCAAGAGCAAAGATGGTCAATCTGCCTTTCAACGTTAGTAAGTTTTACCTTCATCTAGGGATGCCAAGTTTGTTCGCTCAATTACATTGAAAGTTATCGGTGCAGAAACTCGTCGGATGTTTGAATCCCCTTCAAAAGAGCGAAGAAACAAGATAGTTTGTTCTCCAACCCTTACTGCATTATCAATGAGATCTGAATCCCCTAGTTCTTGGAAAGTAAGAGGACATGATTTCCTCATTTTATCAGCGACTCTGCTATCAATTGGATGGCCGTGGCACCTGCATGCCTATTCAGTGCACTCCCTAGAGTTATATATTTTTAATACAGGTTGTTACATTCCAAACTTTCCATGTAACTTGCATAAACTATGACGTTTTAAGAGTATGTGTCTTGGACTGTAGGTTAAACTATGCATGCATACACAGCAAAAAATATCTTGACATTTGTCAAGATGGCATATTTGCAAAGTCTCATGTTAGTCTAGGTGGAATACTTTCAGAAGTATGAATGCCTTGACACTTTGTTCTCAACATCAATGTCAGAGCATTTGAATTTATAATTCATACCCTTAGACAATTTAAAGAATTTACGAAAGAATACCATTATTTCACGCAGTTGATAGAAAGACATATATGAACAGTCATACACAAGTTTGAAAAAATATGTTTCAGATATTCCACACTTTTGATTTGCATCTATGCATTTATATGTATATAAAGCATAAAGAAGACACCCATGACTTCATGCATGTTGTGCGTATCAGCGAAATTACCAGTGTATCATCTCATTCTTAGCCAAGCCTAATAAAGGAACCTTGGCTATATGAAATTAAATATCATGGCCAACAAAGCCCTTATAAGTTGTTTATACTCGTTTAATTCATAAGTACATACTAATAAAAGAATTTTTGAAGAAGAACCAAGCTGGTTTTGAACCTATTTTATTCATTATAACAAAACCACAGTGAACTATCACGCACAGGAACAATTTAATCTACTTCAGCTGACATCATTTGATCATAATAATGTGACACAAATCAAGCTCAGGCTACTGCTACTAGGTTCAGAAGTCATCGATATATTCAACACAATATGTATGATTTTAGTGTTCTAATTCGTAAACCTGTTGCAGTATCTGACCAGATTAAATATACCCAACTACAAGATGTCCTTGTGACTATATTACCTGACATGATACAAAACCATCAATAATCTGACAAAAGGAAGCAAACAAATTGCAAGATATTTGATCAGCAGAACCCAGATTTGCATTTTTGAAGAGAAAGATAGCTTGAAGTGGCTCTTCTGGATCATTCTTTAGCTCTTCTAACCATCTCTTAACTAGGTTGTTCAATACCGAAGTATCTGCAGTTTCATATTTTTTCTATATCAGACCTAAGAAAGAGAAAGAGAATTGCTGCATGCCCCGTTATTGGAACAAAAATCCTAACTAGTGTGTACAAATCTCTCTAAATAAATTAGAAAAAGAATTTATGATGTACGAAACTTAAAATCCTATGAATAGTCAGTATGAGTATGGTAAAACTTTGAACCATTTTTCTGCTATCCACCAAGCTTGACACAGTTAGATGAAGTATAGAAGCTCCAGAGCAAGGAAAAATCTTAGAGATCTATATCTTCTTGACAAAAATAAGATGTTAACACAGTTTAGTTTAGCACCTATTGAGTTGAAAACTAAGTTACTAATCAATAACGTGTTAAGCATAAAGTCATACTGAATTAGTCAATTACCTAAATTGATATTTCCTTACCAGGTATGTACCTCCGGATCACACAGTTTTCAAGATCACACAGTTGGTTTTCAAATCCACTAAGTGCCTTAGAAGCATCATTCGGTGTGTTCTCCTCTTCGGGATCCAGTAGTACAAACTCCACTGTAACACATTGTTCTGCTGCATCCTATTGTTGTTAAGTCCATGGCAGAAGCAGAGTGGTCAGGCAATCACAGAGAAAAACATATAAACTACAAAATAAAATAATTAATAATCAAATTCATACCAGAAGAGATCTACGGATAGCTTCAGTTTTCATGTATGAAGACATACAAATAGCAATCACCTTTTTCGATACATCATCACCACCCCATGCATACAATGCCTTATTACTGAAAAGTGTTGCCAGTGATACGTCTGCAGAAAAACATCCATAGTACTGAAACAATTTAGATGTAAAAAACACTATCAATTGCTCTAAAATCTTTCAGTTCAACACAACAAGATTCTCTTCTTGGCTTGTTATAAACTTTTAAGTTTTTGGCCACAAGGAAAAGAGATATTTTACCTTGATCATCACTTCTGACATGCATATAGTCTCTCAGTTCTGGCAGAAAGCTATCTACGGGCAAGTTATTTACAGCATGATGAAAATCTCGGAGACTGAATCTTTCTCCAGGTCGGTATGCAATCTTCAGCTGTGCTAAATAATTGCATGATCAGTACAATGACGATGAAAACAAAATGTGGCGAACAGTTATTTTCATATTTCAATTTCTCATGAGTTCTTATCAACTAAAAAACAAAATGCAATATGGCTACTTGAGACCCCCTTTTTTAAGTCAGAAAGGGTGTTAACCTCCTAAATTAGTAAAGATTAGTTAACAATGGATGTTCTAACATAGCTAATATAAAACCACCAAAAAGATAAGTAAAATACAAAAGGTATAAATATTCACAACATTGCTTCTGTGGAATTTCCAAAGTAAATGAAACTAGCATATAATTTAGTAATAATGTATTTCACTGATAAAATTTATTTCTTCAAGACCCTCTTGAGATAAATACACAATTAGTTAGATGACATGGTTAAAGGTTTCAAACCAAAACAGCCAAAACCAGACCATTTTCAGGCAAGGTTTAGCAGAGACCAAATCAAAACTAGGGCGAAATGTTGCTTCGAATTACTTCAGTGTGCGGTTAATCAAAGATTGACATACATGAAGAGCATCATCCCTAATTTTCTAAGAAAATCTTTTTGTTTCGCAACTGCGGCGTGGGCCCTAGCGAAAATGTATCATGACTCATTTTCATTGACTCTTCGGAATGGCCAAAAGGATTGCCTAACGCCATGGCAAGAACATCTCTAGAAATTGAGCAGGAATGTACTGAATCTGATGAAGGCCATTTCAAACCATCTCATTCAACAATTGCTTGGATGTATCAGAAATAGAGGAGCATAAAGTCAATTTGCACTTCCCCTTTTTCCGATCTTCTACTACCTAAAACCCTAAATCTCACTTCCAATTGCGGAATGAGCCGAAATTGAAAAACAGAACGCAAGATGATCTCTGACCTCGGCGGAGGACGAAGGGGCCCTGCCCCTGTCGATGTAGCATAACCCTATCCGATCTCGTAGGAAGGGGATCTCCTCCGCACGCGACACAGCGTAGAGATTCGCGAGCTGCAGCAAACACTGGCTACAACAACAACGTCAACAACGACAAGCTTAAACGAGGGGATTCCATAGATGATGAACTAGATGAGATCGAACGAGATCGATGAGGATCGGAGCAAGATGAGCGCCTCACGATCGCGAGACCGATCGATGGAGTGAGGGAGAGGGAGAGGGAGAGGGAGAGGGATCGATCACCTGCTTGAGATCGCGGAGCAGGGGAGGGGGGATGTCGCGGAGATCGAGCACGAAGCAGAGGAGAGCCATGTTCGCCTCTTCGTCTCTCTCTCGCTCTTCTCGGCCTCTCTCTCGTGGAAGTGGAAGCTCCGAATCGTTCGAAAATGGAGGATCGAGTATTTATAGGAGGTGAAGTGGCTTCCATGGTACGCCTCGGATTCTCGCGGGTGCCCTGTCACAATTTAAAAATTCATTTCTTATCCTAAAAAAAAATTAAAATTTAAAATTTACTATCTAATTTTAAATTTTAAATTAATTATTTATTTTAATAAATTTATACTTATGAAAATTAAATAAAATATACTAACTAAATTTATATCTAACTTATTCAAAGGTTAAAGTCATGACTAATCAAAAGTAAATAAAAAAGGTTAGAAAGTGAGAGCAAAGATTTAAAAAAATTGAATAGTGGACTCAAAAAATGATCTATAATTTGGATAAATTTTATATATTTTTACTAAAAAAATAAAAAATTATTTTATTTTAGAGTCTGTTTAATTAGATATAATTATAAATACAATAAAGATAGGATAGTATTAGTATATTTTATTTTGTTAATGTTTACATAACTATAAATAATTTATTTAGCTGCATGTAATTAAGAATGTATTTATAAATTTTATCACTTTATATGTATATGTACAGGGTGGTAAAGTTATTTCCATTGTAGAAGAAAAACATATTTATTTTAAAAAAAATGGTTAGCAAGATAAACTTATGCTTTGTTTAAAATTACTAGTTATAATTACTGTAGCTGGAGTTCTAATTTGGATATAGTTTTAAAAAAGGATAATTGAATAGTTAAATTTAAATATATCAAACTAAAAACTGTATTTATAACTGTAGTGTAGCTGCAACAAAATGCAGATATGCCATCACATTTCAACTAGAACAATAAAGAGGGAAAAAATTGGCCATTGTTTTGTGACACTCCCGAAATTTGAAATAGTCCTATATATAAATGATATAATAAGACTAAAACTCTTAACCCAGCTATAGCATTTTGGGTGGTAGCAAGATCCAAAAAGTTAAGAGAGTTAAGCGTGCTAGAGCTAGAGTAGTTCTAGGATGGGTGACCCCTTAGGAAGTTGGGGCATCACAATTGGTATCAGAGACAATCACCAGCCGGAAATGTGAGATGAGTCTCGGCTGATCCAGGGTTATATAGCGGGTAGAGTGTGGCTCCCCGGCTAATGACCGTTGTAGGTGGAGTGCAGCTCCCTACAAGGTCGGCTAAGGCTAGCGAGACGAGTCTCACATCGCCTGGTATTAATGAGTGTGCTTGAGTCTGGACGTCAGGGCTTAAAGGGGGAAAAAATATGACACATTCGGAATTTGAAATAGTCCTATATATAAATGATATAATAGGACTAAAACTCTTAACCTGGCTATAGCATTTTGGGTGGTAGCGGATGGTAGCAAGACTCAAGAGGTTAAGAGAGTTAAGCGTGCTAGAGCTAGAGTAGCTCTAGGATGGATGACCTCCTGAAAAATTGGGCGTCACAATTTTCTACTCTGTCACAGTTTTCTACTCTGTTCTCTACTGAAGACTAGTGAGATAGTATAAATAGGTGAAATAGACATAAGAATGTGCAAATCCTCAGCTTTAATCAACCCCTTCTTACACATTACTCAAACAATGACATTTCCACTGCATCATCACCCATTCCCATCACTCTAAGTCTCAGCATCCTCTCCACCATCCTCTCAACAACCTCAGACTCCGGCGTAAACATCGACCCGGCAATGCTGGCCACACCGGGGTTCTGACTATTGAACACCGAGTAGGCGGTCGCGAGTTCGAACCCTGCATTGACACAAAAGTGCAGCAACCCCCGTGGGAACATAAACACGTCGCCCTCGCCAATAGTCCTATGGAAAAGTCGACCATTCGTTTCGATGAATCCGACGACCACCGTCCCATGAGCTACGTACATCATTTCAGATGCTCTCGGGTGCGAGTGCGGCAGTACCACCCCGTCCACGGCCAGGTCAGTTCGAGCCATCGACAGGCTTTGTGTGTTTAGGCCTGGAAATTCTGCTGCAGTTACGACAGTTACAAACGATTGGAAGAAGTTGTCGACGTCTCCAGCATGGTTTAGTAGAGAAGTTTTGAAGTCAGGCGCGGAGATGTTGTTAGTGTTTTTGCAGGGGAAGCCGTTGACGAAGAGCTTCTGCGATCGCCCGCCTTGCGGTGCAGTCGGGCATGTGTCTTGAAGAGGACTATCGTCGGCATAGCACGCCGAAATCGAGAAGCTGAGGCCAAGAACAAGAACAAGAAAAGAAGAGCTTATGATAGTGTAGAGGTTGAACATATTGTGTTTCTCTTGGATTCTAAGGGATTTGTGATTATGTGTGCTGGTTAAATAGTGATTGGAAAAGAGTAGATTGATAATATGTTGATAGGTATTGAATGCTTGGAGTTCACTGCAAAAATTGCTTTAGATTATGTTGGGAGATGATTGTAGCTTAAAGATTAAGATGGTAAGTTTTTATCTACTTCAACACACCAACCAATGCTTTAGACACAAGTTGTTGCCCAAAATACAAATGCGAGGCTTAATTTAAATAATTTTGGACACCTGAGCTCTTTAAAGTGGTTCACTAGTGTACATATCCCTATTTACTACCAGGGAAAAAATTATGATCTACATTCCATGCACCACTATATCAACCCTTGATCTTCTATCTCACATTTAATCTTACCATCCATCAAATTGCAGCTTTATACTGAGCAAAAATCAGACGATTGGAGTTCATTCATATCATAAATGTGCAGATGAATCTGGTGCATTCAATGATCTTTCCTTTAATTAGTATATAACAAAGTGAAACAATTTCCAGAGGCCTTAGATGTTGAACTTAAAAGGTTTGACGATAAAAACAAAACACGAATAACATTCAGGTATGTAACTACAATTTACCACACTAAACTACAAGGGACATAATTAGGTAAGCGGTGAAGAATTAGGTATTCAATTAATACAACAAGATAAGTACTAAATGTGAACTAATAGGAGTATAAAACTTTTTGTACTTATAACTTTTTCGTCCTTAGATGAAAGAATGTGTCGTCCTTAGATGAAAGAATGTGCAGTTAGAATGATAGAAATCTCTTAAGATTTACTGAGTTGTTAGTGAAATAATATAAATTCTAGAAACTATTATAATTCCAACCGCACATTAATATAAATTCTAGAAATTATTATAATCTTAACCGCACATTTCTTCATAAAGGGACGAAGCCATAGTAGGGCCCAAGGTGGTCATAGCCACCTCAACATTTTAATCTTTCTTTCTTTTAGATAATAATCGCCCCCTCAATTTTTTAATATTTATTTTTGTGCGAACATAATTTTTTTTATTTTTTTATTTATATACATTTTAAATAAATATATTAGGAGTTTCGTACAGTTATTTGAAATACATATCTTAACTTTAAATTTTTTATTTCATAATTTTTAAATTTCTAATTATAAAAAATTTCATAATTTTTAAATTTCTAACTATTTTTTATAAGCTATTTTATTTAACTAAATAAAATATTATACAAAATTTAATAGAGTGACTGATCTAATTGAATTAGATTTATATTTAGTAAAATTTTTAATTATTTAAATAAAATAATATAAATTAAATAATTAAAAATTAAATATTTTTAAATTAAAAAAATTAAATAATTAAATATTAAATATTTTTAAATTAAAAAAATTTAATATTTTTATATTAATTATTTAATTAATAAATTTTTCTAAAAAAAATTGATGATGTAAATCTAATTAATATTTTTATATTAATTTTAAAAAAATTAAAAAAATGATAATTAAATAATTAAATATTAAATATTTTTAAATTTAAAAAATTTAATATTTTTATATTAATTATTTAATTAATAAATTTTAAAAAAAATTAATTATGTACTAAAATTTTTATTTAAATATATTTTAACCCCTCATAATTAAATTCGGACTTCGTCCATATTTTTATTCAAGGGATAAAAATGTATAAACACTGATGGATACTCCAGTTAATACAATTGTGAACATAAAAAGTAAAAATATACAAACTATTGAAACACTTTGAATTGGTTATCCAATCATTTAAAATTTAAATTTTTAATCTAAACTTTTAATTTGTTTAATTTTAACCGATCAACCGTACTTTGGCTTCAAAGCTTGAATACATAGTCTTTCCCGCTCCAGTTAGTATACTCTATATAATTCTTGCGACTACAAATCCGCTGAAATAATTAGCTTAAATTTTAAAACCAAAGTACCACTGACCGACTCAAATCAGACAATTTGAAAAATTTGATAGTAAAATCAAAATTTTGAAATATTGAATAGCCGATTGATTCAAAATTGTCTATAATTTAGACAAGTTCTGTAAGTTGTTATCAAAATAAAATATCATTTCCCTCACATTACTAGTACCAGTTACAAAAGGAAGATACCACAGGTTGACAAAGACAAATAGAGAGCAGGCGTATTAGCATCTGTTTATTGCCACCAACAAAAATACTGAGGCATCAAACAGATGTAAGAATTAAAAGAAAAATAAAAGATAGGTGGTCTAAAGGCAATGGGAACTTAAATTTTAACCTTAACTGCTCCCTAAGGACTTTTTTTAAAAATGACCTGGTAAATCTTTAAAATTTATAAAATAACCGTGTAAATTTTTTTTACAAAACTAATCCTGCTTTTGCAGGCTCGGCGCCACGCTGGTGTGGCGGCCTGAAGGCGGTGAATGGTTCACCGCCTTTAGTGTTTTTGCTGAAGACGGAGAATCATTCACCGCCTTCACAAAAATCCTGTGAAGGCGGTGAATGCTTCATCGCCTTCAATGTATATACTGAAGGCGGTGAACCATTCACCATCTTCAATATAAATGCTGAAGACGGTGAACTATTCACCGCCTTCAGTACATACACCAGGACTTAGCGCAATTTGGCATTTAGTGCCTTTAGTGTAATACTAAAGACGCTAAATGCCAAATTGCACCTTTAGCATTACACTAAAGGCGTGATTTAGCACCTTTAGTGTAATGCTAAAGACGTTGAATTATGCAGTGCCTTCAGAAGAAACACTGAAGGCGGTGAACGATTCACCGCCTTCGAGTCGTCAAACGCCCGTGGCGCCGAGTTGACAAAAGCAGGATTAGTTTTATAAATATTTTTTAAGCAGAGATTATTTTACAAATTTTAAAAATTTATAAAGTTATTTAAAAAAAAAAGTCCGCTACCCAATCCTAGATAAGGTGTATAAATAGAAAAGAGACAAAATACTGAATATATAGTTTTACTGTCTCTTGGCTTATTCGGGCAGCTCTTTAACTTCATCATCTTCATCTTTCCTCTCATCGGACGAAGAGCATTTGAGCTCTTCAGCAATGGCGAACTTAGAGGAGTACTTTTTGATCCTCAAGGATATCAAAACACTTGAGGCAATTCCGAGTAGAGGAAAAAAATAAGAGTTGATATTAGATTTCTTAGAGCCAGTGGAGGAGGCTACGGCGGCACCTGCGAGGCTGCCAATGGATGTATTCTGTAGGATCATCGGAAGGCACCCGATAATTGTTGGGAAAAGGAAATCTACAAGGAAATTGACATTAGTCGCGGCTAGGGCGTAGTTGATGACATAGGAGGGCAAAGGAGAGAAACGAGCAAGAAGAACGAATCTCCACCCATCTTGTTCGACCCCTGTAACCACAAGGTTGAAGTATTTATTTCTTTGCACCCACTCCATTGCGGATTTAGAGCTCCTGAAAACTGCCCTGAACAAATGCAAAAGAGAGAGAATATAAAAATCTTGGTTAAAGCGCAAAGAAATTGGAAGATGGTAGGGATGGCAATTTAGCTCGTTGTTCGCGAGCCAGCTCGTATTCGGCTCGAAATGAGCTCGAGATTGAATCGCTCGTTTAGTAAACAAGCCGAAAACGAGCCAAATTTTTCAACTCATTTAATAAACGAGCCGAACACGAGCTGGGGTGAGCTCGCTCGAGTTCGGCTCGATAACAGCTCGAATATATATATATATATATATATATATATATATATATATATATATATATATATATAAACTTTACTATTTAGATTTTAGGCCATCAATTTTTTTATGAATTTTAATTATTAGATTAAAATTTTAATTTTTAATTTTCTTTCAATTTTATACCTAATAGTAGAAATAAAAATTAAACTTGTTGTTCGCGAGCCGGCTCGTGTTCTGCTCGTTAATAAACAAGCCGAACACGAGCCGAATTTTTCAGCTCGATATTTAAATGAGCTACCTCGTGCTCGGCTCGTTTATTAAACGAGCCGAACACAAGCCGACCCCAGCTCGCTCGTGTTCGGCTCGTTGACACCCCTATACATGAGATAAGGAGACTAGAGTTTTTGGTCAAGGCAGGAAGGTGAAATGTGTTTTCTGATCCCTGCAAAACAGAGCTCCAATTTGAAGCTTCAGCTTTTATCTACCGCATGAAGCTGTTGAGCAGAATTTAATGACAAAGCCATTAGGGCTTTTATGAACAGCTCTACCAAACAACACTATGGCAAAATTTCAATCCAGGCCTAAGAGGCCCATATTACGGCAAGCATGAAAAGTAACAAAATTCTTCTCAAGGGCGAAATATTCTTCGCATGGAATAACTACATTCCATAACATTTTACTACAATTAAACTCATAATAATTCATTCAATGAGTAATGCAGATCCCTGATCTAACACAACTGTACAAGCATCAAATTAACAAAATTAGAGTGTATTTTCCTACTGGACAGATCTCTATAACAACGAAGTGGACTTCGACAAAACCACTAGTATGGGGCCCAAGCAGGTATGGAGTGAATGGGCGGATACTTTCTTTTTTCAAAAGAAAAGGAAAAAAAAAAGCTATGTGGCCTCTAGGTTTCTCAGAGAGGACTCCCCCCTATGTATAGCATCCTAAATTTTCAAAATTTATTGCTCTTTATCATAGATAGCAGAAGTATATTGATCTCCTATTCCTCGAATCACCAGCCATGAATACTAAGGCCCCATTTGGTTATGCATTTATTCGCCAGCTTCTCCAATCATCGCATAGCAAATCCATGTGAGGATTGTTTGGCAACTCCCATGATTAGCAGTCCGCGAAAAAGCAGCATGGTAGTTATGTGCTTATTTTTTAATTCCACCCTACATTCGTGAAATCATCTACCGCCCAGATGCCTTTGCAAACAGGTGATGCATGCAACACAATGTAGGGTTACTGCTCAAGCTAAACAAACCCTAAGCCAGTTGTCATTTCATAAGCAAAGAAGCAGTACTCTTTCTATTTCCTCCAATCGCCACCCAAAAATTCTAGAGAAATACTCACTCTTCTTTCTTCCCTTTTGTAATACGATAGTGTTTCCTGTCAGCAAATAGCAGTAGGAAAGCTTTGTGCTTAACACCTTTTCAGTTGTCTTTGATGGAGTAGCAATACAAGTCAGTAATCTGTTGAACCCAAATTTTCTGAAAATGAGAAATGTTGACAAGTTGACTTGGCATACAGTCATCACATTAGGAAAACACGACCTTCCAAAGTTCTAAAATCTGGGCAGTTCACCGACTTCAAAAATTGGCTGGGTTAAGGACCACCAATCCAACCATCAGGCCATGATCAGTGTGACATCCATACAGCATAAGAAATAAAAACATGAAAGCATACAAATCCACATGCAAAAGTGATAATAAATGCAGAAATCGCAGCAAATAACTAATGACTCCTTTTCTACTCAGTTAATAGCCTTAACAGTCTTTACTGCAATATAATAAGGCAGTATTAATTGAATAAATTGCCATTTACCAGTAAAATTGAGATAGAAACAGAACAAATATTAGAACAGGATAACAATAGTCAAACTTATATAACAGATGTAGCCTGAGGAGCTTAACACAAAAAAATAAATAAATAAAATTAGATTAACTCCAAAACAAACAAAGTAAATCAATTTATCCACCTTCAAGCAAACAATGCAGCAATAATCCCATCATCAAATTAAAATTAAAACATAGAAACTATGACCACAAGTCACTATCAACATAGGGAAAAAAGAAAAAAGATTTACTTTCCCAGTTAATAGATTTATGAAACCACTTTGGTATTAATAGCTAAAATTGCTCATGCTGTTAAAAGGTGCAGATATCAGAAACATAGTGTTTTCAAATATTAAGGGAAAGAAACTGTTGACTCCTCAAAAACCAACATATTTTAACTTCTCAATCCTCCAAACTCAGAAAAACTTTTGCCCATTGATACCTACAGAATTAGGCTTTTGCTGAATCATACTATTGAGAACAGGACATAGAGATAGCAGAAACCATCTAGTCATGTAGAGCAAAATGATTTACTAATTAGATAGAATGAGAAGACGGAGTTTTTTGGTACTACGGGGCAGCATTGAGGATCAATGTGCAATTTGAAACATTTTAGCGTTAACTAACACTCCTAGGAATCGATCGACTGTAGTTTGAACTTTAGGTAGAATTCATGTTGTCTAAATCCATTCTCAGAAGATAGACGGAAAAAAAAAAACTTATTTGAGTCACCAACAACTAACAGATTATTTTATATGCTTCAGATAATATAAAAAAAGTCATTCCATCATCACCAGTGGCATTTAAAGATAACTACTTCCCCTAAATACTTTCCTCAAATCACTAAAAAACATTATCTCAAAAACCATTGAGTATTCAACACACCTTGATTCAAAAGTAATTATTTTATTGTAATTAATACCCTCTCAAGCAACAATAGAAGTTAGAACTCATGACAAACACCTTCAGTGTATCCATTTTGCTTCCCTCAACCTCAACTAAAAACCTAGCTCGATCTCCATAATCAACTAGAAATACAAAAGAAAGAAAGGAAGAGAAAAAAAAAAAAAATCCTAAAGTGAGACCATAGAAACAGTGACATATCATAAATACATCAAATTTTGGATCCAGCTTCATGCATAACGTGGTAATCCATGGCCGAACATATATAATTCTAACCCAAAAAGCATCCTAGATCAAACCCTCAACAACTAATGATACTACCTCATGATAAAACATCTACGGTGCATCCATTTTGTAGCAAACTGCAACTCCCTAGGGTCTATCAAAAAACCCTAAGTGCGCAGAGTAGTCAAGATGAACGGTAGGGGAGGGACGAGATCGGTGAGCAAGGGACAATCCCCAATGTGAGACCATCAAATCCACCATTCATTCTGCTTTTGCAAATCACTTGATGGAAAGGTGGATTTGAAATTCTCACGTCGGGGATAGGAGAGATGAGTACAATTCCAAAAAAAACAAAAAAAAAAACCCTAAATAGAACCTTAGAAACAGTAGTAAGAAAACTATACAATTTCGAACCCAATTCAGAAACCTAAGCACAACAGTGATGATAAAAAAGGCACACAAAAAAACCCTAAATCAAACCCTAGATACAAGACACAGCAGTAACATACCACAGAATCATGTAAAATATTGATCTCAATTTTCTAAATCACAAAGTAGCCAAAAACGCATTAGACCGATTCAAAAAAATAAACCTAAGCGCACAGAGTAATCAAGATGAACGGCGGGAGAGGGACGAGATTGGTGAGCAAGGGACAGTACCCAACACGAGACCCTCAAATCAACCGTTCATCTCGCTTTACGATTCGTGCAAATCACTCGACGAACGCCGGATTCGATGGTCTGACATTGGGGACCGTCCCCAGTACATTTTCGTTCGAGATTCGAAACCCTAGACACACTAGTACGAAAATCACACGATCTCGATCCCAATTCCCCCCAAAGCACAGAGTAACCAAAAAAAATGCCCTAGATCGATCGATGGAAATCAAAACCCTAAGCGCACAGAGCGGAAAAGGGACGAGACCCCCAAGGCGAGACTATCAAATCCACCGTCCATCTCGCTCAGTGTGATTCGTGCGAATCGCTCGACGAACGGGGGATTCGGTGTTCTCGCACTGGGGAGCGATCCCCGACACATTTTCGAGGGGAAGAGATCCCCCCCGAACGCGCGAGACCCGGCAGATCCACCGCCCGTCCTGCTCTGAGATTCGCGCTAGTTGCTCGATGTATTGCGGAAGGGATTGGGGGAAGGGATACGGACCGTCCGATGGAGAAGGAGAGGGAGGCGGCGAGGATCTTGGCGGAGAATACGCAGAGGACGCCGGGGAGGAATCCGAAGAGGAGGGGGGCTGCGGCCTCGAAGAGCACGGCGTTGGGTAGGCAAAGCGCCAGGCACACCGTGTGAGCCCCCACGTACGCCGGCGCCGCCCACGCCCCCAGCCGCTCCACCGCCCCCGCCAACGCCGCCGCGTCCCACCCTGACCATCCGCCGCCGACGCCGCGGCGGCGCAGCCCCGCCACCACTCCCGCCACCACCGCCGCCGCCGCGCCTGCGCTGAGGAGTATCACGGAGAATCGCCCCATCTTCCTCTTCTTCTTCTTCTCCCGCTTCTCCCCGGCATTGGCACCACCCCTTCCCCCCCACCTCCTCTCTCCCTCTCTCTCTCTCTCTCTCTCTCTCTCTCTCTGGTTTGGAACTAAGTTTGTTGGGAGAGGGAAAGGGGAAAAAAAATTGCTCCCTTATATGTAGAGGCCAAATGGGTCATGAATGGGCCGGATTTTGGGTATCAACATTTTTACTGTGGATCTGGACCGTGTTTAAAAATTGAGGCCCAAAAAAGTATTGGATTTATTGGGATATGTCCAAGCCCAACCCGAACCGATCAAAAAGTCCGGTAATATTAGCTATCAAAATAAGATATTTAGTTATAAATATAATAATATATTTTTTATTTATATTATATATTTATATCTATATACTATACTATATATATAAAAAGGGATAGAAAATGACCGACGGAATTCTAAAAAGAAGAAAAAAATATGTCACAAAATAACTACATAGAAAAACTAAATTTCACATCTTTTTTTATTTACTAAATATTTATATATTATTTTATATTTTTTCTATATTTTTATAATATCTTATATAAAAAATAAATCGAAACAAAACAAATTTAAAATAAAAAATAAATTAAAAATAATCAAATTTAAAATAAAAAATAAATTAAAAATAGACTCATATCACTAATAACTAATTAAACCAACAATCAATTAAATTTAAAAAAAAAATCAAAATAAATAAAATAAATTAACCAAACAAATTTGAATTTAATTTAAAATATTTTTTCTATATATAAACTAAATTTTATATTTTTATTTTTAATTTTTAAATTATTAAATATTTATATTTTTTTTTATATTTTCAGATTCTCTCCATGTCCGTATGTTTAATAACTCATTTCGGTGCGAAATGTTGAGTTTGACTAACAAGGTAATCATGCAAGTGGCAACTGATTGATTTGTGTGTCAAATTTTAGAACCGAATTTTTTTTTTAACTCTATTCTATTTTAATTATTTTATTAAATTAAATTTAAATTATATATAATTTTATTTAGATTATTTTTAGTTTTTTTATTATATTTTAATATTTTTATTTGATTATTCAAATAGTTTCGTTTTACGGCAAGTCGTCGTTCTGACGCAGCAAAAATTACAAAAGGTATAACTTGAAAATAAAAAAATTGACACTTCATAGAACCGTGCAAATTTACTTATTAAGTCTTTTTTGGTAACCAAATTCAAATATTTCATAAATTTAGTTTGTTTGTGTAGCAGCACTTCTAAAGATTTTAGAGTTTTGATGGAAAAGACAGAAAATTCAAATCAAAGTAAAAATTATTAGATATGTCTCGAATTCTAGAACAGAAAGGTTTTATAATTTTATTCCGTTTTAGTAAGTTAAGTTTTAATTATAGCTACTCATTGAAATTATTTTTAGTCTTAATAAATTTGTATTTCTATTGTATTAGTATTTAGCATCTATTATAAATATATTTTTTATTTTATTAATTTCGTGCGGTGGATGAAAAGAAGTATAGGTGTATTTTTAGAATTAAAATTTTATGAAAAAGATATATTTTGTACACTACTTTAATTATAATAAAAATTCTTATTTCGTTTTCGTCCATAAAAGCACGTAAATATTTATATAATTTTTTTTCTTCTTTTTGTTCGATTCTCTTTTTTTTGATATTTTCGCGCTCGATCAACGAACTAAATTTTTTTTATTTTGTTATAATAAATTGGTATCGAAGCCAAATTGTTCGTTTTAATATTTAAGAAGTCGACAAAATTCGAGCTCGAGAAGTTTGATCGCACTATAATAAAACTATACTATAGCGACACTTTTAAGTATTGCTAAAAATTAAAAAAAAATACTGCTAGAAAAAATACCGACACTTGTCATTAGTGTCGCTATATGTGTCGTCGCTAAGGTGTATAGCGACACATTATTATAATGTGTCCCAAAAATATGTTTCTATAATCTAATTTTGGATATAGATGGACTATAAATGAGAAACTTAAAAAAAGTATTACAAACATGTCTCTATAACCTAATTTTGTTATAATGTCGCTCCACGATAAGTTATTGTTTTGATAGAATAAAAAACTGCAAAAAGGGTAATTAGAAAATGAAAAGATTGATAATTCAAAGAAACTAAAAATAGTTCAGTCTCACATTCTTTTTTACACAGGTTTGTTGTGACTTTCTTTGGTATATTAGAGCAAATGGTGCGCCCACCAATATGTTGGAGCTCACGAGTTTCCCATGCAACGAGGTAGAGCCCATTTCTACGTTACTATATAACGTGTATAGGCCCCGTGCGGATAAAAAAAAAAAATAGTGTGTGACTGATTTTTACATTATCTAAAAAATAAAAAAGCTGATAATGCATATAAGAGATACAAAAATTTGACAGTGTAGAATATCAGGATTTAACAAAGATGCAAATAGATTAAAGAGAGGAACTGAAAGATAATTAAGATCACTGGGGTCATAAAAAAAAATTTCATTTAGAAATTAAAAATCTTTTTTTTTTTTCATTTAGAACTGAAAGATATTTTTCATTTATTTAGAACTAAAAATCTCTTCTTTCTTTTTTTGGAGTAAAAAAACAAAACTTCGGGATGCTTTTCATCGATTATATATATATATATATATATATATATATATATATATATATATATATATATATATAATTAGGCTAGAATACTATCGATAGCACCAAATTATTGGTGCTATTAAGTTTTTAGTCGTTGGATGAAAAAATATGCGGTTGGAATTATAGTGGTCCCATAGGGTTTACTAGGTGATTAGTTGAATAGTAAAAATCTTAGGGGACCACTATAATCCCAACCGCATATCTTTTCATCCAACGACTGAAAACTTGATAGCACCAATTGTTTGGTGCTATCGATAGTATTCTAGCCGAACTATATATATATATATATATATATATATATATATATATATATATATATATATATATATATATATATATCCTAAAAATGCATAAAGCAAAGCTCAAGATCGTTAAAACCTTTTGTTACCATTCTATATATTAATGTAAGAATATCTAGTTAGATTAACTGTGTCTAATGCAAGTGGCAAAAGACTTGGTAGTTGATATTCGGGACCCGAGTTCGAAGCCTAGTTGCTTCACATTTCCGGCTAAGTTTATTTCAAAAATAAACCATGCTACCTATTTCTCAAAAAAAAAAAATATCTAGTTAGATTAAGTCATGTATGTTGGATTTAAATTTTTCTATATATGAACTAACAAATAAATTTATAATTATATTATGGGCTATGTAATTTAATAAGACCATTAAGTTATCTAATATGGGCTCTGAAAACATCTATTGGGTATGGATTATTAATATGTAGAAATCCAATACAAATATAATTAGGGTTTATGGGACTCTAATTAAACATAGTATATAAGGAATATAAAAGGGTTGTAGTTCCGAGTAGGATTACTGCCGTCAATTTGTCCTGTCCCGTTCAAAGCAAAATTAATTAGATGACGAATCTAGACTTTGAAGCATTCAATTCAGGCGATTTTATTGTCGGTGTTTGAGAAACGATAAAATCTAAGAACGCGTTTCATCAGGCATGGATTTCGATAAGCGTTTATAATATTTTCAAATAGATGAACGATTATCTAATAATTTACATGTATTTCTTGAGTTATTTCGCATTAATTTACATACGGATCTAACAATGTACAGCTCGATCAAGATAATTAATTAACACCACAAACTTTGGAAAATGAGGCAGCTAGAAAAACTAAGGGTGCGTTTGATAACGGGATAAGACTATTCTAGTTATACCAGGGATAAGTATAAAGTACGAAATTAGTGTAAAAAAATGTTTGGAATGATTACAGGGATAAGAGATTTTGTATTTGGTATGAGAATGAGGAATAAGAGGAGTAAAGATGTTTAGTTGGGTTAAATAACTTTTTTTGCCCTCAAATTTTATTATGTGATAAAAATTGTTAAATTCTAATTTCTTTATTTTAATTAATAGATTAAAACTCAACAAAAAAAAGATAAAATCAAAATAAAAAAGAAAATCAAAATCAAATTATATTTTATTAATATAATATTTAATTTTATATTTTATTTACTCTAATTTTGTATTTGTTAAATTCTAATTTCTTTATTTTAATTAATAGATTAAAGCTTTACAAAAAATAAGATAAAATCAAAATCAAAATCAAAATCAAAATCAAAATCAAAATCAAAATTATTAAAATAATATTTAATTTTATATTTTATTTGCTTTAATTTTGTGGGTAACCAATAATAGATAATATGGTGTCCCTCGAGTAGTGTATTAGGGATAGAATAAAAAAATAAAATATAGTGAATAATTAATATTAGAATAGTAATTCTTATTATACCAAAAATATCAAAATAAAATATTTTTATTATTTCTGATATGTTTGGAAAATAAGGAGTTATCCTTTTTATCCCCCATCCTAACTCTAAGGCAGCGTTTGGTTGGGGGATAAAGGGGGAATAACCCCCTTTATCCCCCTATTCTTGCCAAACACTATACCAAAATGGCAGGGGATAAAAAAAAAATTTATCCCCCCCTTAACGGGTTATCCTAGGATAACCCGTTAATTTTAATCCCAGGGGGGAGGCCGAATAGTGGAATAGGGGGCAGGGGCAGCGCGAGTCCATCAACTCTGGCGTCTTCACCACTCTACCGCACCCTGTCGTCTTCACCACTTTACCGCAGCTAAAGCTCGAGCCCCTCTTCTACCCCTCTCCCGAACTCTTCTCCACCTCTCACCCTCTCTTTCCCCTCTCAAGCTAGGAGGCAGTGAATGGGTTTTAATGCTCCCACCCACTGCCCTAGCCATGTACTCGAACGCCTCTTTTCCCTCGGCTCGATGGTAAGCCATAAATTGACTTCCTCAAGCGATGATAAGCCATCACTGAAGGAGATCTGTCTTTGAGAAGAGATCGCACCCACCTTCCCCTTTTGTGTGGCTTCGATTGTGCCGTCGTTCCTTGCCGCTGCCGCGTGAGATCCAGATCTCGCTGCCGCGTGAGATCCTGAACAATCCGCGTGAGATCTTCTACCTGCAGTAAAATTTTCTTCTCTTGACACCTCATAGCTCTCTGCTGGGATTTATTGTGTTGTCATCTCAGAATTTAGTGTGAGATATCATGTTTCCCCCTCTATAAATTGATACGAACTAGTTATGAAAATTGCATGTTGAGTCTCGTCCGGTTTTATATTGTGGCTACGAGTATTTGGTTTTATCTGGTGGCTTAATCTGATATCTCTGGGCTTTCTCCTTGCTTGCTGTGGGTTTCATCTCTCTTTGAGCAGTTTGAGGTATTCTATCTAATTTCTCCTTGCTTGCTGTGATATTTTTTTGATCTTCAAACTTGAGGCTGTGTGCTACTATGAACTCGAGGCTTTGTGATTTTTTCTTGATCTTACAGCTTGAGGGTGTGTGATCCTATTAACTTGAGGCTTTGTGATTTTTTCTGGATAATATTAACTACATTGGTTGTGATTATTTTTTGATCTTAAAACTTGAGGCTCTGTGATACCATGAACTTGATGCTTTGTGATTTTTTCATATATTCTGAACTTGAGGCTCTGTGATACCATGAACTTGATGCGTTGTGATTTTTTATTGAAATTAGAACTTGAGGCATTGTGGTACTATGAACATGATGCTTGTGATTTTTTCTTGATCTTAGAACTTGAGGCTGTGTGATCCTATTAACTTGAGGCTTGAAAATCTCATGTGTTAAATCTGTAACTTTGAACTGCATTGCTCATTGATTTGTTTTGAACTGCAATTTTTTTTTGGACTGTCATGAACTCGAGGCTTTGTGTTCTTTGAACTGCAATTTTTTTTTTTTTTTGTTCTTCAAACTGGAGGTTGTGTGGTACTATGAACTCGAGGCATTGTGAGGCAATCTTTAACTTTGAACTGCATGATCTGTAACTTTGAACGGCATTGTGAGGCAATTTTTTTTTGGAATTAGAACTTGAGGCTTTGTGGTACTATGAACATGATGCTTGTGATTTTTTCTTGATCTTAGAACTTGAGGCTGTGTGATCCTATTAACTTGAGGCTTGAAAATCTCATGTGTTAAATCTATGTTGGCTGGTGGCTGATATCTAAAATGGGGCGATGATGTAGGGGCAGGATAATATCTGATATCCATGGCAGGGTGGCATGTTTTTAAAAATGTTGTTGCCGTTATGAATATCTTGTTGATCCTACCCCCTGAGCCTTCACTACAATCTCTTCACTTGACATTGTAGTGAAACAAGTGTTATTTGATTGGATTATATATCTAATATTTGTCCCTTGCAACCTAGATGGCTCATTCAAAAGCAACTTTGAATCCTTTTGGTAAGAACAAAGGCCCTATTATTGATGTCCCCTCGGGTGATAGCCAAAGTATTGATTGCCCTACGAAAGAGTCTGTGAAAACTAGAGTACGTTCTTCTAACTGGTGTGAAATAATGGACTCCATAATGTTGAACATAATGACGGAGGAGCATACTCTTGGAAACATCGTCAATGGAAGTTTTACCCCTTTGGCATGGATTAGGATGGTTCATGAGTTTAACGAGAGGACTCATTTGAGATTTACGAAAGTTCATTTGCAAAATCGTTTGAAAGTTTTGAAACGTCAGTTTGTGATTTATCAAACTTTAGCGAGCAAAAGCGGATGGGGGTGGGACTACACACGTAATATTCCTACTGCCGGCGACGAAAGTGATTGGGATGCGATCATAGCTGTATGTATAAATTCGAAGTAATTTATTTTGAAATCTACTTTTATGTTTATAGTTCAACTGTTACTTACTATTTTTTTTGTTGTCTCTATATTAGGACAATCCGGCATATAAAAAATGCAAAGATAAGCCATTTCCCTCCTACCAAGCAATCGAATTTTTATCCGGCAAGGCAACTGCAACGGGAAGGCATGGCTTTACTTCCCAAACGGCTGCCGGCGATGCTCGTTCCACCTCTTCATCTTCTCCGGTTAGACACCGGCTTGATATGGAAAGCTTAGGCAGAAATTTGGAGGAGGTGAATGATGCAAATTCAACTTCCCCCACTCCAACTCCAATTAAATTAACAACACAGTGCACCGATAGTGCCTCCGAACCAACTTCTTCGATGAAAAGGGTTCGCGTGTCACCACCAAATCCCACCCCGACTTCAAACCGTCGAAGGAAACTCGACGGACGAGCTGACGCTATGTATATTTTAAATTTGTTTTTGGAACGGAACCGGGAATAGCGGGGATATCCCCCTTATTCTCCCAAACGCTCTGGAACCGTCTGGTATTGCTTATCCCAGAACAAGGAGAATAGCTGGTATAACAAATCCCACATTAATATTTTACTATTAAATTTTTTACCATACTACCCTTTTTTCTCCTTTATCTCATCCCAACATATTATTTTAATAAAAACTCTCTCCTCACTCTCTCTCCTCTTCCCTCCTTTCTCTCTTCCCAATACACTCTCATCATCACAAATCCCTCTCTCCTCTCTCTCTTTTCCTTCATCCCACCTCCTTTCTCTCTTCCCAATACACTCTCATCATCACAAATTAATATTATAAAATTTTAAATTTATTATTTAAAATAAATATTATAAAATTTATTATTTAAAATAAATATTATAAAATTTTAAATCTTAAAATTAAAATATTGAAATTTTATATTTTAAATTTAAATTTTAATTTGAAAAAATAAAATATTAAATTAAATATTATTTTTAAATAATATAATTTAATTATGATTATAATTTTATTTCTATTTTTTTAAACTATTAATCCATTAATTAAAACGAAATAATTAGATTTTAACAACTTTTATCACAATTTTTTAAACCATTAATCCATTAATTTTAATTTGAAAAAGTTAACATTAAATTAAATGTAAATTTTTTAAATAATACATTATAATTATGATTATAAATTTATTTTTATTTTTTTAAACCAATAATTAATTAATTAAAATGAGAAAAACGAGTTTAGCAAATTTTAATGACATAATAAAGCTCGTGGGTACAAATTTACAAATATTTATCAAATATACGAATTTTGTGAATTTTAAAAAAATTAAAGTTAAAAATTAATTTTTTAAAATTAAAATTATATAATTGTAAATTTCAAATTAAAATGTTGAAATTTTATATTTTAAATTTCAATTTTAAGTTGAAAAAATTAAATATTAAATTAAATGTATTATTTTTAAATTATATATTTTAATTACGATTATAATTTTACTTTTAATTTTTTAAACTATTAATCCATTAATTAAAATAAGAAAAACGAGTTTATAATATTTTAATGACATAATAAAGCTCGTGGGCGAAAATTTACAAATATTTAGCAAATATATAAATTTTGCGAAATTTTAAAAAGGTATTTTGTTAAAAATTAATTATTTAAAATTAATATTATAAAATTGTAAATTTTCAAATTAAAATGTTGAAATTTTAAATTTTAAATTTAAATTTTAAGTTGAAAAAATTAAATAATAAATTAAATGTATTATTTTTAAATTATATATTTTAATTACGATTATAATTTTACTTTTATTTTTTTAAACTATTAATCCATTAATTAAAACGAACTAATCAATTTTTAACAACTTTTATCACATAATAACTCTTGGGGGCAAAAAGGTAATTTATCCATCTTATCCTCTTTATCCCTCCTATTCCTCATTATTAAACCAAACACGAATTGCCTTATCCCTGGAACCATCCCAAACGAGTTTAAGCTCTAATTCCGTACTTTATCCTTATCCCCAGAATAGCCAATTCCAGCCTACCCCGATTCCAAACGCAGCCTAAAACAAACAAAACCTAAAGGAACAAAGATATCATTTAAGTACTCCTCAATATATTAATTAAGTTCACAAGGAGAGCCCACATACATTAATTATTACCATTTCATTTCAACACACTAGGAGAAAAAACAAAAGCAAAAACAAAATCCAACACAACTCCCTTAGACCTAAGAAAAAAACAAAGAAAACAAAGACCTGGGGCTCCACTATTATTACCACAATTCCAGTATTCATGCACTATATATATATATAAAAAAAAACCCCCAACATGCAATTGCAAATGCATCTATGCTCTTTCTAAGTAAGACTCAGCAATCTGGCCATGCGCGCCGTTCGGATAAAATCCGCCCGGCGCGCTGCTGTTTCCACTGGCATACACAATCCTGAGGATCTCGTCGGGGGTCCGGTCGTAGGCCACCGAGTACCTATCGCCGGCAATGATGTTCCCCTGAATCTGGTGCTCGGCCCCCAGGACGGGCGGCACGACGAGCCCCTCGTCCTTCACCCCCGACTTGCCCAGCTTGTTTCGTAGACGCGACACGCGATTCGTGAACTCCGCCACGGTGAAGTCGTAGGGATACACTTTCGTCAGCAGGCGCTCGTATAGCAGTGCGCGGATCACCGCATCTTGGGCTGACTCCACCGCCAATAGTCCCGCTACCAGCTGTGCATGTATAGAAATGACTCTATTATCGACATAACACAGTTTAATACGTCTTTCTTTCCCCTTGAACTAAAGTGGCATTACGTACACGTAGAAACTGTGAGATGTCACTCTCTTGGCATTTGTACCATTCTATAATATTTGCTTTTTTCTAGATATTTTATTTTATTAATAAAAGTGGACTTTGGTAACACGCAGAAGTTTCGTGCTTATGGATTCTTGTGGAATGAAACGAAAATCATGCATGTTGTTCTTGTGTCACGTAGTTCGTCATGGCTAAAGAATGAAGGGTCTAGATTTTCTACGGATCTTGTGTTCATCTCAACCGTTAGTTTAGCTGATTATCGGATGATCAGCATGCATTAATTAGCTTTCCATAAATGGTTATAGGAATAGTAATGCATAGTGATCTCTGCAACAGATGCACTAAATCATCTTATTTACTGAATAAGTTTTAGGATTCGCAGAAAGTATTTAAAGATATACGAAATCTTTCAAATGTTCCTGAAAATTCTTGCTCCTATTAGATCATTTCTATTTATATGCATCAAGATCCTGATTCATGGATCTCACGGTTTGAGAAATAAGAGGATCAAACCATTTCTACTTTAGAATTTTATGAGTAGGAGATTACCCTCTTGGCATGAGCACTCTTGAGCTTTGGGTTCGCACCGACGTAACCGGTGAGCCCGACGTAGGGGATGATATATGAGGCGAGCAAGAAGTTGAGCCCGTTGGCGTAGGGATCGAACGGCGGGTTGAGCTCGCGGTTGAGTGCATTGTTCACCGTCTTGGCGAAGTTGGTCACGCTCAGATCCAGCAACGGCCGTGGAAACCCCTTCACCCTCTTCTTTATCGCTCTGCGTAAAAGTACATGCACACAAGTTAAGCCTCGGATTATCAGTAACTAAAATGGGGGAAAAAACATATTTCTCTGATTGATCTTAATTATTTGGATATAAACTTCTTTTCATAACATTGAATTTTTACTCTACGATGCTTTAAAATCCGTGCAAACTAGAATCTAATGGCAGAAAAAATATTATTTTTGATATTATCAATTTTGTGAGGTCAATCATATGTATTGACTCAAATATATTCTTCTCAACTTTCTTCTATATATAAATATGACATAAATTTTATAGAGAAGAGCATGCGTTAAAATTATTTCTGAATCATTTTCTATATAGAAGAAAGAATATTGTAAAAAAGACGAATTTCAAACCTGATATGACCAACTTCTTGGTACGCGAACTGAGTGATGACGTCACGGACGAGGGGGTCGAGGTTGGCCTTCTTGGCCCCGACGGGCGAGGGGCCGCCTTCGGTGAGGTAGGGGGCCGCCACGTCGAGGCCGTGGCCGAGGGCTCCCCAAAGGAAGAACTCTGCCTCGAGGTACTCCAAATTCAGCGGGAATTCTAGCAATTCAACGTCAGACTTTGGCAGCGGCAGGCGCACGCCTCCGTGGTGGTGGTGGTGGTGGTGGTGACGATTCAATTCCTTTTCAATCTGTGCAAAGAGAGAGCCCGGAACCGTCGCGAAGACGAAAAGGAGGAAAAAAGAAGCAGAGAGACTAGAGAAGTTCAACAAAGCCATGTTTACTTGTGTTTAGTGCTATGATCAAGTGAGTTTCCTTTTTTTCACCAATGCTAGGTGCTATTTATACGGCAACAGTCGAGTGCCACGTTGCATGGTGACGAGCGTTACCTCGGACGGGGTGCCACGTGGCAAACGCCCAGTTGGTTCGGTCGTTCGGGTCGGATGTAGAGTGCCAGTTGAACCGGATGACGAAGCGAAACGTGGCAGGAATCGTAAAACGAGGAGGCTGGCGTGGCGCTTGCCCATTGGTGGTTGTAGTATATTTCCTAAATAAGAGAATTGTAGCGGATCCGCGAGAAGCGGTGCGCGTCCCTCGTGCGAGAGCATGTCGTATAGGGACGCCGTGGTGGGCCCCGGTCGCCCCATTGAAAGAGTCAAGGAAATTATAGTTCGGAACATGTCTTTAATATTCGTGCTGCAGTACAAATATTTGTTTCACAAGATAAATGCCTAAATGTATTATTTAATTTTTGTAAATTAAATGTATTAGTAATTTTATTTTTTTTAATGCACTGTAATTAAATTAAATAGTAATAAAATAACTTACAAAAATAATAAAAATTAACTATAATAGTTTTTTTTTATCCTTTTAGATGCTAATATGAAATTTTTTGACAAAATAAATAAAAAAAATAACTACATGCCCTACTCACCTCTTACTCTTTAATTTCATTTATATCAGGATTTTATTAATGAATTTTTTTAGGCATTAATTATAAAATAAAAAACTGCCTAATTATTGCCCCAGAATAATGGCTTCAGTTTTACATGTTTATAATTTTTCCTTTCTTGTATTCAAAGTTGCTAATAGCTATTGCATGCATATGTTTTCCTTTCCTAATTAAATAAATACTTTACTTTAGGTAACAAATTAATATGTAGTAGTAAATATACTTTCTCCAAGATACATTGTATCTATCCCTTATTGCAAAATTGGTCCTTTAAATAGTACCAAATATATATGTTATTGATATTGGGGAATTTGTTTTCACTATCAATATCATTGAGCATAATTTTAAACATTTAAAATTTTCAGGTACAAAATCACTACAACAAAATTAGGCTATAGCGACATTTTTAAGTATTTCTATAATCTAAAAAAAGTGTCGCTGACAAAAATACCGACACTTATTGTAAGTGTTTCTATATGTGCCGTCGCTAGGGTGTATAGCGACACATTTTTGTAATGTGTCCTAAAAATGTGTCCCTATAACCTAATTTTGGATATAGATAGAATATAAATAGAGCACTTATACAAAAGTGTCACAAATATGTGTCCCTATAATCTAATTTTGTTGTAGTGATTTATAAGTTTTTGATACTATTCACTTAAGGTGGTGTTTGGTTGTACTTTTCGAGAAAAAAAAATTGGTAGAAAAAATATTTTATATGATCTGTAGTGTTTGGCTTGTAGAAAAAGAAAAAAAAAAAAAAAAATCATCAATAATTGTTTGGCTGGAAAAAAAAAATATATTTATTTAGTTTGGTGAAAAAAATAAATAATTTTTTATTTCCATGCAACTTGAGTTTTTATTTTTCTTCGAAAATCAGTTTAAAATGGAAACACTTTATTTTTTTCAAATTCATAAAAAAAATATTTCAAAAAAAAAAATTACAACTAAACAAACACATGAAAAATAATTTTTCAAGCTGAAAATCATTTTTCGATACATTTTACGTCCAACCTAGTACACCCTAAGCGACTAATTAAGGTGGTATTAAAGTAACAATTTAATTGTTTATATAGAGTATTTTTTTATGTACCAGTGTAAAATAATTCAAATCAATTAAATTTTTTATAGAAAATTTGTTAACTAATTTATTCAACCAAACTAAAATTGAATTTAAAAATTAATTCAAATTTAAGTACACAATTTGAATATAGATATTTATTTTACAATATAAGTTTGAATCGGAATTTAAATAGTAAAGTAAAATTCAAATTGTAAACTGGCATTTTGTAGTTAACCTCCAAATATAATTACATATTTATAATTTATTGAATTTAAAATAAAATTAATTTAATAATTTAAATTTAAATTTAGAATAAATATTATTAAATAACTACTATAATTAGTGATGCGAAGGGTATTTTAGTAATTATAATAATTCTCACCTAGTGGGTAGGTCGTAATTATCGTCAATCGTACCCACTGGAAACTACTATTTTATAGTTATCACGTCCGCTTGTCGTCTACTTTTCAGGACCTTCCGAATCAAATCTGGACAGATGTAAGAGGATTGCATCATAAATAGCGGTTCCTACCCAACATTATCTTGGTAGATGTAGTCAACCCTATTAGTTTTTGTTGTGAACACTGTACTCAGGACTGGCAAGGCCAGCGTCTTTACTTGTATTTATTTTTCTTTTGAGGGGTGGATTTGTATGTATTTTATACAGTGATAGATGTTAGTGTGGTTTTATTTTCACTCTGATACATGTTTAATGATAAATTATGATTTTTTTGCGGTTAGTTTTGGACGCTTCACGTGTGTGGGGTGCGTCCTCACACACGTGGCAGGTATATTAAGTGCCCAAGGGGTTCCGCTTTGGGCGCAGGACGTGACACTTTAGGTAATTCTTGGCTTTATCACATTTTGATATTAATCCCCTTATACTTTTTGACACTCTAGATTTTATGAGCATTAAGGTTAAGCGGTTAGATCGCTCATATTTATTATGTGCGGATTCCTGTTGTGGACTCATTAGCGTCACTAGCTTAGGCGGTTGTCTGACGTGTAAAGTCAAATCAAGATTCATAAAGTCCAAAATAAAAAAAATTATTTTCTTTCCAATCTGAATAGTTGTTCTCAATAAGTATAGAAATACGAGAAGCATAGAAATATGCTGCAACAATGAACGAAATATAGAACTTTATTGCATACTATGAGACAATAATATTTAAATTAGATAAATTCTACCTTCTTGTGGGTAGAGGTGCTACAACACGCATAAAATTTATCTACTTAAATAATAAGACTAGCGAAAAACTAATTTCTAAACAACGAGACTTCTGTACCTGTGGGTGCAAGAAAAATTGTTATCTAAAAATTCATTCTACTATCTTATTTCAGTCAAAATTTTAAAAAATATATAATTTTATTTGACTACTAGCAATCAATAATTAAATTTTAATTTAATGTCAAAAAATTCTTATTTGTTCTTCTCTATTTGTAGAATACTGTAGCTACTCCCAAATATAATGAAAAATACAAATAATTTGATATGACATTGAACAACTATTAAGATTAAATTAAGAATTTGTATGAATTTTCGAATTATCTTTAATTCAATGCCATTTTACACGAAATATCATAGACGATTATATATCTTGACTAGGATATTGTGGTTACTTCTCGATATAGTAATGAAAAAAGAATAAAAATTCATAATAATTTTTTTTACCAACTTTATGTGACTTAAAATTTATAAATTGTATGAAAACTATATATATATATATATATATATATATATATATATATATATATATATATATATAATTTTAAGTTTTTCATTGATACTGGTAGGTTTTTAGTTTTTGGATGAAAAGATGTGTGGTTAAAATACTATATAGAGTCCGACTACTTGTAAAAGTACCAAACAATTAGTGTTTATAAGTTTTCTACCGTTAGATCTATCTCTTTGACTAATTTCACCACTTACATCATATTATTATACCAACTAACTATTATAACATTAAACCTAAGAAGCCCACTAGCATTCTATACATGCATTCTTTCATTCTATAACTAAAAATCTACAAATATTAATTACTTTGTATATATATATATATATATATATATATATATATATATATATATGTGTGTGTGTGTGTGTGTTTTTTTTTTTTAAATGACCCTATAAAATTTGTATTTGTAAAAATGGTCCTATACCTGCCAAGTGGGCGGCACGTGTGCGCGCCACGTCAGCGGAGTTTGTGAGGTGAAATTAGTTGAACACGCAGTCTCAACATGCGTGTCTAAACACGCATTCTCAACCTTTTAACTTTAAAATTTAAAATAATTATTTATTTTAATAAATTTATTATAGTTTCCAGAAGAATATATAAAGTGTATTTAACTGACTTAAATCATAAAAATTAAAAAATTTGATAATAAGATTAAGATTTTAAAAGATAAGTTTAGTTTGTTTTTATTTTTTCTTTGTTTTCAAAACAAAGGGATGTATGCGTGAATCCCAAAACCTCAGGGACTGATATACAAAGAACACAGCGCACTTTCCGAAAGGTCCAAAAAAAAAAAAATCAAAAAAATCCTAACTCCGCTGAAAAGCCGAGGAAATTCTCGTCTCTGCCTTTCCCTCCTCCTCGACCTCTCGTGCGCTCTTTAATGGCGGAAGAAGAGAAGAATACGCCGTCGACGACAACGATCCCTGCGCGCTACGATCTCGATGCGAAGTGGGACGCGTGCCTCGACCTCTCTATCCGCCGTGTCTAAAAATGCACGTTCAAAGTGCGTGTCTAAACACGCATGTTCAAAGTGCGTGTCTAAACACGCATGTTGAGAGTGCGTATCGTCTAAACACGCATGTTGAGAGTGCGTATTGTCTAAACACGCATGTTGAGAGTGCGTATTCAACTTAATCCGAGTCCTCTTTCCCCGCTGGCATAGCGCCCAGTTGGCACTTATAAAATTATTTTTGTAATTATAAATTTTGTAAAATTATTTTCAAAAATATAAAATTTTAAAAAGTCATTTTCAAAAAAACCCCATGTATAGAAGCCGATGTCCCCAACATGTGGGGCTGTAAGGGCTGCCTAAATGGGCTGCCACGTACAACCCCCAAAAGGGCTGCACTATGCGGTCCCTAGTGGGCCCCTGCGCACGTACAGCCCCCAAAGAGGCTGTACCATGCGCTCCCTTGTGGGTTCATCCTACGTACCGAACGCAACAAAATATATTTATATTATTATTATTATTTAATAAAAAAATAAATGAAATTTTGAAAAAAAAATATATATATGAGAACAAATTTGGCTCTAATACTACGTGACCTTATGAAAAATTAAAATCATACATTCTATCATGATTTTTATTTTTTAAAGATTAAAGATTGGTCGTAAACGATGATTTTAATTTCTTTATAATTTATTCTCATTCACGATCGGTAAAAAAGCAAAATATTATATATATATATATATATATATATATATATATATATATATATATATATATATATATATATATATATATTCTAAAGATGGAGTTGTTATAGAAAATTCAAATTATGATTAAATTTATATATATATATATATAATTTAGCTTCTATACTTTTAAAAGTATCGAGTCGTTGGTACTTGTAGGTCTATAGTCCTTGGATGAAAAAAAATGTGTGGTTATGATGATATTAGGTCTTTTAGGTTAAGCAAGTGGTTGGTGAAATAAAATGATCTAAGGGATAAAATTAGTCAAAATGATAAATTTAATGGTAGAAAACTTACAAGCACCAATTGCGTGTTACTTGTACAAACATAATAGCCGAACTTTCTCTCTCTCTATATATATATATAACTAGACTACTATACTATTAATATCACCAAGTCATTGGTATTATTAAGTTTTTGATTCTTGGATGAAGGGATGGGCGGTTAGATGATAGTAGACTCCTAAGGTTTAATGGGTGGTTGAAAAAATAGTATGATTTAACGGATAAAAATAATTAAAGAAATAAATATAACGATAAAAAATTTAATAATATAATAATAAAACTTTATATATATATATATGGAAAACTTTATATATATATAATTGAGTGTTTATACTTTTTTAATAATGATAAGTCATTTATATTTATAAATTTTTAGTATTTGAAGGAAAGAATATATCTGTTCGAAAAGATAGATATAGGGTATATTAGATATTATTATTATTTTTTAATTTTATATATGATGCGGCCACATAGAATAGAGATTACATATGCAAGTGCTTGTCATGTTGAGGTTGTTATATATAATGCATAATAATTAGTTGTCGTTGACTTAATCAATTAATTGTATTTATTATTATTATTATTATTATTATTATAATTAATCCTTTTCATCGTTGTTTGCATGAGCTTACAACAATTTGGAGCGTTATATTAAAGACACCTAAAAATTCATTAAAATAAAACAAAATTGTTGATTGAATTAGGTTACTATACTATTAATAGCATAAATTTATTTATGCTATTAAATTTTTAATTTTTGGATGAAAAATTATATGATTAGAATGATAATAAGACTTTCGAATTGAATGAATAGTTAAAAAAAAATTAGCATAATTTAATAAATAAAAATAATTTAAAAAAAAAATCTAGTAATAAAAAATTTAGTAACACAAAATACGTGGTAATATTTATAACATAACAACGGGACTCATTCTGATTTTTAGTATAGTAGGATATTAATTTAGAAAGGAGTAATATTAATAGCATGAGATTCCACACAACTAATAACACATGGTGCAAATCTAATAAATAAATTTCGCAATACTCATATGCACTGCAAAATATTTATATATTAGATATGACTAATACGTATTTTGCTACTGAATCGATCAAAAACAATAAAGATAAAAAACAAGCTTGGATATCACGATAACGGATTGGAATCAATCGAAAATTTTAAGCTTATCAATATTACACAGATTTTTTTCATTTTATTCAATATAGAATTGATATTCTTAATCGCTTGATGGCCAATTTTGTTGGCGGGGTTGTTCGTTTGGAACTCACAGAGTTCGATGAGGAATTTGAAATAACGCACGGCGCTGAACAGTCAGGCTCGCGGCTGAACAGTCAGGCTCGCGGAGGAGCATGCTTGGTTAATGCTTGAGTTAAAATTTTGCTGTTTAAGTCCGAAGACGTGTCCGTAACAAAGAACTCGAAAAGACTGGTTCAAATATGCGACACTTAGGTATCGTTTGGATTGGGGATAAACCAGAATGAGTTATATCAGGTATAAGTATAAACCTGGTTTAAACCTGGTTTAAATCTGGTATAAACCTAAATTGTGTTTGGTTGGGAATGAGGCTTAAACCTGGTATAAGAAAAATAGTGTTTGGATTGGGGTTGAAGAAAAAGGAGGTATAAAGTTGACTTTTATGTTTAATGACGATGTGACTTTTATTTTTATGTATATTATAAATTTGATAATTAAAGAATGTATTAGAATTTTTTAATTGTAACAAATCTTATATATTATATTTAATTAATTATATACTATATCAAATTTTATTTAATTTTAATTAGTCCTAATAAATTTTTTTAACGATTAAAATTTATAATTATATATTATATTTAATTAATTATTCTTTTTATTATATTTATAATTATATATAATTTTTTTATATAATTAATTATTCTTTTTTTATATAAATATATATATATAATTATATATATTAAAATTTATAATTATATATAATTTTTTTAACGATTAAAATTTAATTTTAATTATATATTATATTTAATTAATTATTCTTTTTTTTAATAATTTTTTCAAAATTAAAATTTTAAAATTTTTTCAAATTTTAATTTTTATTCATTTTAATTTTTATAAAAATTTTAAGTGGGAGCAAAAAAAAAATGTTTATTTTAAAATTTTAAGTAAGAGTAAAAATTTTAATTTATAAATTTATATAAATTTTAAAAAAATTATAAAAATATTGTATAAATTTTAAAATTAATAATTTTTAAAAATAAAATAAAATTTTTAGATTTATTAAAATATAAAATAAAATAAATTAAAATTTATAAAATTAAAATTTTAATATTTAAATATTTATTAAAATTTAAAAATTGTAATAAAAAAAATCAAACGAAGTAAAAAAAAAAAAAAAAAAAAAAAAAAACAAACAAACAAACAAACAAACAAACGAAGTATAAAAGAAAAAAAAAAAAAACAAGTATTAAAAAAAAATATCCTTTTCTTTTTAATATATCCTTTTCTTTTTAATAATTTTTTCAAAATTAAAATTTTAAAATTTATTCAAATTTTAATCTTTATTAATTTTAATTTTTATAAAAATTTTAAGTGAGAGAAAAAAAAATTTTAATTTTAAAATTTTAAGTAGAGTAAAAATTTTAATTTTTAAATTTATATAAATTTTAAAAAAATTATAAAAATATTGTATAAATTTTAAAATTAATAATTTTTAAAAATAAAATAAAATTTTTAGATTTATTAAAATATCCAATTAAAAAAATTAAAATTTATAAAATTTAAAATTTAAAATTTAAATATATCTTAAAATTTAAAAAATTTAATTTAAAAAAAAAATGCCTAGAAGTAAAAGAAAAAAAAAATACCGAAAAAAAAAAAAACAAAAAAAAAAATGAAATGTCCCTTCCCAAGGCACTGCCTTGGGAAGGGACATAGTTGAAAGTGGGGTGGGATAAACCGGGGGGTGTAGTGGGGAGGGGGGATATCCCAACCCCAAACCGGGGATATTCCCGTTTGGGAGGGATATCCCCGGTTTGGGATATCCCCATGGTGTTTGGGTATAAGGGGGGATATCCCCCTTTATACCCAATCCAAACACTAGCTTAAACCCATACGAAAAAATTTTAAGACCAAAGAACTGATCGTGACAAGTGATATCTATTTTAAAATAGCCTGTAGTTCCGGGAGAACCCTACACAATTTCACTTAAACAATAAATATAAGTAAACAAATAAATAAATAAATATAATCCAATCCAACTCTACTAGAAATTTGCTAAACATTGAGAAGCACAAGGCTTACTTTATTATTCTTAAATCTATTCCCAATTATTCAATAATTAATAGCGTGCCAATTAAAAAAAAATTAAAATCCAAATCCAATTGAACCAATCAATTCTCAGATCCAAATTCCACCATCAATTAAATTAGTTAGGAAGAAGGATTATTAATTTGATAGGGTTAAATAATATTTTGGATATAAATATTAAAAATAGGCTAAATTACAGAAAATCTTTCTGTAATATTCCGCTTTTTCACTTTGCTCTCCTGTCTTTTAAAAGTCTACATTTTTTTCCTCATAATTACCGAAATATGCATTTACCCCCGCCGTCACCATTCCGTGAGTGAACAGTCAATTTTTTAAAAAATATTATTAGATATATCCAAAATATCCTTCAAGAATGATGAAAAATAAACTAAAATTCATTCTCTCTCAAATATAAGATAAGGGCATTTTCGTCAATTTACCTTCTCCGTTAACGTCGTTGTCTCCTAAAGACAATTCGGTAATTACGAGGGGGTAAAATGTACGTTTTTAAAAGACAAGGATAAAGTGAAAAAGCGAAATATTACAGGAGGATTTTCTGTAATTTAGCCTTAAAAATACTATTTTCTAGCCGATTAAGTTTTAGAGAAAATCAATTATTTTGCATCTTTTAATATAATATATGTGAGCTGAAGGTTAATTATTATGATTGGCTAATTTAAAAATAAAAATTCAATATTTACAATTATATGCATTTTATTTGGTAGGATTTAACAAAAAATGGTCGTAAATAAATAATTTGTTTGATTGGATACAATTAGAATTATATTTATAAATTGGCTAAATTACAGAAAATTCCCCTCTAATATTCCGCTTTTCCACTTTACCCCCTGTCATTTAAAAGTCGACAATCTGCCCCCTCGTAATTACCGAATTGTGCAATAACCCCCCGCCGTCAGTTGACCGTCAGTTGACTGTCAGTTTTTTTGAAAATATAATTTCATATACCCAAAATACCCTTGAAAAAATATCCCTTAAAAAAAAAAAAAAGAAAAAGAAAAACTTCGTAATAGAAAAAAAAAAAAAAAAAAGAGGAGGGCATAATGGTCATTTTACCCCATCCGTTAACGGTGTTGCCCCTTAAAAATATTTCTGAAATTACGAGGGGGCAGATTATCGACTTTTAAATGACAGGGGGGTAAAGTGGAAAAGCGGGATATTAGAGGGGGGTTTTCTGTAATTTAGCCTTATAAATTTTATCACTTTAGGGGTGGGTTGGGTTGGTGGTTGATGGGATTATTCCTGATATAAAAGAGAAAAATTATTTTTTATTTAAAAGGTAATTAAAAATAGTAAGCTTATCTTTTGTTTAAGGAACTCTATTCAAAAATTTTATTACTTTTTATACAGAAATGTCACATTATAAAAAAACATTATTTGTTTAAAAGATGTATCTTTTACTGTAGTTATTAGAACTATGATCAATTTAATCGTGGTTATAATTATTGTTGCAATTCCAACTGCATCAGTTGAATTAAAATGTATATATTAAAGGCTAAATTACAGAAAATCCTCTATAATATATCGTTTTTTTATTTTGCCCTTCTGTTTTTCAAAAGCCTACATTTTGCCCCTTCGTAATTACAAAATTATTTTTAGGGGTAACGAGATTTGCCCTTTCGTAATTACAAAATTATTTTTAGGGGTAACGAGATTAACAGAACATGTGAAATGACAATAATGCTCTCCTTCTAACCCATCTTTTTCTTCCCTCAACGTAAAGGCAAGACGAAACTCTAGTTTTTTTCTCATTTTCTTTCCCCTCAATGATCGTAACGTCGTCGCCGCCGTTGAAGCCGGAGTCGAATGGGCGCAGATCCGGGCGGGCCTTCCATGCTGCATCGCGCACAGGGGCACCCGCACGCACGCGCCGCGCATGGGAGCGAGCGCCCGTCAACGTGCCCTGCGCCAGGAGCGAGCGCCCGTCGCTGCATGTTGCTGCGCCTAGCCGCGCGGCCCGAGCGGCGATTGCGCCGACGATCGCCGGGGGCTCCCGACGACGGCGACGGCGGGATCCCTCACGGAGCGAGGAAGAAGAAGGGATTGAAGGGTATTTTCGGTATATTATCTAAGAAATTGACGGCTCACTAACGGAATGCTGACGGCGGGGTGTAAATGCACAATTTCAGAATTACGAGGGGGCAAAATATAAGTTTTTGAAAGACAGGATGGCAAAGTAAAAAAATAATATATTATAGAAGATTTTCTGTAATTTAGCATATATTAAACTAAATATCGTACTTAAATTTACATACAATTATAACTATATTACAGTTGTATGTACAAACAATTAAATTGCACACTTGGTGTAGAACATCTAGACTTACTACTACTAATTAATAAGTTGCTTAATTTCTAGTTGTCATTATCTGCAATAACTTAATCCCACTGTGACGTCTCAAATAGTCCAACATCGGATGTGGATGGAATTGTGATTATGTTTGTGTTTATATGAGATATGAGCACTAGTAATAAAAACTGGGCTTAAACATTTCGGGCTGTGGTTTGGGTCCAACGAGTTATTATTGCTAGTGGGCTGGGTCGTTACATTTGGTATCAGAGCCAATAACCAGCCGGAAGTGTGCGACGAGTCTCGGCTGAGCCTGGGTCTAGATGACAGGGCTAGCGAGATAAGTATCACATCGCCGGGTGATCTTGGGCTGCTGTGTGTGTGTTTGAGCTGCTGTGTGTGTGGATAGAATTGTGATTGTGTTTGTGTTTATATGAGAAATGGACACTAGTAATAATAAAAGGACTTAAATATTTTGGACTGTGGTTTGGGCCCAACAAATTATTATTGCTAGTGGGCCGGATCGTTACACCCACTCTTTTTTGTTCAATAGAGTTAGAATGTGTTTGGTATTGAAGGCCGCCTAATATTATTATATATAGTTTGATTATTATATTTATAAAAAAAATCGAACATTTGATACTTACAAATTTTTTATTATTGTATTTATTTTTTTAATTAATTTTATTTTTTAAATTATATTATTTTATTAATAATTCATTAAATTCAACGGACTCACTATTATTCTAATCATATATATTTTTTTATTTAATGACTAAAAATCTATAAATACTAATCACTTAGTATTTTTAGAAGTATAAAAGCTCAATTATATATATAAATAGAGAGAGAGAGAGAAAGTTCAGTTACTATATTTTTAAAATTATCAAGTAATTAATGTTTATAAATTTTCTATCGTTAGATTTATTTTTTTAACTAATTTTATTTTTTAAATTATACTATTTTCATAAACCACCCACTAAATCTGAAGAATCTATTATTATTCTAACAGCACATTTTTTCATCAAAAAACTAAAAATCTATAAGCATCAATTATTTGATACATAATTTTAAAAACGTGTATATAGAAGCCCAATTATATATATATATATATATATATATATATATATATATATATATATTTATATTTTATTAAAAAAATAGATACTATATCTTAATAGACTCGTTATAATAGGTAAGAGCATAATATTACATAAGCTGATAAGCATCAATATATATATATATATATATATATATATATATATATATATATATATATATATATATATATATATATATATATATATATAAAATTTTAATAAAATTATGGATATATAAAAATTATAATATTACATACGAAAATAAATATAATATTTATAAATATTTTTTTTTTTAATAAATACAACACAATCACTGTGAAATTACAATTCTCAATTGAGCCTTAATGGACGTGAGAATAAAAAACGCAAAAAGCAATGCTACCTGTATATTCATTTATGGATATACATTTTATATTTTTATTTATTTAAAGATAAAATTTTTTTTATTCATCACTTTCAAATAATAGATAAAATTTAATTTTTTTTAAATAAATAAGATATAAAATATATATTATTTTTGAAATGTATAGAAAGTATTTTCTAAACTGAAAATAGGAACAAACTTACGATTGACTTTGATATACTGATTTTTTTTGAAAATGACCTTCTAAAAATTTATATTTTTGAAAATGATCCTACAAAATTTGTATTTGCAAAAATATTTCTATACCTGCCAACTAGGCGTGACGTGTGCGCGCCACGTCAGCGAAGTTTGTGAGGTGGAATTAGTTAAACACGTAGTCTCAACATGCGTGTCTAAACACGCATGTTTGAAAATGCGTGTCTAAACACGCACTCTCAACATGCGTCTAAAACGCACTCTCAACATGCGTATTTAGACACGCATGTTAAGTCGGTGGATATAACTTTTTAACTTTAAAATTTAAAATAATTATTTATTTTAATAAATTTATTATAGTTTTCAGAACGGTGGATAACTTTTTAACTTTAAAATTTAAAATAATTATTTATTTTAATAAATTTATTATAGTTTTTAGAAGAATATATAAAGTGTATTTAACTGACTTAAATCATAAAAATAAAAAAATTTGATAATAAGATTAAGATTTTAAAAGATAAGTTTAGTTTGTTTTTATCTTTTCTTTATTTTCAAAACTAAGGGACGTATACGTAAATCCCAAAACCTCAGGGATTGATATACAAAGAACACAGCGCATCTTCCGAAAGGTCCAAAAAAAAGAAAAAAATTAATCAAAAAATTCTAACTCCGCTGAAAAGCCGAGGAAACTCTCGTCTCTGCCTTTCCCTCCTCCTCCTCGACCTCTCGTGCGCTCTTTAATGGCGGAAGAAGAGAAGAATACACCGCCGCCGATGACGACGATCCCCGCGCGTTACGACCTCGACGCGAAGTTGGACGCGTGCCTCGATCTCTCCATCCGCCGTGTCTAAACACGCATGTTTAAAGTGCGTGTCTAAACACATATGTTGAGAGTGCGTGTCAACATACGTGTTTAAACACGCATGTTCAAAATACGTGTTCAACTCAATCCGAGTTCTCTTTCCCCGCTGACGTGGCGCCCAGTTAGCACCCATAAAATTATTTTATAAAATTATTTTTAAAAATATAAAATTTTAAGAAATTATTTTCAAAAAAGAAAGGCCTGATATACTTTTTTTTTTTTTTTTTTTTTTTTTTTTTTTTTTTTTTTTTTTTTTCATGAGATCGCTATAATGGAAAACGATATGTAAGCCGCCTTAATTAATAATATTATAAGGTGAGATATGATGTTCATGTAGGTGGGCTATAAAATGTACGGTTGGGCTGGGTGCTCATAATAATGCTCTGTTTGTTTTTATGGAAAGTGACAGGGATAAAATAATATATTATAAAAAATATATTATTTATATATTTTAAATGATTTGTACGAATTATATTTTATCTATTTTCGAATAAGATAAATTTTATAGATCATTTTGAAATGACCGATGAATTAGTTTCCATCATAAAATAGATGAAATATATATCATACATTTATTTCTGAATATACGAATAGTATTATTCTGATTATAATTTTATATTTATATTTAAGTAAAATTTAATTTTTTTAAAATATTATTATTGATTTTGGCCACTAGAAGTAATAAATTACATAAAAAAAATTAAGAGTGAGAAAAAAATAATACAAAAGATTTTAAAAAAGAATTTCAACTTCTAAGCAATGCGCACTTTTTATCAAATAAACAGTAAAATTTAAAAAAAAACCTTTAGTTTTAACGTTATACAAATAAATAGCAAAAAAACCATACTTCTTATTTTATCTCTTAAGGCTCGTTTAGTTTAAAAATAACGGATATTGAGATAAATTTATTTATTCCTGAAATGATTTACTATTTCGAAATAATTAGAAATAAAAATAAAATTGTATTTTACTTGTAATATTGTTATTTTTAGTAATAACTGAAATTGTGTTTGATTAATTTTATAGAGTAGTAGAGAAATTATGTTTGATTAATTTTATAGAGTAGTAAAGGATAATAAAAAAAAAACTATGGTTTAATTTGATATAAATTATAACTTAATAAAAATAATTTGTTATAAAAATATTTTATTATAAATTATAATTTAATAAAAATAATTTTTTATAAAAATAATTTTTTTTTTCAAATTCTAATTAAACTTAAATTCAATAAAAATAATTTATTATAATATTTAAAAATAAATAATATATATTAATATAGTATAATTAATAAATTTATAATAAAAATAATTTATTATAATATACCAGATAGTATTGTTATGTATTTTAGTTTTAAATTAATTTATAATCTTATTAATATTAAATTTTGGAATAGCAATATTCCATCAAAAAAAAATGGAGCAATTTATTTCAAGTTATTTTAAAATAATAAAAAATATAGTAAAATTTGTCCAAGAATAATATTTTTAACAAAATAACTGAAATTACTTTTATTATTTTTATTTTATCTTCTAACCAAATAAAATCTAATTTATCAAAAAATTTATTTTAATTTAAACTCTACAAATTTTTTACACTTCTAATTTTTTTTAGCAATACTATTTATACAAAAATTTATTTTATATCCCATCATTTTTTTTTTTTAAAAAAAGACTTTTCAATAAACGTCAACAATTCATAAATTCCAATTCCACCATCCTACTTTTCAATGTCTAAAGAAAGGTACATCGCCATCACTCACATCTCTAACCAGCATTATAATATTATATATAATGTATATTATATATTATATATAAGCTTGGTTATTATTATATTAATAGCATTAAAAAATTTTGATTTTTAGAATAAAAATTATATAATTTAAAAATAAATTTAATAATAAAAAAGTTAATAAAATTAAATATTTTGTGCTATAATAGCATAGCAACGAAACTTCTATATATAATATAGGAGCAATTTCCTACGTACCCCTAAAAATTTCTCTGTTTTTAAATTTACCCCTCTTAGAAGGCTAATATTAAAACTACCCTTCTTACGTTCCAACTTCTTTCCAAAATACCCGTAAAGTTAAACTCTGTTAGTGTACCGTTTGAAACTGCCGTTATCTGTGTGTAATTACTATTTTGTTCTTTCAAATATACTCTAAACCCTAAAACCCTAAACCCCTAAACTCTAAAACCCTAAACCCTAAACCCTAAACCCTAAAACCCTAAACCCTAAACCCTAAAACCCTAAAAAATCCTAAACCCTAAATCCTAAAACCCTAGAACCCTAAAAAATCCTAAACCCTAAACCCTAAAACCCTAAACCCTAAAACCCTAAAAAATCCTAAACCCTAAACCCTAAACCCTAAACCGGGACAAAATAGGTATATCTGATAGTTTTCAACTCCGATTATTATTTAACTCTAGTTTAACCCTAGTTAACTTAACAAAGGAAAACGGTAGGGGTATTTTTAATAACGGTGGAACGTATGAAGGGTATATTGGAAAGAAAAAAATAAGAGGGGTAAATCAGATATTTCTTCATATTTCAGGGGTACACAGGCAATTATCCCTACAATATATTATGTACTGTATCATATATATATATCTTATTCTTTTAAACTATTCTAGAAAACTCCTTCTTCATATTTCAGGGGTACACAGGCAATTATCCCTATAATATATTATGTACTGTGTCATATATATATCTTATTCTTTTAAACTATTCTAGAAAACTCCAACTTGAATATAAATATTATCTCTACCACTTTTTTATTTTTAAATTTATTTTTATTTTTTAAATCTGAAAAAGTCCAAACCTGCTCTTTTTTTTTTTTTTTTTTTTTTTTTTTTTTTTTTTTTTTTACCCCATCAGAAAAAATAATAAAATATTAATACCAGATTTGACTCATTTATCTTATAAATTATTGCCTGGACCTACTGCATCGTATGTTTCATGCATCTTAAATAGAAAAAATTATTTTAGTATATTTTCACTTTTTCACACGCCGTTCAAAATTTTTTGTTTTACTGGAAAAATTTGTCTCTAAATATAATCGTAAAAAAAATAAAAAGTTCTGAATAATAAAATGATTTAAGAGAGTGGTGCATGGTGCACCGGGTCCATACAAATGCTAATGCAAATATTAAGGCGGGGCTAATCCCCATGGATTTTAAATTATTGAGAATCATGTAAAATTGTACGGAAGGTCCCTCAGCTATATGTTATTTGGTAATAATAGTCACGTTAATCATTTTTCCATTTGATTGACACTTTTTAATTTTTTATTAAAACATTTAGAAATTTTGAAAAAAAAAATCTAATAATTATTATGTTAATTTTATTAATATTTATCAGCTAATAGCTGAAAAATTACTAACTTTTTACTTTAATTTAAAATAACAAGAGTATAAACTTAATATATTTTTTAAATTATTTGAGCTTTTACAAACATGCACGTACGCGCATGCGATTGGTAATAAAATGTTGAATTAGTTGAGGGTTGATTACAAAATAACCTACAATTGAGGGTTTCTTATAAAATTTTACCCTTCTTAAGCTTCCATTTACTTTAATTTCGGATTAAATTTAATTAGTTTTCAGATCCATCTCCGTCCCCTCCATATATATAAACCACTGTTAAATCCCCACCACCATTTCTCTCCCTGACCATCTCCTCTCTCTCTCTCTCTCTCTCTCTCTCTCTCTCTCTCTCTCTCTCTTCCTCCTACGACGACGACGAAGAAGACGACGAAGAAGACGACGATGGGAACCACAGAGGCGGCGGCGGGGGGTGGCGACGACCTCCGCAATGTCGAGTCCATGGCGGATCCACCCTCGGGCGCGGGGAAGAGCTCGCACGTCAAAGGCGTGATCCTCGGGGAGTCGCTCGCCTCCGAGGAGGACGATCTCGTCTTCCCCAGCCGTGACTTCTCCCAACAAGCCCTCGTCTCCTCCCCCCAACAGGTCCCCCTCCCCCCCTGTTCCCGATCGATTCTAATCGATCCCGCTGCTTCTCCCACTCGATATTGGATTTAGGGTTAAATTTTTGAGTCCTGAGATTGCCGAAGATGAAATGTTCCCTTTTCCCTAGTTTTGGTTCTGATTTGTGATTTGAGCGAGCGTGAATTTGGGCGAAACGATGGAACAGTTGGGTTTTGGGTTGCTCTGTAATGTAATTATTATGATTTCTGATGATGAGTTTAATTTTGTGTTGGATCAGTATCAAGAGTTGTATAGGCGCTCGATTGATGATCCCGCCGGTTTCTGGTCCGAGATTGCCTCGGAGTTCTACTGGAAGAAGAAATGGGATCTGGAACTGTATAGTGAGAATATTGACGTGAGTAAGGGGACTGTAAAGATCGAGGTGAGTTCGTGTCTCTGTTTTACGGCATGATTTCATCTAAAAGGAAGGAAAAGATGGAAATTTGATTCTTGTTCTGTTGCTCTTGTGATTGAATAGTGGTTCAAAGGAGCTACCACAAACATATGCTACAATGCCGTGGATCGAAACATCGAATTGGGGAATGGAGGTAAAATTGCTATGTATTGGGAAGGGAATGACCTGGGGCAGGACGGGCAGTTGACCTATGCCCAACTGCTGGATAAAGTTTGCCAGGTATATCTCATCTTAATCTTAAATGAGGTTAGCAAAAATACCTGACAAATGCTAATGGGCCACTGCATGTTTTGCTTCAGCTGGCCAATTACTTAAAACATGTCGGCGTCAGCAAGGGGGATGCCGTGGTGATCTACTTGCCTATGTTGATGGAGTTGCCAATCGCCATGTTGGCATGTGCACGGATCGGAGCCGTCCATTCGGTAGCGTCCCTACTCGGAAGTGTAAATGTTTTCTTTAGTGCCTCGCGCTCTATGGAGAATATATGTATCCTTTCTGTGTCATTGTTCAGGTTGTGTTTGCTGGGTTCTCCGCCGAGTCGCTCGCGCAAAGGATAATAGACTGCAAACCCAAAGTTGTGATAACATGCAATGCTGTGCGAAGAGGGGCCAAACCTATCTTTCTGAAAGAAATAGTGGACAATGCCTTGGTGGAATGTTCCAAGAATGGAGTTTCTGTAGGTATGTTAGTATAAACCCGGCTGTCCTGAGGATTAGAAACGTCTGTATCCACAACTTGCGTATTTCATGATAGTCAATGCATTTCATGTTCAGGAGTATTCACCCTGTTAAGCACTGTTGGAAGAGAATATATCTTTAGAAACTCTGTGATGAACAAAACTTTGCAATGCAGTATTTAACTCTCCACTTAATTAGCTTAGTTCATATTGTATGGAAAACACTGGAAGCAATGAAGCTCTCAACTTAATTAGCTTAGCTCATATAGTTTGGAAAACACTGGAAGAAATGAAGCGCATGCCACTCATTTGCATGAATTGAAGTGTTTTTTTTTTTGGCAGTTTTACCAAATCTGACAGGTATAAAATTTGTACGTACAATGTTCCCTAGCTTTTAGTATATTTCTAAATATGGCTCTAGTATAATGTCAGATCTTTAGTTTCTTTATTTTTCTTGTTCACTTCTGTAATTATTCCGTTGCATCTCATTTACCCTTTGTGTACCGAAACCTTGGAGGAAATAGATCCTTCTCCACTGAAGTTGTTCTTATTTCATCCTCGTATTCTTTGACAGGCCTTTGTTTGACATATGAAAACCAATCAGCCATGACAAGAGGAGACACAAAATGGCAAGATGGTAGGGACGTTTGGTGGCAGGTTAGTGTTCTTGCTTTGTGATCACTGTGACCTTGGAAGTTGCCTTTTTCCAGAACTCTAGGGCGATGGATTTCTTGTAGACACCATAGCATGGAGTTTGTCCTATTACCGGATGATGTTTAGTTTAATGTTGCATCAAGTTAGTATTGTATGCCAATGCATCGTGTTTAATTGCTCAGGATGTTGTCCCGAATTTCCCGACCACATGTGAGGTGGAATGGGTAGATGCAGAAGATCCACTGTTCCTTTTGTACACAAGTGGCAGCACTGGAAAGCCAAAGGTGATAGATAGTCTTTGACTTCTTTAATTTGTTGTTGGCATCTTTTGAGTCGAGAACTAACAATTTAAAATTAATGTCAAGGGTGTTCTGCACACAACTGGGGGATACATGGTATATACTGCAACGACATTCAAGTATGCATTTGACTACAAACCATCAGATATATACTGGTAAGATTGTGATTTTCTGCTTGTGTATTCTATGAAAGTACATCTGTGAAGTTATCTTTTGAAAATATAGTTACTATGGCAACATTCTTGTTACCCCTTTTCTCTCCTTGCCTCAGGTGCACTGCTGACTGTGGGTGGATCACCGGACATAGCTATGTTACTTATGGCCCTCTTATAAATGGAGCCACTGTTGTGATTTTCGAGGGGGTAACTTTCTGTGAACTTTGGTGCTTTGCATGTTGTAGAATAATTAATTGTTGGTTTTGGGGATGAACGATAATTTACTTTTGAGTGTACTGGTAATTTACATTACCTTGTGTTAGTGTTACTGATTGGTTAGAATAAGTGAATTTTAATAACATGATTTATTATTACAGTTGAGTGGGAATGCAATTCAACCTTGAATTCTCTCATGCCACTATGTTCATTTTTTATTATCCTGTGACCATGCAGGCTCCAAACTACCCAGACTCTGGTCGTTGTTGGGATATTGTTGACAAGTACAAGGTGACAATATTCTACACTGCTCCAACACTGATTCGTTCCCTCATGCGTGATGGTAATGAGGTAAGTACTTGCTCTCTTTTAACTATTTTTATGGTCCATTGGTAAATATTTTTTCTCACTTTCTCTGAATACAATCTGTGACAAGTATTTACTTTATTAGAACAATACCTTAGCTTTGTTATTTCTCTTTGAGTGTTAATTCACTAATGCATTACCTGTAAAATCCTTCTACTTTAGTTACACCTAGAATTTCTTTATGCCGCCATTATTATATATCTTAAACTTCTCGAACTTCCGAGATTCTCTTGCTCAACTTTTCGCTTTATAGATTATATATATTTGATCTTACAGCAGGCAAAACTAACTGACGAAGCAAAACAGAAAAAAAGAAGAAATGAACTTTGCACCATAAGTGTTGTTTACCTATTTTGTTAATCTTGTCGATGTAATGCAAACATGTTTCTACTCTTGTTATCATGGATTCTATTGCGGAGTGTTGGATAAGCCAAACCTCCTTTTACTTGATCTTGATGCTTCTTCATGTATTCTCTGTTGCTTGCTACTTTTCCCTCAATAAGCCCTCTTTTTTTTTTTCTTAATAATATTTCCTACTTGTACCATATATGTTTGGCAGTTCTCTTTCATGATGTCATTTTTAAATCATGGCTGGAAATAGTATCGTCTACTAGTTTGCTGCTAAGCCTATTCTACTATCTCTTATGTTTCTTATTTCTCGATGACAAGTATGAAATAATGTAAATCAAATATTGTTTCTTTGAATTATATTATTTGGATATGGAGTAGAGTCTTAATTGGTGCTATGTTCCATGTTAATCTTGTAATCTTTGCAACTACCCCTGCAGTATGTTACGCGCTACTCCCGTAATTCTCTACGTATTCTAGGAAGTGTAGGGGAGCCCATCAATCCTAGTGCATGGAGGTTCACAATTTCTTCCTGAACTTCTTGTAGGTTTATACATCTAATACCTCTCAAATATTTCTCACATATTTTACTTCTAAATTTATAGGTGGTTCTTTAATGTTGTCGGAGACTCTCGATGTCCAATATCAGATACGTGGTGGCAAACTGAGACAGGTGGCTTCATGGTAACTTCCTCTTCAATTCACCACCACTAATCAATTCTACCTTTAAAGGATGTGTATACTTTCCTTCGCTATTCTAGTTGAAATTCTAAACTTCATGGTCCTTTCTATGCCTCCCATGTTCTTCTGAGTATACTTAATATTTTGTTTTGTTTCATTTTCAGATAACTCCTTTACCTGGTGCTTGGCCGCAAAAGCCTGGCTCTGCCACCTTCCCTTTCTTTGGGGTTCAGGTATATCCCTTTCATGCAACAACCCAATAGTTTGATATCCGATGGGAAAGGGGTTCTAGTTAGGAATATAAGAGGCCACATATCCTATTAATAACAATCGGGCTTAAGTATTTTGGGCTGGTGGTTTGGGCCTAACAAGCTATTATTTCTAGTGGGTCAGGTCGTTACAATTGGTATCACAGCTAATCACCTGCCAAAAATGTGAGATGAGTCTCCGCCGAGCCAAGGTCAGACAGTTGGCAGAGCACAGCTCCCCGGCCGACGACTATTGTGGGTGGAGTGCGGCTCTCCACAAGGTTGGCTAAAGCGTGCGAGACGAGTCTCACATCATCTGATGCTTGTGAGTTTTTTAACCCGCTATAGCATTTTGGGCGGTGGTTAGACCCAAGAGATTAAGAGAGTTAAGCGTGATAGGGTTAAAGTAGTTCTAGAATGGGTGATCCTTTGGAAAGCGGGGAATCACAATTAGTATTAGAGCCAGTTCACTAGCCGGAAGTGTAAGGCAGGCCTCACATCGTCTGGTGAACTTGGGCTATGTATGTGATTACGCTGACGGGGATGTCACGGTCTAAACGGGGGGAGTCTGTAACACCCCAATAGTCTTACATTGGATGGAAAAAGGGGTTTTATTTGGAATGTGTTGGTTGTTTGGATCCAACGAGTTATTATTGCTAGTGTGTCGGATCGTTACATTTCATTTGAAGCAAGGTTGTTAATTTTGTAACTGCTATTTCCATTTTGATTATAAATACGTTCAAACTTTACAGCCAGTTATTGTTGATGAGAAAGGGAATGAGATAGAAGGTGAATGCAGTGGGTATCTTTGCATTAAGAAGTCATGGCCTGGGGCTTTTCGAACACTTTATGGTGACCATGATAGATATGAGACGACATACTTTAAACCATTCCCCGGCTATTATTTCACTGGTGATGGTTGCAGCAGGTACCAACTCTCTTTGGCTAATCAGTTTGTCTCAACTTCTAATCCCACGCCTACCTATACTATGTATTTTATATATCTTGATTATAGATGGTGTTTATATTCATTTTCTGCTAATACTTTTTTGCTCCTTAGGGACAAGGATGGTTACCACTGGCTCACTGGAAGAGTCGATGATGTTATCAATGTCAGGTATTTAGACACCTTAAGTTGTCCTCTTCATGGAGGCAGTGCTCTTTCCTTTGAGATTAGAAGGGATCAAGTAATTTAATTTTTCTTATTCAAATTTTGAATTTAATTTGCAGTGGGCACCGTATTGGAACGGCGGAGATAGAATCTGCCCTGGTTTCACATCCCCTGTGTGCGGAAGCTGCAGTGGTTGGTGTTGAGCATGAGGTACTTGCTCTTTTTCCTGCTTTCTTTATTTCTTTACTTTGTTCTCAAACTTTGGTGTTTGACGCAGGTCAAAGGTCAGGGAATATATGCATTTGTCACTCTGGTGGAGGGTGTTCCTTACAGTGAAGAACTGCGGAAAAGTCTTGTATTAGCAGTTCGTAACCAGGTAATTTAGTGTTATTACTTTGTCAAATATTATAATTGAATCTTCTGGTTTGGTGTAGAAATGGTCCAAGAACGTATTCTCTCGCATGAGAATTCCCTAGTAAACTTCTGGTTTTACTTCCATTTAATTGTCGCTGGAGAATCCTGATTACTATCTAGGGGAATATAACTAGAAGTTGGCTCAACATAATCTTGTTGTTCATCATATATTGTGTTTTTCAGTAAAGAAGCCATATTTCATACACCTAAAAATGGACACGGTTAAATTTCAGCTACATGACTCTGAATGCTTTGCTGCTAGTCTTTTATTTTCCTTTTTTTTTCTTTGTTGTTATCATGCATTATGAATTCGCTAATGGAACTCCAGATACTGTTAGCTTGGTAGGACAAATATAGTTTTGGATCTGTAATGGCGATATCCATGGTGATATGCATTTGAGGGAAGAAGTGGGAATTGTTTTTTCTTTTTCCATATTATGGAAGCAGGGACAGAGGGAAGCTATCAGAGTCGCAATAATTTAGCGTCTGAACTGGTTTGACCGTTATGTGCTCACCAGTCATAGTAGGTCACAGTTATAAATGCTATACCTCCTGCATAAATATTGAATCGTCCCCAACAAACTTGAATGCAAGGATTGCTCGTGCTGCCCCACGCCGTACAATGCCAAGGCCATGCTGGCATGTGGCATCTATATCACCTTTTGTTTTTTTTCTTGTTTTTTGTTTTTTTAGTTTTGACGGCTCTTTTTAAGGTTTATTTAGGTGGAAAGGTTTAATTTTTGAGTTACAAAGTATTACGAAGGTATTCCCATACTTGCAATATGTAGATTTTGTAAATCTACAAACATTTTTTGCAATTAGTGAGTTTTACTGCATAATAAGGCGCCACCTTTTAGTGAAAAAAAAATATATAAATAAGATCTCTCCCAGATCTAGTGAATTTACCTTTGGTAGTGTTTCTTCTAATTTTTTTTTTCTAGTTGTGCTTTTAATTTTGTTTTCATACATATACTTTCATAATAATAAAATAATAATAATAATAATAATACATTTTAATTATAAAATAACATTTTTTAATTATCAAGATCTATATGATTTTATTATTGCTAAATTGTGTGAGAGATATAACATGAGCCATTTTTATAGCCATAAGATGAGTTTTTTTAAAAAAAATCTGAAAGGCTAATTTTTCATGAAGATTTGATTAAAAATCAGTACGAATGCGTGCCAATATACCAGTGGCATGCCCCTTGCACGGGTGACTATGCCGACATTGGCACACACCGCATCGTTGTGCCGTCCTGTGCTGCTGGCATGGCAGCACGGCCATGCCAGCCAGTGGCAAGTCAGTCCTTGCTTGAATTATTCTCTCCACTCGGTTCATCTCATTTCCTTATTTATTTAAAGTATACTACTTGTTCCTAAAGTTTTTGCCGAGAAATAATTGATAGGCTGGTCCTGGAGATTCTTTCCTTTTCCTTTCTACTTCTTATTTACATCTGTCTTGATTCTATATACACATCTGAGGGGAAAAAGAACATTTTTGTTGGTCAAATGCTTTCACTTTGTAATGATTTAATTTTTACTTTATGTATCATCTCACTCACCATTATAATTTAGATAGCGTACTCAACAATTAAATATTGTTATTTTTTTCAAAGCAGCCATATGAGTAATATATTTGTACTTTCAGAAAATAAAATAATTCTGAGTTTTGTCAGATTGGTGCATTTGCTGCTCCTGACAAGATCCACTGGGCACCCGGCCTCCCTAAGACAAGGAGTGGGAAGATCATGCGGAGGATTCTACGGAAAATTGCCTCGAAACAGCTGAACGAACTTGGCGATACAAGCACACTTGCCGATCCCAGTGTCGTGGACCAGTTAATTGCACTACGCGATTGCTAATATCAGGCCACGGCAATTCAATTCAGGTGTGGAGGTAGAGCATTTAAAGAAGTTATAGGCAGTGGCATACATGTGTATTCTTTCCCTGTTCTATAAGTCTAGGGCATTCTATTATATAATAACTGGCATGTTTATGCAATTTATAGGATTATTTTGCGCCAGTATAGGGAATTCAATGCTGCATTTGTATCTTAGGAATCGTTGGGAAAATTTATGTTACAAACTTGAGAAAATTACATGTGGGATATGTCAATTATTTTGTAGCTTCTGGTTCAATGATGTTTCTGTTGGTCTTCTGTTTAATTCTAATAAATGGTGTTAGCTTTCCTGTTTTATTTAATACCTGGTTGTAATTTCTCTTATGATGTGAGGTTGGAAGAGTTAGTATAAATCAAATCAAATAGATTACAATTATTCATATCAAATCAAATACATGGGAATGATTCTGTCTTTCTCCTCAGGAGTCCTCCCAGATTTGGAGGTGATTGGTTTATTGTTCCAGTAAATTTTTTTTTTTTGCATGCTAATTCATATTAGGTGATGCTATTAGCAGCTAGAATTTTGATTGGTTATGGCGGGTTCATTAAATCTGATCGTTATTCACTAACTAAATTTGATCAGATTTAATGAATCTAATGTGTTTCCTATCAAAATTGTGTATATAAATATCACTTTTCTTTTGTAATAGGAGCAGCTTCCTGTTAGTCTAGTGTTAGTCTAGTCAATCATCTGGTTGTGAAAAAGAAGACAGCAGGATGATAGGATAACTTAAAGTGGGTACTCATAGCATACTGAGGATGATGAAATGAGATGGATCCTTTAACTTTTATTAAAACTGTAGTTCTAGTGGTACCCTTGACGGTTGGTCCCTCAATCAAATACTGATGAGTCAGTATTTTGATATATTAGTGGTTTAACTTTTTAGAATGTGAAATTTTCGTTTTTTAGGATATTCTTACGCCTCGTTTGGTAACCGATATAAGGGGGGCATAAGGGGGTTATCTTCCTCTTTATACCCAAACAGTATTTAAGTGTCGGGGGAACAGCTGTTCCACCCCACGTTGCTTATTATTATTATTTTTTGTAATTAAAATTTTTTAAATTATAAAATATTTAAATTTATATAATTTTAAATTATTTTATTTTATTTTATAAATTTTAATCTTTTTTTATTATTCTTATTCCTCTTTAACTTACCAAACATAATTTTTCTTATCCCGGTACAATCTTTATACTCAACTAAACACAAAATTACTATAATTCTTGTACTTGAACTTATAACTATTTCGAAAATAATCAATTTTCGCTTATCTTGTACTTGAACTTATAACTATTTCGAAAATAATCAATTTTCGCTTATACCCGAACTAAACGCAGTCTTAAAGTATAGGACTTGTAGCCTTACTCTGGTCTCATAAGATACCTTCTCTTGTCCCTAAAAATACTTCCCCTACATTGTACTCTTCCCTGCTCCTTCCTCTCTAACCATAGCATGTTACATTCCCACCCTGCATACGGCTGTAAAGCTAAAGGAGATTACAAACAACCCGACATCTCCCTTCTCACTTTCATTTCTTTTTATGTCTCTCTTGTTCCATGTCTTAAGATACAAACAAATGGACACGAGGCACTTTTTCTATATATATATATATATATGTATTCACATTTGCTTGCTAGTTTTGAATTGAGATGCAGTAATGGCCACCGGCGAGAGGCAATGGGTCGCGGATATCCGTAACCGGATCGAGGACACGACGAACCTGTCGGCAGAGACGGAGCGGTGGAGGAAGCAGTCCATATACAGAGTGCCTTCGTGCATCAAAGATCTCAATCCCAAGGCCTACAAGCCGCAGGTGGTGTCCTTCGGCCCGTTCCACCACGGCGAGGCCCATCTGCAGCCCATGGAGGAGCACAAGCAGCGGGCCCTGATGCACTTCCTCAGGCGGCCCAACATGCCGTTCCAGTTCGACGACCTCGTGGCGGCCGTGCACGAGGTGGTGCAGCCGCTGCAGGACGCGTATCAGAAACTGGACGGTGAGTTCGGCGCCGCTATAAATGATCGATTCGTGGAGCTGATGATCGTGGACGGGTGCTTCATGTTGGAAGTGATTCGTGTGACTGCGGGCCGGTCCAGTGACTACGCCCCCAACGACCCCATATTCAGCAAGCACGGAGTGCTCTACACCGTGCCGTACATACGGCGCGACATGCTGATGATCGAGAACCAGCTGCCTCTCCTTGTCCTGGAGAAGCTCATTGCTGTCGAAACCGGAAAACCCATGGTACTTAAAAAAGGAATTTTCCATTTCAAAACTCATGCCCCCTCTTAATTCTATATTTTGAATTAAGAGTGTTGAATAATTTATTTTTGGGAATATTTTCTATATATTTCTAAAAATTTTTCGATTTTCAGGTTTATCCCTCTTAGAACTCATGCCTCTTAATTCTATATTTTGAATTAAGAGTGTTGAATAATTTATTTTTGGGGATATTTTCTGTATATTTCTAAAAATTTTTCGGTTTTCAGATTTATACCTCTTAGAAGGCTAATATTAAAACTACCTTTCTTACGTTCCAATTTTTTTCCAAAATATTTCTGAAGTTAAACTCTGTTAGTGTACCATTTGGAGATGTCGTTATCTGTGTAAAATTATTATTTTGCATTTTCAAATATATTCTAAATCCTAAACCCTGAAAATCCTAAAAATTCTAAAAAATCCTAAATCCTAAACTCTAAAACTTTAAACCCTAAATCCGAGCAAAATAGGTATATCTGATAGTTTTCAACTCTGATTATTATTTAACTCTAGTTTAACCCTAGTTAACATAACAAAAGGAAACGATAAGGATATTTTTAATAATGGTAGAACGTATGAGAGGTATATTGAAAAGAAAAAAATAAAAATGATAAATCAGATATTTCTTCAGATTTTAGGAATATGTAGGTAATTTTTTTTTTATTTTTTTTTTTTGGATCAGAATGAGGAACTGATCAACAGGCTGGTGCTGAAGTTCCTGTCACCGACATCACGGCTCCTCGCGACAGGCCTGGGCCTGCACCTGCACCCTCTGGACGTGTTCCGGAAGAGCATGCTCCAGAGCCCGCCCGGCGGCTTTCCTCGGCAGACCAATTTCGAGCCGGCGTCGAGCGAGATCATCCGGTCGGCCGTGGAGCTCTACGAGGCCGGCATCCGATTCAGGAAGAGCAAGACTGAGAACCTGCAGGACATCCAATTCAAGCACGGCGTTCTCAGCCTGCCCGTCATCGTGGTGGACGACTCGACCGAGTACATGTTCCTCAACCTCATGGCCTTCGAGCGCCTCCACGTCGGCGCCGGCAACGAGGTCACGTCCTACGTCTTCTTCATGGACAACATCATCGATTCCGCCAAGGACGTGAGCCTGCTGAATTCCAAAGGGATCATACAGAATGCCATCGGGAGCGACAAGGCCGTGGCCAAGCTGTTCAACGGCCTGTCCAAGGACGTCGTGCTCGACCCGGAGAGCTCGCTCGACGATGTGCACCGCATGGTCAGCGAGTACTGTCGAAAGCCGTGGAACATGTGGCGCGCCAACCTCATCCATACCTACTTCAGGAGCCCCTGGGCATTCCTTTCGCTCGCCGCCGCCGTCTTTCTGCTCGTCATGACCATCATGCAGACTGTTTACACCGTCATGCCGTTCTACCAAACCAACTCTTCTTCTTCTTCTCCGCCGTCGCCACAGTCATGAATTCACTCGGTTTTCGCCCCCCCTTCTGCATCAGTTTGCCGGTTCTTTCTTCGGTTGGTGATTGAGTTTTTTGTTTTCTATTTTGTTTGGTTTTTTTTGAATTTGAAGGGATTGATTTCTGGTAAGTGGTTCTGTGAGAATTTTCTTTTAAAAATAATTTTATAAATTTTTATAATTATAAAAATAGCCTTCTGATTTTTATTTTTTTTTATAAAAATAGTTTTAAGCGGTGAATGGTTTACCGTTTTTAAAGACGAAAATAATTCATCGCATTCATAAGACTTCAAAAAAATTTAAGTCCTATGAAAGCGGTAAATAGTTTACCGCATTTAAAAACGGTGAACCATTCACCGCTTTTATTCATTTATACTCGGTGCCCCCCACATCCGCACCTGCACCACCCTCATCTTTTCTTCTTCTCTTCTTCTTCTGTTCTTCTTCTTCTCCCCCCGCACAGAGCCGCCGCCGCCGCCGACTTCTTCTTCTCCCCACACCCACACACTCTCTTTCTCTCTCTCTCTCTCTCTCTCTCTCTCTCTCTCTCTCTCTCTCGCACAAATGCGGTGAATCATTTGCCGCTTTTAAAAACGGTGAATGGTTCGCCGCTTTCATAGGACTATGACAAATTTTGTGAATACGATGAACCATTTACCGCTTTTCAAGAAAGCGATACATGATTCACCGTATTTGGGTTACCTGATACCCCGAAGCCTATTTTTATAAATATTTTTTTTAGAAGACTATTTTTATAAATAGGATTGTTAGTGTGGTTAGTTTTGTAAATAACCCGTTCTGTGATGTTTGTTTTGAGAAGAAGAGGAATTTTCTATTGATTTCATAGAAAATAATAAATCAAATTGAATACAAAATTTGTTGCCTAGTTTAGTGCTGGCTCTCTTTTATTTCTTCTTACTCTTATACATGGTAAGTTCCTGATGAGCAACTCTATCACTATATTTAAGAGGTAACATTATCTATTGATTTTACTTTTAGACTACATTTGTTACATCACAACTGGATCTAAAGATTCATCAATCCAAATGCCCCCCCCTCAATGAGAGAGAGAGAGAGAAAGAGAGAGAGCAGTTTTGAAGGGTGATAAAAGATTGAACCCATGAAATGATGATATACAAGATGTACGAATACTTAAATGTAAGCCATTATATTATGCCCTTCAGCCTACACTATACAAGCTTAAAGCAAAATATTGTTTCTGATGGTCAGGCTCAGCAGCAGCAGCAGAGCAATTACATACAACTCTGCATAAAAAAGCCCTTTTCCTTCTTATCACATCATTGTATAAAATTCGAGACCCAGCCTCTCAATTCATCCAGCTGATCCACTAAAACGGGATCGCAGAACGGCGGTGTAGTTGAACATGTTTCTCAATCGTGAGCCACACTTTTCGCCTGTGTGTTTGATACAATCACGCTCCGATTCCGATTAACGTCAACTGTCAAGAATCAATAGAGATTACACGGGATCAGACCGATAACACGGTAAGAGTCCATCGTGCGTAATATTACGAGTCTCGTATATATAGTAGTAGCAAGGTGAAAAAACTCACGAGATTGTTCCGAGGCTCGCCCCAGTAGAAGCCTTGGATGAAAAGCGGCAAGATGTTGCACGCGATTAGAATGTAAATCATCAGTGCATGCACTCCCATCCACTCCATGGCGAACGCCGGTCGCCTGTAGCCATACACATCAACCTGCAGGAAAAAAAAAAAAAAAAAAAAAAAAAAGTGATTGGTTTGTACCAGAGAAAATATTTATTATGATAAAGATGAAATCGAGAGATCTAACCAGAAAATAAATTCCGACAAAGAGGAGCCCAGCTGCACCGGCAGTGACGCAAGTGTAACTGATAGAATACAACGGCTTATTCATAGGCAATCCTATCATCAGAAAGGATAATATAAAGTTAGAGCAGGATATAATCGCAATGAGTGAGGGGGTCATAAGCTACAATTCCTACCGAAGAAATCGAGTGAAAAAGCCATAGCTAATAAGCAGAAGGAAGGAATCATCCACTGGATGATTCTTTCTCTATGGTCCTGCAATCAATACAATATCTGACGGTCAGGTTTCGACAGCGTAAAACGTTTTCGAACGTGGAACGCAACATTTGCAGATTAATATACCTACCTTGACGTGTACGATAACATGCCCGAATTGCAAACCGATCAAGCAAGTCACAATTGCCATCACAGAACTGCAACCACCATCAATCATAACACGACGGCTTTGATTAGATATATTATTATCGGTTAAGTTTAAAGCATGTGCGACAGTAATAAAAGGAAGATGAACTGATAATACCTAAGGAGCCCCTCGGGATCGAAGGGGGCTTGACACCATGACGGAGCATCGGACGGAAGGGGCCCATTTCGTGGCGAATTGATGCTGCATTGCTACGTAAAGGAAAAATATCAAAAGTTATACTTCACGGAAGGAAAAATAACAAAGAACAGAGAACAGAGAGTCGGATTATAGCTGAATCTGAAAACCTTCGTCCGTTGATAAACCGGGCGTTTATATAAATGCTCGAGGCCGAGGATTTTACGATCGACCATGCCAACCACGTTACAACCAGGCCCTGTGTCGCCCCTCACTCCGCATTTCACCTGACGAGAATTGAGAACGCGTCAACGATGTATGATACGCACCTTTGGGAACGGAACATTACAAAGTTTTCGAACAGAAGCAAAGAGATAACAACACTTACAGAGAAGGACGTCGGGGCGGAGCCCTCAACTGATATCTCGTACCCCCAATCCGGCACGTACAGTCCGTATAAGAGGACCGTGTATGTCGTCGTGATGATAAGGCCCACCAATCTATTGAAAGAGAACGGAGACAAAACACAAAAGAAAAAAAAGAAAAAAAGCTTATTCGGTATATACACACACCAAGTAAATGAAAAGGCTCCGAAAAGCGAGCATTAACACTCACAATTGAAAGCGGTATCTCCTCAGTAAAGCATGCCCACAATCCACATCTCCGTCACCTCGGAGCCAAATTTCGCAAATTGCTGCCACCAAATAGGCTATCGCAATTCTCTGCGCAGAGGAAAAAAAATAATCAACCGAAGAATTGCGAAACAATGTAAGAAAGTGAACTTAAGTTAAGAAATGCATCTCAAATTGATCCTCAAAAACTGACAAGCACTTGATCAGATACTACGAAAAGGACGAGAATGATTGCTGTAAAATACCTGCAATACGCCCATCACCCGAATACTGGAAATATCGACTCCGTAAGTTAGATTACGCAGGCGATGAAAGAAGCCACCTTGTCACATTAAGAAAAGAGAAGCGTAAGCAAATCCACGGGAACGTTACTTTGCGCATAATCTAGTAACTAGAAATTAGGTACCTTGCAGAACTAGACCTAAAACAAATAGTTTCAGTGCCCGAAGAACGGCCTTGTTAGTTGCTAAAACTTTGTTCGGCACTCTCTGTGTATAATAAGAAAGTTATAGTTAGCTTTTAGCTTTACAAGATCAAACAAGAAGGATACATAATTACCCTGAAATGATTACAAGTTCTAGAATTTTTTTTTTTTTCTTATATTTATACAATTACCTTGTACGCAAGCGTCAAAGAGACTCCGACTATGAAAAGGAAAAACGGCATGACGAAATCAGCGAGCGTTACGCCGTCCCACGGAGAGTGATTTATTGATGGAATAAATGCTCCGGCGTCGTCGACGAGTATCATAAGCTGCAATATATGAGTGTCAAAAAGATGCAAAATATAGTAGTATTACCTAAGTATGGTTTTGTTCAAAGTTTCTTTATTTTGTATTACTCTATTTGAGTTCATTAATCCAATCAAAGTAACAGATAATTAAAAAGACTACAATGTCAATGCATTGGCGCAAACGAAATAGTAAGATATGCTGCTACATCACAGCATTAAGTTACAAGCACTACTTCATCCAGAAGATTAATTCCAACTTCGGTATATACATAAACCAGTGAAAATTTTGTGTTCGATTGCGTGTTTGGCACAGCTTTGATAGCAGTTGTGCCGTAAAGAATCATATATTTGAAAAAGCTCCGTAGTCTACGAGCTTTGCGGCGTACTGCTGAGCCAAACAAGCACTGAAGCATCTGTTTTTCTATTTAAAAACAAAAAACAAAGAAAAAAGAAGAAAAAAGAGACTCTAAAATCGTAACGAATACGTTTCACAGTATGAGAATTTTAGCACTTTGCAGTGCCTTTGAAAGACTAGTTTGGATCAAAAGTAATGACAACGTTACCTTTTGATTCCAAAGTAAAAAACACTTTAAACATCGGAATATTTAGATTTTTTCTTTCTCTTACTTTCAAATTGATCAACACTCTTTAAATAATTATATCACATGGGATTCGGTGGCATCTTATATTTCACCACCAAAGGCTAAGAAATAAAGAACAAAAAAAAAAAAAAAAAAAAAAAAAAAGCAAACAATTCCCCTATTCTAAATAAGGGACCACATTGCCCAATCAACCTAAGGATTCTTCTGTGTACCAACAAAATAAGGAATTAGTTTCATCAACACCTGGAGCAGCTCCCCTACTTCTGCATGTTAAATATATTCCTGGGTCGTATTCTGGTTGTTTTAATCGTATCCTTACGTAAGATCACATATTTAGTCTCTTCCCCTCTACAGTATTTCTTATCCTATTTATCAGTTTCACATGTATTTCATATGTAATATTTGACGGTTATTAAAAATACAAAAAAAAACAAAAAAAATCGCTCGTCACTTTCACTGTACTTTACATAAAGATGGCCTGAGATAGGATGGTAATATGGAACCAATATAAAGCAAAATAATAATAATAATAATAATAATAAGGCTAAATTACAAAAAAAATTTCTGTAATATTCACTTTTTCATTTTACCCCTCTGTCTTTTAAAAGTCTACATTTTGACCTCTCGTAATTACCGAATTATCTTTAGGGGGCAACGACGTTAACGGAGGACGTAAATTGACGAAAATGCCCTTACTTTATATTGGAGAGAGAATGAATTTTAGCTTATTTTTTTGTCATTTTTGAAAAATATTTTGGGTATATCTAATAATATTTTTTAAAAAATTGACGGTTCACTCACAGAATGGTGACGGCGGGGGTAAATATATATTTCGGTAATTACGAGGGAGTAAAATGTAGACTTTTAAAAGACAGAAGGGCAAAGTAAAAAAAAGGATATTACAGAAAGGTTTTATGTAATTTAGCCTAATAATAATAATAATAATAATAATAATAATATAATAATGCTAAAAAAAAAAAAAAAAAAAAAGATGGCACATCTATCATTTAATGTAGATAAAAAAAAGAAAACAAAAAAAAAAAAAAAATTGTCGGCCGCTACTCTAAAATGGACTTGTCGACTTTAACTTTTCGGATCGATACTCGTCATCCTTTAATTAGATCCAAGACTTTATCGACCATTAAAGCCGAATAAAAATATTAAATTAAAACGATATAATATCAAAAAAAATGAGAAAAATATTCTAATTCTATATTAAAAAAACACGCGGTTTCGAGTTTTATTAGGTGGCAGTGGCATCTCCACCCCCACCACACACACACGTATACAGCATATGACATTGCATTCGAAGTTGAAAAACAAGATATGCGCTCTTGTTGTGATATTTGACTTGTAACGCACTTGAAGCGTTCACCTAATAATAAAAATAATAATAATAATAATAATAATAAGCTATTAATAAAGTGGGGTAATCACGAACTCAGCCCCATTAAGAACAATAAAAAAATAATTATATTATTATTATTTATATATTAATAATGTATAGAACACAAGTAGTACATCTACTAACGTACGTGGGATCAACTAATAAGTAATAAAGTAATGTATGGAGACCCTCTCGACTATATGTGGAGTTTCCTAATTTTTGATATTTTATCACTTTATCAAATTAATTTAATAACTTTAACCATTTTTTAATTAAAAAAATAAGATCGATAAATAATTATAAAAAGGTTAAACTATAGAAAACCATACTATAGTATACCGTTTTTTCATTTTGCCCTATGTCTTTAAAAAGACTATATTTTGCCTCCTCGTGATTACGTAATTATTTTTAAAAAACAACGGGTTAACAAAAATAGGTAAAATTATGATAATGCCCTTCATATTCCTGTGCTTATCTCTGTGCTCTCCTCCGACTCCGTCCCCGCCACCGCCGAGAAGCTCTCCTCCAACTCCCCACCCTGTCGTCGTCGTCGTCGTCTCCCCCGCCGTCGGAGAGGTCGGCGGTGCCCAGGGAGCCGCGTCCCCGCGCGGACTCGTGAAGCGCGGCGCCCCCAGGGAGCAGGTCAACGCGCGGCGGCCTATGGAGGCCTGCCACGTGGCGGCCCCCCTCACCCCGCGCTGATCAGCGCCAGAGGAGGCGCGAGTCCCCGCACGCTAAGCTGCGCCTGCACGCGCGCGCTTCCTCGTGCGCGCGTGCTGCGCGCAGTGGTGCGGCGAGTGGGGCGCCGCCACTTGGCGCCCCACCCGCCTCGGGCCGCGCCTGACCTGGAGCGCCGTCGCCGGGAAGGGCCCGAGCGGCGACTGCGCCGACGATAGCCGAGGGCTTCCGACAACGGCGGCGGCGGGATCCCTCACGGAGCGACGGAGCTCAGCCTCGGAGCGATCGGGAGAAGAAGAGGTTGAAGAGTATTTTCGGTATATTACCTAAAAAATTGACGGCTCACTAACGAAATGCTGACGACGGAGGTGTAAATACACAATTCCATAATGACGAAGGGACAAAATGTAAGTTTTTTAAAGACATGAGACAAAATAAAAAAACGGATTTTTTTTAATGTAGCCTTATAAAAATTCAAATCAAATATATTAAAAATTAAAAGGTCTCAATCAAAAAGAATATAAGAATAGTATTCTCACATCATCGATTTACATGTAAAGTAATATTTTATATCTAAAGTTCAAAAGCGTGCCATATGTTTACGAATCGAGTTAAAGGAAAATATAAATGCAGTGGACTAAAATCAAAGAGGGCCTACTTTTTGCTGAAAAAAAAAAAAAAAAAAAAAAAAAAAAAAAAAAAAAAAGTTACATTTGTCCTAAGAGGGTTAAAAACCGACGCGTGACAAAATCGTGGGGTTTTTATGCACTAAAATTGAGATTAATTTCATAATTTGAGGGAGAAGGATGAGGGGTCTTTCTCTGTCCTTTTCTGATAGGATTAAGATAGGAGAACTACTGTTTAAACACTCAAAAAAAAAAAAGAAAAAAAAAAAAAGAGGATTAGGATAGGAGAACTACTGTTTAAGAGAGAGAAGAACAGTTAGGATAGGACAACTACTTTCTAAATTCTCATCACTAACATAAAAAATGATGTGAGTTTTTGGTTGGATGAGGGGGGGGGGGGGGGGGGGGGGGTTGATGATTAGAATGATAATAATTTTATAAAATTTAATAAATAGTTGGTAAAATAATATAATATAAGAATTAAAATTGATTAAAAGTAATGAAAAATTTGATATTTTTAAAAATATCATAAATTCTTAGTCGTACTCTCTCTCTCTCTCTCTCTCTCTATATATATATATATATATATATATATATATATATATATATATATATATATATATATAATATATAATTAGGTTGGAATACTATCGATAGCACAAAGTCATTGGTGCTATTAAGTTTTTAGTCGTTGGATTAAAAAATATGAGGTTAAGATGATAGTGCTCTCCTAGGGTTTACTAAGTGGTTGATTGAATAGTAAAAATCTTAGGGGACCACTATAATCCCAACCGCATATTTTTTCATCCAACGGTTGAAAACTTGATAGCACGAATTGCTTGGTGCTATCGATAGTATTCTAGCCGAACTCTCTCTCTCTCTCTCTCTCTCTCTCTCTCTATATATATATATATATAGAAAGAGAGAGAGAGAGTGCTATCGATAGCACCAAGCACTCGATTCTACCAAGTTTTTTGCCGTTAGATCAATTCCTTTGATCATTCCACCTGTTAGATCATACTGTTTTTCTAACCACCCACTAAACTTTAGGCCTGCTATCATCTTAACAACACATCTTTTTATCTAAGGGTCAAAAATCTAATAGCACAAATGACTTGGTACTATTAATATCATAGTAATTTAAGTATATATATATAGCCTTACTACTATGCTATCAATAACACCAAACACATTTAGATCTACTCATTTTATTATTTTCACATCTCTTCATCCAAGAATCAAAAACTTAATAGCACAAATGATTTTGTACTATTAATAGTATGGTAGTTTAGGTATATATATATATAGTCCTGCTACTATTCTATCAATACCACCAAGCACTTGGTGCTACGAAGTTTTCCGCCGTTAGATCTACTCCTTTTATCATCTTCACCCCTAGATCATACTATTTCCCAACCACCCACTAAACCCTACGGTCTCACTATTATCCAGACCACACATTTCTTAATCCCAGAGTTAAAAACCTAATAGCACCAATAACTTGGTACTACTAATGATAATATAATAGCCTCTATATATATATATATATATATAGAGAGAGAGAGAGAGAGAGAGAGAGAGAGAGAGAGAGTAGAGCTTATATGCGTTTAAAAGTACAAGTACATTCATACTTGTGAATTTTTTACCATTTAATTTGTATTGGGATTTGTGATTTTTACTTTCTTTCTCTTTTTTTAGTTGACTTACAAAAACACAAATTTCAATACAAATCCAATGGTAAAAAATTCACAAGTATGGATGAACTTGTACTTTTAAAAGCATATAAGCTCTACTCTCTCTCTCTCTCTCTCTCTCTCTCTCTCTCTCTCTATATATATATATATATATATATATATATATATATTGAGCTCTTATGTTTTCAAAAATATCAACTAGTGCTTATAAATTTTTAGCCCTTCAATGAAAGCATGTGCGGTTAGGACGATAGTGCGTCCCTTGAATTTAGTGGGTAACTGGTGAAATAACATGATCTAAATGATGAAATTAGTCAAAGGGATAGATCTAATGATATAATACTTACAAGCATCAATTGTTTGGTGCTTGATTGAGTCAATTTTACTGATCACTTCCAAAATGATCAGTAAAAAAAATTATTTTTAAATGAATGAAATATATATGATACACCCAAAAAAATGTAAATGTATGCATTGAGTAGCATTTAAAGATGGAGTTAATTTTACTGGTCACTTCGAAATGATCAGTAAAAAAAAATTATTTTTAAATAAATAAAATATATATGATACACCCCAAAAAAAAAAAAAAAAAAGAAGTAAAAGTATATATGAATAGCATTGCTCGAATAGTTATAATTATGTTGCCGCTGCACAACTATATGTAACATCCTAAACCTTGCTTAGAAGTTATTCACAATATCAACAAAGGAGAAAAAAAAACACAAAATGTTAATTTCAAGGAACCTGTGAACGTGTCTATAGCGTGATATATACTCTTTACATACGCACAAAAAGTTTTGAAACGAAAGAAAAAAAAAAGGGGGGTTTAAAATCAACATCATTAATTAGGTTCCTTGTTGCAACTATAAAGTAGTAGCGTCCGAGCCGCAATTAAAATGGATATTTTTCTCTTTTCAAATAGGTCCCTAACTTTTCAGCTAATTCAAACAAAAAACTCTAATTTCTTTTAACATACATTTTTTTTTATATACTAAGGACCCGTTTGGTAACGAAATAAGACAAAATTAGTTATTTCAAAAATAAGTATAAAATACGGAACTAGTGTAAAAAAGCGTTTCAAAAATAAGAAATTTTATATTTGATATGATAATGAGGAATAAAAAGAATAAAGAATATTAATTGTTTTAAATGACTTATTTGTCCTCAAATTTTATTATGTAATAATGAGATAAGAAATGGTGACTCGAGGGACGTGAGAGGGTATTTAAGAAAAAAAATAAAAAAGTGATTGTAAAGAGTGAGAACAATAATTCTCACTTATTATAATTGTACTAAAATAAAATATTTTCATAATTTCTGGTGTGTTCGAAAGGATAAGAGGATATCCCCTTATTCCCGAAATAGTTTCGTTACCAAACAGGACTAAAGAAATACAAAAAAACTAAGCTCATTTTACTAAAAGATGCTAGATATAAAAATTTAAAAAAAATTACTTAAAATTATTATCAAAAAGAAAGTAGAGAATCTATATATATATATATATATATATATATTTAAAACCCAATTAAAGTCAACAACCAAAGATGCTATAATATATGGGAATGTATAAATATACACCCCATTAGAAGTGTATATCTTACACGGGTGGGGTGCATTCCACTGTCATTTGATGTGATGGATGAAATACATTCTATTTCAGAATGAAATGGGGTGTAAGATATACACCCCTAAAAAAATGTACACTTAGCAAAGTCCATAATATATATTTTATTTGTTAATTATTGTTATTTCCAGCATATAAGACAAAAAGCTTATTTTTGAAAAATTCTGAGAATTTTGATTAATTTCCTAGTTTAGGCTTTTATTACTTAATTAAAATAATAATAATAATAATAATAATAAAATACCTAATAAGTTCTAAATAAAAAAATTTATATTTTATTTATCTTAAAGTTGAATAAATTTTACTGATGATTTTGAAATAATCAATAAAATATATTTTATTTTTAAAATAAATAAAATATATATTATATATTTTGGAGTATATGATAATATTACTAAAAAAAAAAAAAAAAAGAAAAAAAAAAAAAAAAAGAAAAAAAAATTCCATATTTGGACTATCTGGAGACCACATTAACCATCCATAAATTTGCCAGCTGGCAAAATGATTGGTCGAAATCGAACAGTCCAATCACCACCACTGGTAGGGTGGGGCCCATTTCAAAATCGTACCTGGTTGCTACATGCTATATACATACATCTACTACTTGAACATTATCATGTATATTTATAACCAACCAAACCAAATTCACCTTCTTACCATAGATACATGGATAGAACACTTTAACTTAAAGTATCGATATAAAGATGAATTCAATAAAATTTAAAATTTTAAATATTGATTATCAAATTTTTAGCCAATTACGTGATGTAAAAAATTTACAAAATATATATATATATTAATTTTTATTTTTTAAAAATAATAAATTTTTATCAATAATTACTTGACCCACTAAACTATTTGAATGATGGAGGTGGGGAAAGAGGCAAGAAAAGTGCAGTTCGGCAGATCACAGATTAGCACTCTCACCGACCTCTACATAAAAAAATAATAAATAATAAATAATAATTGAGATTCCAAAATAATATATAATGTTACTAAAGAAGCAGGGGACTTTGAATTTGAATTCCAATCTCATTAGATTTTTAATTTGATTTAAAATTCCTTTTAAAATCTATCAAAATTCATCATTTTTGATAAAAAAAATAATTTTGTTTACTTGAGAATAGAAACACGAAAAATAATTTTTTAAATCAAAAAATATTTTTCGGTACATTATATGGTACAACGACTGCGCTATCTCACCAACCATCCAATTTATTTTCACAATATATGCTAAACAATAATTTTTTTTAATCTATTTTTTAAAATTAAATTTGAAAAAATTTAATATAATGGTTAATGATTTTCTTCTTTTTAGTTCAAGAAAAAACAAACAAATATACCAGAAAAAAAAAAAAAAAAAAAAAAAGAGCATGTGAATGAACGTACGGCGATATTGGTGGTGCCCTTTTAATTGGAACGAGAAAAAACAAACAAATATACCAAAAATAATAATAATAATAATAATAATAATGATAATAATTAGAAAGAGAGAATGCGAATGAACGTACGGCGACAGTGATGCCGCGGAAGACGTCGAGGGAGACGAGTCGGCACCGAGCCGGAGAGTCGGCATTGGATTTGGGGCTCTGAGAGGCGAATTTGCCGAGTTCAGGATCCCTAATACGATAATCATCGTCTTCTTTGCACACATCGCTGTTCTTGTCGACGATGAGCTTGTACGCACCCATCCCCCCACAAACAAAAATAAAAACAATAACAATAGTGATAGTAATGGGGAGAAGGAGGAGAGGGGGGAATCCGAATTTAAGAGAGAATTTTTTTTTTTTCTTGATGATAACTGTAGGAGGAGGCGAAGGGATGTGTCCTTTCTTTTCCTCTCTCTCTATCTTTCTCTCTCTCTCTTTTGTTTCTCTCTCTTCCTATACTTGGGCTATTCGTTCCCCCGCCTCTCTCTCTCCTTCTTTGGTCTCTATTTATAATGTTTAGGGCCCGGTTGGGTTGGTATAGAACCGAAAAAGTATATCTTTTTAGTTTTTTCAAATGTATCATAAATTAATTGATATAGTTTGTTCCGACATAATTAGAATAAATAAAAATTGCTATTCTCACTTTTTCACTTTTTTATATTTTTCTTAAATATTTTTTTACGTCTATCGAGGCACCATCTCTTATCTTATTATTACATAATAAAATGTGAAGACAAAAAAATAATTTATCCTAATTAAAAAAAACTCTTTATTTTACATTCTCATACCAAATATAAAATTTTTTATCCCTAAAATTATTTCAAACACTTTTTTACATATATTTATTCCTGAAATAACCAATTCTGTCTTATTTCATTATCAAACGGGATTTGGGTATTAAGGTTTTTTTTTAAAAAAAATAAATAAATAAATAAATAAACACTCATGACTCATCCATCCGACAGTTTATATATATATATTTTAAAAAATTTTAATATTTTTTTTAAAAATTTAATAACACAAAGATTAATTTTTGATGTTCAATAAAGTAGTCACTTATCTAAATAATTTATTAATTTTTAAATTTTGAGTATAAAATATTTATCACTGCAACAAAATTATGCTATAGCGATATTTTTAAGTGTTTCTAAAATCTAAAAAAAGTGTCGGCTGATAAAAATACGGATACTTATTGTTAGTATTGCTATATGTGCCGTCGCTAGAGTGTATAGCAATATATTTTTGTAATGTGTTCCAAAAATATATTTTTATACCTAATTTTGAATATAGATGGAATATAGATAGGACTTTTATATAAAAGTGTCACAAATATATGTCTATATAATCTAATTTTATTGTAATATATATTATTGTACATTTGTATATGTATAAATCTTATATTTTATTCTTTCTAGGATTTATATTCATTTAGATTTTTAGTCAAAAAATTAAAGAAAATTAATTAGTCAACCAGATAATGTTTGTTGAGAGAACAAATTATTTTTGTTTATTTCTGAAATATGTATAATTTTTAAAATAAATAAGAATTAAGTTAATTTTATGTTTAAGACGAAAATCGAGATATTACGACGGATAAAAAAAAATTTTGATTGAAAAATTAGTTATGATTGAAAATAAAAATAATATTAATTAGCAAATAGCTATAAAATATAAGTCAATATATTAATATTAATTAATTATTTAATCAATATTTTTACTTAATTTATTAATCACATAAATTAAAATATTAATTATTTAAATAGCTACTTAATTATAAATAATAAAATAATCACTACTTAAATATTTATTAATTTAATAAATTAGATAATTAATTAGTTAATTATTACAAAATTAATTATATTAATTAAATATATTTTATAATTATTTATAATTTAATTATAATTAATAGATAAATAAAATAGAGAATAACTTATTCCACCTCATGAGCTTGATGGAACTATTATTCTTAATGGCCAAAATTTAGTACCTTAACAAGGCCTAAAAGAATATACCTTATAGAATGATTGTAGTGTAAAATTGATTCCTAATATATGGATTGTACAATTTTGTATTATTTTTACTAAAAATAAATAAGCATCGCTACTGATACACCCCAAAAGAGTATTTGTAAAAATAAATTTATATTAACTTAAAATTTATCAATTTTTGAATACATTTTTTTTGTGAGAGAGAGATAATAGACTATCTGCTTCGTTTATTTTTTATTAAAAATAAATTTAACTAAAGATTATGAAGCAATTAGGCTCGATTTCAGATATCAACTGTCAAACTTTTATCACTTGCGTTAGAGACGGTCGATATCAATCCTTGAATATTAGGGTATAAAATAGGGTTAATTGCATACGGCTCCTTGTAAACATATCGAATAGCAGATATATTCCTACAAAGTTCAACTTTTCTTATTTATCCCTTCAAAAATCTAACGTTATTCATATATATCTTTACCGTCTATCTCTGTTAGAAAAATCTAGTTAACCATAGGTTAAATACTTAATCTTGGTTAGTTAGTGAGGTAAATTTACCTTTTTATCCTTTCAGATATTTCTGCATTATTTTTTGGAGGGACATTTTTGAAAGGGCAAAACTGTTATTTCATATATAATCGGTTAAAAAATAAACAGTGAACTAACGATAATAAACCGGAGGGATATATATATATATGAATAATAACGTTGGACTTTTGAAGGGATAAATATGAAAAGTTGAACTTTGTAGGAATATATTTGCTGTTCGATATGTTTACAGAGAGCCGTATGCAATTAATCCTATAAAATATGTGTATTGTTGTACTATACCGCTATATATGTATAAATCTTACATTTTGTCCGTCCTAGGATTTATATTCAAAGAAAATTAATTAGACAATAAGGTACCGCTTAATGCGAGAACAAGTTATTTTTGTTTATTTCTAAAATATGTATAATTTTTTTGGGATAAATAAAAATTAAATTAATTTTGTGTTTAGACAATAATAGAGATATTATAAAAAATAATAAAATTTCAGTCTAGTAATTAAGTTGGAAATAATAGAAATGCGAGTAATTATGATTAAAAATAAAAAATAATTTATTTAAATAATAAGCATCTGAAAAATAAGTCAATATATATTAATATATTAATATTAATTCGACATATTATATGAGATGATGAAAAAAATGGCATTAATAATTAGTGAATAGCTATAAAAAATAAGTGAATATATTAATATTAATTAATTATTTAATCAATATTTTTAGTTAATTCATTAATAAGATAAATTAAAATATTAATTATGTAAATAATATAAATATTAATTAATGATTGAATAAGCATATCAAATAGTTAATTATTTAATTAGCTACTTAATTATAAAAAATAAATTAATCACTACTTAAATATTTATTAATTTAATAAGTTAATTAATTAATTAATTAATTAATTCAAAATTAATTAAATTAATTAATAATATTTTATAATTATTTATAACTTAATTAATTAATAGAAAAATAAGATAGAGAATAACTTATTCCACCTCAGGAGCTATAAGGAACTATTATTCTTAACGAGTTATTCTAAAATTCTAAAATTTAATATTGTTTGAAAGAATAAAGGAAATAAATTTTTTATTCCCGTTTTATCTTTTAAAGCAAACATGGTCTAAATTAAATAAAAGGATATAAGCTATTGAATGATTGTAGTGTAAAATTTAGTCCTAATCTATGGACGTACAGCTTTGTATTATTATTCTTACTAAAAATAAAAAGCATTAATTACTATTGATACACCCTCAGAAGAGCATTTCTAAAAAAAAAAATTATATTAACTTAAAATTTTAGTGAGATGCATATGACACTCCCAGAATGTGTATTAGAATTCTATATATAAATGATATAATAGGTTTAATTCTTTTAACCCGACTATATCATTTTGAATGGTAGTAAGACCCAAGAGATTAATAGAGTTAAGCGTGCTAGAGCTAGAGTAGTTCTAGGATGGGTGACCCCCTGAAAAGTTGGGGCGTCACAGTTGGTATCAGAGACATTCACCAGCCGGAACTGTGAGATGAGTCTTGGCTGAGCCAGGATTATATAGCGGGTAGAGCGAGGCTCCCCGGCTAATGACTGTTCTGGGTGGAGTGTAGCTTCCTACAAGGTCGGCTAAGGCCAGAGACATTTACCAGCCGGAACTGTGAGATGAGTCTTGGCTGAGCCAGGGTTATATAGCGGGTAGAGCGAGGCTCCCCGGCTAATGACCGTTGTGGGTGGAGTGTAGCTCCCTACAAGGTCGGCTAAGGCCAGAGACATTCACCAGCCGGAACTGTGAGATGAGTCTTGGCTGAGCCAGGGTTATATAGCGGGTAGAGCGAGGCTTCCCGGCTAATGACCGTTGTGGGTAGAGTGTAGCTCCCTACAAGGTCGGCTAAGGCTAGCGAGACAAGTTTCACATCGCCTGATACTTGTGAGTGTCTTTAAGCCTGACGAGGACGTCAGAGATTAAAGGAGAAAAAATATAATTCTCTTAACCCGGCTATAGCATTTTGGATGGTAACAAAATCTAAAAAATTAATAAAGTTAAGCATGCTAGAACTAAAGTAGATTTAAAATGGATGACCTCTGAAAAGTTGGGCCGTGACGATGCATGCATGCAAGAACTAAGCCGCTTTATTTGGAATTACATACGTAAGAAAGATGAACCATTATGCAGGTTAATTAATTAGAACCAATTAATTTAATTAAAAAAATAATTTTTTCGGTTTTATATGTAGAAATTAGTCGCATTAAGAATATTCAAGCAATGAAATAAATGCAAGTTGAAATATTGTGTCACTCATATTTGATCACTTGTATTTTTAATTTATTTATTTTTGTACTCAAAATTCGAAGGGATCACTTTATGCTTGGATTGGAAGGTGTAAAATTTAAATTCTATAACGTATGTATAAATAGTATCTTTAATAATTATACCTCTTAAATTTTATAAAATTATTATATATATATATACCACTGTATTATTTACATGGTCTTGCATATATTTATTTCTTCTATCTTAATGCATGAAAAATTAAATTTAGTAGCAAAAAATAATTATATCATATTTTTTAATTCTCATACTTAGCTATCGAAACTATAAAAATAAATTATTATTATTATTATTATTATATTTTATATATACGATTATAATAGTTGTACTATAAGTACCTTCTTTAGTTGAGTAGAGAAATTGTTAAAATTAAAGGTACAAAAGTGTATCTTTAATTATTATTTTTTATTTAAGTAGATAAGGTTGAGAAAAAAAAAGAAAAAAAAAAAAAAGGAAATAGCTGAAAAGGGAGATGAACAAAATTAATGGGTTCAGTAATTAAATGCTTTTCCCTCCTTTTTCACTCATTTTCTTTGCTGTTGTGTATTTATGAGCTTAGCTGGAATTTAACTTGAAATGATTTGATTCGGATTTTCCATATTTGTACCCGAATATTTTGCTCAATGTTTTAAGCAATGCTATTAATACTCACCCGTTTGGTAACGGGATAACACAAAACTAGTTATTTCAGAAATAAATATAAGGATTAATACAAATATGTCGAATAGCAAATATATTCCTACAAAATTCAACTTTTCATATTTATTCCTTCAAAAATCCACCGTTATTCATATCTACACCTACCGTCCATCTCTGTTAGAAAAGTTGAGTTAACCATAGGTTAAATGCTTAACCTTGGTTAGATAAAAAAAAAAAAAAAGTAAATTTACCTTTTTACCCTTTATATATTATAATTATTTAATATATTATTTAATTAATTAGATAAAATATTAGTTAATTATTTAATTAATTTAATTAATTTAATAAATAATTAGTTAATTAGTTAATTATCTGGGTGAGCTCGCGGATCATCTGGGTGAGCTCGACGAAGGCTGTAGCCGTTCCCGTCGCGGTAGAAGACGCGGAACACCTCGAGGAGTTGCGCTTGGTCCACCAGGGCCCCCTGCGTCATCAGCGGCGCGATCGCCGCGAGCGGGCGAGCTCGATGGCGGAGATGTAGCCGTTCCCGTCGCGGTCGAAGGCGCGGAACACCTCGAGGAGCTGCGCCTGGTCCACCAGGGCCCGCTGCATCATCAACGGCGCGATCGCCGCAGCGAGCTCCTCGAACTCGACCGCGCCGTTCCCGTTCGCGTCCATGCCAGAGAGGAGCACGTGGATTGCGTCGCCTCGGGGCTTCAGCCCCAGGGAGCGGAGCAGCGCCGCGAGCTCCAGCTGCGTGAGACTCCCGTCCAGCTGGTGAGGCTCCCGTCCGCGCCCATGTCGAAGCGAGGTCGAAGCTAGGAAGGAGATGACTATTGGAATTTTTGGGGAGGAATATTTTTGCAACAAGTATAAAGTATTGCTTTTGGAGGGATATATTTGTAAGGGTAAAAAGGTCATTTCACATCTATTCTGTTAAAATATAAACAGTTTTCAAACGGTAACAAACCAGAGGGGTAGCTATGAACAACTAAGGATTTTTGAAGGGATAAATATGAAAAGTTGAATTTTGTAGGGATATATTTGCTATTCAACATATTTACAGGGACCTGTATGCAATTAACCCTAAATATAAAGTAAGGAACTAGTGTAAAAAGAAGTTTGGGATGATATCAGGAATAAGAAATTTTATGTTTGGTATAATAATGAGGAATAAGAGGAATAAAGAGTTTTAGTTGAGTTAAATAACCTTTTTGCCCTCAAGCTTTATCATGTGATGAAACTTGTTAAATTCTAATTTCTTTCTTTTGATTAATGGATTAAAACCTTACAAAAAAAAAGATAAAATTAAAATCAAAATCAAAACCAAATTATATTTCATGAAAATAATATTTAATTTAACATTTCATTTGCTCTATTTTTTTCAAAAAAAAAATTATTCATCATATTTTTTGAAAATATTTTATCATGAAAATAGGTATATGCTATTTGTCTGTTATAAATTTCATATTACTTCCCTACTAATATATACAATTAGTTAAATGACCTTTTTGCCCTTACGCTTTATTATGCGATAAAACTTGTTAAATTCTAATTTCTTCCTTTTAATTAATAGATTAAAGCCTTACAAAAAATAGGATAAAATCAAAATCAAAATCAAAATCAAATTATATTTTATGAAAATAATATTTAATTTAACATTTCATTTGCTCTATTTTTTTTAAAAAAAATAATTATTCATCATATTTTTTAAAAAATATTTTTATCATGAAAAAAGGTATAGTGGGAAGCATGTTAGGGATAATTTTGAAAAGAAAAATATAATGGAATTTTTTTATAGTAACAGTAATTCTCACTTATACCAAAAGTACTAAAATAAAATATTCTCGTAGTTCCTGATGTGTTTGGGGATAAGAGGGATATCCCTTTACCCCCAAATAATTCCATTTCCAAACGAACCTTAAAGTTTGAAATATATTTTATATTTTTTTATATAATGATTATCATTTTATTTATTATAACATTAATTGTTTAATTAAAAATTATATAAATTTTAGTAAATTTTAGAATGGATGGTGTAAAATTTATATTTATTTTTCGAATATATAAATAAAATTTATCTTCTTTTAGAGGTAATTAAATTATACTTTTGGGCTTGATCTCAAGCAATGATGAGATCGAAATATTTTGATTCTTAAATTTTAATTTATTATAATTTTAAAATTAAAATATTTAAAATTATTATAATCAAAATTTACAATTCAATTTGATTATCTAAATATCAAAAAATTATTAATATAAAAATAATATAAAAGCACAATGCTATATATATATATATATATATATATATATATATATATATATATATATATATATATATATATATATATATATATATATATATATATCACTTATATATTAAAAATTTATCAATATTAGCCAACTTAATTAGCCTGTGTGATTTGATTTTAATGATTTAAAAAATATCAATTAGTGTCCCGTAGTTGAGGACCCAAAGTAAAATTTACGTTTTTTAATTTTTGAGTCCACATCAAATATTTCGTATATAGAAACAATTGCGTGCACTAAGATACATTTTTACGCTCTATACACTGCACCTAATTTTTAATAATTAATATTATAAAATTAATATTTAATTTAATAGATGTGATGTATAAAATTTAAAAATCTACATACAAAAAAAAAAAAATTGTAAAATTTAAGAACTTATTAGGGAGAATCAGCGAGTCTTGATAATTAATGATAGAGAAAAAATAATTATTTGCGGTTATTCAAAATATATATATAATTGTTCATATTTTAAATATCAATATACAAATTTAATAAATTAGATTTTTATTTTAAAGTTTCTATCATAGCATTTTAGAATATATCCAGTGCAAGCAATAAATTCCCCCACTTAATTATTGCATTGATAATGTGGATTTTGGCTAAATTACACATTTGCTTTTCAAATTATGACAAATGTAGCACTTTAATTTTTAAACTTTATAATGTATTGTAATTTTTAACACGAATTTTTTAAATTATTAATATCAAGTCTCAAAGCTTAATTTGCTTGAATAAATATTAGAATGATGTTTACGCAAAAATAATATAATATTTTAATTATTATTGTATTATATTATTTTCACATTAATGATACATCAGTATATATATATATAGTCAACTAAATTAAATTGTAAAATTTAATAATAATTAATTATTTGAATAATTTGAATAAAAAATTATAATAAATTAAAGTTTGAGAATCAAAATATCACGCACCTTGTAGTTTGAGAACCAAAAGTTCAATTTAGCCATAGCTTTATTGTTATTAAGTTAAGTTTTATGTTGGTATAATGAAATAAACTCAATGCTTCATAAACTTTTATAAATATACTAAGGCTAAATTACAGAAAACCTTTCTGTAATATTTCACTTTTTTATTTTGCCCCCTTGTCTTTTAAAAGCCTATATTTTGTCCCCTCGTAATTACCGAAATATACATTTATCCCTCCGCTGTAACCATTCCGTGAGTGAACCGTCAATTTTTTAAAAAATATTATTAGATATATCCAAAATACCCTTCAAAAATGACGGAAAATAAGCTAAAATTCATTCGATCTCCAATATAAGGTAAGGACATTTTCATCAATTTACCTTCTCCGTTAACGCCGTTGCTCCCTAAAGACAATTCGATAATTACGATGGGACAAAATGTAGGCTTTTAAAAGACAGGGAGGCAAAATAAAAAAATAAAATATTACAGGAAGATTTTCTGTAATTTAGCCATATACTAAATTGACTTTTTTGCTATCTTACAGTGAATAAGCAATTTTTGAACTATACATTAATTTATTAAAAATGTGAATTAGAACTCATCATTTAACAACAGGGACACTTGATTTTTTCATAGGATTATTATTATTATTTTTTTAATAGGATTATTTTTATTTTTTATTTTAATGATCACATGGCATATGACAGAATAAGCCAATTTGACATATGTTTAACAATTTCCAAAGAATATGAACTAAAGTTTGAAGAATTTATGCTTTGAATATGACCCTCTAATCAAAAGTTATTATCCCTTGACTGATGCTAAGGGCTCCTTATCAAAGGGTGTTTGGAATTAAATAAGGGTAAACTTTAATTCACCCTTTTGTCCTTTTGCTGGTTTTTATTTGTTATTTAGTAATTCAAAAATCTGGGCTTGTTTGAATTTGGTATAGAACGGGAGTAGGAGGAATATTTCTTTCATATTTTTTCAAACGCATCAGGAATCAGTCGGCATAATTTGTTCCAGTACAATTAGAATAAGTGAGAATTACTTTTCTCACTCTTTCCAACCACCCTTTTACTTTTTTCTTAAATACCCTTCCACGTGTATTACCTAATAAAGTTTGAGGGCAAAAAGGTAATTTACCCTAATTAAAACTCTTTATTCCTCTTATTGCTCATTCTCATACCAAACACAAAATCGATCTCTTATCCCTGGAACCATCCCAAACACTTTTTTACACTAGTTCCTTCCTTTATACTTATCCCTAAAATAGTTAGTTTTGTCTTATCCTATTACCAAACGGGTCCTAAAAGATGGATTAGAGATTTTTTTAATAAATTCAAAATGTTGGTTTAATTAAATAAGAGATAAATAAATAACGCTAAAAGTCTCACATGATTCAAATTTATAATCTTCTATTATGATATTATATAAAATTATATGAAACAAATGTTATTGTTTAAAAACTTAAAATGTTTGAAAACGACGGTATTTTCATATTTTATATTCAATAATTATACACAATTATTCTGTTGTTGTCAAAAAAAAAAAAAAAAAAAATTGCTTTATTATCTTATCTAATAGTAAATTTATTTAGTAAAAATAAATATAAAATTGTAAGATATTTAAGTATAATTTTTTGATAAAATAAAAATGAGCTAAATGAGAGTAAATTAAAGTTTAATTATTAAATAAATATAGATCCTCAAGGAACCACTTTAAGTAGGTAGATGCTTTGATTTTAGAGGAATTTGCCACGTTCATCTTATAAAAAGGTAATGTACTCTTAATTACATAAATAAATAGATCCCTATTATTGCCCTACTTACTATAATTTTTTTTATTTACTAAAAAAAATTTATAATTTTTGATAGATATATAAGAAATATAATCAAATATGAAAAATGCTAGATGTACACTCCAAATGGGATGTACATCTTACACGCACCTTATTCTGAAGTGGGATAAATTTTACTTATCACATCGATATGATGAGTGGATGAATATTTATCTTAGGATGGGGTGGGGGTAGGATGTACACCCTATTTGGAATGTATATCTTACATCCCAAATGGGGTGTACATCTTACACCCACCCCATTCTGAAATGGAGTGAATTCTACTCGTCACATTGAATGAATATCCATTCCAGAATGGAATGAGTATAAAATGTTTGGGGTGTACACCTAGCATTGCTCATCAAATATAGTCTAAATTAAGGGCATGCTATTTACCACCTTCAATTCATTTTCTTAGAAAGATAATGTTTTGATCACACACAAATTTTATTAACCACATTTTATAGCTGCCGACATAACATTTTCTCATTATTTTGTTGTCTTTGGTGATGTCAAGCTCCTTGCTCATTTAGGCCCGTTTGGTAACGTAATAAAACAATACTAGTTATAATAGAGATAACTATAAAGTACGAAATTAGTGTAAAAATGTATTTGGAATGATTTCAGAGGTAAAAGATTTTATGTTTGGTATGATAATGAGGAATAAAATGAATAAAGAATTTTAGTTGGGTTAAATTACCTTTTTGCCCTCAAGCTTTATTATGTGAGAAACCTTGTTAAATTTTAATTTCTTCCTTTTAATTAATGGATTAAAGCCTTACAAAAAAATATGATAAAATCCAAATCCAAATCAAAATCAAATTATATTTCATAAAAATAATATTTAATTTAATATTTCATTTGATCTATTTTATAAAATAAATAAATTATTCATCATATTTTTATTCAAAAAAATAAATTATTCATCATATTATTCAAAAAAAATAAATGAGATAAAATCCAAATTAAGGGGAGAAGGAGATGTCGCCTCGGGAAGCGATGCAGGAAAGGAGTTGTGTCTCGAAAAGCGTGTTAGAGATAATTTTGGAAAGAAAAATATAATAGGAGTATTTTTGAAAAGAAAAATATAGTGAGATTTTACTGTAGAAACATTAATTCTCACTTATACTAGAAGTACTGGAATAAGTTATTCTCATAGTTCCTGATATGTTTGGAGGAATAAGGTGGATATCTCTTTATCCCCAAGCAATCCCCGTTCCAAACTGGATCTTAATATTTTTTTTTTTCAAAACAATAAAAATTCGTCCAATATATATATATATATATATATATATATATATATATATATATATATATATATATATATATATATATATAATGTAAAAATTATGCACTTTAGTTTCTCAAACTTAATTTTTATTATCAAAAATTTTTTAAAGCGTGTAATTCGTAGATAACATCCTTTTAAAAATTAATTTCATACGATTTCAAAAATTTTATTTAAGTAAAAATTCGATCTCTACTTGCTACCATAATTACCATCCAATCTATGAATTAAACTCAGATTCTCAAAAATTATAACAACCATATAATTACTTTATGTCACCATATAGATTATGATGAGGATTAAATTTCTAGCTTATAATTATTAAAAAAAAAAAATCATAACACGTAAGTTAATAATAGGGGCAATTTCCTATATACCCTTAAAAATTTTTCTGTTTTCATATTTACCTATCTTAGAAGGCTAATATTAAAATTACCCTTCTTACGTTCCAACTTCTTTCCAAAATATTCCTGAAGTTAAACTCTAGGAACTGCCGTTATCTGTGTATAATTACTATTTTGCTCTTTCAAATATAACCTAAACCCTAAACCCTAAAACCCTAAAAAACTCTAAACCCTAAAACCCTAAACCCTAAATCCTAGAATCCTAAAAAACCCTAAACCCTAAATCCTAAAACCCTAAAAAATTCTAAACCCTAAACCCTAAACCCGAGCAAAATAGGTATATCTGATAGTTTTCAACTCCGATTATTATTTAATTCTAGTTTAAACCTAGTTAACTTAACAAAGGGAAACGGTAGGGGTATTTTTAATAACCGTGGAACGTATGAAGGGTATATTGAAAAGAAAAAAATAAGAGGGATAAATCAGATATTTCTTCAGATTTCAGGATTACACATGCAATTATTCCTTAATATTAAATAATTTATTATGACACCTCATTAGTTTCACATCGATCTAATAGGAATGAGATTGTGATTAAGTATATAAAAAATCATAAATATTAATAATAATAATTAGGCTTAAGTATTTTGGATTGGTGGTTGAGATTCAACGATTTATTATAACTAATGGGTCGAATTATTACATTTGATATCAGAACTAATCATCGGCCGAAAGTGTATGATAAGTTTCAACTGAGCCAGCATCTGAATGATAAGATAACACACTATGTTTGAATTGAATGAAAAGACGAGCTAGTGAAATAAGTCTCACTGGCTACGATTGTATTCCACTAATAACACGCATTGGATCAGGTCAATTTCTTATGGTGCATGCGTTGGCCAACGCCACCAAATCAACCTATATATATCCAACCTGTTCCCTTCACTGAGAACAACTCCACCATGAGGGTCAATTTATTCCCTTGGACCCAGTTAATCGTAGAACACATGAGTTTTAATTAAGTGTGACTATAATTAATCACACCTGTTCTGCATTAATATTAATCACACCTGTTCTCCATTAATATGAATAACCAGCTATTCGCTCAGTTTGGAATAAATAATAAAGTTGTGATCTTTAATGTCAATTGTGATCTTTAACCTACTTTGTTGAATATTAGCTTAAAGTTTTTGAAGCAAAATAGTCTGCTATCGCTTCATTCAAAATAAAAGTGAATTAAGCAACAAAACGAAACAGCTAAATCTCACGAATCGAAAAAAAAAAAAAAAAAAAAAAAAACCACGGCTCCCTAAGAGAGCAAACCTCAGTTAGAACGCAATTCAAGGTACATTTTTTCAGCTTAAAAATTTTTCTATTCCGTTTCAACCAGATTACCCACCAGTAGACAGCGATTGTCACTAAGTCCTTCCCCCTAGAGATCCACCTCTGCAACTACAAGTATCCCACCAGCTGTTTTATATTAATTTAACATATTATCATAGTAGAAGATTTTGAGTCAGAATTTTATGACACAAGAAAAAATATTGAATATAAAAAGTAAAAATATTATTTCTCTGGTAGCTAAAGATTAAAAAAAATTGATTGATTCATATAATTTAACATATTATTTCTAGTTTCAAAGGTAAATATATATGAATTAACTTGCGTGAATAATGGCTTGTTTTGAGCCAAATGTCTTTTTTGACATATTATTGTTCAATTTGTTTGATTTGAACTATTTAGTTAGTTTTTTTTTTGCTACAAAATTTATATGTGATGCCCAAGGTTTTAAGTATCTTTCGGTACGGACCGTATCTACCGTGTCGTACCGTGCCAACAAGATACCGGTTCGATACAGCTCCCGTGCCGATTACACAGTTTAAAATTCTTTTTTTTTAAATTACTAAATAATTTTCTTAATAAAATTTAAAAATATTTTATAAAGATACATAATAAGCAATTAAAGAATTTTGTTGCTAAAGAAATTAAATATTTCATGCCATTATATGTCGGCACGAATGTATTTTTTGTGACCGGCACGGCTCGGCACGCACCGTGCCGGTAAGTTTTCGGCACGACCCCGTGCCACGGCACTTAAATCCACGCACCGTGCCGGTAAGTTTTCGGCACGACCCCGTGCCACGGCACTTAAATCCTTGGTACTGCCTGCTTTAGTGAAAATATAACTTTGTAAATAAGATGAGATATTCTAATCAAATCCAAAAGAGGATCTACCAAAGATTGGAATAAAACATAAATAACAAAATTATGCAGTAAAATCAGAATTTCTAAATGCTAGATATATAGTCACATTAGAACGATTCATAAGTCATAACTCGGAGTGTTCTATGTATTCTTATCTTCTTTATATTCTAATTAACCAATTGAAAATAAATTAAATCTAAACTTTAAAAAGTTTGAAATTAATTTGGTGGTGGTTGTTTCAAAAAGATTAGATAGAATGTCTCCTATATTATTAAACAAGAGAATATATATATATATATATATATATATATATATATATATATATATATATATATATATATATATATATATATAGAGGGGTTATGATTCGCGTAATGCTATATATACATCCACTTTTGGGTGTATATTCTATATCTCATCCATTTAAGGGTGGAAATTTTTTCATTCATCACATCGAAATGATGGGTGAAATTCACCTCATTCTTGGATGGATGAGATGTAATGATGAATAAAATTCACCTCATTCTTGAATGGATGGATGTAAGATGTACATTCCATTTTGAGTATACATCTAGCATTTTTCTTATAATTCAGACTACATAGATTTTTTTTTTTTTAATATTAAATATAAAATATATAAATATTATTTTAGATTTTTTTTTTTTTTTTTTTTTTTTTTTTTTTTTTTTTTTTTTTGCAAACTAAGTCCATTGACTCGTGTGTTCAAGTTTGGCTTGAGCCAAACCACTAATTAATTACATTTTCTTGATATTTCGATCATATGTAAACATTGTAGGATCGTTGGCGCTAACCATTAATTCCAAAAGCTCGAGCCGTTAGAAATACGCAACCAATTCACTTAAAGCGTACAGACACAGCGCCCACGGGTCTCGACCGGACTCAACCCACCTGGACGTTGGGTCTATTGTTGGGCCTCTTGCCGGTAGGTCTATTGGGCCTCTTGCCGGTAGGTCTATTGGGCCTCTTGCCGGTAGGTCTATTGTGGACCGCAGCCCCACTCAACTTATTAGTCTCCTGGGCCTATTATCATAGGTTGGACCTATTTTAACCCATAAATAAATAGCCAACAATCCCCCCCCAACACCTGCACCGTGTGGGAATCGAACCCGTGTCACTGGCTCTGATACCACTTGTAGGATCGTTGGCGCTAACCATTAATTCCAAAAGCTCGAGCCGTTAGAAATACGCAACCAATTCACTTAAAGCGTCCAGACACAGCGCCCACGAGTCTCGACCGGACTCAACCCACCTGGACGTTGGGTCTATTGTTGGGCCTCTTGCCGTTAGGTCTATTGTGGACCGCAGCCCCACTCAACTTATTGGGCTCACCTAACTCAACTTATTAGTCTCCTGGGCCTATTGTCACTGGGCAGGACGTTGGACCTATTTTAACCCATAAATAAATAGCCAACAAACATTAGCTTAGAATTTCTTTCAAGCTGAGAATCCACCAAATTTCATCCACCCAAATTTCGCCCAAATTAACCAAACGGCTATTTCCTAAATTTTTATTTTTTCCGTGATTTTTTATTAAAATCTCAATTCCCTGAAGTTCCTTTCAAACTAAAAGTCCTTGAGCCAGGTGGCAAAATATAGTGTGTTTTCTAAAGTTGTGTTAGGTAATAAAATAATATTTGAATGAAAAAAATATTTTTATTTTTAAAATAATCTATTATTTTAGAATAAAGATAAATAAAAAAAAATTATATTTATTTTAATATTTTCTTATTCTCAAATGTAATCAAAAATTTTTAAAATACCAAAATTGCACTTGTCTATATTTCTCATATATAAAATATTTAATATATGTACAATAATACATATAAAAATTAATATATTTTATAAAATATAAAATAAATAAAATATTATATATAATATATATAATATTATTACAATTATATTATTATATAAAAAACTTCAATCTATACAAATATATGAATTCTTAATTTTTGAGCTGACATAGTATTCATTCTTGAAGGGGAACCAGCCGTGGGGTTACCAAGCACACTCAACCCACACAGCACACGAGCGCAGCGGAAACAGAATCTTTTGTAGATGGAAATAAACGAGAACGATCGTAAAAAACAAGCACGAGAATAACTAAACAAAATAAACGAATAAGGAAATACAAGGACACAAGATTTACGTGGTTCGGCCAATAATTTGTCGACCTACGTCTATGGGCAAGACCACCTCAATGCATTTTTCAATTAATCCACGACACAAAACTACAAGGAGTAAAATTGGATTACAATAAACTCTCTTACGGAGGCTTTCTACGTTTTTTCTCTTAATTAGGGTTTTTCAATGAAGCTCTAAAAATAAAAGATGAATCGCAAGAGTTAATATAACTCTAAAAACCTAATTCTAATAGAAAACGATCTTCACCGTCCATTCGAGTTTTCAAATCACTTCTAGTCGTCGTCCATATCCTCTTAAAAATTATCTTTAAGATATTCCTAAATCATTCCTAATCTTTAGGAACAAGATTAGATTAAATTAGGATCAAATCCATATCGACTCGAAACATGATTTTACATAATCCAACAATTCTTTATTTTGAGAGGATGAATTCCATCTTAAGAGATGCAATTTTTATTTTTTTTGGTTGCCCTTCGCCTCCCTTGCATATTCTTTTTTTTTTTTACTTTAGTGTCTCTTCGTCTATCGTTCTAATTAATGTGTCCACCTATTTTCAATTATAATCACCATAAATATTCTTAACTCTAATTCAAACTCTTCTCTTCTAGGCAACCAGTCAATCACCCCCTATCTCCTCATCCACTTCTCTAATTTTTCTTTTAGTATCACTTTGCTTACTGTTCTGATTAATGTGCCCAATCATCTTTAATTATAATCACCATAAATCTACTGAGCTCTAATCCAATATCAATAACTTTTCCTCACATTTTTTCTTACATCGTCGCATCCATCGCTGCCGCCGTCACCATCGCCGGAGAAAGAGTCATCGGGCCATCCCCACCGTCATCAGGGAGGGACCTTTGGCGTCGAGCCCATCCTCACGTGACATGTGTAGTTGGTGCATGACAATCATAATACGGATGCTCAATACTCATGGTCTAAAGACCGAAATACGACAATAAGCCAAAACTCTCAAAAAAGATCATAATTATTAGTAATGTAAACTCATGCAATATAACAAAGAATCGATTTCCTACTCTACCATGCATATTATAATAAGGAGATAGTAATAGAATGGCATAATCATGAACAATATATAAGTCAAAGTAGCAGACTACTTAATACCAGGTCATATCATAAGAAAATCAAGTATCATGTCGAACAAGTGGTGTGGAAATCAAAGAGCAATGTGTAGTCATAATGAAAAATTATGGCTAGCAACGATTACTAAGGTCCGTTCGAGTATGGTACCCAGTGAGATTATACTATGCTAATGCTCAGGTCGAAATACCGATCTTAGTACAGGCGATCCAAGAATTCGCTGCTCAACTCTCGCGGAGACTCCTGATGGTTCAGGCCTAAATCAACTCAAATGGTCAGTCACAGTCTCACTCAAACTCAACCCACTGACTCACATGGTGACTAAGTACTAAAACACGGACTTATGTCTAAGTCCCAGCATCTGCCAAAATTTTTTAAAATTCGCCAAATGACCACTAATGCTCCGAATAGTGCGTAGGAGCTACGAAATCAACCCAAACTTCACTCGCTGTTCCGGAACACTTCGTTTAAGGCGTCCGGACAGCAACATTCCATATTGTGTCAAAATAAAGTCTATTTGTTCCATAATTACCGAAATAACATCCGAAATTACTGATTTCGACTCCGAAAGTCACCAACACGAACTAGATGTCTCTGGGTCAACCCAGACAGCGTCGGGACTAGCCAGGAACACTCGGCAATTATTAATGGTCACTTAAACTACTCGGAACGCGGATTCCGTACCGAAATAATAATAAACCGACGATTTTGCCGATTTATGATTCGTAAATTTATTTTAATCCAACTAAAGCCACAGGATCTCGGGCGATCGATCTAGAGGCCACGTGCACACTGCCCGAGGCATCCCACATGGCTACAATTACAATAAGATTCCTAACATCGCTTAAAATTGCATAATAACTCTATATAAATGAAGATTAGGGTTGTTACCTCAATCCAGGGGTTTACTGTCACGCCCCGGGGTCGAAACTGCGACCCGGGCTCGCCAACAGATCCGCCACCTATGCCAAAACCCGCATAGGCGAAGCGTCTAACCTGCAAAAGATAGTACTATAGCTACACAAATATCAGAGCTGCAATAAAATGCTGTAGAATAAAATCCAATTACTATACATCATGAAATAAGGTACAATATCCATTCTCAAAAATACGGATAATCATCATACAATGTCCTCAGTACAGCATCTCTCGACTATAAAAGGAGGTAAACTAAAACTATAGTACAACAGTCTCTCCAAATACAAAAGATCTCTCTCCTCCAGATAAACAGTAAAACCAGCCAACAGCTACGAGGAATCTCCAACCAGGGGATACAGCTACACTCCTCGGTGGTAACGATCTAGCTCGTGACTCCCTCGCCCGAACAACGACCGAAGATCAGCAACTCCAATGAGGACTCTGCAAAACAGGGGGGAAAAGAAGAGGAAACAACAGTGGGGGTGAGAACCACTAGTAAACCAGTAGCCTCCCCCTGTGGGTAAAGCCTCAAGCTCCGGCGTACCCACTAAGTCTACTAGAGGCAAGAAAAGGGCAGGTAGGTAAAGCTGTAGCAGAACTACTGAATAAAAGGGGAAACCACCACAAGTATGCCTCTAAATGCAATACCGAAGGAAATGACGGTATGAATGCACCAGGAAACAACATCTGGCTAAATAGACCCAATCTAGTGTCACCAGTAAAAACTGGTACTGCCTGCTCTGCTGTCGAGCTCAAGAACTCAGTATCTCCACTGTCCAAATGACCGGAACCCAACACGGTCTGACCGGAACCCAACACGGTCTAAAGCCTACTCCGGAGTGGCACTCGAGGGGAGCGACCCACACGAGTAAAGTATCACTGTATCAAGCATCTCTGTAACCAATATCTCACAATAGCAGGACTGGATCATGACAATGATCAAAGTGGGAAACTCCGTCCACTAATGAAACCCCAATCCGATACAATAATACTCAATAGTGGGAAATACCATCCACTAGAGAAATCTAATACCCAATCTGATGCAATAGTAAACATCCGGTCGACCGCCCACAATCCGCGGTCGCCGCAATAACCAACAACCCACCATTGGGTAAAATAATACAGATCTGGTCAACCGCCTACTATCCGCGGTTGCCGCAATGCCCCACAATCCAATATCAAGTACTCCCTATCTCTGACCCTCAGGTCCCAGCTACACTATCCCAAACCTCTGCTCGAACCCGAGCAACATGACTCAAAAGTCAAAATAAAAAGGAGAAAGAAAGCAATCATGGTTTCTCCTAAGTCAAATCCCAACATGATAGTGTAGCAATAAAATAGTGGCCTATCTAGATGTCCAAACAAGCATGCATAAGTCCTCATGCAATGTAAAAGAGAGAGAAAGTCACATATAGCTCTACATGTGTAACAATTAATATATATATATCCCCACAAATATAACCATCAGGCAAAATCATCAGTCAACTACACATGTATAACCCCTGATCCATTATGAATCTCAAAGTGGCACCCGCACCTAGATATGTCACTATGTCCCCACAATTAATCCACTTTCATACAAACCTAGGTGTTAATGTGGCATGTTAATCATCACTTATTAAATCATTCCAATGATCATGTTCCAACAGAAATATTATTCCCATAATGCCCCCAACATGCTATATTCACAGAATTAATCTCAGATGATAGGCTCACATTTATATCAGGCAATCATGCATAATATTCAACCAACATGCTCGAAAGTGGGAGTTTCTAATAAACTTAGTAAGTAAGCCAGGTGTAGAGGCATGCAACAACCACCCACCTGAAGCGCTAACTGTCCGGGTCCGTACAGCTGAAAATACCAAAAACTCCAATCCTGCGCTCCAACAAGAACAGTACACCCGAAACACTCCTGGCACAGCACAAAGTCCACTAAATACACTTAGGCTCCCAAATAGTGCTCTCACAAATACATACAACAACAGTCCCAAAACTGTTAAATTATCACCTGCAGAAAGTGCCCAGAAAATTCCCAGATAAATACCACAGCGATCCTCGCGTCGATAGCTTCGAAACGGTACCTTGCACGCCCAAATCCGAGTTCGGTAAGTCCAGATAAAAATTCGGCAAGAGGGATACATCACACAGAAATCTGTGCTAAAACTGTGCACTGTTCACTGGGAAAACAGTGATTATTCCCTTCGAAACAATTTCCTAAAATCCCAGAAAAATCGCCGCTGTATTCCTCGCGACGAGTAGATCAAAATCGACTCTTGAATCGCCTCGATCCGATGTTCCTAGGCCGAGATATAAAATCGGCAAGTTGGTGCTGTCCAAAATCCACCACAGAAAAATGGGGGTCAAAGATGCCTCGGGAAACGTGCCAAAAGTGCGAAACGGAGCGAAGCGATCAACACGAAAATCGAAGCCTTACCTCTTAGGAACACGCTGTCGAAGAAATCGTCCAAAAACTCCTCCTGGTTTGCTCACAGTGAAATTTTGAATAATCTGCGACGGTAATGGGCCAAAATGGGGGAAAACCGAGGCGAACTGTAAAAATGATATCGCCGATGCCGAGCTTCCAGATATTCTGAGAATCCACCACGAGATCAAGGGCACCAAGGGGAACAACTTTCATAAAGAACTCACCCTCCCATTCTCCCTCTACAGCTCGGAAAAAGGAAAAGAAGGAGGGGAGTGGGCTGCCTTTTATAGGCAAAACCAACAATTGGGTTAATTCCCAACAGGTCCCCGGTTTCGGGCGCCCGAAACCTCTGGGCCCCGAAACCGGGCGCGCACAGTGCCCGGCCCACGGCCCGGCCCACGATCCGCACCCGCACAGCGGATCCTGGCCGGACCGCGGGGCCGTCCGACCCGGCCCATTGCGCGCCGCGTGTCCCCAAACAGGGGACAGCGAATCCGGCCATCCCCCTCGCGCCGCGTGGCCCTCCCACGGTCAACGCAGCCGCTGGCGCCAGCCAATGGCTGGCCGCCACGTGGCGCACGCGTGCGCCACGTCGGCGCCGTGGCCGCCACGCCCGCTGCCGCCGCCTGCCACGCCTGCACGCCGACCGCCCACGCCACCTGCACGCGCACAGTGACGCGCCCAATCCCCGCGCGCCACGTGTCCAAGCCACACGTTTGCTACACCCGGTGCACGACACCTTAAACACCGAACCACTGATATAATGCCACGTGTCCACATCCGGTCCACCGTACACACTGCACTCTCCCGTGAACCGAGCGCGCTGAACCCTCCAATCCAGAACCGCCACGTGGCACCCCGCTCCGGTGCACGACGGCCGCGTGGACCGAGCGCCTGCCCGCGCCCCTGCCCGCGCGCTGCGCGCTGCCCGCCGCCGCGCTGCCGCCTGCCCGAGGCCGCGCCGCCGCCCTCCGCCGCTGCCCGCCGCCGGCGATCGCCGGAGTTACTGTTCCGGCGGTGAACAGTAACCCGTGCCCAAAAACACCAAGTGGGTAGTCCATTTTGACCGTTTTCGCGCGCTGAATCCGAATTTGACGTCCGTTTCGCCAAATTCCAACTCTAAAAATTGCCGAAGGCACCCGGAAATGCGTTCTTAGTCCAAACTTCGTGCGGAGCCCAATTTAAATATCCGATTCGCGCGAAACCACTTCTAAACCCTCCACGGGGTCCTCTGATCACTCACAGGGTCCATATAAGTCCGATGTCCAACACTTATGTCCAATTATGCCACAAACACCTCCAACACACCATGTAGGCCTCCAATGGCCACCCCAACGCACTGTAGCAGCTCTGCGGAGATCCGGGTCATCACATTTACGAAATCAACCAAGTGCACCAGTAGATTAGCCTCGAAATCAACCAACGTGGCTATTTATTTATGGATTAAAAAGGTTAAAAATAGGTCCACCTTTCTGCTATGTGACAAGCGCTATGTTAGTACACTTTAAGTGAATTGGTTATGTATTTCTAACAGTTCAAGCTTGGATTAATGGTTAGCGCCAACGATCCGACAGTGCAGTATGGGCAGTAGGCAGCGCAAGCTTGACTGGACTGTTGCCTGGACTGTTGAGTCGGTCAGTTAATGATTAGGTTTTGTGTTTCATATAGTCAGTTGGTGATGCTAGTAATGTGTAGGTTTTTCTTTATTATGTTCTATTACTCGCTTATTGTTATCTTTTTCTCTATTTTGCCTCTGGTAGACGTAGTGGGTAGGTTGTGGTTGTCGCCGGCTATACCCACTAAAAATTATTATTTTGTAGTTCTTACGTTCTCGTATGGTTTATTTTTCAGGGCCTTCCGAGTCAGCTCCGGATCGAGGTAAGGGGATCGCACAGTAACTAGCATCTTCTTCCCTGTTTTGGTTTGTAGAGGTAGATCTAACGGTGGAAAACTTGGTAGCACCAGATGCTTAGTGCTATCGATAGCATAGTAGCCGGACTATATATATATATATATATATATATATATATATATATATATATATATATATATATATATATATATATATATATATATATGAGCTTCTATTCTTTTAAATGAGTTAAGTCATTGGTACTTGTAGGTTTTTAGCAATTAGATAAAAGGATATGCGGTTAGGATAATAGTATCCCTAAGATTTGGTGGGTGATTGATAAAATAGTATGATCTAAATAGTAAAATTAGTCAACAGAATAGATCTAACGGTAGAAAATTTGTAAAGATCAATTGCTTAACAGAAATATATATATATATATATATATATATATATATATATATATATATATATATATATATATATATATATATATAGGGTCCGGCTACTATACTCTTACGAGTAAAATCCTTTTGTACTCATAAGTTTTCATTCTTTGAATGAAAAATATACGGTTAGAATTATAGTAGTCTCTAAGATTAATACTATTTTCCCAACAACCTAATAAATTCTAGGGGGACCATGCATTATCATCCTAACCGTACATTCATTTATCCAAGAATGAAAAAATTATAAGTATAAAAGGATTTATACTCATCAAAATATAGTAGCCCTACACTATATATATAAATCCATTTCATGCATGATGCAACTTGAAGCAAGCTCATTAATGAGCCAAAAAAGGAAAAGATTTATTGCAGAATATATCTTGTATATATAACAAATCTAGGTATATATGATAGGTTTTCAAAACACATTTTTGAGTTTCTTTATTCTCTTTTACTCTAGGTACGTGGGCAACAATTTCTCATGTTGGTTGGACCCTTACGCATGAACTAGGTCATACTAATTAAAAATAATCTCTTCAACATTATTAATTAGTATGAATTAGTCAAGTAGCTAGGAGAAAATATCATATTAATAAGATACATATATAGGTCCTAAAATTAGTTCCCTGTACAGGATGGTGATATAATTAGGTATCTAAACGAGACATGCATGCGCTTAATTTACAACTAAATATATATATTCATCTATTTGGATATATATATATATATAAATCTAATATATATATATATATATATATATATATATATATATATATATTCTGCTGGAATACTATCGATAGCCCCAAGCAATTGGTGCTATCAAATTTTTAGCTCTTGGATGAAAGTATGTGCGGTTGGGATTATAGTAGTTTTCTAAAATTTTTACTATTCAACCAACCACTCACTAAACCCTAGGGGACCACTATCATCCTAACCGCACATTTTTTAATTCAAATACTAAAAACTTGATAGCACCAATGACTTGATGCTATCGATAGTATTCCAGCCTAATTATATATATATATATATATATATATATATATATATATATATATATATATATATATATATATATAATTGAGTTTCTATGTTTGTAAAAATACCAAGTCATTGGTACTTGTAAATTTTTAACTCTTGGATAAAAAGATGTGTGATTATTATGATAGTAGGCCCCTTAGATTTAGTAGGTAATTTGTGGAATCACTACAACAAAATTATACTATAGCGACACTTTTAAGTGTTTCTAAAATCTGAAAAAAGTATCACTGGCAAAAATACTGACACTTATTGTTAGTGTTGCTATATGTGTCGTCGCTAGGGTGTATAACGATACATTTTTGTAATGTGTCCCAAAAATGTCCCTATAATCTAATTTTGGATATAGATGAAATATAGATAGGACACTTATACAAAAGTGTCACAAATATGTGTCCATATAACCTAATTTTGTTGTAGTGAATAGTATGATCTAATCTATGAAATTAGTCAAAGGAGTAAATCTAATCGTAGAAAACTTACAAGCATCAATTGTTTAGTACTTGTACAAACATAATAGCGAAACTCTCTCTCTCTCTCTCTCTCTCTCTCTCTCTCTCTCTCTATATATATATATATATATATATATATATATATATATATTAAGAAAATAATCGCACTAACTTTGATTGTGATTAATTATCTAACTATTTTTATTTGTTTAAAATTGAATAACATAACTTACCTTTAATCGCTATCCAAATATTGTAAATGAAAGAAATTGATCCGGAAGCGTGCGAGGCACTGCCCTAAGGCGTATTTCCGTCCTTCGTGCGGATTAATCGGAGACACCGCCCCAAGGTACGACCGGAATTCCTCTTCCTACTTGCACGACCACGGAAGAAGTTGATGGAGATTCTTTCAACACCCGATAAACAAAATTAACCAAATAAAATTTAAAATAAAACTTAAAATATTTTTTTTCTCTCTTTCTTTCTTTCTCTTCTGACTGACTTTTTTTCTATCTCTCTGACTGACCTTTTTTTTTTTTCTCAGACTGACCAAAGCCCACACCCTATATCTATATATAGGGGCAGGGAAAAGAATATTAACGTTGGGTTCCAACCCCAACGTTAATTCACCTAAGCAGTAACGTACCCAACGTTAAAGAATATTAACGTTGGGTTCCAACTCCAACGTTAATTCACCTAAGCAGTAACGTACCCAACGTTAAAGAATATTAACGTTGGGTTCCAACCCCAACGTTAATATACATTAAATAAGAATTAATTAGAAAATTAATTAAAAGAGTGTAAATTAATTAGTAAATAAGAATTAATAATAACATAAAATTATTATTGAGGATTTTAGGAATTTTAATTTTTATTCCAACAATCCCCCACAAAATTCAAAATTTCGAAATAAGATTAAACTCAAAAATAAAGTAAGATTATCGGGTGTTTATACTATGTAATAGGTAAGGTGACTTTAAGAAACTTAACCTCACTTAGTGTAAGCAATTTTCATCAGAAGAAATCGGAGTGAATTAGGTTTTGAACTACGTTCCTTTGACCCTGACTTCAACTGCCACACACACAGTACAGAATTCTCCGTCGCGAGTCTGTGCATTAAAGGCCATGCACAGTATCTTGATTTTTCATAAGAATTTCTATGGACAGCCCACATCTCATAATCGCGACCTTATACGAATATTCTTATATACGTGGTCTCCTCCAGGAATGTGTGTAGAGTCACATCTCGCAAAGATTATTGTCTCGGATTCCATTATGAGATATAAGCTCAACCTCAACCACTACACAGAGCACAACTCACCATAGGGATGGACTTGGAACTAAAATTCCTCTGAATAAACTGTAGAAAGTGTTTTTTGTCCAACCTGACAGCTTGTTTTTACCACATTGAACCTTCTTCAAGTGATCTCCTATCACAAAGGTTGGGTTCCCACTGCAGGAAGGCCCTTTATGGGCAAAGTCCCATCCCCCTTGATGACTCTAGGACCTTAGTCCTATTCAGGCCTTTCGTCAAGCAGTCTGCAAGATTCTGTTCAGATCTGATAAAACTTAAAAAAATAACATCATGAGAAGTTAGCTATCTAATAGACTTTTGTCTCAATTTAATATGTCGACTAGCCTTAGAATTTATTAATTTCTTTTTACAAAACTCAATTGCAGCTCGAGAATCACACCGAATAGAAATATGTGGAATAGGAGTAGAAATCAATGGAATTGATGACAAAAGGTTCTTGAGCCACTCGGCTTCAAGACAAGTAGTGTCAAGGGCAACCAACTCAGCCTCCATAGTGCTTCTGGCTATTATAGTCTGTTTGGTGGATTGCCAAGAAACTGCACTGCCACCAAGAATGAAAACATAGCCAGAAATAGATTTAATATCGAAAGAATCAGAAATCCAATTGGCATCGCTGTATCCCTCAATTACAGCAGGATAGCCAACAAATTTAAGAGTAAAAGAAAGAGTACCTTTAAGATAACGAAATACTCTTTCCAGAGCAATCCAATGAATCATACTATGACTACTAGTATATCAACTCAATCTTGATATGGCATAGGCAATGTCGGGTCTAGTTCTATTGGTTAGGTACATCAGAGAACCAATGATCTGGACAAATTTCTTCTGATTTACTGGATTACCAGTGTTCTTTACAAGTTGAACACTAGGATCAAAAGAAGTAGAAACAGGAGAACAATCAGAATACCCAAATTTATCAAGTACCATTTGGGTGTAATAAGATTAGGTCAGGATAATAGAATCAAATGATTTAAGAATTTTCATTCCTAAAATCACATCAGCTTCACCAAAATCCTTCATATCAAAATGGTCTGATAAAAAGGATTTAACTTGGTTAATGAGATCAAGATCAGGAGCAAGAATCAGGATGTCATCAACATAGAGACAAAGAAGGACGCAATGATCATCAAATCTCTTGAAATAGAGACAGTTGTCATAATCGTTGGTCATAAGTCCATATGAAGCTATAACACTGTCAAATTTCTCGTGCCACTGTTTAGATGCTTGTTTTAGTCCGTATAAAGAGCGAACTAATTTACACACCTTATTCTCTTGACCAGGCACAGAGAAATCTTCAGGCTGAGTCATATAGATTTCTTCTTCAAGATCGCCATGAAGAAAAGCGGTCTTGACATCCATCTGATGAATCAAAAGTTTATGAATGGATGCTAATGCAAGAAGAATTCGGATAGTAGCAATGCGAGCAACAGGCGCATATGTGTCAAAGTAGTCAATTTCAGCCTTTTGCCGAAAACCTTGAGCAACAAGACGTGCCTTATACTTCTCTACTGATCCGTCAGTCCTAAGTTTCTTTCTAAAAATCCATTTACATCCTAGGGGTTTACTACCAGGAGGTAAATCAGTGAGAATCCAAGTGTTATTACTGATAATTGATTATCTCTCACTTTTTATAGCCTCCTTCCAAAAAGAAGATTCAGGAGAACTCATTGCTTCCTTATAAGACGAAGGTGTACTTTCAATTAAGAAAGTAAAGAAGTCTTCACCAAAGTTCTTCTCAATGCGAGTTCTCTTACTTCTCCTTAATTCAGGAATAGGATCAGGTTCTACAGGATCTAAACTATAATGCAAATTAGATGCGGGTATATGATCAGAAATAGATGCATGATCAAAAGTAGACTGATAATCAGAGGTAGATCTAGAGATGCGAGTTTTGAAAGGAAAAATATTTTCAAAGAAAATTGCATCTTTAGATTCAATCAAAGTGTCATTGGAAATTTCAGAAACCTCAGAATTGATCACAAGAAATCTATAGGTATTGCTATCTAAGGAATATCCAATAAAGATAGCATCTACAGTTTTAGGTCCGATCTTCTTTCTTTTGGGTTCAGGAATAGATACCTTAGCCAAGCACCCCCACACTCGGAAGTAACTCAACCTAAGTGCTCTTCCTTTCCAAAATTCATAAGGTGTCTGGGTTCTATCCTTAGAGGGAATCCTATTGAGGATATAACAAGCTGATAAAAGAGCCTCCCCCCACAAGTTCTAAGGTACACCAGAACTTAAAATCATGACATTAACCATGTCCAATAGGGTTCGGTTCTTTCTTTCAGCTATACCATTAGATTGAGGTAAGTAAGGAGCAGTTACTTCATGAATTATTCCATATTCCTCACAGAATAGGTTTAATTCATTTGAAGTATACTCGCCTCCTCTATCAGACCTTAGAATTTTAATCCTCTTATCCAATTGGTTTTCAGCCTCAGCTTTAAAAGCTTTAAACTTATAGAGGACTTCATCTTTGGTCTTCAAGAGATAGGTGTAACAATACTTGGAGTAGTCGTCTATAAAAGTCACAAAGTAGCGACTGCCTCCACGGGTAGGTACTCTATTAGAATCACAGACATCACTATGAATCAGTTCAAGAATCTGGGTATTCCTATAAGGAACAGATTTAAAAGGTTTCCTAGGTTGCTTAGCTTGGGTACAAATCTCACATTTAGATTTGGAATCAATCTTGAGTTTGGGTAAAAGATTAAGATTGGTCAATTTCAGAATAGATTTAAGGTTCACATGCCCTAATCTGCCATGCCATACATCACAAGATTCAGTATTTAACACAGTAGAAAAAGAAGTAGACACTGAATGAGAAGAAATTTTATTATTAACAAAAAAAATTACATTCAATTTGAATAAACCCTTAGATACAAAACCTTTTCCAATAAACATTTTTCCCTTAGAAATTACAACTTTATTAGATTCAAGTACAATCTTATAACCTAATTGCACTAATAGTGATCCACTAATCAGGTTCCGTCGGATCTCGGGAACATGCTGCATATTGTGAAGGATCAAAATCTTTCCAGAAGTTAATTTCAGTTTGACTGTTCCGATCCCCAGCACATTGACAGCTTTTTCGTCTCCAACAATCACACATCTTCCACCTGAGTCCTGATAGGAGGAGAATAGGGACCTATTAGTACAAACATGGACATTGGCTCCTGAATCTAACCACCAATCTAAATCATGATAGTGAGGTTAACATTAGGTATAAAGGAGACTGACCTAAAAGTGGAGTTCGAAGGTTCACCCTCAAACATGTTGACTTGAGGTTTAGGATAATTGTTCTGATTAGTTTGGCCCTTCTTGTAGACAATCTTCTATTTCTTCCGATAAAAATATTTTGAAGCAAAATGATTGTCCCGGCCACAAACGTAACAAAATCCACCCTTCTTCTTATTTCCACTAGATTGGTTGGTGTTAGGTTTATGGGTACGGTTTGGGTTCTTACCCTTAAATCCTTTACCCTTAGGTTTAAAATTTTTACCTTTGGGTTTGGACTCATGGCTTTGATTCGAAATCTCGGTCAAGTTTAAGTTTGATCTATTATCGGTTGGTTTAACCTCTCTAAGTCGATATTGGTCTTCTATTCTAATAGCTTGAATTACAGATCTAAGTTGAAGAGTTCCCTGAGTTTTTTTAAGTTCATGGACAAATTTTGACCAGGAAGGGGGTAATTTGTCCAATAGGCAGGTAGCTTGATAGGTATCATCTAAAGTTGAACCATTTCTGTTAATCTCTTGGACAAAATTCTGAAATTGGTGAATTTGATCGTTTATAGGAATGTTCTCTACCATTCTAAAATTGTTGAAATCAGTAATGGTGAATCTAGCAGCGCCTTCATTATCTCTAATGTAAGCATCTTCTAGAGCACACCATAAATCTTTGGCAGTTAGGTATTTTCTATATATTTCATAAAGTTCATCTGAAAGGCAACTTAGTATTCTAAATCTACAGTGAAATTCAATTTCCTCGGGGGATCTGTCAGATACAGGTTCAGTAACTGAAGTAGTAGTAGATTTAGAAGAATCAACAGGAGGAGTAGAAGAAACTTTAGAAGTAGGGAAAGGAGGTGCTTTACCAATTGCAGTTATAAGGCCTAAGGTAATTAACCAAGCCTCTAACTGTTCTTGTCACCTCAAAAATCCTATCCCTCTAAATTTTTCTGGCTTAAGGCTAGAAGAATAAGCCATTTTGGACAATCTAATTGAGGGAATAAGAAAATTCAAAATGATCAAAATGAGCTGCAAAAAAGGTTCAAAAAATCTTTTTAGACAAATAAACATGTTGTTTAAGGTTTCTACCCTAATCATCCAAAATATTTTAAGTATTCAAGTTGTTAATATTAATCTTTTATCTCAGTTTGTTCAATAGCAAACAGATGACCCAAATAATTAAAAATTTGAATTTGATTTAAATATTTTCGGATGTAAATGCAATCAAATAAAATATGTAAGCTGCAGTAAATAATATAAGATTAAACTATAATATATAAAGTAGGCTTTATGCTTACTGGTTATGTGTCTTACTACTTAAAACAAAAAAGTATTACTGTAGATAAAACTATATATAAATATATGTTTTTTTTTTTTCTCCGAAGCTAAAACAGTAAATAAATTTTTTATATATATTTTACTGTAGCTATTTTTTTTTTTCTTCTCGAAGCTAAAACAGTAAATAAATTTTTATTTATTTATTTTACTGTAGCTAAAAAATAAAAATAGTATATATATATATATATATATATATATATATATATATATATATATATATATATATATATATATATATATATATATAATAATTTTATAGAGAGCAAACAAATCACAATAATCTATATGCAATTAAAATTTTAAAATGCTAATCCCAATATGTTTAAGTTTGAATGTCAATCACACAAACAAGTTGACAACACAATTATATATAATACGCAATATATATTTTCTTTTCGGATTAGCACTCGTTAGATCGTTAATCACAATCAAATCGGATTACGCCTTAGACTGTTAGGAAAATAATCGCACTAACTTTGATTGTGATTAATTATCTAACTATTTTTATTTGTTTAAAATTGAATAACATAACTTATCTTTAATCGCTATCCAAAAATTGTAAATGAAAGAAATTGATCCGGAAGCGTGCGTGGCACTGCCCTAAGGCGTATTTCCGTCCTTCGTGCGGATTAATCGGAGACACCACCCAAAGGTACGACCGGAATTCCTCTTCCTACGTGCACGACTGCGAAAAAAGTTGACGGAGATTCTTTCAACACCCGATAAACAAAATTAACCAAATAAAATTTAAAATAAAACTTAAAATATTTTTTTTTTCTCTCTTTCTTTCTTTCTTTTTCTTTCTCTTCTGACTGACTTTTTTTCTATCTCTCTGACTGATTTTTTTTTTTTTTTTTCTCAGACTGACTATAAAGCCCACACCCTATATCTATATATAGGGGCAGGGAAAAGAATATTAACATTGGGTTCCAACCCAACGTTAATTCACCTAAGCAGTAACATACCCAACGTTAAAGAATATTAACGTTGGGTTCCAACCCCAACGTAAATATACATTAAATAAGAATTAATTAGAAAATTAATTAAAAGAGTGTAAATTAATTAGTAAATAAGAATTAATAATAATATAAAATTATTATTGAGGGTTTTAAGAATTTTAATTTTTATTTCAACAAAATATATATATATATATATATATATATATATATATATATATATATATATATATATTTGTATTTGCCACATATAACTCAGCCAATTTTACGTATATGGTTGTTTGTTTTCTATATGTAGCTATAGCCTAATTTTTAAAAAAATTTCCCAATGAAAGAGAGAAAGGACACTTACCGAATTCCATTTTCCCAGCTTCATATCATTGGTTGAAGTTCGTTTCCTTACGTATATTGTGACCACATTTGGACACGTACTCCTCATATCAATACTAAATATATATGTAAGTGGATGTTTAGGTTTACTGTTTTTGGTTTTTACCCTAATTAAGATCATCTTTAGTTGTCAAGTTCTTCTTATCTTTTCCTTTTGTAGCCTATCAATGAATTTTATCTGTTGGCTATTTATTAATTATTAGGTCTAATTTTTTGCTCTTCAATAATAGACATAAAAGATTAATAAATTAAATTGGATGAATTTAATAAATTAAGTAGAGCTGCGATCAACAATAGATCTAACAGCAAAAAGTACAACAATTGACCTAACGCGTAGGTGTTAAGTCAGATCGAAACCTATGAGTGTTATAGTTAAACCTTTTATCAAAGAGCAAATGATGATACGAAATTTGATTTCCACATACTGCATTAATGATGTAGATATTAAATGTTGATTAATACTTACGATCCATCCACGGTATATGCAATTGCTGCCAGATAATTAATTTCCTACAAAAAGCTTGCACTATAAAATAATTATCATACGATGATGACTTTAATCGCAATCGAATATATAAAATGTCACCACCAATTGCTTATAGTGGCAACATAAATTTTACCACTTTGAACATAATTTTTTTTTGTGACTAAAATTGTCGCGAAATGATAGGATTTGGTCTGCATGCAATTTTGCATGCTTATTAGATATGCATTACAATGATATGACAAGGAAGTGCGCTGCAGAATTAGGCCAAATAAGCAATGAGTTGGAATAGAATGATATTTGATCTTACTGGAAAACTAATTAAGGGTGTTTTGTATGTTATATTGCAAAGTTTTAAATTTTAGATGATAATTTATAATCAAATTGAAGTTATCGGAGGTTTAGCGGTTTTTTCTTCTTCTTTTTAAATCCAATTAATACACTGTCGATCTTTCTTTCTTGTGCAGTGAATTTTTGCTCCTAAGAATTATATATATATATATATATATATATATATATATATATATATATATATAATAAAATTATGGTAAAGCGATATTTTTAAATATTTTTAAAATTATGGTAAAGCGATATTTTTAAATATTTTTAAAATTTAAAAAAGTGTTGATGTCAAAAATACCAATATTTATTATAATGTTGCTATATATACAGTCGTTAAGATATATAGCGATACATACTGTGATATGTTTGTAGTATATATATAAAATATATCACAAATCTAAATGATGCATATATATATATATACGATAGTACATGTATTTTTTTAGGCTAAATTACAGAAAATTCTCCTGTAATATTTCGTTTTTTCACTTTGTCCTCTTATTTTTTAAAAGTCTACATTTTGCCTCCTCGTAATTACCGAATCGTCTTTAGGGGGCAACGGCGTTAACGGAGAAGATAAATTGACGAAAATACTTTTACTTTATATTGGAGAGAATGGATTTTAACTTATTTCCCGCAATTCTTGAAGGTATTTTGGATATATCCAATAATATTTTTTAAAAAATTAACGGTTCACTCACGGAATGGTGACGGCGGAAGGTAAATGCATATTTCGGTAATTATCACGAAGTAAAATGTAGGCTTTTAAAAGACAGGAGGACAAAATGAAAAAATCGGATATTACAGGAAGGTTTTCTATAATTTAACCTTTTATTTAAGAAAAAAATAGCAAGTTATCGCTTTGTTTATTTTTTTAAAAAAAATTAATTTTAATAAAAATATAAAATAACTAAATTTCAAATTCAAAACTTTGAATATTATTATTATTATTTTTTTTTTTTTAATCACTTACGTTAGAGTCGGTAAAATAGGATAGTGCATGTTACAATCGATATTGGCTTGGTCTAGTAATTGTTACGTAAAGTCACCGTCCATGAGGTGAAGGGTTTGACCAGTGATTGTGCATTTCACTAGATGGAGCTCGTGCTCTCCAACCTTTTTCGATTAAAAAATAGTATACATATACATAAAGGATTTTGGAACAGGGACATCCATCAATTCAGCAAAAAAAAAAAAAAAAAAAAAAAAAAAAAAAAAAAAAAAAAAAAAAAAAAAAAGGGTCAACTAGGCAAATACGAGCAAGTTAGGAGTTAGGAATATCAACTTGTTAAAATATAAGTTAAAAAATTTAACTTGTATTCTGCTAGTTTATTTATTAAAAAAATCAAACATGAGTTAGATTATGAATGATATATTAAATTTTTTATTTTTTATTAGGTAAAAGATTAAAAGAATATTAAAAATTTATAATTTTAATATAATAATTAAAATTTATAAAATATATATTTTTTTTAATTTGGGTTGGTCTAAAATTCAAATAAAAAATATTTGTTATATATATATAGAGAGAGAGAGAGAGAAGAGCTTCTATATTTTTTAAAACACAAGTCCAACTATATTTATAAATTTTTTACTATTAAAAATTTGTATTGAGACTATTATATTTTTTCTTTCACTCTCTTTAGTTAATTTTACAATAACACAAATCTCAATATAAATAAAAAATTCACAAGAATAGTTAGACTTGTGCTTTTAAAAATATATAGGCTCTATATATATATATATATATATATATATATATATATATATATATATATATATATATATATATATATATATATATAGTAGAGTTTATATATTATCAAAAGCACAAGTTAAGATGTGCTTGTGAATTTTTTACCATTGGATTTGCATTGAGATTTGTGCTATTTACTTTTTCTTTCTCTCTCTTTAGTTAGCACAAATCTCAATGCAAATCCAATGGTAAAAAATTCACAAGCATATTTTTATTTGTGCTTTTGAGAGTATATAAGCTCTACTATATATATATATATATATATATATATATATATATATATATATATATATATATATATATATTGAAGCTATATAACACGAGTGAGCTGATTCTAACTTGTGTGAATAATTTGAGCATTACATATAGTAACCAAGGTCGGAATCAACATTCGGCTCATTAAGACTTCAAGCTGAAAAATTCAGCACGTGTTAGACTCGTTCATTTAATAAACAATCGATCGAGCTATATCGAACCAAACACCAACGAACTGATTCTAGCTTGCGTGGATGATTCGAGCATTACATATAGTAACCAAGGTTGGAATCGATATTTGGTTCGTCAAGATTTCGAATTAAAAATTCCAACTCGTGTTCGACTAATTTATTAAATAAACGATCGATCTCAAACTCATTTGAAGCCGAACATGAACAGCGAGTTGGATTGCCAGCTTTAGACAAAACTAAGTATGCAGATATGAAATAAGACCAGCCCAGTTATTAATGGGCCATTAATTTTGGGCCGGGCTAAGATTCAAAAATCTGAATCTATATTTTGAACCAGCTGTATATATTGGACCTTAACGGACCCCAAAACTCAGCCCAGATCAGATTATAACTTGTCTCATTTTTACTTCGCCCGTTAGCCCAACCTGCTCAGATTCAGACTCATGACCTTGTAGTTTTATATCATGTTGAAATATATAAAATAATTACTTTTATCTCTAAATGCTTAACCTTCAAAAAAATAATGTTTCAATATTTATAAGTGCTTCACAATGACCTCCTTATATTTTATCAAATAAAAAAAAAAATATATTAAGGACATGTTTGGTATTGAAATTATTTGAGGGATAAAGAATTATTCTCCTTATCCTTCCAAATACATCAGAAACTATGAGAATATTTTGTTCGAGTACAACTATAATAAGTAAAAATTACTCTAAACACTCTTTCCAACTACCCTCTTGTTTTTTTCTTAAATATCCTTCCACGTCTTCCGAGACACCATCTCTCACCTCATTATTACATAATAAAGCTTGAGTATAAAAAGATCATTTAAAACAACTAATATTTTTTATTTTTTTTATTCCTTATTATCATACCAAACACAAAATTTCTTATTCCTGAAATCATCCCAAATAGTTTTTTACACTAATTCCGTAATTTATACTTATTTCTGAAATAGCTAGTTCTGTCTTATCCCATTACCAAACAGGAAATGATAAGGCAGCCATCATTTTGTAAAGTTGTGGTTTTGATCTTTACCTTCAATATTTTACTTAATAAAATGTAAGTTATATTTAGAGATCCATATTTCAACCATATGCATTCTTAGATTTTTAATGAAAGTACAAACTTTATATCCACATCTTGTAGCTTATTTAACTCTTTTGTCATGTATATGGATATGTGCTAGGAAAAACATTCGCACTAAATTTGATTGTGATTAAATTATCTAACTAGTTTATGTTTAAATTTGAATAATAAAATTTATCTTTAATTACTATGAAAATTTTAGAAATTGTAAAAAAAAAGAAACCGAAATAAGATTGATTCGGAAGCGTGCGAGGCACTGCGCTAAGGCGTATTTCCGTCCTTCGTGCGGATTAATCGGAAATACCATCCCAAGGTACGACTGGAACTTTCCTTCCTACAAGCACGACAGCGGAAGAGAGGTTTGACGAAGTTTCTTTCAACACCCGATAGTAAAAAAATATAAAAAAATAAAATAGAAATAAGAATCAAATATCTTTAAAAGTTTTTCTTTTTATTTCTTTTATGTGTATGTGTATGAGTGTGTGTATATCTTTGTAAATATGTATACAACACTATATATATATATATATATATAGGTGTAAGATGAATATTGTCTAACATTCACATCACCATAAACAGAGCAATTAAAAGCCCACATTGAGTACAAAAAACGTCCAAAATTAATTAAAAAATTAATAAAAATTAAATAATAATAAATAAGAATTAATAGAATTAAATAAATTAAAATTAATAATAAAATAATAAAAATAATTATTGAGAGTTTTAAAAATTTTGAATATTATTCTAGCAATATGGATATGAATTAGACAAAATCCTATTCATATTGGACCCGTTTTCATCACTACATGAAAGGATTGAAATCAATTTTAATAATAGTAGATATGGAAAAAAATAATAAGAAGAAAATGTGTTGGGTAATTTTTGTTCAAGTTTGGGCCATTTGGCCTTGGGTGAGTACCTTTTCCCCATTTGTTTCGCATTTCCTTTTCTTCTGGAGTACAAAAAGTAATTTCACTGAGGATTTTCTTTCTAGAATCATGTAGGGCCTTAAAGCTCTTTATAGTCCTTCAGGGCAGTAACGGAATAAGACAAAACTAGTTATTTCAGGAATAAGTATAAAATACGAAACTAATATAAAAAAGCGTTTGGAATGATTTCAGAGATAAGAGATTTTGTGTTTGGTATCAGAATAAGAAATAAGAGAAATAAAAAATTTTAATTAAGATAAATTATCTTTTTGCCCTCAAATTTTATTATGTAATAATGAGATGAGAGATGGTGCTTCGATAGACATGGGAGGGTATTTAAGAAAAAAAGTAAGAGGGTGGTTTGAAAGAGTGAGAACAGTAATTCCCACTTATTCTAGTTGTACCGAAATAAACTATACCGATTGATTCCTGGTGAAAGAATAAGAGGGATATCCCTCCTACTCCCGGTTCTATACCGAATCCAAGCGGGCCCTGACAAAGTTCATAACTACTACTGAATAGGGCTTCAACGAGCCAAACACGAACGAACTAGGATCGGCTCTTTTAAATAAACGAGTCGAATATAAGCTGATCTATTAAAATACCGAACTGAAAAATTCAGTTCGTCACGAAAAATAAATTAGATTTTCAGTTTTACTGTTAGATGAAAAGTTGAAAACAAAAATAAAAAACTAGAATCTTAATTTAGTAATTAAAATTTACAAATAATGAGTTTCTTTATATTAGTTTCGTCTAAAAATTTAATTAGTAAAAATTTATAATATATATATATATATATATATATATATATATATAGTACGATAATAGTGGTTTTGAAAATACTAAAATATTGGTAGTATAATATTTTTGGTCATTGAAAATTATTATTGTTAATTTTTAATTCAATAATCAAAAATACAATTTAAAAGCTTTATTTTTTTTTTTGTACTTTTAAAAGCATTCCAATTTAGTATAGATAAATAGTCCTCTTTATAACTGAGTTGGATTTTATATTTAAGTTGGACTAAAAATTAAATAATAAAAAATATAATATTAATTATATAAATTATATAAATATATGTATTCGAGCTGCTATAGAGTCGAGCACGAGCAAATTGACTCTAGCTCGTGTTCGACTCGTTTATTAAACGAGTTAAAAAATTCGACTCATATTCGACTCGTTTACTAAACGAGCAATTCAATCTCGAGCTCATTTTGAGCCAAATACAAACTGATTCACGAATAGAGCGAGCTTGGTTGCCACCCCTGCTACTGAATTTGGATGCAAAAATTTATAATCCCTCAAAATTTTTTAGATTCTAAATTTATAACTTAGAAAATTTAGATACTAGTAAATATATCCCAAATATTTAGAATTCAATTTTTATTTCGTTAAAGAAAACTATTCAGCATAGTTGACTCGTACCAAGTAACCAACCAACAAGTCGCGGGTTTCATTCCAAGCACGTGCGTATATTAAAGGAAGCAATCTAACCCCTCGCTTCTTAGAATATATATATATATATATATATATATCAAAAATTTAAGTGCCGTGACACGAGGTCGTGCCGAAAATTTGCCGGTACAATACGACACGGTGCGTGTTGAGCTGTGTCGATGAGTGTCGGTCACAAAAAATACATGAATGCCGACACATAATAGTATGAAATATTTAATTTTTTTAGCAAATTTTTTTTTTAATTATTTATTATATATCGTTATTAAATATTTTGAACTTTATTAAGAAAATTATTTAGTAATTTTAAGAAAAAATAGTTTTTACTGTGTCATCGGCACGGGAGCTGTATCGTGCCGGTATCTTGTTGGCACGGTACGGCACGGGAGCTGTATCGTGCCGGTATCTTGTTGGCACGGTACGGCACGGTAGATACGGCCTGTGCCGATGAATACTTAAATTCTTAATATATATATATATATATATATATATATATATATATATATATATATATATATATATATATATATATATATAAAAGATTTTTAGTTATTGGTTTATTATTTAGATTGATTTGGATTTACGATTAATTTTTTTGGATAAATTTCAATTTGTTTATCCGTGATTTAGCTCATTTTTTTATCTTATTACTTTATAATTCAAAAATTATATTTAATTATTCAATGATTACTAAAAAAAAAATTAGATAAAAATAAAAATAAAATTGTACGATAGTTAAGTATAACTTTCTAAATTGCAAGATGAAAAATAAAAATAAACTAAATCACACGGAAGATCAAAACATTTCTTGCACATAAAATCCCTAAACTAATTATTAGTTAAGCATTGATTAAGGCAGTTTGGAGCAGCTAACATATGCTCCCAAGTTTAAGCAACAGGGGACAAAAAAAAAAAAAAAAAGAGAAGAGAGCAAGAAGTGCACGTTCCCAATTTGGTGATTTCCGCGTCTTCCTCCTCACGTTGCGTGTGCGACTCTACTTAGTTTTGCTTTTTTTTTAGGATATTTTTTGAAAATGACCTTTAAAATTTTATATTTTTAAAAGTAATTCTATAAAATTTATAATTACAAAAATAATCATATGGATGTCAACTAGACTTCACGTGTGCGCGCCACGTCAGCGAAAAAAGAAAACTCGGATTGAGTTGAACACGCACTTTGAACATGCGTGTTTAGACACGGCGGATCTATCCACCGACTCAACATGAGTGTCTAAACACGCATATTGAGAGTGCGTGTTTAGACACGCATTTTCAACCTGCGTGTCTAAACATGCATGTTGAGAGTGCGTGTTTAGACATGCATGTTGAGACCGTATGTTCAACTAACTCTACCTCACAAACTCCGCTTACATGACGCGCACACGTGGCGCCCAGTTGGCAGGTATATGGTAATTTTTGTAAATATAAATTTTGTAGGATCATACTCAAAAATATAAATTTTTAAAAAATCATTTTTAAAAAAACCTTCCTTTTTAGTTATAAATTATTATTATTATTATTATATAAGATGTGAATGAGAATACCTTGCTGTGTTATACTATGTCCTTTTTTGCCCCTTTATTTATTTATTTATTTATTTATTTACTTATTTATTTATTTATTTATTTATTTTGTTCTTATTCGATTGCTTTCCGTGTGTTCGAAGCTTCATCCCATGTGCCCGCCTGCCTTCTTAATTAACTCCGATTTGATCTTGCCGCGTTGGCCGTGCAAGTTTATGAAGTTGAAAATCAACAAAGTATGAAGTGATATAAATTATAAATAATTTACTTAAAAAATTATTAATGCGTTGATATATATTTTTTCTAAATTATTTTTAAGAAGATAAATTAAGAGATTGAAGGTTTAAAACTTATAATCGGTAAAAAAAATAAAATAAAATAAAATAAAATTTGAAATATTTAAAATTTATCAGTATATAAATTATATATAACAAATAATATTATGAAAGACAATCACAACAAATGGTAATATTTTTTTAAAAAAATTAAAATAAAAAAAAATAAAAAAAAAATAAAAAAAAAAAAGAAGATACGAAAGTCAAAATGAGAAGCATTAGAGGCTCAAGTTAGACTATTATTTTGGTTTCATGTAGAGGACTCTCCCCCCTCTAAATCTGTAATAAAAAAAATATATATCATCATCACACACGCGCACACACACACACACACACAAAGTTTTGTTCCACGTGACCGTTAATTGCTGGCCTAATTGCCGTGGAACGTGTCCCCCTTCGTATTCAGTTACTGCTTACTAGTCAACAAACTAATCCTCCTGCAAAATTTTTGTTTTTTTTTTTAAAAAATAATTTAATAAATTAGAATACCTTTTATTATATATATATATATATATATATATATATATATATATATATATATATATATATAGATACTGTACGTACAGGAATCTTCAAGAAGGTTTCTTTTGCAGAGAGATAGAAAGTGAGAAAAAGAGGGAAAAGGAAAATAGGAAGAGAGAGAAACTGAACTGCAGAGATAGAGAGCGATTCAAATCGCGAGAGAAATAGAAAGTCGAACAAGTTAGTTTAGTTTTGAGATCGATCGCAGGAAAGTAGAGAGGGAAAGGAGGGGAAAAGGAAACCGACCCAATCATGATGGAGGCGTGCTGCAGCTCCTCCTCCTCCTCGTCGTCGGCGGCGTCCATCCTCACCGTCCATTCCCCGACCCGCTCCGTACGCCGTCCGATCCACTCTTCGTTCTCCTCCTTCGCCCCTTCGCGATCCAAACCCTACTCCCTCTCCCTCCTCCTCCGCCCCCCTTCCTCCTCCTTCGTCCCCGTCCCCGTCCCCGTCCACTCCCCTCCTCCCCTCCACCGCCGCCGCCGCCGCTGGGCTCCGCCGCCGCCGCCGCAGCAGCAGCAGCAGCGGCGGCGGCGGCGGGGCCTCGTCTCCGCCGTGTTCGAGCGGTTCACGGAGCGCGCGATCAAGGCCGTGGTGTTCTCGCAGCGCGAGGCGCGCGCCCTCGGCCGCGAGATGGTGTTCACGCAGCACCTCCTCCTCGGCCTCGTCGCCGAGGACCGGTCCCCCGCCGGGTTCCTCGGCTCCGGGATCACCCTCGACCGCGCCCGCGACGCCGTCCTCTCCATCTGGCCCCTCTCCGACGGCGCCGGCGATCCGGAACGGTCGAAATCGGCCACCGACGTGCCCTTCTCCGTCAGCACGAAGCGCGTCTTCGAGGCCGCCGTGGAGTTCTCGAGAAACATGGGCTGCAACTTCATCGCGCCCGAGCACATCGCCATCGGCCTCTTCACCGTCGACGACGGCAGCGCCGGACAGGTCCTCAAGAGGTATTTGATTCATTCAGATTGATCTCGGAATCATCATGATCTTCTCTTTCATTCATCATTTTTGCATCAGGAATCCGATTTAGATTTACGGTAGTGCGCATTATTATTATTATATATATGAAATTTGGATAAAAGCGCTGCGAAATTGGCTACATTACACACCCATTTGCCGTACATGTTACCCTATCTGTCGTTGCACGCTCCCACAGATCTTTTGGAAGGCTACAAGCATAGGCTCCATGATTCTAGGGTTACTTGATATTTGGATCGCGAAATGGGAACCGGAACATGGAATGCCACTTGACCTAGAACATGATGGAGTGTTGGTAGTCTTGATTGATTCTCTTATTAGGAGGAACAAGCGCATAAATTCGAAGCACATAATTTATGACTCTCTCTCAGGGATTTTTCACTTCCAAAGTAGGTTAAGAGCTATAGTTTTCAGCAATTAGAGCATAAGTAAGCCGGAATAAGTTCAGAAGACTAAGGAGGGTACATGTCAGCGATGCACTTGCCTCTCAACTGTCGTCGATGAAAACTTAAATCCTCTGAGCTTATTATTAGTCATGTTATGTTATCCTTCATGAATATGATGAAATAAAGCATTTTGTTATCTTCTTAGTAAAAACTTCCGCGGAGGAAGCTATTGAATTGGTGGACTAACGAAGCTGATACTGCTTATAGCTTGGGAGCAGACATAAATCACCTAGCATCAGTAGCACTCTCTAGACTTCAAGGTGAGCTCGTAAAGGATGGTAGAGAACCAGTGGCATCTTCCAAGAAAATGTTTCAAAAATCTCCTGCTGGAAAAGCTGCGGTCGTGAATTCTGAGAAGAGGAAAGGTCTGTCACTCCGCTATTTAACTGCTCGCCAATTTACTTAGTCACAGTATAATTCTTAAGAATATGCAATATATTAATGTTGGTCATTCCCTCATTTGCAGACAAAAGTGTGTTAGCTCAATTTTGTGTGGATCTAACTGCGCGAGCTGGCGAAGGGCTCATTGATCCCATAATTGGTCGGGATACCGAGATACAGAGAATTGTTCAGATCCTATGTCGCAGAACAAAGAACAATCCAATTCTTTTGGGTGATCCTGGAGTTGGTAAGACAGCACTCGCAGAAGGTTTGGCCCTTCGCATTGCCGATGGAGACATCCCTTTTTTTCTTTCGGTACGTTTCTGATGCTTTCGCCACTGTTGTTTGTTTCATTTGCATTCACAGTATATTACTGACCTCCTTGTCGTTAATTCTTGTGAAGGCAAAACGCATAATGTCGCTAGATGTAGGTCTACTCATGGCTGGCGCGAAGGAGAGGGGAGAGTTAGAAGCCAGGGTTACTGGTTTAATACATGAAGTGCGGAAAGCAGGTCGGTTGGCATTTTCTCTTTTGAAACTAAGATTCTGAAAGGCCTTGTTTGTTTCGTCATTCATAGTTTCAAACTGTACGCAGGTGATGTTATTCTCTTCATTGATGAGGTCCATAATCTTATTGGATCTGGCACGGTGGGGAGAGGGAACAAGGGATCAGGTCTAGATATTGCTAATCTGCTGAAGCCTTCTCTTGGTAGAGGTGAATTGCAGGTGACTCTCTCACCTGAGTTTTTGCAACAGGAAAGACATATTGATGTTTATGCCAGGGTTTTTGCTTCTTCATGTTTATAGTGGGATGTAGCTATAATAAGCTATATTGATGTTGCAACACCAACATGGTAACAACACTTATAAGAACGTGCAAATCTTGCTTCTTTTCTTCTTCTCTATTCTCCTCTGCTTAAAAAATAAAGTTGAAGAAGCTCATTTAATTTTCCTCATACTAGCATTACATACGAACCTTTTATTTGATTACCCAAAATGAGGTCTTGCCGAAAGATTCATTTGATTGTCTTGCTGGGCATGCATGTCTGCATCACTCTCTACGCATATCAAAAATATGCGTTCATGCTATATAATCTTGGAAACTTATGAGCTTCCTAGTTTGGATGTTATAATTATATTCTTATGCCTTTCCTTACATGCTTCGGGTTCGTTGTTTGTATATTTTGGGAATATAATCGTCTTCTATTCATTTTGGAATGCCCAGTGCATTGCGTCCACGACTGTTGATGAGCATAGGACACATTTTGAGAAGGATAAAGCTTTAGCTCGCCGGTTCCAGCCGGTGTTTATAAATGAGCCTAGCGAGGTAATGCTCGAATTCTTTCTTCTGTGAAATTGCCAGGATTGCTGTCTTTTTTCTTAGTTCAATTTTGATTTATTTCTTTAACAAATTGCAGGAGGATGCCGTGAAGATATTGCTTGGTCTGCGTGAAAAATATGAAACTTACCACAAGTGCAAATTCACTTTGGAAGCTATAGATGCTGCAGTTTACCTGTCAGCTAGATATATTCCGGACAGACAACTTCCTGATAAAGCTATTGATCTAATAGATGAAGCTGGTAGCAGAGCTCGTATGGACTCATTTAAGAGGAAGAAGGAAGAGCAGATCTCTATTCTCACAAAATCACCTGATGAATATTGGCAAGAGATCAGAGCTGTCCGGGCTATGCATGAAGTGGTAATTGGCTTTCCCTAAGCCTTGCTATATATGGATGATAATTCTTCTGATCCATATGGATGGTGATGAATTCCTCTTATGTGTTTTTTCCCTCTTCTTATTCAGGTACTGGCAAATCAACTGAAGTATTATCCGGAAGAGAGCAACCGAGAGGATAATGTCGATGCTAATGTCTCTAATGATGCCAGTATGGTCTCACCATCCATCTCGTCAACTGCGGATAATGACGAGTAAGATATTAAACTAGTTCTTCTGTTGTGAAGTTGAAAGTGCTACTTCATGTGTGTCACTAACGACCTCTTCTGTGCAGGCTTGTTATCGTTGGGCCGGAGGAAATAGCCAAAGTTGCCTCGCTGTGGTCGGGAAATACCAGTTCAGCAGGTCACTGCAGATGAAAGAGAAGTTCTGATTGGTTTAGATGAAGAACTCAGAAAACGTGTAATTGGTCAAGATGATGCTGTCAGTGCCATATGCCGAGCTGTGAAGAGATCGCGTATCGGCCTGAATGACCCAGACAGACCAATATCGGCTATGCTCTTCTGCGGGCCAACAGGTGTTGGCAAAACTGAACTCACTAAAGCCCTAGCAGCGAGCTACTTTGGATCAGTATGTAACCCCCTCCTCTCTCTCTCTCTTCCTTTTCTCCCTCTTTCACTCTGGGCGTGAATATCTATGTACGTCTGTGTCTATATGTGTACTATGATTCTGTATGTATATATATCCATGTTTGGTTGCATGCTTAATATACGTATAGGCTACAAACTAGAAAATTCACAGCTCGCTGCAACTCTAAACATCGGGTGTTATTTATGATGTCTAAAAGGTTAAACTGCCCATGCTTTAATCACTCTCAAAAGCAATGTTCTACTTTCATTGTAGTTTTTTGTTTGGGTTTTTATGGTGCATAAGTAAAAATTCTAAGAACTGGCAATTTTCAAATAATCTAATACTATGCTCCTTTTTGTCATAACAGGAGGATGCTATGCTACGGTTGGATATGAGCGAATACATGGAGCGACACACTGTGAGCAAGCTTATAGGATCTCCTCCAGGTTATGTAGGCTACGGAGAGGGAGGTACTTTGACAGAAGCAGTTAGGAGAAGACCTTTCACAGTGGTATTGCTTGATGAAATAGAAAAAGCGCACCCTGATATTTTTAATATCCTCCTCCAAGTGTTTGAGGATGGCCACCTTACCGATTCTCAGGTTAGTATCTTGATATGTATTCTTCTTTTATGTAAAATCTCAAAGAATCATTTTCTGGACTTGCACTTGATGTAGTAGGCTGAAAGTAGTTATGCCTTCGTCGCGAGCTTCATGATACATTGATTATGAAAAGGTCTTTATAGCCTATGACCCTAACACTCATTAGGCATAATATAACATAAGGACAGCTATTCTTGTCTTCCTTATCTTTGAGCACATGCTTCTGAGAAAGATCAAAGACGAGTACGAACTTGAAAATCTTGCGGGCCAAGCTATTATCTTTCTCTTTTCCTGACATACTATCATAATTTTCCTTTTTCCTTTATAACTTTGAGATCTGAGCTAGAAGCTTAGTCATAGGATTGGAAGTCGGATTCATCTAATGAAAGGATAAAACATGAGACATTCTTTTTGACGGGGCAGCTCTTTAGAAGTATTGTACTATAAAATGAAAATTCATGTGATCTAACACATTTTTGGTGCCCTTATTTATGATTTTAATAATTCAGGACCTCTATAACATTGATAGTACGGAAATGGTCCCTTATGCTATTAATCCTATCTATTTTCTATAGCTTGATGGACAAGCTAGATATATTGAGTCATTTAAAAGTTAATTGATCACTTCTATTGAAAGAGATTCAAATTCTGATTACCATGATCAGTTTCTTACTTTGTGGAACGTTTCCACTCCGTCCATACGACGATTATAGCTCGAATAAATTTCCAAATTGCTATTTTACATTACTTGGAGTTGGGGTGCCTAGTTTATTTTGAGTTTTTGCATATCATTGACCTATTTAATGACCTCCAAATCTGTTTTTTGAGCAGGGCCGCAGAGTTTCGTTCAAGAATACCTTGATTGTCATGACATCCAACGTCGGCTCTACAGCGATTTCCAAGGGAAGGCGGAGCATAGGTTTCCTGATCTCAGACGACAAGGAGTCGAGCTCATATGCCGCCATGAAAGCTCTAGTGATGGAAGAGTTGAAGGCGTATTTCAGGCCCGAGCTGCTGAACCGAATAGACGAGGTGGTTGTATTCCGCCCTCTCGAGAAAACTCAGGTGTGAAATTCTTGAAACTTCTGTTTTACACCACTAGTCATTTCGCATAGAATTCACAAAAACCTAAACAACTTGTCCTTCCTCTCCTCTTTCAGATGCTAGATATTTTGAGCATAATGTTGCGAGAAGTCAAGGAAAGGCTGCTTTTATCCCACGGGATAGGTCTAGAAGTTTCTGAAGCTGTAATGGACTTGGTGTGCCAGCAAGGGTACGACAAAAGCTACGGTGCACGGCCGCTGAGGAGGGCGGTGACTCGCTTAATCGAGGATGTTGTAAGCGAAGCAATTCTCGCCGGAGAATGCAAGCCAGGCGACACACTTTTGATCGACGTCGACGCCTCAGGAAATCCTTTCATCAGCCTGCCGCCCGACCACCAGACTGTCAAATTGTCGGACGCCACATCGACCCTCTAATAATCATCGTGTTTTAGCCTTTTGTACCAATTATTCTTTCACCTGAGCAGATAAAACTGATTCTTTGCTGTATAGGTATATATATATATAATTTAACATGTATATATCAAGTAAATTCAAATCTGGAAATTGATAGAGATTATTTTTCATGATGCCGCTGCGTTAACTACAGTGGAACTGCTATTATCATACAGCATCGAATAAAATAGTAACATATTTGTAGAACACTGGAAGGAACTTTCAAACTCTTTATCTTCTTGATACGGGGATCTGCTGCATACTTGACATACAAAGTATTCTGGACTAAATGCTTGTTGGTTTTGTTTGAGAGTTTGTTGTTCACCTTTTTGCCTTCTTTAGCGATTATCAAGTTGTTACTCTGTTTTTTCAATAGGAAAAGAAAAGCATGATATCATCATTGGGTCTTTGACAAGGTTTTCGGCATTTCATATGCTGCGTTGCGACGCTCCAAACAGAGTAATTGTTAGTTAGATCTAGCGTTCCAAAAGAAAAAAAAGAAGGTACAGAGATTAACATAGTTCGGTCGGTGATGTACGTTCTTAGTGACCCATAGTTGGGTCATTGATTGCCGTCCAGCAAGAGTATAATGCGGAATCATGGTCTCCCTATCAAAGAACTCTAATTACAATAAGACGACAGTGATGGGCGAGAACCAGGGACCTTTACTTTCATCATAGATTTCCAAATATGCCGTAGCCGATCACGTAAAGCATCGATCGAGTACAAGATTTCAAATACATGCCATAACAGATTCAAGGGGGGCCTCCTATTTTGTTATTGTCATCCTTAACAATTTTTTCTGAACAGTACAAAAGAGAAGAGGGTAAAACATTCCTTACCACAGCCGAGGGGATGGTACGAAACCTGGTTAGAAGAAACACGAGCCGCAGAAACAAATTGCCCTAAAAAGGGGCAAAAGGAATGCAAGTCTCCTGGCCAAGATAAGCAGCAACACATTGAGATGCTCCATCAGCAATTGTGCTTCAGTTGCCGTTTCGGAAATGGCCCTACAACATGATACATTATGCCAATTTGAACTAAAAAGATGTAGTTTTTCTTCTTCTTTTTTTTCTTTTCTTAAGCCTTCGAAGAAGACTCAATAAACAGCAAACCGAGAATCAAGCCAACAAAAGAATTATGCATGTTGTGCGGCATGCGAGGACACACAAACCCAGGAGAAACTCTTATCAAAATAAGTCGTTACTGTAAATGCCGAGTAACCCATTAAGTCTTGCCTCAATAAGCCTCAACAGCTGAAAATATGTAAACTAGCTCTACAATTTCACCTTCCTTTCATAAACTCTGGATCCCTGGAGACCAAAGAACAAGCAGGATCAACAAAACAAAAGCATCAAGAGATTTCGGAACGACGCAAGTTTTCTAGTCGTTTCCAAACCTTTGAATGTGATCGAGTATGAGAAGTCTAGGCCCAGGAGGAATCTTCACATCCCTAAGAGCACTGGGAGAGCACGGAAACAATAAAAGAAAGGAAAAGAAAAAACAACTTTTAGTTAATCGAAGAAGGAAGGTTTCTTCATCGCAGCTGTGGCAAGGCGAAGAGAGGTCTGTAAAGACATTTTAACCTATCAGTCAGGAGGGACAAGGTATGATCGGTGAGCAGGCCTTTCTTGAAGTTCTTCTCATAGTTCTGAAGTCCCAGACTTGTCAACATGCTTTTTGTAAGAGAGTAGCGCACATCATCAGCTGGCGGCTGCGAGAACTTCTGACCTACCTGCAACATTGCATGAATCGCCACTAATTAGTATAAGATTAAGATAGCGAGACCACCTAAGAATTACCTATATTTCATGTTGAAATATAGGTAACCTAGAATGCATCAAGTACCCAAACATACATAATATAGACAATTATCAACAACAAAAAAGCAATGCAGGACAACCTTCATAAGTTTAGCTCTAAATGAGCTGGGACAGACCCATCTCAAGTTCTCATGTTTGTAATTACCTTGTCGTAATGGGGCTTCTTTTCTTCTCAAGCTGTATAAAGTTCCGGCATGGTGACTTTATAGTGGCTTAGCAGATTTAGATTAAAACGATAATCAGGAATAACAAGCTACAGGCTTGCTTACTGTTATAACAAAAGCGGAAAAGATCTAATTTGTTGGGTGCGAAAATACCAAAAGAGAATCGAGAAAGAGAGAAGAAAAATAAAGCACGCAATATTTACGTGGTTCGGCCACTGGCCTACGTTCACGGGCGAAGACGGAGCGGAGACTTCCATTATAATCAAAATGGTGTACAAAATATGCCTCTCACAAAACCCTAATCCCAAAATACACCCATACTCCTTTTCATCCGCCGCACTAAATAAATGGAATAATGGTATATTTATAATAGTGGCTAAATCCTTATACAATTAGGAATACAAATTCACTAAGATTAGGAATATTCTTAATAAGATTAGGCATGATCCAAGCTTATCTTAATTGGATAAGCTAAACAGAATAGGGTTAGAAAACCTTTCGGTTTTAGAATTCGAGACATATCTAACACTTACCATGAAAAAGCCACCCTGGAAAATTGCAAAAGCCAACCCTGATGTAACTGCATTGGCTACTGGATTTGGGGCTCCCATGCCGCTGACTAATGAAAACAGAGCTCCAGAACCAAAAGCTGCCACCATGCTGAAACAACCACCTCTCACTCTCATGTTATGGGAGCAAATTTAATTAATCTTAAACACTCAGTTACTTCCATTTTAATGATAGTCATGTTTTCACTCGCATCACTTCACTATTATAATCAGAAAATAAATTTGAACATAGATAGTCACAAAATTATTACTCTTTTCTAAGATAGTGAGTAGATATGTACTGCCGATTTAGCTTATATAAAATAGTTGGCCTCTCTTAAATGTATGGAAATAAAGGATTGTTACAGTATCTTGTACATAGGATGTAACTTATAACTTTTATTATACACCACAAAAATTAAATAGGGTGATAATACCAACCCCATGTGTCTGCAGCCCTTCTAGTGCGTGACGAACGCGAATGATATTTTGCCGCTCTATTGTCAGTTTAGCATGCGCTTAATTTTTGTCAGCATTTGGTCTAATTAGCTAGACAAGTGAGGAATTGTTGTTATGCGCAGGTTTTACCTAGATTGAACATCCTCCACTCCTCTTATCCTTTTCATAACACAAGATATGCCTGCATTTACGCCGGTCATGACGGCAAAGTTACGAGCCTGTACTAACGGCCCGCCTGCAAAAGCCTGCAACTCATACAAAACAACAACATTCATTCAGAATGTAAAGCACAAAAAAATCGCGCAGCAATTAACAGAAGTGATCGAGGGAGATTAATGAAAGAACAATATATGTAGGCATGGACACAAAAACATTAATCGATTCGAAGGTTCTGATTTAAGCATGCCACGAAGCAGCCATTGAATTACATTTCTTAACTTGTCTTTGGATAGGGGAAAAAATAAATCCGATCCCGGATTTCAAGCTGACCTATTAGTCATCCATCATCAATTGTAGAAAAAAGTTTTTTTTTTTTTTTAAATAAAAAAAAACAAAATGGAGGAGATGCAAGAAAGAGAGAGGGAGGGGGAGGGGGAACTAAATCCTCTAAAAAGGCTCCATTTGGGAGCCTTCACAATCAGTCAAAATTTGCAGTACATACTTAATATTATATTGTGCATATTACAACAATAAGTTGGCTGAGATATAATTTCTGCAGTATCACAAAAAAGTGAAAAAGTATATCTCTATATAATTTAACATCAGGAATGATTGTAAACATTAAAAATTTGGTTTTCTCATAGTCTAAGCTTTCGAAGATCAACTGCAGTATCAGAGCAGCAGAACTACGAGTCCTGCTAGGTTTCTAACATTATAAAAGTCCTAATTCTTAGATCTCATCCATCATCAATTATAGTAAACTAACCATTTTGATTCATCTACCCAATATTTTAAATTTTAAATTTTACTATTTAATATTTCAATTTATTTGATTTGAATCAGCGATATTTTGACTTTAAAATTTATGATAATTACTTGCTTTAAATAAATTATAATAATTACTTATTATAAAAAATTTATAGTTGCCTAAGTTATATGAAATATAATTAAATCTGCATTCAAATTCTAATGCCAATGTATTGTTGGTTGGCCACCGACTCAAATCAATTAAACTAAAATAATTGGATAGTAAAATCAAAATTCTTAAAGAAGGGATGGAGAGCAGTACTAGGGGTGTCAGCGAACCGAACACGAGCGAGTTGGGATCGGCTCGTGTTCCGTTCGTTTAAACGAACCGAACACGAGCTGGCTCGTTTAAATATCGAGCTGAAAAATTCGGCTCGTGTCCAGCTCGTAAATTCGGCTCGTGTTCGGCTCATTTTACGAGCGGGTTCGTAAACAACAAGTTTGATTTTCATTTTTATTATTAGATGTAAAATTAAAAATAAAAATTAAAAAAATAAAATTTATAAAAAATTAATAGTTTAAAATTTAAATAGTAATATATATATATATATATATATATATATATATATATATATATATATATATATATATATAGAGCCCGGCTAGAATACTATCGATAGTACCAAACAATTGGTGCTATCAAGTTTTCAGCCGTTGGATGAAAATATATGCGGTTGGAATTATATTGGTCCCCTAAGATTTTTACTATTCAACCAACCACCTAGTAAACCCTAGGGGCCCACTATAATCTCAACCACATATTTTTTCATCCAACGGCTAAAAACTTGATAGCACCAATAGCTTGGTACTATCGATAGTATTCTAGCCTAATTCTATATATATATATATATATATATATATATATATATATATATATATATATATATATATATATATATATGAACCGTTATCGAGCCGATCACGAGCGAGCGGACCCGGCTCGTGTTCGGCTCGTTTATTAAACGAGCTGAAAAATTCTGCTCGTCTTCGGCTCGTTTACTAAACGATCGATTCGATCTCGAGCTCATTTCGAGCTGAACAGCGAGCTGGATTGCTACCCTAGAGAGCACCCTACCTGGGCCTGCTTGAAGGAGGGCATGGCCTGCGGGGGCGGCGGCGGAACAGGTGGGGGAAGGGCGTCGGCGGCGAGGGTTCCCATGAGGCCGCCGATGGCCGCGCCCTGGGCGGCGCCGGCGGCGGTGGCTACGGCTGCCTCGACGGGCATGGGCTGCCGGGCCAACCACGCCCGGAATCCCCCCTCCATTTCCCTCACCCGCGCCGCCAGCTGCTCCACCGGGTTCGGGTTCTTCTTCATCACCGCCGCCGCCGCCGCCGCTGCAGCAGCTGCTCCCCCTCCTCCCCCTCCTCCTCCTCCTCCTCCGTCCGCGCCGCCCATCTCGCCTCCGCTCTCTCTCTCTCTCTCTCTCTCTACTCTACTCTACTCTTCTCTCCTCTTCTCTCCACGCAAGAGGAGGAGAGGAGAGGAGAGGAGAGCTTTAGCTTTAGTTATAGGCGCTTTATCCTAAGCTTTAGTATTAGAGCATTGCTACCTGTACACCCCCTTGAGGGTGTATATCTTACATCCCATTTTATTCTGGGATGAATTTTAAGTGACGGATAAAATTCATCCCATCCCAGGATAGGATGGGGTGTAAGATATACACTCTCAAGAGGGTGTACACTTAAATTTTTCCTTAGTGATCATTGCTACTTGTACACCCGCTTGGGGGTGTACATCTTACATCCCATTTCATTCTAGAGTGTGGTGAATTTCGAATGACGGGTAAAATTTACCCCACCCTATCCTGAGGTGGGGTGTAAGATGTACACCCTCAGGAGAGTGTACACTTAGATTTTTCCTTAGTATTATATTTCGCATGGTTCTTCTGTTATTAGTGTTCGACTCATGAAAAGATCCCCCGTTGCTAATTACCTAACAACAAATTCTTACAGTAAAAGGTTTTACCTTAACTGAAGGGGTTATTGCACAATTTGCACCGTACAACACCCAACAATAACAATAGTTATTAAAGATTTACTAGAGAATACAAAAACAACAACTTGTTCCCGCACCTAAAACGTTTCCTATGTATATGTAGATTATAAACAATCAATAATCCGTAAATTTTACCGTCCCTTTTTCATTAATACATATCGATAGAGCCAGAGACTCCCAAATACTCAAAATAAGCTTCTGGTGTATTCACCGGTTGTTTCTGGGCATTCTTGTGAGGCGCATTTCATGTACTTCTCCAACGACTAAAACATGCATACATAGATTCTCATGCTAGCAACAGCATATAGTGTACATAGTTACTAATCCAAGAATCCAAGAATGAAATATTCGATAATGAGTAAACAGGATTAATTATTTCAGAGATTTATCCAACCACCGCAAGCAGCAAATGCTGATATAAGAACACTGGAAACAGACTATTTATTTTCCACTACATTTAAATCAATTTACATAAACTGAAGAACCAGTTAGGTAAGATTTTTTTCACATTGAATTCCAGAATAAATTTCCAGCTGTATATGAATTTTTTGAATCAACAAAACTAGTCCTCTCTTTTGAGCAAGAGAGCTTAATTATATACAAAGTTTGAAGCCTAGGTACTACATCAAACAAATTACAGAGGATATGACTTGTCCTTGGACCTTTGTATTGCAGCAAAATTTTGGGGATCTTGAATTGGGTTCTGTACATTATTCTGATTACATGAGAACCAAATGAAGCCGGCTTCTTAATTTCGAACTACGGTGATCAAATGGGTAAGCCTCTGATGTACAGTTCGCGTTACATAAGGGAGATAGCACCATGAGTTGTTTATGTGGGGTTTGGGATATTACGATGAGTGTCGGCAAAATCTCTGATGACGCGCTTAAGGGTTCTTCCCCCTTTACCTTGCATGTGCCCATGGTCGCTTCTATCGGCGTTGTCACTGCTCCTGCTATCGAGATAATCTGAGGCAGCACATGCTAGTGCGTTCAACCACAGAGGAACAATGGCTTCGGCTTCACCGTGCTTTAGATAGTCTGACGGTAGAGATCGTACCTGATTTCGTTTAGAAATCAGTTAGGAATAGCAAATTTTAGCCAAAACTAGAGGAACTAACCCAAAGAGAAGATTAACTATGCTGACTAACATCACACGGCAAAGCCATCAAGGTATTATTACTTTCTCTAGCATCTTTTTCAAGGAGAAGAGAATGGCTGAATTGACCCTTTTTTTGCAGTAAATTGGTATTTGATCCAAACTTCAAAGACAAAATATAAGTTGCCTCATTTTTCTGTCTGCTTTCATTTAGGACACAATAGAAAAGCTAAGTCCAGTTCCAAATTTTTGAATAAGTCACGATACCATGAATATGACATCAAACATAGACATGGGCATGTAAACAGATGCAAAAAAGAGTGTAAGAGTGAGAGTGTGAGATGGGGAAAGAGAGAGACCGTTGACTGTAGCCACGCACACAGGGAATCCCAACAAAGAACTGCTTTCCACGCTGTTCTCTCGCAAAGACTGCATAGTGCTGCCAATTGCTGCAAAATTGTTGCAGATTTGTGCACCTAAAAAGAAAGATGGCAGTTATTAGCGGTCAATCTAATTCATAAAGAATGTCCCTATCAGGAAATATGTTCAACTGGTCAATTGCAAAAGTTTGCACCCGAACGTACTAAACAAGATGAATTATGCTTTTTTGTTTCATTTATGAGTAAAAGATGCCATAAATCACGTTTTGGTTGCTACAAATTTCCATAATCAAGTATGCATTTGGAAGAGTGAAACTTCCATTAGCGACCGGTAAAGTCGCGAGTTCGTTTTCACGAAGTCAAAGAAGGAAAGATTTGGAACCACAACAAGAAATGTAGCTCCATAATGTGTCATGCATTTCACTCGAAGGAAACATTTCGGTCAGGCTATCTGGAATTATAATAGACAAACTCAAGTGCGAAAATTTTATTGTGGCTGCCAAAAAAGCAATGCTACAACATTGTGGAAAGCCCAACTAGCCTACCAACATTTAACTTAGTGGAACAGTTCTTTAACAATGTAGACACAAGTTACCAACACTAGCATGCCAATTCTAAATACACTCGCCCTGCATTATCTATCGTGGGACTACTAGGATTTTAGAGGCATGAGAACTTACCACAATGTTGCCACCTTACTCAGTGTCCTATACCCCAGGCCAAAACGAAAACATCCAGGTGCACAATCAAGTACCCCACGTGATAGTACAAGTACCCCACGTGCACAATCGAGTACCCCACGTGATAGTACAAAGAGTGGCTCTAAATACCATATGTAAAGTCATGTGCTTGACAAAATAGATCTTTAGCCACAAGACACAAAATGCTAACCCAAGTTAGATATACCCTCCCCAAATCCATTAGGACCTATTGAGAAGTGAAATTAGGACGAGAAGTGAAATTAGGACATACAACTTTTCATGTCATTGTTATTAAGCTTCTAGGCCAAGCATGGGGGAAAAAAAAGGTTCTAAAGCATGATGATCCAATTTGCAGTCAGTAACTTCACAATCAGTCAATAACCTCATCAATAAAAAAAAAGGTATTACTAACCAAAATATATATACAAATGAGCTAATGCCTCATCTTTCATACAATCAAAATGTACAGATACTAACCCTTGACATTGCCGATACACCAAGTAGGGCATATATTAAATTTGATAATACACCTTCACCACTTCGAGATAAAACATGAATTGCCACTGCGCTTAACGATCCTTCAGTTATACAAGCTACGGATTCTAGCATTGATGTGAGGCTGACCTCTAGGAAACCTGCAGCAAATATTATGCTACAATGCTTTAGCTAACCTGACGAGTGATTTAGATGTTTTTTGTTCAATTACAAATTTCAAACTTCATCCAAGTTCACTAAGATTCAGTAGTAAATTATCATTAAAAAAATTATAAATAAGATATCTTAATATAAAGAATAGCAAGTCAAGCTAAATTTAAAAAAACAAAAAACAAAAACAAAAAAAAAAAACTGCACTTTAGTCCATATCTCAATGACCCCTTTGCATAAAAAATTGCATTAATATTAATCCTGCATGTTACAACTACGTCAGATAGGCCCAAAAATTTTGAATGATCATTAAATTCAGACGCTTCACAGAAATGGTTTGGCAAATCACCTTGGTTATACATATCTGAATACCTACATAAACCTCTGAAATAGGTCAAAAATTAAATAGTAAAAGAGATCTACCTCTTTGCTGGAGTGATGAAATTTGGCAGTTTATTGGACAATATATTGGCGTAATTGTACTTCGTTGTAAATAACTGTCATCATCCACTAACTAATTTTTCATGAAGTTCTGCAACTTCAACAATGATCCTAAATTTTGTGGGCTTTTTTAAAACAGTGGTTAAGTGCAGAATTTAACACAATGCACTTTTTTTATGCTGGGATTAACAGAGATACCGATTTTTTCTTTTTGTAATTTAGCCTTAACACTTTCCTACTTGTCAAACTACAAACATAGAACTATGCAGTGTTTGAAAAGGAGCGAGATGCAAAGAGGCGCAAAGGCCTTCTAGAGCCTAGATGCAAGGCGCACTGCGAAGCGCGCGCCTCAAAAAGGCGAGGCACATAGTTAATAAAAATCAAATATTCTTACTAAACCAAATTTAATTTGATGTACGACATTAAAAAAATATCCAAAATAACCATACAAAAAAACAAAATAACCATAAAAAAAGTTAAAAAAACACATGCATATAGGTTCTCAAATTTAAAAAAATTATATTTCAACTTTGAACCTAAAACTTAAAAGTAATTCTGCTGCCAATGCTCTTGTTTGGTTGTTCTTCAAACATCATTCTCATCCTCATCCCCATCACTTTTAACTTAAAAACTTAAAATTGATTATGCTGCTTGTTCCAGCTGCCGTTGCTTCTTGTTGTTGCCGCTGCTACTGGTTGATGTTCGAGAGGGATAGGAGGTGGAAGAACATGAGAAGGAGATGAGCGGCTTACTTTTTAGAGTTCTTTTTGGGTTATTTTTAGAGTGTCTTTAAATCTCTTAACAGTTTAAATTATAATGATCAAACCCAGAACCCGATAAGTCGAGAACTTGAACCCAAAAAACCATCAAAACTTAAATATTGCAAGGCGCGCACCTCGGAGCCTAGGCACGCGCCTTGCTGTTGCTGAGGCGCTGAAGCCCACGCAGCGTTTGAAAACACACACCTCACAATATTTAAGCTTAGAAGGTTTTTTTGGGTTCAAGTTTTTGGATTATCGCGTTCTAGGTTTGATTATTAAACTCAAACCCATTAAGATATTTAAAAAAAAAAAAAAAAGTAACCCAATAAATTCCTAAAAAAATTAGACGCTCCTCTCCCTCTCGTGTTCTCCCATATCCCATCTCTATCGAACATCCACCAACAGTGGCGGTAGCAGCAGGAAGCAACAGCCAAGTAGCGGCGGTAGCAAGCAGGCAGCAGGAGCAAGCAGCAGCGGCAAACGATGAAAAATCTGAAGAAGAAAAAGAAGGTTATGGTGATGCAAGCGATGAGCTGCGGAAGAGTATGAGCATGATACTAGAAGAATGACCAAATGAGAGCATTGGCACCACAATCACTTTTAAGTTTTAAGTTGAAAGTTGAAATTTTTTATTTTTATTTGAGAACCTATATGCATGTGTTTTGTTTACTTTTTGATGGTTCTTTTATTTTCGTATGGTTAATTTTGGATTTTTTTTTATGTAGAACATCAAATTAAACTACGCTTAGTAAATGTGCACCTCGCCTTCTTAAGGGGTGCGCTTCGCGCCTAGGCTCTAGAAGAGCGTTGCGCCTCTTTGCGCCTCGGGCCTTCTCAAGCACTGGGCCCACGCCTTAGGCACATCTTTTCAAAAGCTAGGACTATGACACTACTGTTAATCATTAAGGAATGAAAAGTTGTTCATTAGTGGCAAACAAGTTATGATTGTAAGAATAATAAGGCAAATGTTAAAAAATTGGCCAATATGTCCCACATGAACTACGAAAATTGAGTTTTCTCCACCCAATAAGCAAGAATATATCGTCTGCTACTGCACAAATACCATTTTAAGCTACCCCACGAAGTGAAATGAAGATCCTTATATTCTTAGCACAATGATAATAAATAAACTGAACAAAAAGGGCATTAAAGTACATGAAGTTCCGTAAGACAACATAATTTCCCATTAAAGAGTTTATCTTAAGCAATTATGCGTAACACTAAAGTGATGTAGATGGAATTTATCTCATATATGGGAAAAGTTTAGCTGATCAATATATCAAGAAATTAGTGGAACAACAGAAAGGAAACAATATGACCTGAAAATGTTCCAGAGACATGCCATGTTTAAATGAAATCAGTAAATAATTTAGGTACTTTAATGCAAATTGTTGCAGGCAGAGATAATGCAGGAAATTCCAACCATTAGATTAATGCCATGAAACTACAGCTAGAATGCCTGTATCAGAGATGATGGTAGAATTATTGATATATAAGAATTAGTAGTGTATACTAAAAAGAATGAAGAAACGCATTCCCCTTACATGACATAAATGACATTGCGGCCAATGCTGCACCCCTATGCATTGCCGTACAGCAAATCGCTGCCTTTTGGAACGACAATTCAAGCAGTGAGCCTGATGCAGCAACCACCTCCTGATTAAGAAAATATGATAATGAAATTGTAACATATAGAGCTGCCAAGTAACACAAATGGGTGATTCTGATAAGTTTATTACTATTAGCAGAAGGTAAGACCTTAGGACAGCAGCGAACGAACGTAGATGTAAAGCAAGTGTATGCTTCGACAAGATCCGGTTCTTGATCACATATATAAGAAGAATTGAGAGCTGATACTGATGCTGCAGAGGTGAACCTCTCAAATGTGCTGATACATAGTGAACCATATTCCTCTCTATGACCAAATTCCTCAATGACAATAGCAGCTGTAGAATTTGAGAGCCTTTTAAATACTTAAAAAATGGACTCTACTGGGTTCTATTTCTTAAGAACTAAGAAAAGCACAGATCATTACAACCAGCATGTTGACACGTGGACTGAAAATGATAGTTCAAAAGTCAAACCAGTATATGGATAACCTCACCTGCTCTTACATAGCATTCATGGCTTTGGAATAGCAAGAAGTTTGTCGACAAGCAGTCAAGAACTTTAGGCAACAATTTTAGAAAGTGTTGTCCTGCAAAGGATGGAAATTTAAAATGCGGTCTTCACAAAAACCAATAATAATAAAGAAGGGAAAAAAGGGAAAGAAAATCTACCAGAGGAATGTATAGCAAAAGAAAGGGACCGACACGCTGCTGCAGATAAACTACCACTCTCCATATGACTCGACCTGAAAAGTTTCTCAAGAAGCGGCCAGAATACTCCAAGAAGAACCAGAATGGTGTCATCTTCAACCTGATCGGTTGCGAGAGGAGCAGCAAGATGACCAAATACAGCTCCCATCCTGAAAAGGGTCAACATTGTCACTACATGTTTATATAGAATTGTGGAATCAGTCAAATCATAAACTTTCCAAGCAGGGTATTATTATGGATATAAAAGGTCACAGGACTTCAGTATAACAAATGTCTCATCCAGGAATGCCTAATAGCAAAATGTCATTTAGATAGAAGAGGACACTCTTACAAGAAGAATTGCACTCGAATTAAGTTATATAAATCCGTCATTAGTGTCTAAATTTAAAGACAAGACTTCCTTTTGGTTGATTTAGTTACAAATAACATAACTGCTGGTCACATTTAAGTCAATTTAGCACACAAGAAAGCGCCATAGGTTGTGATATATAAGAACAATAAAGCCTTCTAACATAGCATAGCATGCCCATTTTCTGTTGGTGCGGATAATGATGCTAGAATGTGTAATGATTTATTATAAACTCACATAATTTGCATTTTCAAGAGTTGCATGAGAAACCAAATGTAGGTACAGCAAATATAACCAACCTGTAAAGACCCCTGACGGCAAGGTTTAATGCTTGTGTATAAGCAGCAGGATTTTCCCTAAGAGATTTCTCTTTATCTGAATCAATCTGCAGGAAAAAAGAAAATGAACATGTCCTCACTCCTGAAGTGCAATAGTCAAAGCCAGATTTAGGAAATTTTGCCAAACAGAAGAGTTGTCTTAAGGAATAAAAAAATATATATAGGAACTATACATTAAGAGAAAACTAGATGATTGGGTACAAAAAAAAAAGGCTTAGGCCAAGCACTGGTTTTTGCCCCATAAACTTCACAGATAATCAAACAGCCAACTGATATTGATAAGTTCAACATTAAGGACAACTGTTCTTGGAATAAAGCTTTAGTTTGAATATCATTAACAACGATCGCAGGACATAAGAATTGACTGATAAAGAACTGCAGACAAACATATAATATCCCTTCACAAAATTGAGCAATGATATCAAAACTACTAATTCCGAGAAGAGGCCACGCATAGAGAGAGGGAACTTACAATCTTTTCAATGGCTCCATAACTAGAAGAAAGCAACCTTGCCAGTGAACTCCTCTTTAGCTCTTTGTTAGAAATAGAACTAAGAGTGAGAGTTATGGCACTAACAATCTCTTCCTCTTCTTCCAATGGTAGATTACTTTTCTCCAAGCCCTAGAAAGACAACATTTGTCACTGAAGAGACACAGTTATCAATCAGCAATTGCCTCATATGCCACCATATGCAATTGATAATCTAATTATTACATTGAGGTTTTATGAGTTCTGTCATGTAGATATTTACTTTCCCACTATAAGTGCCTGTGAATCTTCATGTTTAAAATACAAAATAGTATAGTAATCACCAATGCTTCCAGGAATTATCCTAACAGGAAGAACATCAATACATTTCACACTGTATCAAAAGATGCAAGTAGGATCCGTCAGGATATATGACATATCAAGCAAGATAAAAACTTGCTTTCATCTCCTCAATTTACTAGCACCTTTAAAAATCAAATCCAGTAAAGTACTGGATGCTCGTTCTTGCTCTTTAAAACATTGCAGATTTGAGAGTTAAGACGCATCGGAACAACATTTGGAAACCCCGTAGTCCCATACATGGAAAGAGGATGTTGAGATCTCAACAAAGCTGTTCAGATGGTTTTTTTCGGTTATACTGGAGTCAAGTGTGTAACTATTATGTTTCAATGGATTTATTATAAAACTTCAGAAGCATAGTGGGTCACACAAGTGCGCTAAAATAGTATCTTTTAAATCAAAATGTTGGTATATTTCGACTTCAGATTAATGGAAATTTCGTTTTATTATGAATTGTTATAGTAGTTAATGTAAGAGTCCTATTTAAGTTAGAAAAACTTTGTTTTATTTTTTGTTCGTTTTGACACGGGGATCCTTTTGAATCAATTAAATTATGTATTCATGTTGACACACGGGGATCCTTTTGAAGCAATTAAATTATGTATTCATGTTGACAGAACTTTAAGTAATGAATTGGTCATATTTTCTTCTTTTAGTCTATTTTATCCTCTTTTTTCCCCTTTTATATATTTTTCCCATGTCAGAGCTATTATTCTCCATTGGATAAAGTTTTCAACTATATAATTCTCATCTTCCCTACCAAAACCAGTTTCATGTCTGTTCTAGCAAAGTCCCCAAGATTACATGGTTGGAGACTAGTATTGATGGTGGATAGGAGTAGAACAGACGTACGCAAGTTGAAACTACTTTAGATATGTTTTCAGATCTGAAACTCCCCTTTCCTGATTAAGTCAAATCATTGTTTGAACACCTAAACTGGCAAAGAACTTGGTCCTGAACAACGCCCATGTGCATACACGACCATTTATCTAGTTATCCATATGTACTATTAGTTTAATTTTATCCGTAAGTCCAACACTGCTCCTAGCTGATACCAAAAGATGTAACGGCCATGACAAATCAATAAAAGCAGCACCAACAACGAGAGAAATCCTTTGAGTGCTTGCCAGTTTATAATCTTCATATCTAACTTTGCCTATTGCATAACCATTACCAACTTAAAACACCTTTTGCATCAGATTTTACTCGCAGTATATTAAAACACAGTGAATTTGTTGAAGTAGAAGAAAACAATTACCTCTCCGATCCAGATAAGGATTTCCAGATTCTGTGCATCATGGATCAATGCAGAAGTATCTTCACAAAGTTTCCGCAAGGCTGAGGAGCAAGCATTTGATGATATGGATTCTGTGATACCTGATGCACAAAATAGACTGAATAGAATATTCAGTACAGAGATATACAGCCATGACTAGGAAAAAAATCATCCTGGCCTCTATCAAAGAGAAGCTAAGAGACTTACAGTAATGGCCTAATGTTACACGGGGATGATGATATCCACTTCGAATAAGAACCAACAACCTCACCAACAGATTTGTACACCTTGGAAAAATAACAAGTAATTATTGTACAAATTAGCAAAAACTTCAAGCAAGAGGATAATATTAGAACAGACAAAACGAGACGTTCTTGGGAGGTAGTTCATGAAATCTTACAAAGGCCAAAAAACCCTTGCGTTCATCAGGCGGTCTACTTGATAGAATTGTCACTAAATGCATAATCACTGAAAAATCGAATGGGCATCCTTCTTGCAGAACCGTCTCCGCAACCTGTGACAGAGCAATTCTACAAGTATTAAAGGGAATAAAATCACAAAGATTATATTACTTGGAAAAAGCTAACAAAAATAGTCCATTATAAGATGTACACAAACAATTAAAAGAATCTGCAAAAAGACAACGTGAATATAGTTTACATATAAAGTTACTCAACCATGTTAGGGCCTTCAAAAGAATACTTAGTTTAGAGCATGCTATGCATAAACAACAAAGTCTTGCACTAGAAACAACATAGACCAAGGTAGACGTCCACGCAGTGTAACAGGATGCACATTTAGGTACTCCTCGCCTAATTATAAATACTTACTATGAAAATCAGCAAAAGTTGGTCAAGGAATTACAGGAATAAATAAATGTGCTCACCATGTTGAGTGCAAACATTCTAGATTCAACCTCTGACCAAGGAATTAAGTGATCAACTGAAACCCATCCACCGCAGAAAAGCTGCAATAGAATTAATTACAAAAAGTTGTGAGCAAATGAGGAAGTTAATCCCTGACCAGGAAACTTAGTTCATTTTTATTCAGAAGAGAGGAACTTTGACAGGAAATGGCTGAGAAGGAACAGAGAAGTTCTCATGACATTAATTCAACTTTTTGAAATGTTTCAAATTTGTGACTTATTAGGATAATTAAAAGGTGGAAGAATGGCATAAAAAGATGCAATCCAGTATCAAAATTCTATACTGTTACTCTCATCCTTCAACACCATAGCTATTATGAATATTGTGTTGCCAATTTCATCAAAAAAAAAGGAAAGTTCAAAGTTCAAATCTTCTATTTTCCACAAGAATACTAGTACAAAGTTTTCATAACCAGGGATTAGATAAATTAAATGAGTAAGAAAATAGTTTTCCGCCTCAGTATTAGTATCTCGATCCACACATCATAATCCAATTTCAAGGCAGTTGAATAAAGTATATGAAAGAAGAGAAGCAACAGACTCCTTCAAAAAGGCTGACACATAACTTCCATAATGAAAATAATTCATCCTGGAAATTTGTCAGAAAATGTTAAAAACTTGTACGAGTTAAGGACAAGAAACAAGAACATCACAAAATTGATGTATGGTGACTAAAAAAATATCATAATAAGACATGATTGCAATTGCATGCAAATAAATGCATGGATAATCCAAATAAAAGAGAAACTTTTCAGAGCATGCCATACCTTTTGTACAAATGTAGCAGGCCCTAAAAGTTGGCAGATGTCTATCAGAAGCTCCTCTAAATTCATTCTGAAGTGTAAAAGCCCATCAGGTATGTACAGCACTCCATTGTCACCATCAGATGCAGCAACCTTTCAAACAAATTGCTCAAATTTTAGAAAAAGTGAATGAAGTGACTAAATAAATGAAACAGAACAACTCTTCGTAAGTACTGGAGCTAAAATTTCTGAAGTACAAAACGTATGAGCTTATAAAATGCATCATCACAATGAGACAAAGCTTGTTTACAAGAAAGAAAAGGATTTGTACCTGGGCACGCAGCAAAAGGGCATCTAGTAATGCAGAAAATAAAGTGAAAAACAATCCTTCCGCGACTTTTCTTTTAGCATTTTCTAAATCCATTCCATGAATATAATGAGCTAAACTACACCTGCAGATATGCAAAAACAAAATAAATATAGGTACTACACCTAATCAATCTATAACTATTTTGCAACTTCCAAACATAGCTCATACAATGTACATATATTCATATGAAGTCATAATTAACTAAGTAAGAGCATCACATCTCAGAAGGCAAATAAAATAAAATGGGCGAGAATGATACCGAGAGAAAGAATGAAGACTTCATTAACCTTAAAAAATAACATGCAAAGGATAATATCTGCAATTAAATCCAGGAAACACTACTTCTTAACAAAAAAAAACATATATTTGGTCAACATAAGCACAATAATAAGCGGTAAGTGGAAGTAACAAGTCTCTCACAGTATATGATGTTAGTGATCTGGCTTCACAAATGCCTGTACGCTCCAAAAAGATCGATAGTGTTACAGCTCAGATGAGCAATCTCAAGTCAACTACTTGAACGGTGCCAAATTTCAGACAAAGGCTGCAAGACAGTATCCAGACACCAAACTTAATGGTCCATTGCCATGTGTTATGATTCAAGGGAAACTAAAATATGCATTGAAACAATTTAGGAAAAAGCCGGGCTTGATTAGATTGAAGATATCAAATATTAGATGTGAAAAGTTTTGGATACTGTACTATGAGAAATCCTAAATGTACACCTATTCTGTCCTTAATCTCTCAATTTGATATATACAAATAACGCACATCGACCAGGCTTACTTCTTATAACAAACGAACTGCAATGTAGTTTGACAACTAGCAGTAAGTACCCATGGAACCTACACAGCCAAGTGAACACCAATCTGATCAGGATAAAGAGCAAAAGGAGCAATTCATTTTTTTAATGAAATTTCACCAGCTCCGCCAGTTTTAGAAGGCTACAATTTCCAAGAAATGAAAACCAAAGTAAATTTTCAACCAAAGTTCATTGGCATTTTATAAACAGCATGAATTTTCTATCTCCATGGCATCTTGATCGTTTATATCCAATTTCTATATCTTAACAATTTTATTAAGCATTCTCGAATGCACTTCATTCAACTATCCTCAGTTGAAAGCCTAAGGGAGCAATCACAGACATTCAGGAAGGAATAGCCTTGTATGTCATGCAATCCTTCTACAACAGTAATTTCTCATTTTTACTCCACATGAAATAAATTGAAATAGTTGTCAATGGACCTGTTTTGCCAGGGTAGAGCTTCTCAAAACTGAATGGAGTTTTAAGAAGCAAGTAACAGTTTTTCATTACTATCCTCCCAACATCTTCAGAACAAGCAGCGAAATGGAGGTTCAGCTTTCCACCATGGAAAGATCTCTGCAGTTTTTGTTTAACAAAACACCTGCTTGTGGCAGCTACTTCTCAGAGTAAAGAAGGTGTTTCAGTAAACAGTCCAAAAAGGTAAGAAGTCACTTCAGTTCTTAACACTAGAACTTGTCACATAGAAGCATACTATTCTGATGCAAAAGATGAAAAGGCAAAAAGTTATACCAAAACTGCAAGGTTGAATCTGCAATCTCCCAATCTTCACTGGAAAAAGCAGCACAGCTGCCATAAGATTAAAAAAAATGTCCACTTAGTGGCAGGCTGAAAATGTAGCTAATGGAAACAAACCCTAGCATCAGTTATCAATTATAGATGTTTAAGTGCAAAGAAAAAGTTTTTAAGAATTTTTGAGTCGAGAATATAACTAACATAAGTATATAAAAGCTACAAATTACCTTAAAAGTGCATCTGCAAGCACAAGTGCTTCAGTACTTCCTTCTGCAATCAAAGCTGGAGCCTGGTATGTTTTAAAGAAGAAGAAATGAAAAAAAGAGACACAGCTTAGTGCATTGCATTACATAGAACATACTAGAGAACAAGCCATTAGAGTAACAACAGATAACAAATAGTGCAAGGTGAAACAAGAAAGTTACAGTCACATGCAGTAGGCACAGAAAATACATACTGCCTGACCAATTTCGGACATTAAGCAAGCAAGACCAGCAATTATCTTCTCATCGCTATTAACTAGAGCTGGAAGAAGAAGTAATTCTCTGATATACTGTATCCTAAACAGCAAAACCTGTGGTAAGCCCTACAATGAGAGAAACTGAAAGCTGAGTAACTTCACCACATATGGGAAAAAATATGAAAAGATACAAAATTAAAGCACACTAAGTAACAGTATAACAATTTCGAAGGATCTCCATTGTGTCATTAGTAGAGAAAGGGAATACAGCTATGAAGAGAAATTTAAAGCACACAACTGCCGGAGAACATAAAAATATAAGAGTTCTAAATGTATACAAATTAACCATGTTGGATAACAGAGGAATCAACAATAGGATAAGCAAAAGAAACACACGATTGAAGAACTCGGTTATACTTGAATATCTAAGACACTGCAAAGGAAAAGAAATTTCAGCTCTCCAATGGTTATGTAGTCAAAAGATCAAGAAAGAAGAAAAGTTAGGACAAAATGGTTAAAAGATAAGGATAGTAAAACTGTTGGTCAGAGAAAAAGAGATTGACATCATACCAATTTCAGAGGTTTTGGAGTCTTCTTGCTCTTTTTCTTTACAACATGTAAATGAAGATCTAGAGAGCGGTGATCTAATCAGAACTTCTGCACTTTTATACTAATTACATTGAGTTATAATTTCCCTATTGAGATATTATTGGTTTTCAGTATCTTCTGCCTCCCTTTCCTTCTTGCATGAAATCTTGTTAATTTGTGTTCATTTTCTTATCTGTGCAAGTGAACTATAGAAATAATACAAAATAATTAGCAGTCAAGGATTGTCATACCGCTAGCATGGCCCATGCTGTTGTGCCTGGCTGCAGCACAGCACCGCAAAACAGCACAAAGCGTGCCAATGTCAGCATGACCATTTATGACGGTGGCATGCCAATGGTGCATTAGCACGCATTGGCACAAATTTTTTTAATTAAATTTTCCTACAAAAATAGTTTTTTAGAGTGTTTTAATATCTCTAATGGCTACAAAAATTGTTTGTATATACTAAATCTCAAACAATTTAGTAAGAATAGGGTCATAAACATCTTAATAAATAAAAATATATATATATTTATACATATTATGAAAGTATATACATGAAACCAAAAACAAACACATAACTGGATTAAAAAATTATAGTAAAACACTATAATGTGTAAATTCACTAGATCTAAAATGATAAAATAAATTCAAGGAAATCTTCTTATGTGTATTTTTTCACTAAAAGTTGGTATTATAATGCAATGGTAACTAATTGCTCCAGACAACAATAGATTTACAAGATCTACATATTTAAGAATGAAAAAACTTTTGTAATGCTTGTATCTCAAAAAAAAACTAAGAAATATCCCAAAAAAATGCAAGTAAAAACACCATTTTATCGATATAGTGTCGGCACAACCTCGTGCCACGTGCCAGCACGTGCAATCCTTGTTAGCGTCAAAGCAAGTGCTTAAGGAACGACTGATTTGATTCAAATTCTGTCAGGCTAATTTTGTTCAAAACATGATATATAATATGATTTTGGGTTTGTAGAACCTTGGGTTCAGCAGTAGAAAATTGAACATAACTAAAGAGACATATTTCTTATCCATGCGCAGATATGCATAACATTGATATTCTGCTCGGATCTCAAATATATTGGTTAAATCCATATGAATGATAGCGCTAATCCTGGCAATGTATTTTGGTTGATTTGGATCCAATTAAGGAGCAAAAGTGGATAAGTTCTTTGCGGGTGTTCATTACGTCAGCATGAGCACTATGGTCTGAAAATCAAGTGATTATGTAGTTCCAATAATTGAGATTCTATTGTAATTTGATATATTAGATGCTTACGACCATTTTGCCACATCTGCATATTTTATTGTTAAAGAGCTCATCATTATTTTGCCTGCAAAGTGGAAACCTTCCACAAGCTTAAACCATGTCATTACTACTACATAAATGGATTTTAATACGAAAGGTACTAACGAAAATCATAGAATTTAAAATCATATATGTGGATCAATTGCAAATAATTGAATTTGCAAGCAATAATCCTGCAGTAAAGAACCCCTCATAGAGCTAACCAAACTGAAGTAACACCACCCAAAAAAAGAAATATAGGAGTTCTTAGTGGATTAAACATGTACATTTGATTACCTCATACCGACTGACGAGCTCAATCATAACTTCTATGGCCACATCAAATGAAGATGAAACCTTTTCCATGCAAACAAATAAACCAGTTTTGAGTAAAAGAAATAGAACTGCTGACTATTAAACCTTCTTGCAAACTAATAAACAAATATATCTGTTTCAATACTCAAAATAGGAAAGATGTAGTAAAACATTGTTAAGGAAAATGGAAGAGGAAAAAATCTTAGGACCTGCAAAGAGTTGAATACGAAGTTAAGAAGCGGATGTGTAGGCAAGGATGCAGGCGGAATCTCTGAAAAGCAGCCTGCACGAACCTGAAATCCATGACAGTTCATGTACTAATAAAATATAGCCAGATCATTGTGTTATTAGACAAAGAGACAGTGGTGGATATACAGGAATAAATATTCTAATTGTGTAATAGCAATTTGGCCGTAAGCAAGTACTAGAAATATTAGATTCGCCATCAGCCTAACGATGGGCTCAATTCTTCGAAAACAGTTTCCCCTGGGAAAGGAAAGGTCCGAAGTGGTTTTGCGTCTAATCTCCTCAGCGCCGCTGTGCTTGGCTTACAACTAAATGGCAATTACATCAATCCAATCACCCCTAAATGATAAGCAAAAGATACAGATCGGAGGGGAAAGAAAAGCAAATAATAAATTTAGCAAACCCCAGCACACGAGCAGTGTAATTATATAATAAAATGCTTATAAGCATAAAAAGGATTAGGTCATCTTAGAAGGTAGTATGTGTATTCCACGTTACAAAGTACTTTTTACCCCTATGATGTATCCCTTGTTACAAAATGCTTTTTGCCCTCTCATGCTGAGTGTTAACATCGACTATCATATCCATGTTTACAGTAACATGACCATTTTGCAGAAGCAACAGCATTCCCGACCATGAAATTCAGGGCACATCGGTGTCGACGATAAATCAGCCCACAACTCTCGACTTTAGACAGAGTGACAAAACATGCCGGGAGGAAGTAATTCAGCAACAACATCGAATTGATAGCAAAATGAGCAGTTCCGCGCTTACCCAACTAAGCAAGCACCGCAAAATCTTCCGATTCTTCTCGTGGAACTGAATGCCATCATCAAGCCTTAGCTCGGATTGGAGGCGAAGGAACTCCAGGACGGTGGGAGTGTGAGATAAGAGCTGCACCATGACGCAACTATTACACGGAGTTACAAGAACATAAGGAAATGAACGTGTTTTGATTATATACACACTCCCGAGTCCCGACACGTGCATTTGCATTTGAAATGAATCTAAGGAAATCAAGTAAGAAGATTCGATTCGATTCGATTTGAACTGAGGAGGTGACCTCCTGCTCTGGGCCGCCGCACAAGACGACGACGACGGTGTTCTAATAATTTCTAATCAAGATTAAAGGCTCGCGCATCAACCGACCTCCCGAGTGAACCGGCTTCGGCTCGCGGCGTCCACATTGCGGTCTCCGCTCTGGTCCTCGACGACCTCCTCGGGCAGGACGGTGAGCATGGCCAGCACGGCGAGATTCCCGTTCTCCTGGGTCTGCAGCTTGTGCAGACTGGCGAAGAGCTGCTCGACGGGCTGCTTGTGCTCGGCGGACCGCAGCATCAGAGCCGACAGCGCCAGACATATCTGCGTTAAAAGCTGGGTAAAAGAGGAGGAGTAAAACAATTAAACGGTGAGTACAAGTTAGTGAATGATGATGATTGGAGAGAGAGAAAGAGAGGGGGAGAGAGCAGGGCACCTGAGGCGGGCCCAAGCTGAACCGCTGAGCGGCCACGAGGAGGGCATTGAGCAGCGCGTCTTTGGCGCCGAGCTGCAGGTAATAGCCCTCGTTTTGGATCTAAACGCGCACAGGCAAAGTGTGGGATCATCGTGATGTGAAACAACGAACGAATTGTGAATAAAAATTATTAGCATAGATTTACCTTGCGGCGGAGGATCTGGGCGGCGAAGAACTCGAGTTCGAAGTCGGCGGAGGAGGAAGGGGAGGTGTGGGTGAGGAGGGAAGCGGCGACCTCCCAGGCGGCGTGGGAGTGCTGGAAGTGGACCAGCCACTGGTTGGCGGCGACGCGGTTGCAGGACTGCGCGTCGTGGTTCAGCACGCGCACCGCATGCGCCACCTTCATCTGCAGCTCCTCCATTCCACACCCCCACCCCCACCACTCCGATCCTCCTTTTCCGCCTCAGCTGCGCTTGTAACTAATTTGTTGTTGTTGTTATTATTACGGGAGAAGGGCGGCGGAGTGTGGGGGATGAAAAGGCCCCGTACAAACGAACTGAAAGAGGGGGAGGAGTTGGGAAATTGGGATCGGACGGCTGGGGGTGGTGGGAAAGGGGAAGGGGGTGCGCAGGTGGAGGGAAGGAATTGGGAGCGGAGGAAGGCAGGTGGGAAGTTGGGGGACGGTGGGATTTGGAATTTGGCGTGGGCAGATGGCCGATGCCTGCTGACTCACGGAGATCCAAGGGTTCCAGCAGACTGCTCTCTCTCTCTCTCTCTCTCTAATTGGTATCGGACTGCAGCGCGCGCTTCAATTTTAGCAGAAAATTGGATTGGATTGGACTGGACTGGACTCGAATTGAGTATTTAGACGGGCCGGGATTAGGATCGGAATGGTGGTCTGGTCGGTCCAATGAAGCATTTTGTTTCACCAGGTCGGAAGAGACGCTGGTCGTTCATTCTGACCATACATTGAATCTTGCAAGGATTTAAGTATCCATCAGTATAGACCGTATTTACCGTATCGTATCGTGACAACAAAAGATCGGTACGATACAGTTTCCGTGTCAATGGCATAGTTGAAAACCATTTTTTTTTAAATTACTACGTAATTTTTTCAATAAAGTTCAAAATATTTGATAAAAATACGTAATAAGCAATTAAAAAATTTTGTTGCTAAAGAAAATAAATATCCCATGCCATTATGTGTCAGCACACATATATTTTTTGTGACCAACATTCATCGGGACGGCTCGGCACCCACCGTGCCATACCGTGCCGACAAATTTTTGTCACGATCCCGTGCCACAGCACTTAAATCCTTGCTTTATTGCTATAAGAAATGAAGTCATTATGAGAAGACATTTTAATTATTATTATTACTTTTTACCCTACTATCTTTATAGAAAGTAATATATGTATTTTTATTTTCAATACAACTCAATCTTTATTGCTTGTAATAATTTGTGAAAGGGCCTGGGCCTCCGCACAATACGCGGTGCCAATAAAAATTAGTTGATTTATTGTAGAAACGAAATATTTTCATATAAATAATAATATTATTAATTAATGTATGGCCTGTCTGTTTTAGATCAAGGTAATTTGTAACGCGTATGGTACGAGCCATATTTTTCTTTATTAAAAATGCTTTTGTTTATTGTCATCTCCAAATAGGTTCAAAACTATTTCGGGCTTTGATTTTGAAGTCCAATTGAAGCCTCAAAAAAACAAATTTTATTATTAGCCCAACCCAAATAGAGGGCCCGACTCGACTCAACAGGTCATATTTAGGCTCATCTCGGGCCCAGTTTTAGTCATCAACCAGAAAATCCAATACCAACCATAGAAAAACCAAAAATAACAATATTTGAAGAAAATAAAATATTCTGACAAAAATATATATATACATTTCGCCTGAAAGAATAGAATGGATAATTTAATTTTTTCGTGGACCCGTTTGGTAATGGTATAAGACAGAACTAGCTATTCCAAAAATAAGTATAAATTACGGAACTAGTGTAAAAAAATGTTTGGGATTGGTCCAGAGATAAAAAATTTTGTATTTAGTACGAAAATAAGGAATAAGAGGAATAAAGAGTTTTAATTAGGGTAAATTATTTTTTTGCCCTCAAATTTTATTATATAATAATGAGGTGAGAGATAAGGAAAATGTAAGAGGGTGGTTGGGAAGAGTGAGAACAGTAATTCTCACTTATTCTAGTTGTGCTGGAACAAGCTATACCAATTGATTTATGATGCGTTTGAAAGAATAAGAGGGATATTCCTCCTATTTCCGATTCTATACCGAACCCGTTTGGTAACGGGTTAAGACAGAACTAGCTAATCGAGGGATAAGTATAAAATACGAAACTAGTGTAAAAAAGCATTTGGGATGGTTTTAAGGATAGGAGATTTTGTGTTTGGTATGATAATGAGAAATAAGATGAATAAAGAGTATTAGTTTGGGTAAATTATCTTTTTGCCCTCAACTTTATTATGTAATAATAAAGTGAAATAGGGTACCTTGGTAGACGTGAGAGGGTATTTAAGAAAAAAGTAAGAGGATGGTTGGGAAGAGTGAGAACAGTAATTCCAGCTTATTCTAGTTGTACTGGAATAAGCTATACCAGTTGATTCCAGGTGCGTTTGGAAGAACAATAGGAATATCCCTCCTATTCTCTATTCTAACCTATTTCCAAACAGCCCTTTTTAGAGAGAACAATAGGGAATGCTAGGTTTACACCCCATAAGGGGTGTACATCCTACACCCCACCCCATCCTGGGGTGGGGTTTCTTCCACTGGTCACATCGAGTGCCCAGTGGAATTCACCTCATCCTAGGATGGGGTGGGGTGTAAGATGTACACCCCTCATGGGGTGTACACTTATATTTACCCTTTCATAAATTTTTATATAGATTATATAGATATAGAAATAAAATGTTGGTGCCCCTACTGTTCTTACATAGATAGATAAAAATATACAAAATTTACCAGAATAATAAACTATTTTAATTTGGCTAGTCAAAATTTAAAAAAATTAATTTTACTATCAAATCTTTTAATTTATTGAATTTAAATAGGTGAATAACATTTTAATATCAAAATTAGAATGTATTTTTTTTTTTTATAGATTTTCCTAGTATATTTAATAAAATTATTGCAACTATAAATTTATTAAATAAAATAAATAACTTTAATCTTAAAGTCAAAATACAGAATAAATTAAAATTTTAAAATTATTTAATTAAAAATTTTTAAAATTAAATAATAAAATTTTTAAAATATATAGTTTAGATAAACTTTATGGCATTGCCAAACAGATTTGAAAAAATATATAGTTCAGGTAAACTTTATGGCCTTATCAGACAGGTTTGTGGTGGGCGGGGGGGGGGGGGTTGGGGGGCGGGAACATAGTAAATTAAAAAATTAAAATTATTTAATTAAAATTTTAAAATATTAAATAATAAAATTAAAAAAATATATAGTTTAGATAAATTTTATGGCATTGTCAAATCGATTTGAAAAAATATATAGTTCAGATAAATTTTACGGTCTTATCAAACATATTTGGAGCTGCCCTATCCGGGAACGGGAACATAATAAATTAAAAAATTAAAATTATTTAATTAAAAAATTAAAATATTAAATAATAAAATTTAAAAAATATATAGTTTAGATAAACTTTATGGCATTGGCAAACAGATTTGAAAAAATATATAGTTCAGATAAATTTTACGATCTTATCAAATAAATTTGGAGCCGCCCTCCCCGGGAGGGGGTGGGAACATAACAAATAAAAAAATTAAAATTATCTAATTAAAAAATTAAAATATTAAATAATAAAATTAAAAAAATATATAGTTTAGATAAATTTTATGACTTTGTCGAACAGATTTGAAAAAATATATAGTTTAGATAAACTTTATGGCCTTATCAAACAGGTTTGGAGCCGCCCCCCTCCCCCTCCTAGCTGGACAAGGTTGGGTTTTCCGACCATGTTCCCACCTCTTCTTCTATTTTTTTTTTTTAAATTAAAAAGTTTTAAATTTTAAAATATTTAAATTTATAAAATTTAAAAATTTGTAATAATTTTTGTTATATACAGTAAAATATAAATATTAATATTTTTTAAAATAAATATTTAAAATTATACAAGTAAAATTTTTATTTATTTTAAAAAATTATTATGATTAAGAATAATTTCGTTGTTTTATACTATTATTACTTCTTTTTTTTTTTTTTTTATCATCCTAAATATATTTTTATAATAATTGTAATTAATTTTATATTTATCTTTAGGGTTAATTGCATACGGCTTTCTGTAAATATATCGAATAACAGATCCCTACAAAGTTTAATTTTTTATATTTATTCTTTCAAAAGTCCAACGTTATTTATATATATCCGTAACTATAGATTAAATACTTAATCTTGGTTAGTTAGTGAGGTAAATTTATTCTTTTACACTTTCATATATTTCTGCATTATTTTTTGGGACATTTTTGAAAGGACAAAATTGTTATTTCATATATAATCTGTTAAAAAATAAACAGTAAACTAACGATAATAAACCGGCGGGATATATATATGAATAACGTTGGACTTTTGAAGGAATAAATATGAAAAGTTGAATTTTATAGCAATATATCTGCTATTCGATATGTTTACAGAAAATTATATATAATTAATCCTTATTTTTAATACAATTGGTTCTTTTCTATTTCAGGACCAAATAAAATATATTAATTTTCCTCCTTAACAATACACTGCTTTTTGATTGAAGGTTCCTTCATCTCCAAGTTACAGGTGCTCAAGGTACATAGTACACCACTGAAAAAGATAGATGGAAAAGTACACAAATATTTATGAATAATAGCTTTTAGATTTACAAGCAATAATTTTTATGCGTGGCTTACTTCTTCTCCAAGTTAGGAGGTTATTTTTTTACGTAAAAATTGCCAAATAATATTTATGTCTTGGATAAAAAAAAAAAAAATTCTATAAAATTTTTACTGTGACATTCCTAATAATTCCACATCGAATATGAATGAAATTATGATTGGGTTTATATAAGACATAGGCACTAATAATAATAACTGGGGTCAAGTATTTTGGACCGTGACATCGGATATGAATGAAATTGTGATTGTCTTTATATAAGACATAGACACTAATAATAATAACTGGGGTTAAGTATTTTGAGCTGTGCCGACCGAATGAATTATTATTGCTAGTGAACTGGTCGTTACATTTACCGATTTTATATTTTTACCTATTCGTTTCGAAAATTAGTATATATATATATATAATTAGGTTATAATACTATCGATAGCACCAAGTCATTGGTGCTATCAAGTTTTTAGCCGTTGGATGAAAAAATATACGGTTGGGATTATAGTGGGCCCCTAAGGTTTACTAGGTAGTTGGTTGAATAGTAAAAATCTCAGGGGTCCACTATAATCCCAAGCGCATATCTTTTCATCCAACGACTGAAAACTTGATAACACTAATTGTTTGGTGCTATCGATAGTATTCTAGCCGGACTATATATATATATATATATATATATATTCTCTTGTTTTTTTTTCGCTCGAGATTTTTTATTATTATTATTTTTTTAAGCTCGTCGCCTAGCTTCCACGCCCTACGCGACATTCAAACCGCCGCAATCCTTGTCGCTATCATGGACCTTGCTGAAGCGCCGCCTCGTTCCTGCCATGTCCGTACTCACGCCCACACCCACACGTATCCCACACGTATCTATTAAGCATAACGTTGGCGGGTTCACAACGACGTCGAGGATAGTGGCAGTGGTAAAGGGAGAGAGAAAAGCCGCCATAGCAAAAAAAAAATACAAAATATAGAAAAAAAATTAAAAAAAATAAAAATAAAACTAAAAAACTAAAAAATATTTTGTTTTTTACAGCAAAGGTTAAGCATTAGAAAAATAAACCATACTAAATTTGATTGTGATTAAAATTATCTAACTAATTTTATAATTATATTGAATAACATAACTGAAATTGTAGATGAAAGAAATTCATCCAGAAGCGTGAGGCATTGCTCTAAGGCGTATTTCCGTCCTTTGTGCGGATTAATCGGAGACACCACCCGGGAGACACCACCCCAAGTAATGATTAATGCACCTTAAAGGTGATTAATACATTAAAAACCTGAAAAGCTAATGTTGGTTTCAACCCAACGTCCTAAAAATTAATTAATATACCTAATAATAAAATAAATAAACGATAATAAATAAGAGTAAATAAGACTAAAATTTAATAAAAGAATTAAAAAAACAATATAACAAAATAATTATTGAGAATTTTGAAATTTTAAAATTTTATTCCATCATTAAGAACCAAAAAAAAAATAAAGAATAAGATAAAATTACACTATCAAGATGAAATTACACTATTTTAAAAAAAAAATACATTGTTTTTAAAGAAAACTACATTCTTTAAGATAAAAAATATACTATTTAAGATGATAGTTACATTATTTAGACGAAGATTATACTATTTGAATAAAAGTTACACTATTTCTCATATTTCTTCTCTTTTTTTTTTTATTGTCTCATAATTTTTTTGTGCGCCATCCGGTTCCGACGACGTGCGGTGGAGATGAAGGAGAGTGTGATAATGCTAGAGAAGAGACCGGCAGAAGCGAAAACGACCTACATTGCATCCGCCCTGCGAGGGGGTGCACGGGCTAGAGTGAGGACACCTACCTTACCTCCGCCACTATTGACACTCGCGAACACGGTGAACACAACATCGTGGGCACAGGGGGGTGCAGTGCTTCAGCGGGATCCATTGCGACGGTGAGGGGGGTGGCTATAGTAAAGAACAAGAGAAGACACGATAACAAAAAAAAAGTTAATTGCATGCGGCTCCCTGTAAACATCGAATAGCAGATATATCCCTACAAAGTTTAACTTTTTATATTTATCCCTTCAAAAATCCAACGTTTTTCATATATATCCCTACCGTCTATCTCTGTTAGAAAAATCTAGTTAACCATAAGTTAAATACTTAATTTTAGTTAGTTAGTGAGGTAAATTTACCTTTTTACCATTCCAGATATTTTTGTATTATTTTTTGAAGAGATATTTTTAAAAGGACAAAACTGTCATTTCACATATAATCTGTTAAAAAATAAACAGTGAACTAACAATAATAAACCGGAGGGATATATATGAATACCGTTGGACTTTTGAAGGATAAATATGAAAAGTTGAACTTTATAGGGATATATCTGCTATTCGATATGTCGTATGCAATTAAATTATAAAGAGTATAAAAAATTTAAAATTTTTTAAAAAATATTAAATTTTTTATAAGAAATGTCAAATAATATAATTTTAGTATATAATAATAATAAAAATAATAATTATAATAATAAATTTATTGTTATTATATTAATATTATTATTAACGAAAAATTTAGACGTAAAATATTAATTTTATTAATTTTTTTCTAACCATCTAAACGAGATTAAATTAAAAATATTTTTAAAAAACTGCTAGATGAATAATTTGTTTTTCAAATAAGGCTAGGCATTAGGTTCGTCTAAGTCCCAGTACGCTATGATTGCTATTCTCTCACATTTGCATTCACGGAGAAATTCCTTCCCAGAAATTTTTTTTTTTTTTAATATTTATTTTAGGCTTGATTTGGTGTCACCTCAAAATTTCAAAATAAATATATAGACTGCGTTTGGTTCAGGAATAAGAAAAATTTAGTTATACCGAATAGGTATAATTTATGGTATTAGTAGGAACTAGTGTAAATTTCTGTTTAGTTGGGTTTAAGAGTTATACCGGATATAAAGAAAATTATGTTTGGTAAGTTAAAAAAGAATAAGAAGAATAAAGAGAACTAAAATTTTAATTTATGATTAAAATTTTACTGATATGATTTTAAATATTTAATTTAAAATATTTATTAAAAAAATTATTAAAATTTATATTTTACTTATATATAAAAAAATTATTAAAAAAATTTATCATATAATTTATTAAAATTATATGATAAATTTATTAAAAATTAAAGTTAAAAATTTTAAAAGCTATAAAATTTAAAATTTAAAATTTAAAAATTTATAAATGTTAAAAATTTTAATTTTAATTGTCTTAAATAACTAATTAATTATCTAAATACTTAATTAATTAGTTAATAAAATAATTAAATTAATTAAAATATTAGATTAATTAAAGAGTTAAAACAATAATTAAAATTATATTAATTTAATTAAGTTTATTCTTAAATAGGGACAAGTCTTGTTCCAGAAAAAGACTGGAATAGTAATTCCAGTCTTATACCAGCTTATTCTAGAAAGACGAGAATAGCTGTTCCCATCCCTACTTAATTGCATTTGTGTATAATTAGGAGGGATAAGTTCTCATCCCCCTCTAGTTCTTGTTACCAAAAGTTGCCATAAAGAACTTATTTAGATTATATATTTTTTTAAAATTTTAATATTTAATTTCTTTGAAATTTTGATCTTTGTAGGGAATATTTTATTTTGTTTGATTTAAATTCTTTAGTATAAAATTTAAATTAATTATTTATTTTTAATATATTTATAATTATATAAATGATATCAAATATATTAATTAAATTTATAAAAATAAATGGTACATATATAAATACGAAAGTTAACCATTATTAACGGGTTCAAATTAAATAAATTTTAAAATTTAAGTTTCTTTAATTTTGTTTAACAATAATTCTATAATAATTTTTAATTTGTCAAATAATTTTTCAAAAAATTTATTTAGCAATTAACTATTTTTTTATCAACTCAACGTTATTTTTTTTTAGAAAAAGATGAATGATTAATTGTTTTTATATTATTATCATCAATAAAAAACATGAATTGTGAGTTTTGGTGCTGATGTGTCGAGCTCCGGGCGCTCCTCTCCGAATTTCTCTCTCTGCTTAGCTCTCCTCTCCGAATTTCTCTATGTGTGCTTACCTCTTTTCTCTCTGTGCATTGTCAGTTTCGGTGCTTATGTGTCAAGCTCCCAGCTCTCCTTCTCTCTGTGCTACACCTTCTTAGCTCTCTTAGCTCTCCTACGCAACCTACCCTCTTCCTCCCCTGGTGTTACAGGACGTGCGCTCCCACCTTCTCCTCTGACCCTTCTCCTCTTCCTGTTGCACTCCACCTTCTCCTCTGACCCTTCTCCTCTTCCCGTTGCACTCCACCTTCTCCTCTGACTGCCTTTCTTCTTCGCCTCATCTCCTCTTACTGTTGCGTCACCTCCTTCGGCCGATCGTACGGTGGAGCTACGCGTTGTACATTAAAGGGGAAGCCTAAACGGCCTCCCCGCATTTCCCGCCTGACACCGTCCCTCACGCCTGTTTCCCGTACGTTCGAATAGACAACTCGGACACCGTCCCTCTGCTCTGAGCGCGGCGGCATGGCGACTCCTCACCTACCTCCCACCCACCTCCCACCCACTTCGCGGCATGGCGACTCCTGACCGCGGAGTTGCCGCCGCGGCGTTCCCACTCCCCTCCTTCTTCTCTGCGCCGCGTTCCTCTCCGCTCTCTCTCTCTGCTCTGGGGCGATTTCCTCACCTACCTCCCACCCACTCCGCGGCATGGCGACTCCTCGGAGCGCGGAGTGCTCCTCACACCGCGGGGTTGCCGCCGCTTGCTCGGAATTGGAAATCTGTTTCATATTACCATTTGTTTCCTTATGACTTTGATAACCAGTCCTAACCAGCTATAAGCTGCAGGAATGCTTCAGAGGGAGGAAGGTTGTTGAAATAGCGCGATTAAATGTGCGATAGCAGTTTTTTCTTACATTCGGGGATCAGTACCAAAGAGTAGATTTGTAAGGCTTCCTTGCGCTTTAATCTTTATTGCTTATTCTGCCTATTTATCTAAGAGTTTGTTGTCTAAATCAGGAATTGCTTTCGCCCCAATTCAGAGTTTCTTCGCCAATTGCTCTCCTTCTTTAATGGGAAGAATGACAATGATGTTTCTATCCTTTTAGAGGCATGCAAAATGCTTTTACAGTATGTTTGGCATAATGGTAAGTTGAACAGTTTTGTATTTTGTCTATTAGTTCTTGCATTGGATCTCATTCACGTTCCTATGTAGACAATTGTGCTCTCACTAATTCTCATTACAATTCATCTTCTGACAAATTCTACAAGAGTGTTTGTCCTCAACTTCTCTTTGATAACATTGACACTGCAGTTAATGACAGACTACGTTTAAGCAATAGTGGTCTTCCTTACTTCCTCAACTTGGGATTTACATTCTTTTTCACTATTTTGGCAGGTTTGAGTAAATTGAGTCCACCCATAATGGAAGGATTAGATGTTCTACTAGCAGTGAGTCTATGACACCATTCTCCATTTCGTGTAAGATGCTATTGTTCAGAGTTTATATGGTGAGTCTCTAGCTTGTGAATAATTTACTTTCCAGAAATCTAAGCCCTCACTAAAGAAAAGTGATCCTGATCTTGATGGTAAGGAATATGCTGTGGTAGAATACACAGTTTGTTGAATACTTCTATCTATTGGTAATTTTGTGATGCAGTAAAAAAAAAAAAGAGGTAAGGAATGGTCTACTCATTGGCCTTGAAAAATTAGACAACCGTTTGTACCGGAATATTGCACGTGCATTATTTGGATGGTCTATAATGTATGCAACCATTTGTGCGTAGCCGACGGCAGTCAAATGATCTCTCGAGACACATTTCGCTAACTACATGTCGGCAATTTATGATTACTAGCATGTTATACGTACAGGAATGAAGATCTTTATGGAAATCGTCTGTAAATTGACAGGAAACATTAAATTTTACTGCAACTACTGAAGAATTGATGTACAGATAGTTTCATAGATAAGATCTACTGGGCATCCTCTTGCCCAGATGATACTAAAATAGTGAGTTTCCCTCCTGAAACCTACATGATTTTAATTTGTGAAGTTTTATGTAATTTTAACATCTGTTAGCTGTTGTCGGAACATTTCGAACCAATGTTGTGGGCACTTTGACTCTCGCTGATGTCTGCAGGGAACATGGGCTGTTAATGATGAATTATGCAACTCGATGTATATTTGAATATGATGACGCTCCTCTTCAAGGGTCAGGTATTGGCTTCAAGGAGGAAGACAAGCCAAACTTTACCGGATCATTCTATTCAAAGACCAAGGCTATGGTAAACTCCTTATTACATGAATTGTAGGTCTGTTACGTCTCTGATATAGGTTGGATATTTTATAAATTGTTTCTTACAGTTATTTTGTTGAATGATGCAGGTTGAAGAGCTATTGAAAGAGTTTGATAATGTCTGTACACTGCGAGTTCGAATGCCTATATCTTCTGACCTCAACACTGTTAGATAAAACTGATTGTGGAAGGGGCTTTTATATATACATATATATATGCAAGTGTAGTGTTTTTGAACTAATTGATGCTGAGTTTTTAGATTGGGATTCTATTTTCTTAAGGTAATTGGCTTTTCGGATTGATTCCTGGCTTTAATTTTTTGCTGTAATTTGTAACTTCGTCAAATGGTGACCCTCAGGGGAGTTGATGCATTTGTTTGCTGATGCTTGATTGTTAGACCAGTAAATTAGAATGAATAGAGCATTATTTGGAAGCTTTGTTAAGAATTGGATCTGCAAACATCTTTAAGCAGCTATTTATAACTATTGACTCCTCTGGATGTGTATCTGTAGAATTGGTAGTTGCAATCTGGATAATCCGGTTACTATATTCTTAGGCTGTTTGCTGATGCTTGATTGTTAGAGCAGTAAATTAAAATGAATAGAGCATTATTTGGAAGCTTTTTTAAGAATTGGATCTGCAAATATCTTTAAGCAGCTATTTCTAACTATTGACTTTTCTGGATGTGTATCTGTAGAATTGGTAGCTGCAATCTGGATAATCCAGTTACTATATTCTTACGCTGGTCTGAAAATTCCCATACAATGATGTTGTGCCCATGAAGTTCTTTGGTCTTAATTATGATATTATGGAATACGTCGTAAAAATCAATATATTCCGCAACCATTCAGTTGTGTGAATATAGCTGCTTCACACAACTGAGTGGTTGAGCATGACTAAGTTAAGATTCGTGTTGAGATTCTGTTATGGTAGCTTTTTCGTGACAGAAAGATTTTGTGCATAGATCAATAGCTGCCATTTTTTATGCTATTGGTCCCATTAAGATTGCTTGGCATTAGTCACTCACTAAACCCTGCTTCAGATTTTAGATATTGATCTGACGTGGCGCATGCATAAATCATCAGATGGTCAGAGAAGACGAGTTTAGATCTGTATGTGCCTACTTAAGACATTTAAGGTGTGATTCTTTAACCTTTATTTCTTTTTGTGGAGTATGTTTGATTTTGCTATTTGAAAGTTTTATGGAAAAAATCTTTTAGGTAAATTTGTCTACAGATGTTGCTAAATTATCTTCAGCTATTGAAGAACCACGCAGAAAACGTTTTAGGTAAATTTGTTGTACGAACATCTCTTTGCGCAAACTTTTCATAAGGAAATCTTTTATTTTTTCTTAACTTTTCATCTATTGACATTGCAGGTTTGCAGAAGATAAGGAGGCATCCACCAGCAACAAATAATTACCCTTTTTCTATAAACAATAAATAATCAGACTGCTTTACATTTTAACCATGCATCTTTTTTTGATTTAAAATTGAAGTTATGCTAATTGTTAGTGAACAACTGTTATATATATTAATTGTACTTTTGTACTCTTTTTTTTTTCGGTGGATATTTATAAATTTGAAAACCTTATAATATATTAAATATTTCTATCTTTATAAATATAATTTATTATTCATTGCTTAATACTTATTATTTATTAATATTAATTTACTGTAAATATATTCGGCCGCCGCGAAGCGCGGGTATTTAACTAGTTTGTTATAAATTGTGAGTTTGCCAAAATTGTATAGAAATTATTATAATTTTTATTCGATAGATAAAATTACATGAATAGATTGGTAGAATATTTAGATGGTTAGAATTATATGTGAAATATAAAAAAATTATAAATTATTCATAATTTTATTCTTTAATAAAAAAATAATAAATTATTTATTATTTTTATTTTTAATAAATAAATAAGAATAAAATGGTGAATCATTAAAAATGATAAATAATTTATTGTTTTTTAATTATTTTTTTATTTATACCTTGATTTGCTTGGTAATAAGATTGTTTGTTCAAATAAAGTTTTTTACAAAATTATTTTGTGACCTATAAATTTTGAACAATTTAAATTAAAAAAGATATATATTTTTTAAAGTGATATAATCCCATCAAAATAAATACTAATATATATATATATATATATATATATATATATATATATGAGTCCGGCTGGAATACTATCGATAGCACCAAGCAATTAGTGCTATTAAGTTTTTAGCCCTGGGATAAAAATATGTACGATTAGAATTATAGCAGTTTTCTAAGATTTTTACTATTCAACCAACCACCCACTAAATCCTAGGGGATCACTATTATCCTAACCGCATATTTCTTAATCCAAAGACTAAAAACTTTATAGCATCAATGACTTGATACTACTGATAGTATTCCAGTCTAATTCTATATATATATGGCTAAATTACAGAAAATCTCCTTGTCATATCCAACTTTTTCACTTTACTCCTTGTCATTTAAAAGTCGACAATCTGCCCCCTCGTATTGTCGCCCCCTCGTAATTACCGAATTGTGCAATAACCCCCGCCGTCAGTTGACCGTCAGTTTTTCTGAAAACATAATTTCATATATCCAAAATACCCTTGGAAAATATCCCTTAAAAAAAAAAAAAAAACTTCGGAATAGAGAAAAAAAAAAGAGGGTATTTTCGTTAATTTACCATTTTCGTTAACGTCGTTGCCCCCTAAGAACAATTCGGTAATTACGAGGGGGCAGATTGTCGACTTTTAAATGACAGGGGGTAAAGTGGAAAAGCGGGATATGACAGGAAATTTTTCTGTAATTTAGCCTATATATATATATATATATATATATATATATATATATATATATATATATATATATATATATATATATAAAATACTAATTTATATAATTTAATATATCAGTGAATTTATGAAATTTGTTATATTTGGTTAGATTCTTTTCCAAAACTCCGCAGTGCAGCTCGTGGGGAGCGCTTTCTGATCGCCGTCGCCGCGCAAAAAGGCGTCCTTTTCCTTTCCCAACGACTTCAAAAAAAAAAAAAAAAGAAAAAGAAAAAAACCTATGGCTTAGTCGTGAAGTAGTAGAGTATTATTATTGTTGTTAGTACTCCTCGTCCACCTCGTCCATCTATATATTGAGCGAACTCCGCTCCTGCGCTCTCTCGCATTGTGCAAAAAGCCTACTGAGAGCGAGCATTAGAAGCAGAGGAAGAGGATCATGGAACCAGGACGAAACAGAGTCGGAGAGGAGCCGCAGAAGAAGCCGAAGCTTATGGAAGAATCACCATCACCATCACCGGCGTCACCATCACCGGCGGCGACGGAGTCGTCTCGTCCCGACCCCGAATCGTACGCCAGAAGGTCCGTCCGCCCCATCTCTGTTTTTCACTGCTAAGAATCGAAGTGCGGTCGGTCTGCTCTTTTTCTTTTTTTTTTTTTTGATGGTGGGGTGGGGTGGGGTTGGGTGTTCGTCTGACAGCTACCAGCTGGAGGCGCTGGAGCGGGCGGTGCGGCAGAACACGATCGTGTTCCTGGAGACGGGGTCCGGCAAGACGCTCATCGCCGTGATGCTGCTCCGCGCCTACGCCCACGCCATCCGCAAGCCCTCACGCCGCATCGCCGTCTTCCTCGTCCCCACCGTCGTCTTGGTCGCCCAGGTTTCCCTTCCCTTCCCTTCCCTTCCCTCCTTTGGCATGGTTCGGGGTGGTTCACAAAGATTTAAACAATTTTTAATAAAAATAGAAAAAAAATTAGGCTAAATTATAGAAACCTCCGCTTTTCTGCTGGTTTTTAAAAGCTTATAATTTATCCTTTCGTAATTACCGAATTGTCTTCAGGAGACAACTGCGTTAACGAAATTGGTAAATTAACGAAAATATCTTTATTTTATATTAGAGGGAAAAAAAAAAAAAAGTAACGGAGAGAAGAGAAAGGAGTTTAAACTTATTTTTCACTATTTTTAAAGGGTATTTTGGGTATATCTAATAATATTTTAAAAAAAAAACTGACGGTTCATTCACGGAAGGGTGATGGCGGGGGTAATGCATAAATGTAGTCTTTAAAAAGACAAAGGTAAAGTGAAAAAACGAGATATTACAGTAAATTTTTTTGTAATTTAGTCAAAAAAAAAAAAAAAAAAAAAAAATGAAAAAGTAGAGAATTAATGACCCTGGATGTAGCTGATGTAAGATGGACATCCTACTTTGAAGTGCACCAGTAGCATTGCTTTTATTTTAATGTTAAAATGTGTAGATACTCCGTGAACTTCAAAAATTAACTTCCTGATTTTTTTTTTTTTTTTTTTTTTTTTTTTTTGTTTTTTTTTTTGAAGATTACTAATCGGTTGATTTCAAGCTCCTTTCGTTTAGTAATGTTGAGAATTTTGTTTGAATCAAATACATTTTAATCTTTTTACCCATACACTCCAAGTAGGATGTATGATATACACCCAACTACATGATGTTCACTTCATCCGTTCAAAGGTGGTGTGGTGTTTTTTTCAGTGACTGAAATTCATTCCACCCTACATTGGATGGGGTGTAAGATATGCGTTCTATTTGGGGTTTACAAAAAATATTTTTTATTTTTAATAATAATTGAAACTCTTCTGAAAAAAAAAAAACACCTTGGAAGCATGCAAAAAAAAAAAAAAAAAAAATCATTTCCAAGTTTTTTACTGTCTTTTGTTGCCAAAAAAACATTTTGAATGTAAGAATTGTATGCAATCTGCCATTCCCTCCTATACTATTTTGTATAGTAATAGTAATTATATTTAAAAGAAATAAAGAAAGAGCAGTGATGCCAAATGAGACCTAAGTTTACTTAAGTCAAGGATTTAAGTGCCGACGCATAGAATTGTGCCTAATACTTGTTGGGCCGTGACACGATATCTGTGTGTTGACACACTCTAGTGTGAACAATTTATTTTCTTTAGCGCTTGATGTTGATAGCTCCAATATAAATTTTACCGAATGATGGTATCGTGCCTCGTGCTGATACCTTGCTGGCACGGTACGGAATGGTGGGGGGTACGGCCTGCATTGATGGGCGCTTAAATCCTTTCTTTCTATTCATCTTTATTCATCGGCATGGGATCAAGAATCTGTTTGTATGTGTATCATTTTGAAGCAAGCAAAGGTGGTGGAGATGCACACTGACTTGAAGGTCGGCAAGTTCTGGGGGGAGATGGGGGTTGACTTCTGGAAGGCTGCCATATGGAAGGAAAAGCTTGATCAGTATGAGGTTGCTGGCTTCTCCCTTATGTTTCTCGATCCATTTGATTGTTTTGTTTTTGTTTGTTTATGTTGACTAATAGTAGGATTAATTTCAAAAGGCTCCCCTCGGTATAGTCTACTTACAATTTAATGTGCGGTGGTCTAAAATGTAGCAATTTATGGTTTCTCCTTTACACTCTGTATAGATGGAGAGAAAAGAAGAGAACAAAAAGAAATTTTGGAGAGAAAATAATTTTCTCTCATTTGGATTGGAAACTTAGAATAGAACAGAAGATTAAAAAAAGTTACGGAAAGAAACGGAGAGAGTATAACCTTTCCGATTAGTGGAGAGAAAGGGAGAGAGTTTGAGTTTTCCGTGATCCGCACTTACAACGCATAACAAAAGTGCTACACTTATATCCTTCTCCAAAACTAGTGATGTGTTGTACAAGTGCCTTGCCATCAATTAATATTTATTTGTCATTTTTGTTTAACCCAAAAGTATAGTTTGATTTATTAAAGTATTGTTTGATCAGTTAATCATTCTTGCTTTATCCTAAAGTTAGGCTATTTCTGTGGATTAAACTAAAGTTCCTTTCATGATTTGTATGTGAATAAATTGCAGAGTCAGTAGGTGGTGTTTTTTCTCCCTATAATGTATGCCTAGTTTTCATACTTGAATTGATTGCAATATGATTTGTTAGGGCCAATTTTTCTATTTGAGTTCAAACACAAGTAACTATTTTGTTTTTACTCAAAAGTTACATGTGTTCTGTGGGATTAACAATAATTTGGTGGGTGTCTTTCTCTTAGTTGTTGATTTCACATTTAGAAGAAAATCATTTTTCTGACTTTTTTTGTGAATGTTGAAGTCCTCACAAAGTTGATGCTTGTTTTTTATTTGACTTAACTGAAGTTTAAGCCAATGTATGTACAGGTTTTTGTTATGACTCCTCAGATATTACTGGATAATCTGCGCCATAGCTTTTTTAAGCTAGGTGATATAGCGTTATTAATATTTGATGAATGCCATCGAGCAAAAGGAAAAAGCCCTTATGCTTGCATACTGACGGTAAGTTGATTATTTTTCATGTTGTTGTTTTATAGGCATTTAAATATTCCTAAAATTTCCATTCTATGCCACATTTAAATTGTGGAATATTGATAGTGTCTAACCATCATCATGGAATACAAGAAGGTCCCACAAATATGTAATGCCCTCAGATGGACACCTTAGCATGCAAAGTTAATTCCTTCTCTTTTGTGCTGTTTCTTTTTACGAACACTTGGCATCGCCATATTCTATGGTTCATGGTGTTCAACTGTATTGTGGTTAATCAACCCAAATGGATTATATATTCAACCTGATTGGCAAAAAGTGTTTGTGTTGAAAGGTTTTATGCATTCCTATTAAAATTTGATTGATCCAGGTTAATGTGACCTCACGTATTTGCAAATCTACCCTAAGTAGGCATTTGCAGGGGCTGTCGAATCAGAGAAAAGTAACATTTATAAAAGTTTCGGAAAATATTTAAAGATAAATCTCTAATAACATAGGGTTTTTTTCTTTGTATGTGATTAAGGGGACTAGAGTTGATTGGGCAGGGTTTGATGGTTATGTTTATGCTTAGATTATGTCTAATAAATTTACTTTGTTGAAATACCATATACTTTGTAAGGTGAAGGCATGTAGAAAAAAAGACCAACTTGAGATTTTTGTCTTTTTGCTTGGATTATGGACGATTGTGAAACTTTCTCTGTTGTTTGCTGATACATGATCACTTCAGACTTTTTTTTCGAGGATACTTGTATTTAGATATTTTTATCTTGATATCTGTCTTGTCTTTCTCTCCCATCAACATTCATATGGTGTGATTTTCAACTTTGTTGTGCTGGCAGGAGTTCTATCATCGACATCTGAACTCAACACCAGTAGATCTTCCTAGAATATTTGGTATGACTGCATCTCCCATTAATTCAAAAGGTAGTCCTACGCTGTCTAGCCTGGATTTTCTCTATCTTGTCACTCTATTTTCTTACCCTCAGGGAGTTGATTTTGAGTTCTGGTTTTGCCGGCATTTGCAAAATATTATCTATGAATATTTTACTTATAGTAAGTTAATTTTCTTCTTTGTTATTCCTTTGTATAGGGTCAGATTCTGGGGTTGTCTACAGCAAGCAGATTTTTGAACTTGAGACACTTATGGATTCAAAGGTTAATTAGAATAAATTAACATTGTAGACTTCTTGGGGCTCTTCTTGACTTTTGAAGTTATGCTTATGAATAAGATGCTCTGATAAATTAGCATAGTTAGAGTAACTCATCCTTTTGTTCAAAACTAATGGTTATAAATATGTTGCCACAGATATAGTAGATCACCAACTGTTTGTCACAAAATTATCAATTTTTCAAAATTTATTTTGGTTTACTGAATATCGAGGGCTTCATATCGACAAATATAATTTTTTTTTCCTTGAATTGACTCTCAGTTTCATGGCCAATTCAATCATCTAAATGCATGAATGTTTCAACAAAAGAGTTCGAAAAGTAATTCTGAACTTTCTTTCTAGAAGATTATGGAAAAATATTTGGCCCCACTCTTTAGACAGTGTCAGCTAGGTATGTGTGTAACATTGTGCCGATCGTCATAGGCACGAGGCGATGCTTGATAAAGACAGAATCCTATATCAAAAGCTAGCATAGTTCTGTTTGTCCCAGGAAATTTTCTAATGTTCTATGAGTTGAGTTGAAAGTTTTAACATGTATCATTCTATCTGCCAATCAGCTCTCTTGAATTAGCGGCAAGCTGTCTCTTGCCTGATGCTGACTCTGCCAAGTTTTGGAAGCTATCTTCTAGATGCTTCTCAAGCTTTTACGGGCAGTAATAAAATCTTTTGTCTGAAAGCCTTCTCGAATTGAGTTATGCTCTGGTTAATCCCATATTTTTCTTAAAGGCTTGGATAATGTTGATGATGATGTTGAAGTTCAGAGAGATATGTACCTATGGTATCAGTGATGATATATAACTGCAGAGAGATGTCATGCATTGTTTATGACACTATAAAATGGAACTTTCTTGTTGTATTCCCTATCTTGTTTCTTTTAACATCTAAGATTCTACATCATTGTTTGTGACCTTTGAGTGCAGTGTTTGGTTGGGAATAGTGTTAAATATGCCTACTATCCTCCTAAAATAGAGGTATATCCTTATTTGGAATTTGGTAGGGAATTATTTGTTTATACAGGAGTAGTAAATAAGCAATTTGCTGGGTGGTGGTAGAATTCCAATATTGTCATAGATGGGATCCTGCAGGAACTGATTCCCACTATTCGCAGCGAAGCATAAGTAGGATAATAACCGAATCCAACGTGGGGTTTGGGATATTTCTCTCTATCACTGGATTAAATTCCCTTTGTGCTCTATGCTTTATCATTCTAATAATCTCTTCTTTTCTATTTCTCCGTTTTTGACACTACCTTTCTAATGTGAAGGTGTACACTGTTGCTAGTGAATCTGAGTTGTCTCAATACATTCCATTTTCTACTGTGAAGATAAAGCTGTACCGGCATTCGGATATTCCATCTGATTTGTATATTCGTGTAACCAAACGTTTGGAAAATTTGATGCTCAAGGTAGTTGTTTATGATCTCTAAGTTGCTTTGTCTTGCACCCATAGTAAGCTCTTTATATCCTTTTCCGTTAATGATTGTACATACTTTTTTGAGTATTCGTTGTTTTTATTATCAGCACGTAACAAGAGAAAAGACATGCTGTATGTCAGTATGTTATGCTGGGCATGCAAAGCACTTCTCTCTTGTTGCAAATCTACCTTACGTAAAAGCTCCTCAGTGTTCTATGTTCTTGATAAAGCTTCATCATTTGTAGTGTAATATTTAGCTTCTATTTTTTAGAATTGGGATCGAGGAACCAACAAGTCATGGTAAGAATTATCTGTCAAGGTGCTCTGATTTGCCAGACGCCTTGCCCTAATGCATCAAAAGAAATAAGCAAGAAGCATATTTGAATTGATTTGATAGGATTACTTTTCGAAATCTGAGGAATTAGAAGCAGCATTTTTTATTTATTTGGGAAAGTACTTTTTCCAAAATCTCGAGTTGACAAGAAATTTATTTGCCATTAAAAAGTTTTAAAAGTGTTTAAGGTAGTCTTATCATTCCCTTTGTTTACTTTTATTTGTGCAAGTTGAAGACTGAAGAAAAACAGACTTCCAAGTGCTTTTGTCATGAACTTGTCTGGAGTGGTTTAAAATACTGCTCAACCATGCATATGAAGTTTGTTGCCATGTTATTTATTATAGATTATAAGGAGCAAGACTTGGAATGGAGCTACTATTTATTTTAATTATGAATTAAATTTACAGTAATCTCCATGCTGACTCTATTAAATTTTCAAGAACATGAATATCCATTAGAACTCATGCAAAAACTTTGTAGTGTTTTTATTATTTTTAATATTAAATTTGTAGTAATTGTCATCTAAATTATTATTGTTCTTGTGTTAAGTTTTAATCTTATTAGCATAATTTTGTCGAAAAATTATGGAGTAACAATGCCTTATCTCCTCTGTTAGCACGTACAAGGCCTGGGAGATGTAATGCTTAGTTCAACAGCTGAAGAAAGTGCAAGAAAGAGGATCTCGAGGTTACATGCTACATTTATATACTGTCTGAGTCATTTGGGTTTATGGTTAGCAGCTAAGGTATGGGATATGCCATAAAATAGAAGTAAGCGGATGCTACAGATATGATATACATTTTAAAGTTTATTAGCTTCTGCACAGGCGGCTGAATCGTTATCACGTAAAGAAACTTATCTTTTCTTTTGGGGTGAAAAGAAAGATGAACTTGGTGAGAATACTGTGAGATTATTTAGTCAAGGAGTATTTGAAGTGCTCTCAGAGTATGTTAGTAAAGGTATACAGTGGCCTTCTCTTTTTCTTTTTTTTTTTTTAGAGGTATCTAGTTTTGCCATATTTTAGCTAGGAAATGGTGCACTTCCATTACCAAAAGCAAGAAATTTATTCTAAGAATTTACTTGTACGGTTGTACATTAGGAGATTATGTTGTACAGGAATCCTTTTTGATTCTCTGTTGTCATGAAATGAATATCAATTTTAAGAGAGCTTATATCAGGGTAATAACCAATAGTAAAAAATCTTTACTGCATTGTAATTCTTTGCATCTTCGAGTTGTTTCCCTTGTCAACCTGATTGCTGGAGGAAGTCTATGATCATATGTTAGTCTACACTTTGTTCAAGCCAAGATGAAAGAAGATGAATGAGCATTGACAAAATTTCATGCTTAGACCTCATTCAGTGTGATGTGTGAAATATTTTGAGGCTAACTTCATATTTATAAATTGTAAATCAAGAAATCAAGCTTTTCTTCGGCTCTTCGCCCTAGATTAATCTGACCTTTCTAATGACCTGTTTAGTTGTATTAAATTAAACTTTATCTTAAACTTTGGTTTCTTATGTTCGATTCTTAATTTTTGTGATATGTTTTAATTGTTTCCTAACATTGACTTGCTTTTTCACTCTTGCATAATTTGCTCAGATAGGTGCATTGGGAATGATTTAAAAGCAGACATTGCAGCTGGTCTCATTACAACAAAAGTTCATTGTCTTATCCAATCTCTGGTAAAGTACAGGTGAAATCACTGACTTGCCATGCACTAACACTTGGTTATTTTATCTAATCAATACCCGGGGATTATTGTATCGCGATCTACGGATCACTCCACATACAGGTCAAGTTGCTTTTCACAGTTGACGTTTGTTACAGCAATTGGCTGACATGGTTGTGCATGCATGTATTAATTATATCTAACATCAAGACCCTGGAATCTGGATGGGGCCACTATATAGGCTTGAAAATAGTCAGATGAATCAATCCTTTACTTTATCACACTTGAATTTTATCCAAACTCCTTGTGTTGTTTGATGTCTTAATATTTGTTGCTCATGACAGAGAAGTATGTAAAGAATATTTGCAATAAAATCTAATTTTTTTCTGGATTAGTTGACTGGTTTCTGCATATCGCACATTCTTTAACTGAAGTATTGACTGTCGGTACTGACGCATCAAAGAGGCTTCTCCCGAATGTCACAACATATGCTGCCATGTACTGTGCCAATGGCCAATTGCAGAGGAGTGTTCTGTAGCAAGTAAATGATGGTTTTTAACTTGGTTTGGTTAAATACAGTCTACACTAATCTTTCTGCTATATTTGTTGAAAATTCTTACGAACAGAAATCATTCTGATCTTTGATTTGTTGTTTTTCCAATTTTCTGATTGACTATGTTCTAGTTGCTAAAAGATCAGTAATTTTCAAATCTACAATTTCTTTGCATCCTCTAAGTTAACTGTTCCTCTCTCATTCTTTTTTGTAGGACAGTGCAAGACTTGAGGTGCATTGTATTTGTCGAAAGAGTAATCACAGCCATTGTTTTGCAGTCTCTCTTGTGCAATATTAGTCAACTATCTGGATGGGGTACCCAGTACATAGCTGGAAATAATTCTGGTTTGCAATCACAGAGTAGGAATGAACAGATGAAAATTGTCGATGCATTTCGGAGTGCAAAAGTTAGTTCCTGTTTAGTGATATGCTCATTCGTTGTGCTTCTCTGTAATATTGGCTTGATGAGTGATTGATTTTTCTGCAGGTGAACATAATTGTGGCCACCCAGGTTCTTGAGGAGGGTTTGGATGTACCAAGTTGTAAATTGGTAGTGCGTTTTGATCTATCAACAACTGTATGCAGTTTTATACAGTCGCGGGGTCGTGCCAGAATGCGAAACTCCGATTATCTGTTGATCGTAGACCGGTATTTTTTTTTATTCTTCTCTCTTTCTCTCTTTCTCTCTCTCTCTCTCTCTCTCTCTCTCTCTCTCTCTCTCTCTGCTCAATTTTAATTTACAACTTCAAAATGCAGGTTGAATATATATCTACCTTCCTAACCTAAGCAGATCTGTGTTAGTTTACATTTATGCCATATTTTTATACAGATTGAACATATGTTCTTTAATATTCAAGTATATTATATGCTTTACTCAGAAAAGATAGAACAACTTCTGAGTGCATATGGTTGGTGGCTTTTTTGCTAAATTGAACATGATGGCGATGTGTGATTTCAATAGTCATATCTGAAACAAGAAAAGACAGGATTTTATGGGTTTGCCATTTCATTATGTTAACAAACTCGTTCATTTTGGCTTCCTTTATTGGTATCTTATTCCAAAATTCTATTTTTTTTCTTGCAAAAGACGGCATGAAATTTACTGTCCATAAGGTGATGAGAAAATTTCTCTGCTTTTGCTACTGTAATGTTTTCTTTTGTGCAAGTATTGTTATATCACTATGATGGAAGCGACGAAATTATTACATCATTTGTAAATGAGTACTCTCAAGTTGGATGTTACTTTTTCAGTGGTGACTCAGCTAGCCTTTCCAAGCTGGCGAGTTTCCTTAAGAGTGGGGATATAATGAGAGAGGAATCTCTAAAATTGGCAGCCACTCCGTGCAAACCTTTGGATACTCCTATGTTTAAAGAAGAATATTATCGTGTTAAAACTACTGGAGCAATTGTGACTCTGAGATCCAGTGTGGCTTTGATATACTTTTACTGTGCCAAGCTCCCCTCAGACAGGTATGCTTTTCCAATTTTCCTGTATTATTTCATTTCACTTCATTATGTTGCTTTTTTGGTAGATAACCATTTTTCTTACCAGGACTATCTTGGTTTTCTTTTACTAGATATTTTAAACCTTCCCCGAGGTTTGTTTTTGAAGAGTCTGGTGTCTGTACCTTGTATCTTCCGAAGGACTGTCCAATACAAACTATTCGTGTAGAGGGTGAAAGGGACCTACTGAAGCAGATTGTATGTCTTGAGGCCTGCAAGAAGCTGCACGAAATTGGTGCTTTGACTGATTACCTCTTACCAGAATGTGTTGTTCAATCGGAGGATGGTGATCAAGATACTGGTATTTAACTTCCTTTGCCATATATGTATCAACTTACATAGATGTTAAACTGGCTGCTCCCCATTTGTTTCGAGCTTTTCGTCTGTAAGACATTTTACTGTGTTACTCTCCTTATAGATGCACACTGTCCTTCATTTATTTAAAGCTATTTTCCTTGCATTCTAATGTGATTTTTAGTTTCTGTTGAAACTTAGGTTCTTTATCTCTTGTGCAGCTATTGAATCATATAGAGATGATCAACCTGATTATTTCCCAGGAGAACTGATTGATTCATGGTTTGCCTTTTTTGGTCTTGGGTTGTACCATTGCTACAAGATTATGTTTGACCAATCTTCTTGCGTTCATGCTGCTTTTCGCGACATGATCCTAGTCGTAAAATCTGATTTGGGATCTGATTTTGTGAATACCTCATTTAACTTGGAGGGTATAAGGGATTCCTTGACTGTAAATTTGAAGTACATAGGAGTTATCCATCTTAGTCGTGAGCAGGTAATTTATCTGGTTATTTCTTCTCTCAAATGTGAGATTACCTATTTTTATGTTGTCCAAATAAACATTTACTTGGTTTTTCCTTCCCTTTATTTTTTATTTTTCCTTTTGTTGCTGGTTGTCCAGGTTATTATGGCGAAAAGGTTTCAGACCACTGTCCTTAGTGTGCTTATTCATCAGGATGTTGCCAATCTCAGCAATATATCAAATTGTCTGCACAAAGAAATACCTTCTATAGAAGTGGTGTATCTACTACTACCTTTGATTGCAGGGAAAGTTGATTGGCCTTGCATAAAGTCAGCAGTCTTCTCTGCAGGTACTGTTGGATCTCAGGATACAATGTCCTGCGGTTGTCGCATTGGAGTTGCTCGTTTTGTACAAACAATAGATGGTCATATATGCTGTTGCCGGCTTCAAAATTCTTTGGTTTACACACCTCACAATCACCGCTTTTATTGTGTCACCGGAATCCTCAATGACTTGAATGCGAATTCACACTTAAAGTTGAGATGTGGAGATGTTCTTACCTACAAAAATTACTTCAAAACTAGGTAATCAAATATTATTCTTACTTTTATGCCAAACTAATTTTTGTTTTAGTGACTACTTTGTTGTATGGCTATAAGAACAACTGACTTCCCATTTCCCTGTTTGATATTTTATGTAACACATAGGCATCATCTTGACTTGAGTTGTGACTGGGAACCTCTTCTTGGCGGCAGACAACTGTTAAAAGTGCAGAATTTCCTCCTTAGGCGTCTTTTCCGAAAGGAAAAAAGTTAGCTGTTTTTCATTCATCTTGTTATATTTTGTGTCATTCCTATGTCACAAGTCTCCTGATAGTAATGATTTGATTGCGATATACATCCTTGAAAGTGAATGTCTCAAACCCAATTATAATGCCTAGACATTTAATGGTAGTACCTAGCTTCTTGTTTACACGGCAGGTTTTACTTTTATAGGTAAATTCAATTAGTTAAATCTTTTCATAATCTTCTTAAGTGTCTCCACGAATGAGTGGGTTTGCATTGTGGCCACTTTTATATTCTCATTGTAAAATTCTAACTAAATGTTCTTCACACATCACTAGTTTCGCATTGGAAGATACTTTGAAAGTGGTTTGGTGTATTGGATTGAGCTAGGTAGTATCAGTAACTTGGGTTTGTGTCTTTGGCAATGTTGCTAGGCTTGTTCATCTGGAGTTATGGTACAGAAGTGTAACAACCAAGGTTTTCACTAGAGAAGTTAATAAAAAGTTATTAAATTGGGACCCAAATCTTGTATGTAAGGTTAAGGCTCGATTGATTCACCGAGCTCTTCGATGGTGGTTTTCAGGTCTATTAAGAAAAGTCTGAATAAAGTGAATACTGGTGAGGAACAATGAGGTGGATGAATTGGTTTACAAGATTTGGCAAGAAAATGAAGCCCTTTCTCCCAAGGCAGGAGTGGTTGCCATTTGACTACAAAATAAAGGGAGGTGTTTTAGATGTTATAGCTAAACATAATGTAGAGACATGGATTGTTGGTCTGAATGTAATGAGTGATTCATGCAGTGAAGTAGGAGGCAAAGGAGGCTGAAACTGACATGATTTAAGGTGATTAGGAATAACTGAGCAGTGAATTGTTTACAAAGGGGATAGTTCACTGTAAGCTTTGAGATGAAAGCCACTTCATATAATGGATGGTGCTTAGCATGAGCTTAAGGTTGGGTTGAGTAAATCCTCTTGGAGTCATATCACGTTCTGAATGATTCTTTGAAGCTGTGAGGTCGTAGTTACAGGCATTCATTCTTGCTTTTTCAGCTTTTTTTGAGGAATAGCAAGTTTTGTATTTTTGACACTTCTTTGGATGAGGTGTTAAACTGTTATATAACTACTGGTGTGATATATTTGTAATTCTTACTTCACAGTTTTTTTATATGTTATAGCTTGTATCTTATTACATTATTGTGTTTTCTTTTCAGAATCTAGTGATGTAGGCATTGAATTGCCGCCTGAACTCTGCAGAGTAATCTTGCCCGCCATATCAGTTGATACTTTGTGTTCCTTTTCCTTTGCTCCATCAATCATGCACCGCATTCAGTGCATGCTTCTTGCATCTAGACTGAAGAAGATCTTCTTGGGCCACTGTGTGGAAAATGTTAACATTTCAGCTATCAAGGTGATTTTATATTTCATTGTATTTCATGCAATATATGTCTTATACATAAATGAGGACTGCAAAGTAAAAATAACAAGAGTGCTTTGTTTGTTTCCCGCTGAACTCTTGGTTGGCCATTTAGGTTCTCTAGTTCCTTAATTGTGTTATTGTTCAGCTTTTGTTATAGTTTGTATTACATGTTAGTTTTACTTGTAGTATAGAAACAAGGTGCAGAAGTTCTGAAGTATCTAAGTTAAACAAGACATCTGTTATTATGATATTATCTTGAAAGGTGCTCTAAATAGCAGCCGCTATGCCTGATCTAGCGGAATCACACTGCATCCATTGTGAGATAGCAGCAGTTTTTTATAGTGGAATTCGGAGGTTTGGGCTGGAAGTTTTAGTGGGTGAGATAGAAGCATTGGACCTAATATAGCCCCTTGTCCATAGTGAGATCTTAGCAGGTGCCTCAGACCCTGAATCTTTAAAAGTCTGGCTGCCTGGGTGGTTCCGTCAAACTGATCAACTTGCCTCAGGCCCAAATTCCATTCGATTCTTAACCGATTGGGTTTTAATATTAGTCAAAGTAATAGCCCATGGAACAAGATCCTTGTTCCATCTGACTAGGCGACTTCTTGTGGAGTGAATGGGTTTTAATATCAATATTGTTATATAATTCAGTACTTTGGCTTCAGTTTGAATTTTATTACTAAAGAGTCTTGGTAAAAGAAAATGGTATATTAGTTCTACCAACTTTGGTGCAACGACACTTTAGAATGTAGATGAGCTTATGATTTTCTTAATAATTCCCGCTTAAAATGTGGATAAACTTATGAATTTCGTAATAATTTCCGCTTTGGGTTTGTAGTGTTTGCTATGATGCCTACTTTCCACTCTGAAATTTGCCAACTAGTATATGCTCACTATGTGGCTTTTGAGGCATCTCATGAGCAACATTAGTGTTTTTCCTTTTTTTCTTTTTTTTTTCCCCTCCCTTTGTAAGTAGTAATTTGGTTTAAACATATCACTTCTCTATGTTTTATGAGTGTTAGCATGTATTGCAGCTATTGGAAGCTATTACTACTAAGAAATGCCAAGAGGAATACTCATTGGAATCATTAGAAGCACTTGGAGACTCCTTTCTAAAATACGCCTCAAGTCACTATCTTTTTCAAAAATATCAGCATCATCATGAGGGTATTCTCACCTCTAAGAAGGAGAAAATAATATCCAATGCTGCTCTCTGTCGGCTAGGATGTGCCCATGATCTTCCGGTATGACCTCAAAGATTGTATATTCTGCTTTTGTTTGGCAGCTCACTTTGCTGTAGATAGTTATAAGTAGTTGTGTTCGCCTTCTTTTTCTTATATATATATTATTATTATTATTATTACTATTATTATTATTATTTTCGCAGGGTTACATACGTGACGAAGAGTTCGATCCGAAGAAGTGGGTCATTCCTGGTTTTCATTATGATTCTAATGATGGAAACAAAATGTCCTCCTTAAATTCCAAAGATGTATATATTCAGCGAAGGAGGTCCATCAAAAGTAAAAGAGTTGCTGATTCTGTTGAGGCACTTATAGGCGCATTCCTTAGTACTGCTGGTGAATTGGCGGCACTCATTTTTATGAAATCGATAGGAATGGAAATAGAGCTTCACAAGCAAATGGTGCTTGAAAAGCCAATATTAGTGAATCCTGAGATGCTCATCAATCTGAAACAATTGGAGGTATTGCTAAATTATAAATTCAGCGATCCCTCACTGTTGGTTGAAGCATTGACGCATGGTTCATATCAGATGATAGATATTCCCAGATGCTATCAGGTTTTACTATTGACCTTCTCTTTCCTGTATTTCCATGGTTAGGAATTAGAATGTTGTGAGTCTTACATTTGAGTAATGGCTATTTTGGTTTTGATTGTTACATTTGATATTTCTTTCAGAGAAGTTTTTCCCTTTTTTCACAAACTAAATAAGAAATTGGCGACAAAACATTAATGCAATATCTAATATTTTGTATGAATATGGCTAGTAGTTTAAGCAACAACATTTAATTTAAATACTAGTTCGATTAAGTTTATCATTTCGAGGAACTAATTATCAGCCTCCCTCTTGCAGTGACAGCAATAACATAACCTTAGTTCTCTATTAGTATCTGCCTTGAATAGGATTATTTTTTCTGTATAGGGAGGGACCTATAGAAGTTATCCAGCATCCTGAACTACAGTGAAATACTTTTTATTCTCAAACCTTTATCTTTTCTTTTTATGAGTAATATAATCTTAATGAATCACTGAATGCAACTCAATTCTTTAAATGGTCTACACTTTTAGCGGTGAGTTCTTCTTGCAAAATAGCTACATGTTTCTTATAAGTATTTATGCTTCACACTTGTGCAGCGGCTTGAGTTTCTTGGTGATGCAGTGCTCGACCATCTCATCACTGTTTATTTGTTCAATAAATATCCGGGAATAAGTCCGGGACTATTGACTGACCTTAGGTCTGCTTCCGTCAACAACGATTGCTATGCACATGCAGTTGTCAAAGCAGGCTTGCACAAGCACATTCGTCACGCGTCATCGGCATTGCACAGACAGATGACGTTCTACCTTGAAAATTTTGGGCAGTCTTTTTCAGGTTCGTCGTATGGGTGGGAATCTGGTGTTGCCCTTCCTAAGGTAAGAATAGATGCATTTATATCCTGCAATCTGTTTTCTATGAGCATACTCATTTGGATCCAAGTCATATTTTGTGGTTGGTTTTGGTTTTTCTATTTTAAGGAGTAAATTTTGCTTTAGCAGGAGGTAACCAATTTCTTTTGTGTAGGCAAAAGGAATAAAACTACATAGAAATGAAAACCATTACAGCTTGATGAGAATTTTTCTGCATTTGTAGAATAGAAATAGTGAAGAAAACAGCCTTCTAGCGTATTGTCTGCATCTGTTGTGCGTAATGAGTACTGATTTATTTATGGTTGGTGGTTTTCTTGTGCATCTTTTCCTTTTGATGGAAAATGGGGTGCCATCACGTGGATTGCCATCACAACTCTAGCATCAATTGTTAGCTAGCTCTGTTAAATACCTTTTTGAGCATCTTGAATGCCAGACACCTAGAGTTTGTATTCTGTTTCTAAACGAAGGGGTAGTATAAATTGTTGATATGCAAATTGATTGACTAATTCAAGGTGTTATTTTTGTCTCTACCTAGCTGCTAACTACATTTTTTAGTGATCACTAAAATTTTTGGGTCATGTTCTCGTAAACAAGTAGGTGCTTAACATGCATTTCTGCTATTTTGGTAGTACATAGGCTTCCTCCCCTTGCAATATTGTTTCACCGCAGTCGTTTCTTTTTTGTTTTTTTTCTAATTGAAGCAGGTTCTCGGAGATGTTATTGAATCACTTGCTGGAGCTATTTATGTTGATTCTGGATGCAACAAAGAAATTGTGTGGGCAAGTATTAAATTACTACTGGAACCTATTGTCAGCCCTGAAACGATCAAATACAATCCTGTTAGAGAACTGAACGATCTGTGCTCCCGCAAATCCTATAAGATGTCATACATAAAGACACATCAGAATGGTGTAGCCTCTATAGTTGTGGAGGTGCAAGCCGATGGGAGTAGCTACACAGTATCCCAAACAGGGCCTAACAAGCAAACGGCAAAAAAACTAGCAGCTAAGGCTATACTACAGTCCCTTAAGGCGGGCACCTCTCAAACCACGAATGAGATGTCAAATATAGAAGCACATCTAAGTTGCGGGTGAAATGGGAAACAACATCTTCACTTGGCTTAGTACGCAACAAAGTTGAGGTGCACGTTACAAATTCAGAAGTGAGGTGGCCCTTGGGAAGTGATCAAACGGAATTTTTGTTACATATTGGCAACCACTCGAAACCCTTGTAGAGAATGGGTTGCAGATCTTGACTAACACAGCAGTGTAGATAAGGGCACTGTTTTTGCAAATTATGATAGAATGAGACGCGACTGAGACTAATTTAAGGATAGTTGGTTGGCTGAGAAATTTCGAACGGCATAATTTATGAATGATGGTTTTGGCAGTCGACTGTGGTTGCATAGAGTATGGAGGTTTGGTAATTGGCACCTGTGTTAGCAGTATGTGTTTTGGTTTTTTCTCAGCAGGTTGCTGCGCCTCTGCACATCCTGTAGCTTGTTTTGCCGAAATTGTCGATAAAAGCTTTTGGCTTTTATACTATAGGGTTGAGGGTTGAGGGTTTAGGGTTTAGAGGATTTTGTAACTATTTATTGTCTTTTGGCTTGTAATTATGAATGTACCTATGCATTTTATAATATGTATGTGTTCCCTCCCCTTTTTTTTCCAATACAATAGAGGCAGATGTTCTAAAATAGTCAGTAAAGAGTTAGATCCTGTTCAGATCTCTACCACTCACACATTTCATGCGCATCATGCATACATTTTTATATTCCCACACGGTTGTGCATGTTTTAAACCCTACAAAACTGATGTCATATCCAACAACCAAACACTGGATATCTCCTATTCCGTAGGAAACTAAACTAATCTGATAGAAAACCCAAGCGAAACTGCACTAGAATGATGTAGCTTGACTTGATTTATTGGTTTTGGCCGCAGTTTGATGATATAAAAAACTTTTCAGTAATTGTGAAAAACCAAAACCACCTTAAATGGAATTAGAAAGATGCTGGGCATGCAATATATGAAATCAAACCTAAATTTTGAGCTGAATGAGCACCAGCAGGAAACTCAACTAGGAAACAGGTTATAATAATATGAAGTCTAATACAATTTTGAAGTCATACATAGATGGAAATATAAAGGGGATCGGTAAATGGTATTAACATGAAGGATTCACTCTTTCAAAGTTGCCTACTAAAAGACCCCCATATGGCCTATTGTGCATTTTTTTTAGCCATGATTTTCACGTAAAAGCAGCTCTTCACACTAGAAGATTCCACCAATTGATTCCCACAGGCATGCAAGAGAAGCTAATTTAACGGGGAGTCTCAACCTGGAACAGCAACATAGGAGAGGTACAAGCACTAGTGCTTGCTCCGCTACCTATCGGCTGCTGCTCGGATGTAGCAGCTGCCTTTAGTCCCAACTGATGTAGCTGATGAACGACGTGCGACATCCTGGGCCTCACCGTGGGGACGTGCTGGGTGCAGGCGTATACCAGGTCCACCGCCTTCTGCACCACCCCTACCTCCGGCACATCCTGAATGAGCGGATCAAGAAGCTCCAGATATCTATGAGACTGCGCCAGAGGCGTTGCCCATTCGAATATGGTCTGCCAACCGACGGATTCAACAGCTTGCGCCGGTCGACGGCCGCTGATGATTTCCAAAAGCAGCACCCCGAAGCTATAGACATCGCTCTTTGTCGTCAGTTCATTCCTGTATATGAACTCCGGAGCAAGATATCCGTAAGTCCCAGCCATGACGGTCCTTTCGTGCATCACTTCCCATGGTACAAACTTGGACAGGCCCACCCCCATCAAATGCGACCCAAACTCTTCATCCAGAAGTACATTGCTAGCACGTATATCCCGGTGTACTACTTGCGGCTTCACCTTGTCATGCAGGAAGCTGCAACAATTGTCATCAGAGTTGGTGGAATACATGCCAGGCACCAGGAAAACTGTATAATGAACTGTGCAAAATTTTGTGTATAGTCTTAAGAGGCAAGCACGATAAACTGTTAATGAATATCAGGATCTGTTAAGTATGCAGTACATGCATACAGTAATGTTAGAGATTTATACATGCACTTGATATATAATTCAAAATGTTGGTTTTCATGTTGTAACTAATTTAGTCCCTCCTGTGAAGAGAAACAGACAGATATAATGGGTAGGAGGCTCATTAAAGTAGGCACATTGTTCATAATTTTTTTTTTTACTATTTATCCTTGTACGGGCATCATGTCTCCTAAAATTTAAACTTAAACCAACTCTACTGAAGATTTATCTAAGTTATTTTATAAAGTATAACTGCCTGAAGCAAGTATGAATTCCCAAGAGAATAACTATTCTATTGACATATAAAGATGCTTTAGGTATCTTCCTTTAAGATGTACATAGCAACTTCCAACTTTCAAGTTCACCTTGAGTTAGTGTATACTTACGCAATTCCTTGAGCAAGAGTTGTAGCAACTCTCATTCTCACCGCCCAATCCAAGCTCCGACCTCCTCTTGGTATGTGGTGCAGCCATCTATCCAAAGGTCCATTAGCAACAAACTCATAAACGATATATCGGTCACCATGATCATAACAGCAACCTTTCACAGCCACCAGATTAGGATGATGAAGCCTTGCCACTCTTCCAATCTCAGAATAGAACTCCTTTTTCCTCTGCAGGCTCGATCTCTTCAATCTCTTAATTGCGACTCTCGATCCATCTGGCAAGAGCCCGCTATATGTTCCACCTGTCTTAGCATCTCCAATAAGTCGGTTTGCTTCACTAAAGTTCTTCGTAATTGACCTTAGTTCTTCAGTTGTGAAAACTTTCCATGAGGGAGGAACTAATGCAACTGCCGAAGGGCTGGATACCTTGCGCGATCTCTTGCGTTTCTTGCTCCGCCTGTACACGAGGAGCCATATCACAACAGCTAGAGTAGTGGACAGAATCAATCCGCTCACAACTGCTAGAACGATGAAATACTCCTTGTGGCAGTGCTTGTGGTAGCATTTGTTTTCTGTTATGGAGTAAAAGAGTCATTAGAGGGAAATAATAAATTGGCAGTTCTCGAATGCAGAGCAACATATTGTAAAGTAGGAAAAAAAAAGGAAAAAAAAAAAGTTTCTTCTCAGGAAAAATGTCAAATAGTGTGATACGAAGAACTAGGGTGTCACCTAGAAAAAGAATACTAGATCAAGAGAGATAGAGCATGAAATGGCAGGTCGCATTTACCTTGATTTGTCATACAGATAAGACCATGGGAGGTATTGCATCTCTCACCAACAAGTGCGGCACGAGCATTTGATACCAAAGTACACAAATCATTTATGTTCGCTCCGCTGCATGAAGTACTAGTATTACAGTTCACACGGAATGGCTCCCCAGAAAAAACCGACTTGTTCCAATGAGAAGCGTCGTCCGACCATTTCCAGCCAACACCAAGAGCATTAGAGTTGTTGCCTCGTCCTCCAACCCAGCAGCCGCCTGCGATGCTAGCGGAGGCGCACAATGACTGAGCAAAATTTAACTCTTGAGTTGATGTCAGTGCCGCCAAGTGGCCGTTCATATCCTGACAGTGTGCTTCAGCCCTGCCCCATGAAAGCGAACTTCCTATATACATGAAGCACTTGCTCATATCGGGATTGATTCTCCAACCTGCAGGGCATGATGCTGTCCAATGCGGGGATTAAAAAGATAAAAAAAAGTTCAGCATTAAGGCACCAAGAATAATCTGTTGACTAGATTTGGTACTCATATAATGCATGATCTAAAATGCGTCAAACATATGCAGCGAAAAGAAAATCTGATAATTTTAATTGCATTGCATCCATTGCTTTAATGAACAAAGCTATCAATTTCTCATAAATTTCAATTTTCTTTTCTTGAACATTTGCTTAGTTCCTTCGGTTGAAAGGGCACTCAGAACAGAACAGTTAGATTTAACTAAACCTCAGTTGAATTTAGCAAAATCTCTAGCATAAACTACAAACTACTATGTAAACCAGTTTATGTTGGTCAGATCAAAAAAAAAAAAAAAAAGTGTTCTTGATGTTTAGCATCACCACTCAAGATACCATTTGTTTTCACAAATTTACACAAAAGATGGTTATAATCTTGTAGGTAAGTGAAATTAGAGCCCTAAAACGCATAATAGAAGAAGGAAATTGAGAAGTTGAAGGGAGAAGTAGTAAAGCGGCTAACTCACAGGTTTGAGCCCTAATAGGGAGAGGAAGGAGGAGGAGGAAGAAGGAGAAGGAGAAAGGGAGGATACGAAGAGATCGCCTCCCCTCTTCTTCGTCCCCGTTATCTTCCGCCATGGGAGCGGCGCGGCGAGGTAAGAGGTCTCTCCTTCGACCCAAATGAAAATTTTCTTTTTTCCTTTTCCCAGCTCGGATTCGTTCTTTTTCACTTCAAAATTTTCCAATGGAACGAGTTTTCCAATGGAACGAGTTTTTGCGCATTTAGCCCCCTCAATTTTTTTATATAAAAAATAGGGATAATTGCCTGTGTACCCTGAAATCTGAAAAAATATCTGATTTATCCCTCTTATTTTTTTTTTTTTCCAATATACCCTTCATATATTCCACCGTTATTAAAAATATCCCTATCGTTTCCATTTGTTAAGTTAACTAGGATTAAACTAGAGTTAAATAATAATCGAAGTTGAAAACTATCAGATATACCTATTTTGTCCCTATCTATCAAAACATTTTAAGGATACATAAGAAAAAGTTGGTTATGGTAGAAGGGTATATTTGAAAGGACAAAATGGTAATTTCACACAGATAATGGCAGCTCTAAACGGTAAGTTTAACTTCAGAGGTATTTTGGAAAAAAATTGGAACGTAAGAAGGGTAGTTTTAATATTAGCCTTCTAAGAAAGATAAATCTGAAAACAGAGAAATTTTTAGGGATACATAAAAAATTGCCGCTAAAAAATACCTGTACATTTATATTTGTATAAATAATTCCGTTTCTACAACACGAGAGTACGAGTAGAGTACACGACCCATATTACCGTATTCATGAAAATTTTCACAATTATTTAATTTAATAAAAAATTTATTATTTTTAAACAGTAAAATCAAAATTTGCCAAACAATTTTATAAAATTATTTTTAAGAAAATCAATTTTATCTTAACCAACCTGTCTACAACTTTTAACGACTATCAATTCTCTAAACAAAAATTAATTATACAAAAATTAATTTTCTAAAATCTAGATCAAACATACCCTAAATATGTCATTCCATACCAGCTGATCTCTTCTCTCCAGAGCCAAAAGTGAGAAAAGAGATAACCACTCAATCAGTAAACAAGTAGAAAGAAAGAAATGGTAAAGACTCCGACCATTTGTAGAGTGCTGCTAGGGCTACACCCATATTCGGGGTGTATATCATACACTCCGCGACGTGGGCGGCCAGAATTGAATGGGTTTTTTAAAACTTCTATTCTCACTTCCTCTCTCTCTCTCAGTACCGATACATTTTCTGATACTCTTTTAAATTTAAATATTTTTTATATTTTATTTGTTTCAAAATTTATTATAAAATAAAGTAAAGAAATGTAAACCGGAATAAAATTAAATATTTTTAAAATTTAAATATTATAAATTAAATTATCTTTTATAATTATTAAATTGTAAAAATATATATTTAATTTTCAGATGATGTCTCCCTCTCATGGGACATTCTTGACACTAGTATAATTTAAATTTTAACTTTGTGAAAAAATTTTAATTTAATTTTGTACAAATTTAATTTTTTAATTTAAATTTAATTTTTTAATTTAAATTCTAATTTTTTTTTTAATTTTTTATTCATAATTATTAAAAAAAATAAATAAATAAAGAATGACAATATCACATCTTTATTTAATGGGAAAAGGAGTTGTGAATCCATACCGTCCATTAAGAAGGGTAGGGTAGGATCTACACCCCTTAATGGGGTGTACGGGAATGACATTCCTGGTATGAAATCTAATTTTTTTAAAAAAATAATTTTATAAAATTTTATAATTATAAAAATAGTCTTCTGAAATATTTTTTTTTACAAAAATAGTTTTAAGCGGTAAATGGTTTACCGCCATCATAAGCTCCAGAAAAATTTAAGTCCTATAAAAGCGGTAAATAATTTACCGTATTTAAAAACGGTAAACCATTCACAGCTTTCATTCACTTATACCCACACGCCCCCCCGCACCCACACTACCCTCTTCTTTTCTTTTTTTCTTCTTCTTCTTCTCCCCGTTTTATATTCTTCTTCTTCTCCCCGCACAGAGCCGCCGCCTTCTTCTTCTTCTTCTCCCCGCACCCCCCCCCCCCCCCCCCCCCCCCCCCCCCCCCCCCCTCTCTCTCTCTCTCTCTCTCTCTCGCACACTGCACACACACACACACACACACTCTCTCTCTCTCTCTCTCTCTCTCTCTCATGACATTGCTGCTTTTAAAAACGGTGACTCATTTGCCGCTTTTAAAAATGGTGAATAGTTTATCGCTTTCATGGAACTATGACAAATTTTATGAATGCGGTGAACCATTTACCGCTTTTCAAGAAAGCGGTGAATGATTCACCGCATTTGGATTACCTAACACCCCGAGAACTATTTTTACAAATATTTTTTTTAAAAAATTATTTTTATAAATAGAATTGCTAGTGTGATTAGTTTTGTAAATAACCCTGAAATCTAAGCCCTAAAAGGGCAACTTTGCCAATCTCTCCTTGAAACTTCGCCAACTATCAAAAAAAACAGCATTGCGTGCACCATTTGTACTGCCTACCTATACACATTTACACTGACCCACTACACTATTTGACACATATATATATATATATATATATATATATTTTTTAAATTGTCGTAATTAAGAAGATCACGTAATTGTGAAGCGGATCAGATACATGTTTGAGAAGGTTCTGTACATGACCTTTGCCCGTTTGAACTGCTCGAATGTAGAGGCTCAACCAAGCAATCATCGCCAAGCGGCCATTTTTAACCTCCTTCACCTTAACTTCTTCAAACGCAACAGGATCTTTCCAAAGTCCCAGGGGGTCAAAAAGAAAACCACCTGGATAATTAGTGTCGCCTGGAAGATAGATTCCCAATGGCTCTAATGCCTGCCTCTATCCCACAATATCTAGTGTATTCTGGTCCAACCTGTAAAGCCATTACCAAATAAAAGAATAACACACATCATCCAATCAAAATCAAAAAGCCAAGAAAAGAAAACATTAGATATGACAGTGGTCATCGCAAACTTGAAACAAATTAGCCTTTTCTTTTCCCCCTAAATTTTAAAAAAGCTTCAACTGGTTTCAAGCCAGCTCTTGAGACACCAAGACCAAGTTACGTTTCTCACATTCTGCAAATCTAGAAACATGTCAATTCCAACATGTCAATTCCAAGTTTGTATTGCCAATTAAAATGCTCATAAACAACATTCAAGAACTGAATTATTGTTTTACTACTGTAGATATCAAGATTTCCAGCAATAGCTTAAAGAGCGTTAACATTTTCAAACTTAATGGATCCACAAATCTCTGTGTCTTTTGGCTGACATTCAATTTCAGCTGCCCACACTATAAAGGACAGATGAAATTGAAGAATTTCAACATGTACATGGATGACATTTTTCCGTCTCCTTGCCCGTACTTATATTTTACATGTTAGGATTTCCATATATGTGGCATAATTAATTATATTTAAATTTGAATTTACTATAGATAAGGTCAATCCTAAAAGATATAGAATTACTTGATATGGTATATCTTATCCCTTTCCCATCCATTTAAATTAAATAGAATCCTAATCAGACTTTGATGGGAAGTCGATCTGGAATCTATATAAAGGGGTACTGGTCCTGCCACCTACTCATGTGCATTCTGGTAAGATTATCCATTAAATCCACACCATACGGAAGAGTGCCTGAGAAAGGAGGAAAAACCAGATTATCTAATTCGGTCGGTAATATTTAGTATTGCAACCGAATTTCTTGCTTCCGCTGTTTAATAAAGAATTTCTTCTCGATGGCGCTCTGTAAGTTATTTATATTTTACATGCATAGAACTATTACAAGTAGATGACACTCTTCCTTAAATAGAGAATCTCTTCACACATAGCTTGTGGTTATATTGTGAGAGTTAATGAAGGTTTCTGCGGTAAAAGGTGTTTAGAATCACAAAGAGCGGTGTCAGAGCGGAGATCAAACCCTTAAAAGACAAAAAGCCACGGCAGAATTTTACCAGTAAAGCTACCCAAATTAGCACAAGTAAGGCAGCTAAGGTCGCCGTGACTATATGATGCCCACAGGGCCAGGCCTATATTGGAATTGGCCAAACCGGCTTTGAAAAGGCCCTGCGCCAAATGAGTTTGGACCATGCCGGGCCAGGTCTGAGCAAGATCTTGGCTCTCACTCTCCAATAATGCACTTTACCCAATAATCTCTCTGTTAATTCTGAAATTTCTGCAGTGCCAGGTAAGTGGCATCAAGGCAACAATTGTCTTAATTTGACAAATCAACTCAGCGAGGTCTGTTGATGATGAAGTAAATTCAACATCTGAAGAAGTAAAAACAAATCAGTAAAAGCAATAAAGCAAGGTGTATATGTGTAGGGATTCCTTGCATCATGGAATGCAGAGGGTTTCTACCTAGTGTTAATAAGTTGGCTTGGTGTCTGGGTTTTCGGGTCCAGGATGCAATGTAACATTTATAAAGAATTGGGTGTGGACTTGGTTTATGTTATGCTTATTATTGACTCAACCCTGGGTCTTGAACATGCCTGCGCCCTGATTCTTTCAGTAACAAGCCCCATCCATTAACAACCCTAAGCATAACAAGAAACAAAGTTTTGTAACTTAAAATTTGTTCCTAGTTAACCAATAGTTTCCATGGTGTGACCTGCCGAGGCATTCCACATCAACTGTCAGGAAAAAGCATGCAGCAAGACATGTTTCATTACTGGTTGGAGGGGGACAAAGACTATTTATAGCTTTCAACCTAAGTAGAATACGGATATGCAGGTAGTAATTGGTTGGAACATTGTAAGGCCACTCGCTAATTTATTAGTTGAAACTTTATTTATATACACGTTAAAGTTACTTACATACCATGGAAAGTATGTACTCTATGTTGACACTGAGAACATGATTGTCAGTGAAAAAAACCTAGATAGGTATAAATAGCTTAGAAAATAAAATTTAGAAATTGATTATACTTGACTTGTTACAATGTTTAAAAATTATATACGGTATAAGAGTATAATACTATTCTCTTCATACAAGCTATAAGAAAAAGTGCACTATCTGAGCACAAAAAAACTGGTAGTGGTGGAGAAAAATGTATATAGTGATATCGCCTAAACAACGAAAAGAAGGAACAGTTCTGTTAAATTTACCTCTAGAAGACAAGCATGTATAACTTTGATATTCTTCAGAGTTCATGTGATCAAGAAACTTTGCTGAAACTGGTTTTATTGCTATCTTGTAAACGAAATTGTTAAAATTCCCATAAGCAGAAATATAAATGATATTACTAGAAGCTCGAGAATGAAAGGATAGATCTTAGTACCATTAAAAGAGCTTGGCAGACAGCTACGACAATGACTCCTTGACTACCAGCAATATGAAGTCCTGGAATCCCAAGATAGTCAAGCGTATCCCCCTAGGAAATGTAGTTCATTGGTTTCATTAGCATTTTAGCAACACATTATACTTGATCGTATCATGCCTAAATACTCGGTATATAAAAATTAAGAAGAACCATTACACCTTATCCTACCTTGATGAAGTACTCGTAATACCTAGAATTAAGATAGAAGTGCCACATTCGTTAACTTGAAATAGGGGTGGCAATCCAGCTCGCTGTTCGCGAGCCAGTTCGTGTTCGGCTCGAAATGAGCTTGAGATCGAATCGCTCGTTTAGTAAACGAGCCGAATTTTCCAGCTCGTTTAATAAACGAGCCGAACACGAGCTGGGGTTAGCTCGTTCGTGTTCGGCTAGATAACAGCTCGAATATATATATATATATATATATATATATATATATATATATATATATATTACTATTTAGATTTTAAGCCATCAACTTTTTGTGAATTTTAATTATTAGATTAAATTTTAATTTTTTAATTTTTTTTTAACTTTATACCTAATAGTAGGAATGAAAATCAAACTTGTTGTTCGCAAGCCAGCTCGTGTTCGGCTCATTAATAAACGAGCCGAACACGAGCCGAGTTAAAACCTAATAGTAGAAATGAAAATCAAACTTGTTGTTCGCGAGCTAGCTCGTGTTCAGCTTGTTAATAAACGAGCCGAACACGAGCCGAATTTTTCAGCTCGATATTTAAACGAGCCAGCTCGTGTTCGGCTCGTTTATTAAACGAGCCGAACACGAGCCGACCCCAGCTCGCTCGTGTTCGGCTCGTTGACACCCCTAACTTGAAACGACTAAACATGGTCTAACTTTCTAAAAATGCAGATGGAGCATTACTCAAATAGCACAAAACTGAAACCCGAGTCACATAAAACTTTTAAATATGCAAAATAGAGGAAACGATTAGCAACAAAGATTCAGGACATCCGTTAATGATCCTCCGTATAACTTCCAATGGACAGATCTATCTGTTTGTTCAGATCAGTGCAAGTATTCCATAGCGTCTTTAGAAAGTACCTATAATTTGCACTACCATAATGAAGTACTCTGTTATTTTAATATTATTTTTAAGTCTCTTACCCAAAAAGGATTTGATATAAAGAAAGAAGGCATATTTCTAAATTGGCATGAAAGTTCACCTAAGTTTGGCATACCCAACTTTCCACCACAAAGGCTCAACAAAACGCACAATACCAAGTAGATCCAATAATTCAGGAATAATGACACCAACAGATGCTAGCTGACATAATTCAGGAATAATGACACCAAAAAAGAAAGAAGGCATATTTCTAAAGAAATAATTAGTGTCATAATTCAAGAATAATGACACCAATAAAGAAAGAAGGCATATTTCTAAATTGACATGAAAATTCACCTGAAGTTTGGCATACCCAACTTTCCACCACACAGGCTCAACAAAAGGGACAGTACCAAGTAGATCCAATAATTCAGGAATAATGACACCAACAGATGCTAGCATGGCCCAACGAGCATGCAGAATCTCAAAGCTGCAGTGCAGGGAAACTTACGAAGGGATTTCAATCGAATGCTTCTCCCAAAAGCACCACTCAAAAAGCACACTTCATTGACCAGCACTATACCAGGCAAGCTCCTTTTTGAAGTAACTAGTATGTAGACGACTATAAGTATATACCTGGCTTCCCTTGCCTGCCGAGCGAGGGCTTGGAACCCGGCGGAGCTATCGACGGCGGCCTTCTTGGTGGCCTTCAACCTCCGGCAGAGGCGCTCACCAAGGGAGCTGTTGGTCACAGCCTTCACCACCGCGAAAGGGATGGGGGCAATATCAGACCCCCCCCCCCCCCCCCCCCCCCCGCGAGCTGAAATTGTACACACACCCAAACACAAGCATAAGAAAATGACCCAAGGAGTACTAGTATATTGGGGAAGATAGAGGAATAGAACAGCAGCAGCAGCAGCAGCCGAGAGAAGGGAAAGAAAGGGATTTGTATCGTATGGAAAATACCTCTTGCCATGAAGCCCTGAAGCGGCCGGCGAGGGATGTTCGGCTGCGATGGCCTGATAAAGAAGAAGAAGAAAATTTCAATCTTTAATAATGTCATTCGGATCTTATTCGAGTTTCAGAAGTGTGGCATGACAACTCAGTTATCTTTATAAAGAATACCTCGTGTTCGGTGGCGCAGGGCCTGCCTGCATGCAAGTTATTAAGTGTGCCGCACTGCCGCCACCATTTTCTCATTCGCAGTCTTCCTGTTGCTTTGACCATCTAACCAAGGCTTCTCATGGAAGCAAAAATGTTCAACAGGTTACAGAATTCAATCGAATTTTCTGTCTAATATATTTTTAAGTGCCATCGCTGGTGGCATCAGAGCAGTCCAAATACCCTTCTAGCTATACTTGATAGGGGTTCTCTTTCCTCATGTTTGCAAGATTTCTCTTTAACATCTCCAGTTGGATTAGTCTTTGTTGTAACTTGGCGGCCTAGATCAATCTCATCCTCTTCAATTGACTCGGTAGAAAGGGACAAATCTACCAGACCTTCTAATGAGTCATCATGACCTCCTACACAAACATTGTCTCGTTCGCTGGCTTCATGTCTGAGTGGTGAAATTTCATCCTCGAATTCTATGGGCATCACACTCTGCTCTATATTCGCTATAGATTCGGAGCTTTCATCATGGATAGTGTGCTGCTTGCTCTCCTCCTCGTGCAACTTATCCAAAATCCTCCAAGTAACAGCATCGGGTTTTAGACCATTCTTCCTCATCTCCCGCACTATTTGATAAGCCTCTTTCTTCGAGCGCATCTTGCAAGCACTGTCGATGAGTATGTTGTAGCTTACGATGCCCGGAGGGACACCACAATCCACCAATTCATACAAGAAATCACAGGCCTGATCCAATTTACCCAGATGACAGAGACCTCTGCATATCGCTGCATAGACGTAATCATCATGGATCTTAGACGGCCAGACAACATCATCCCAAAACTTCTTTGCCTCCTCAATCCGGCCCCGTTCACACAATCCTTCGATTATGACTGTATGAGTAGCAAGGTCAGCAGCAACACCCTCAGACAACATCTCATTGAAAACGACCATCGCTTCGTCAGCCTTCTGCAGGTTGAATAATCCCCTGATGACAACATTGTAAGTCACTGTATTTGGAGCGCAACGGTGTTTGGGCATCACACAACGCAGTAGGTGAAGCGCTTCCTCTGCTTCCGCGACGTCGAACAGCCCACGGATAAGGGTAGTGAAAGTCACCACATCAGGAGCACAAAAAGTTCCGTCGAGCATATCGCTCATGATCTTTTTCGCTTCTCCGACCCTGCCTAACTTGCAGAAACCATGGACGAGAGTATTAAGGGTGATTACATCCGGGCGGCATTGTTTCCGGAGCATCGTGACGACAACATTTAGCTGCTCGCTAGGATTGTCCGCCATGCGCAGCGCAGCCAGAAATATATTGTAAATCCTAGTCCCGTCGGCGTCCTTGTTGATCCTTTGTAACACGAGCTCGAGGACGTCCTTGGCCTTGACAAGATCCTTCTCCCGGCAGAGCCCCTCGACGAGCGCTCTGTAGGTAGGCTCCGGAGGGCAGTAACCAAATTCGGCACCTTCCTTCAACAGCTGATAGGCCCTCATGCAGCCTCCCCACCGCTTGCTCAGGCCGTGGACTATGCAGTTGTAAGATACCAAGCTCGGGACGAAGCCCCTTTTCCTCATTATGTACACTATCCTGGAGGCCCCGTGATGCCGGCCGGCTCGGCAGAGCGAGTCGATCATCTGCCCGTACGCAAACTCCTCGGCGACGCTCTTCCCCTGCGGCATCTCCTCGGCGATGCGGAAGACCTCGCGGAACAGTCCTTCTCGGCACAGGCACTCGACGAGGTTGGCGAAAGCAGGGGCGGCGGCGGCGGCGGCGGAGGGGTCTTCTTCTCCGCCGCCTGGCCAGAGGCAAAGCATCAGCTGCCGGGCCTCCTCGAGACGGCGGCTGCGGAGGAGGGCCTTGATGAGGACGGTGCGGGTGAGGGAATTGGGGGCGACGCCGGCGGAGGGCATCTCGTCGAGCAGTCGACGAGCGGCGTCGGCATCGCCGAGGCGGGCGTAGCCGTCGAGGAGCGCTGTGTAGGAGACGGCGTCGGGGGGGCGGCCCCTGGATAGCATCTCCAGGAGGAGGCGGTGGGCGTGGAGGTGGAGGGGGAGGGGGAGGGGGATGGAGCAGAGCAGGTGGATGAGGCGGTTGTAGACGGAGAGGGAGGGGAGGAGGGCGCGGGGGAGGCGGCGGAGGAGGCGGAGGGTGAGAAGGGGCGTGCGGGCGTCGAGGAGTGGGGCGATGAGGAAGGAGATGTCGGATGGGGAGGGGGCGTGGCGGAGGTGGAGGAGGAGGCGGCGGTGGGCTTCGGCGGAGCGGCCGAGGGAGCAGAGGGCTCGGAGAACGGCGGCGAGGTCGAAGCCGTCGGGGCGGTAGCCGCGGAGGCGGAGGCAGTCGAGGAGGCGGAGGGCCTCGTCGGGGTCAGGGTCGGCGGCGGAGCAGAGCGCGCGGATCCGCCTCGACCAGTAGGCCCGCTCGCCCGCGCTCTCCACTTCAACAACTCCTACTACTCCTGCTGCTGCTGCTGCTGCTGCTGCTTGCCCTACTACTAATGCTATTTTCTCGGGTGGTGACGAGGCGGCATAGCTGGAGCTGCGAACGCAGACCAGGGCACAACGATGACGATGACGATGAGGATGAGGATGAGGAGAAGGAGGAAGGGGGAGGAAGGAGCGTCTGGACAGCCCCACTGCAGTTCGGATTGCAGTCGGCGCTCCCATTTCTATGACCGGGGCTGCCGGACTTCCAATTTAAATAGTTAGAAAAAATATTTTATATTCAATTTAAATTTTGGTTTTGAATTAAAAATTTAGGCCTTGAGAACTAGGGGATAAGGGCCTCTAGTTATACTTAAACGTAATTAAAGTCGGATTGGAACAGCTGTTATCGTCTTTCTGGAATAAACTGATATAAGACTGAAATTACTATTCCAGCTTTTTCCTTGAATAAGACTTGTTCCCATTTGATAATAAGCTTAATTAAATTAATATAATTTTAATTATTATTTTAACTTTTTAATTAATCTAATATTTTAATTAATTTAATTATTTTATTAATTAATTATTTAAGTATTTAGATAATTAACTAATTATTTAAGATAATTAAAATTAAAAATTTTAACATTTTTAAATTTTTAAATTTTAAATTTTATAGCTTTTAAAATTTTTAACTTTAATTTTTAATAAATTTATCATATAATTTTAATAAATTTATCATATAATTTTAATAAATTATATGATAAATTTTTTTAATAATTTTTTTTATATATAAGTAAAATATAAATTTTAATAATTTTTTTAATAAATATTTTAAATTAAATATTTAAAATCATATCAGTAAAATTTTAATCATAAATTAAAATTTTAGTACTCTTTATTCTTCTTATTTATCTTTAACTTACCAAACATAATTTTTTTATACCCGATATAACTCTTAAACCCAACCAAACAGAAATTTACACTAGTTCCTGTTAATACCATAACTTATACCTATCCCTGGTATAACTAAATTTTTCTTATCCCCGAACCAAACGCAGCCTTAAATTTTTCTTAGCGTTTACTATTTCAAATTTGTATTCTTAAATTTTAAATTTATCCAAAATTTAGAAACAAAATAATAGAACTATATACAACAATCATATAAATTTAAATTCAAATATAATATATATTTTATAATAAAATATAGCAAATAAAATTACTTTTAAAACAAATAAATTTAATTATAATTATTTAAACAAATATGATGCAGAAATTTATATTGATTGAAGATAACCAGAATTCTTAAAAATATATTAGCAAATAAATAAAATTAATAATTAGTATATAAATCACGATGCTACGCAAGAATTAATCAAAATACTCCCATATTTAAAAATATATATACAAACTTTTCACTATAATAATATGCAAAAAATATATCTTTTTTTTAAAAAAATAAATTTTATTCAAATGAAAAATAATTTAATTTTTTCGTTTGTGTACAAAATTTTTTTAAAAGATTTATACATTTTTTAAATATTTTATTCTAATAAATTTTTATTTTTAAAATTGTAAAATTTTAATTTTTGTATAAATAATTAAAATTTTTAAAATTTTAATTATTTATATTCGTAATCAACTATATCTGGTAGCGCTATGACTCCTGTAGGTTGGCCGATATGAATATGGTCCCAAGCCCTGAAATCATAAAATTAGATTTTATACCTGCAAAAGGTCCCAAAACAGCAACATTCGGCTTTCCCGTTCAGCGTGGCATCTCCTAGCACTCGATAGAGATAGGCCAGCGTCGCAGCACCCCACGCATACGCGCCGCAGATATCAAAGTCAGCTAAAAATGATAGCCACTTTAGATGAATTTTATATCCGCCAGGATACTAGACCATAATTTTTTTTTTTTCTAATAACATATAGAAATTTATTTTTCATTTTTTTTTTTCTCCTGATAATAAAGAAAATTATTTTTTTATTATTATTTTTTTAGTAGCAATATCAAAATGGAAAGATTCACCGTAAGTTTTTTTTTTCTTTTTCTTTTTACTTTTTAATTAGATTGTACATAAATTAAAGGGAGTGAACTTTTAAAATTTTGATATTATGATAATGTATTTGAATTTGATCTAAGTATTTTTTTGATAAAATTTAATAGCATTTTTTTGTGCCTGGTGTCTTCATACTTTTATTAATTGAAACATTAGAAAGTAATTTAAATTTAGAAGGTAAATTAAAAATTTTAAATTTCAGATATTTATTTAAAAACTACACTATATAGTTCACATGTTTTATATAAGATTATATAATTTAAATTTAAAGTACATGATTATATAATTTAAATTCATAAGATTTTATAAATTCAAATTCATAAATTTGAATAAAAAAAACCAAATTCATCTGCTATATTTTATTAAAAATATATAAATCATATCTTAATTTAAAATTACAATAGTATTGATATATGTTGAATATTTTGGTACAATTTTTGAATTCAGATTTGAATTTAATTTTAAATATATATTTAATTTTAATTTTGTTTGCTTTTAAATTTGTATTTCACCTGAAATTCAAAGTTGAAATTTAGTTATATTATTTAAATTAAAATTTTTGTTAAAATTGTGAGTTAAATATATTCTTGGATATTAAATTTGAATTAACAATTAACAAATTTTAATTAAAGTGGATTAAAATTAGTTTAGAAATTATATTTAAATTTATTAATCAAAATTAAAATATAAATTTACTTTTTTATTTACCATTTTTATTTAAATAATTGTTGATTTGAGATATCTATTTTAAAATCATTTTATTCATCAAACGTAATTTTTATTTATTTATTTATTTAGAATAATTTTTCATTTTATTTAGAATTTCATGTGACTTAAAAAATTTAAAAATGTAAATATTATTTTTTTGTATATAAATAATTAAAAGTTTTAAAAAGTTGATTATTTTTAACCATAATAACTTTTTAATAGTTAGAAAAAAATTAGAATTATTTTTTTTATTTTTAAAGATACAAATTTTAAAACGAAAAAATAATAATAATAAGCCGATTGGACCGGAATCGAACCGGATTTGGACCGAAATCGGACCGGATTCGGCCCGCAATTGGATCGGGATTGGACCGAAAGCGGGCCGGATTTGGACCGGGATTGGACCGTAATCGGACAATGCAGGAATCTCGGTCCGAGCCGGGGATGGGATCGGACCGGGACCAGGATCTCGCCGTGATTGGGTCGGGCAGGAATCGAACCCATATAGGCCCGTAAAAATATAGTTTACTGTATAACAATCAATAATCCTTTAAATTTTATTTTGAATATGAAATTTGAATTAAAATATTTAAAAAATAATTAAATTGAATGAAAATTAAATTTTAATTTTTTAATTGAATGGGAATTCAAATTTTGATGTATTTATTTTAAAACACATACTTACATTTCGAATTCATCAGAATTCGAAAAAATTAACAAAATAATTAATATATATTAAAAAAAAAAGAACTATATAATTATTGTCCGCAGGATCTTGTAAATTTCAATTCTGATATAATATATATTTTATAATAAAATATAGCAAATATTGACCCATGATTTATTTTGGTTGGAATTTAAAAAAACTTAAAGCCCAACCGCTTTTAAAATTTAAATTTTCAAACTTGAAATATAGAATTTAGAATTTAAATATTTAAATTTTTAAACTTGAATTAAAATTGTAATTTACTGTACAAAAATATATAAATCAAATCTTAATTTATTTATATAATTTAAATTTAAATTTTTAATTTTTAAATTAAAATTTGAGTTTTAATTGTGATCAAAATATAGTTTTGCACATTAAATTTGAATTAACAATTAACAAATTTAAATTAAAGTGGATTAAAATTAAATTAGAAACTATATTTATATTTATGAATAAAAAATAAAATAAAATTTTAATTTTGAATCTAAACAATTTTCGATTTGACACATCTATTTTTCAATCAATTTATTCATCAAACTTAATTTTTATTTATTTTTGTATATTTTTTTTATTTTATTTAGAATTTCACCTGACTCAAAAGTTTTTAAATTGTAAATTTTAATTTTTTTTGTTTATAAATAATTAAAATTTTTAAAATCTTGCTTGTTTTTAAGCATAGTAATTTTTTAATAATAGTTAGAAAAAAAAAATCAAATTATTTTATATTTTTAAAGATAAAAATTTTTAAAACCAATAAATAAAAATATACTAGGCCGGACCGTGACGTGCTGAACCGGGACTGGACCGGAATTGGACCAGAATCGAACTATGAAGGAATTTCGGTCCGAGCCGGAATAGGAGCGGGCCGGAAAAAAGGAAGCCCACTTATTACACCAAAGCCCTTTAACTTGTACGGTACGGTCATATCATCAAAAACTGTCTTAAAATCACGAAAACCTCAATACTTTTAAAAGCACCCCAGCACTTAATCAAATCAAACTACACATTAGGTTGTTTCAAACTGCTATGTTTTAAGCCATTTTTCAGAGTTCACAACTGCTAAAGCCACAAAATTACACAAGTACCATGATATTTGAGAGTATTAAAACAGTCATATTTGTAGCTTGTATTTATTCTGCTAGATGCTCTGATTGATAAGCGTCTAATACCCCTCCCTCCCAAACAAGTTTTTCACCAAAAAAAAAAAAAAAAAAAAAAAAAAAAGTTTCATTCAAGAACAACATTGCCGATCATAAAGCTTTGCATCACAGTTTAAGTTCAAAATATCCTGCCAGCAGGTACAGGTACTTTATTTGGAGAAAACATCAAGCAAAAGTCTGTTTCATGCAAAACCAGGCAATAAGAACCAGTAACAGCTTCTATTTCAGCTTATAGATGGTCTTCATGTCGGCTTCCTCGCTGAGAGTCCCTTTCTCAACATGGTCCTACCACTTCATTAGGAAGTTTTCGACAACCAGCCTGAACCACGGGGACAGCTTCACCCCATCTTCCCCAGCATCTGCCTTTTGCAGAAGCTCCTTCAGCTGATCCCGATTAACATACTTGATGTCGGCTACTTCATCAGGATTTGGGAGTAGCTTCACATCCCGGATGATGAAGAGCAGATAGTCAACTGAATCGAGAAAGAGTGGCAAAAGTAAAATTACAAGAAGAAATCTTTGATAGATGGATTCTCTACTCAAAAGGTTGAGAACATGGCCTATTGATATGCTGAATTTTTGCTACGCCAGAAAGCTAATTAGCTGTTTAAGCCTGAGAGTAGAATTGCCAATCTCTAGCTTCTGCTTTTACAAACAGAAGTTGTAAAGGAGATTTCAACAAAAAAAATGGCATTCCTCCAAACAATTCTACTCAAACAACACTTCCGCTCGAGGGCCTCCAAGCCAGCCAAACAGGCCTAAAAAGAGCAGATCAAAAGAATGAGGACATACGCTCATGCTCCCCCCATTTTCCATCCGATGGAGCCTTATAAAGCATTCGGCCAAGAGGAATGAACTGATCGATAGGGAGGTCTTCAGAAGGAATGCCCAGCTCATCCAACAGCTTCCGCTGAGCAGCATTCCTCACCCCTGCACAAAATATGATAAGTTTGTTACTAACAGTTGATAAGCAATATGAAAGCATTTCTCGAGTTGCTAATTTTATTTATACCAAGATAATTCTCTTCTGTAAGCTCAGACTCGCGGTAAAGAGGGTGGCTGCAGCAGGTATTTGTCCAAACTAGGGGGAATGTCACCTTTGTTGCAGACCTTTGCTATAAAACAAGTGACGAACTATTAGTGAAAACAAGCAGGACTACATTGCCATGTTAGTTGAAAGACATTCATACAGCATAAAATGAGTGACAGCATAAAACGAGTGACGAGCTATATTAGTGAAAACAAGCAGTACTACATTGCCTTGTAGTTGAAAGACAAATTCATACAGTAGTTCAGGTCATCTTATCTTTTTGCACAACAATGAAAAGAAAGAAGAAAAAGCTACAACATTAGAAAAGTGAACATAATTAGTTCTCAAAGTGTGACAGAAAATACAGAAAGTAATAATGATGTAACTCACAGATGTATATCCGATATGAAGAGACAGTTAAATGGTAACTTACAATTTTAGCCACTGCAAGTTTTGTCAAGTACCCATTTAGTCCTATATACTATAGACTGTTACAATTATGAACTATAACTGAGTGTAGCAATCAAATTCATCTGTTCTTGACAGACTCAGGTTCCAAATGGAGATGAAAAGTCAGACTGTAATGTTAAATATCCTCTATAGATAACGTAGAAAGTAATAAGACAGCAAAAACAATTATAGTACCAACTAATTTGCATTTATACCATATTGATCCTCATGCTCTAGCCCAGTAGCCATGCGACAGCCATAAATGAAAATAAACTGAAGTACAAGGACTAATAAACATAAATGCAAAGTTCGTAGGAACGAAAACTATAGCCTAGATTTTCTGCAAATTCTTAATTTATCTAAGGTGTTTACGTTGGAGCTGAATTGTAATCTCATTTGGCTCCCAGGACAGTTAACATTAGATTTTTTTCATGGATAGAGTAAAATATAGACACATATTTGCAAAATTCTAAATAATAGTACTAAGTTGGTAGTAAACCTAAAGTCCAAATACTAAATATACAACACTGAATACCCTGTATGCAATTTCATCTAAAAAACCTTTTCTTCTTCCACCGCATTCCAAAAAACTAAGGGCTTGTTTGGTTCACCTATTTTAGACTATAATCGGAATGGAATTCGCTAATTCCAACAATTGATGTTTGCTTATAGGAATCGAATTCCAATCCTCATTACACTCTAGAATGTGAATAAGCCCAATCCATTTACAGCCCAATCCGGCTTTGAATTCGGAATTTGACCCATTCCAAAGTAAGCCGCACAAAATCCTCTCTCAAAAACACCTCTCCCTCCTCTCCCTCAATCAAAACCTCTCTAAAAATCCTAGATGTCCCAATTGTCCATTCTAATTTCAATTCTAATAATGAATCAAACACTCTTGGATGATTCATCATTCCATTTTCCATTCCAATACAATCAAATTTCATTTTCCATTCCCACTCCAACCATGAACCAAACATGCCCTAAAAGGAGACAGCTCACAAGACACTCTCCAAATAATCATTTGTTTGAATGTGAGGTGTTTTAGATACTAAGTATATAGTACCACAATGATGTCGTTGTTTCCTGGGTGAATTATAAATTCACAAAATGGATGTTTCCTGGGTGAATTATAAATTCACAAAATGGATTGTTTGTATCATTTAACAACAACCAAGAAATAACTTAATACTAGCGATCTCTCTTTTGATCATCTAGTTCTGTGGCTTACATATTCTGTAGGTTTCTTTTTTGGTACATGCATGTGATTTACTAAGCAAATATAATATATAACCTATGTCACAAATTGAACAAAATGCCTTCCAATTTTTGGTGTCAATTCTTCACATATGGAATAGGAAGACGAATAAGGGCAGGAGAAAGACATTATTCATCCATGTCTGAACTAGTTTCATTCTAAAAGCAAAATTTATAAGAGAAGAAAGCAGCCAGTGGACCTATTTAGGCCAAGTGTGATAACGTGGCAGCTAAAAGCGCCATTTTTATACTATAAAAGGGCCAAAAAATTCAAAAACGCTTAGTCTTCCCCCCCCCCCCCCCCCCCCCCCCCCCCCAAGTACTTTAAAATTGCGGTTGTAACAAGCAACCATAACCGCAAAAGCATGTGGCTACATACTTCTCCGGTTGCGGTTGCAACTGCAAAAGATTGAAAGCCCTTTTAGATTTTTTCTAATCCTTCCATAATATAAAAACGGTACTTTTAGCCACCAAATTACCAAACTAGACCCTAGTACAGAGAGATACCAAAAAACTAGCCTCAAAGGTCTCTCAATGAAGAAAAGAAATTGACTTACCATTTCCTTAAAGTTGAACTTGGCAAAGTTTGTTTCAATATTCTTCTACTAAGATCCTATGCATATTCCATGTTCTTCAAACCATTTAATTACTATCAAGACTTTCTAGCTTTATGATAACAACTAGGAGTGCTACTTTTTTAATTTGATCAAAAATTAAATTTTGATCCTTGAGCCCTAGTACAGAGAGATACCAAAAAGCTCATGAAGGATTTATCATCCTTCATGAGCTTAGCCACCAAATTACCAAACTAGACCCTAGTACAGAGAGATACCAAAAAGCTCATGAAGGATTTATCATCCTTCATGAGCTTAGCAAGCTTTCTTAATAAGAAAGTCCTTAGAGCATCCTGCATGATTGAGACAAACACTTGGCATCATTAGATCAAATTTTCAAATAAAAAAACTAAAGTACTCTAAAAACAATCTGAATACACTATCATAGTAATGCAAAAAATAGATCCCAAAAGCATTGGACTGTACATTGGCCAACTTACAGCAAGCATCAGAGAAATTCAAAGGAAGGTATTAACTACTAGGGAAATGAGCATCACTACGGATGATTATCAACATCCAAAAGTTCTCCCAACAAGCAAGGGTTGGCTAGAGCACAATTCAACGTTTATAATGATCCATTTGAAGGAAAAAATGAAAAAGACCAGCATGGAAATTGAGAACGCATTTGCACAAAAATGTAGCATACTAGCATGCACTATAGGAAGATGTATCAGTTTAAAAAGACCATGAGTTTAAGCATTATATTCCGTAACTCATAAAATATTATCACAAGAGTTGTTTGGCCATTAGGGATTGCTAGCCCCAAGCTAAATGACTATAAATTTATGCAACTCGAAGAGCTTAACATTTGAGAGTTGCCGTCAAGATGATGCCATTGCAAGCCTGCATGGATGAAGTAGGAGTGAAATTGAACCAGATAGATGTAGAAACTGGTGTATAACCAACTTTTATATCTATAAGTTGTGTTTCATAAAAGACACAAGGTTTGACCATAAGGGCAATCAACTGGTAATAGGAACGGGCACGATCAATGACACAACTGCATCGCATGAATGACAGAGGAACAAGTGTCGAAGAACCACCAAGTGAGTAAGCACCAGATATCGAAGATCAGAATATACAAGTCTAGTATCACAACAATGCAGGTACTACTAACCAATCAAAGGCAGGTGGTACATTGTGTCTGTGAAATATTGAAAAGGGAAAGAGGGTTAATGCACCCTTGTTATTGCAGGTTCACAATTGCAATGGACAGAGTCAATGACATGACTGCATCACATGAATGATAGAGGTGCTTTAATCAACATAGTTCTGGCATAACATACGCTTATCTGCCTTGTAAGCATTTTTCTTCTGCTTAAATACACACTACAATTTCACACAAGAAAAGCAAACAAAACAGTAAACATCCAAAAGACAAAAGCTAACTACATTAATAAATATTATTTCAAGCCATCTACTTTTAATGTCTAAATCTCATCTAACTAATGGATTTACAATGATAAACTTGCAACATGAAGTGGAATCAAAGAGTGAACTGCTCACCCCGCAACGAAAAGAAAGAAATAACAGAAAAGCAATGCTCAAGCCTGTTTTTCTTTTCTTTCCTTTCATTTTTTAAAAAAATTTTAAGTTATTGAAGCCGTTAAGTAGTAGACTTAAAAGTACCAACTTATTTAGTGTGGAGAGAAGCTAAAGACAAACACGGAAATAAGAATCCAAACTGAAAATTTTTGTCAAATTAAGTAAAGGTTGTGACACATGCAACATCCTCTATCGAAGATGACAGTAAATTTCTCTAACATGTAGGGCGCTGACAGAGACAAGGAGGCCGAGCAGTCATGCCCAGTGCTGACTGCTAGCTAACCCAGAAAAAAAAAAAAAAAAAAAAAAAAAACCTCTCTACATGTGTTATTCTACATGCAACACATTTGTCTAGATCACAAGCACAGAATGAAAAATGAAAACTTGGAGACTTCAACTTGGTAAATAACATACACATATGTATGTAACAATATAATACACATTTTATTCTTTGCCGAGAACATAATCATTTATCACCCTTTTGTGATGTTTAAGCAGAAATATAAATGATATTACTAGAAGCTCGAGAATGAAAGGATAGATCTTAGTACCATTAAAAGAGCTTGGCAGACAGCTACGACAATGACTCCTTGACTACCAGCAATATGAAGTCCTGGAATCCCAAGATAGTCAAGCGTATCCCCCTAGGAAATGTAGTTCATTGGTTTCATTAGCATTTTAGCAACACATTATACTTGATCGTATCATGCCTAAATACTCGGTATATAAAAATTAAGAAGAACCATTACACCTTATCCTACCTTGATGAAGTACTCGTAATACCTAGAATTAAGATAGAAGTGCCACATTCGTTAACTTGAAATAGGGGTGGCAATCCAGCTCGCTGTTCGCGAGCCAGTTCGTGTTCGGCTCGAAATGAGCTTGAGATCGAATCGCTCGTTTAGTAAACGAGCCGAATTTTCCAGCTCGTTTAATAAACGAGCCGAACACGAGCTGGGGTTAGCTCGTTCGTGTTCGGCTCGATAACAGCTCGAATATATATATATATATATATATATATATATATATATATATATATATATTACTATTTAGATTTTAAGCCATCAACTTTTTGTGAATTTTAATTATTAGATTAAATTTTAATTTTTTAATTTTTTTTTAACTTTATACCTAATAGTAGGAATGAAAATCAAACTTGTTGTTCGCAAGCCAGCTCGTGTTCGGCTCATTAATAAACGAGCCGAACACGAGCCGAGTTAAAACCTAATAGTAGAAATGAAAATCAAACTTGTTGTTCGCGAGCTAGCTCGTGTTCAGCTTGTTAATAAACGAGCCGAACACGAGCCGAATTTTTGAGCTCGATATTTAAACGAGCCAGCTTGTGTTCGGCTCGTTTATTAAACGAGCCGAACACGAGCCGACCCCAGCTCACTCGTGTTCGGCTCGTTGACACCCCTAACTTGAAACGACTAAACATGGTCTAACTTTCTACAAATGCAGATGGAGCATTACTCAAATAGCACAAAACTGAAACCCGAGTCACATAAAACTTTTAAATATGCAAAATAGAGGAAACGATTAGCAACAAAGATTCAGGACATCCGTTAATGATCCTCCGTATAACTTCCAATGGACAGATCTATCTGTTTGTTCAGATCAGTGCAAGTATTCCATAGCGTCTTTAGAAAGTACCTATAATTTGCACTACCATAATGAAGTACTCTGTTATTTTAATATTATTTTTAAGTCTCTTACCCAAAAAGGATTTGATATAAAGAAAGAAGGCATATTTCTAAATTGGCATGAAAGTTCACCTAAGTTTGGCATACCCAACTTTCCACCACAAAGGCTCAACAAAACGCACAATACCAAGTAGATCCAATAATTCAGGAATAATGACACCAACAGATGCTAGCTGACATAATTCAGGAATAATGACACCAAAAAAGAAAGAAGGCATATTTCTAAAGAAATAATTAGTGTCATAATTCAAGAATAATGACACCAATAAAGAAAGAAGGCATATTTCTAAATTGACATGAAAATTCACCTGAAGTTTGGCATACCCAACTTTCCACCACACAGGCTCAACAAAAGGCACAGTACCAAGTAGATCCAATAATTCAGGAATAATGACACCAACAGATGCTAGCATGGCCCAACGAGCATGCAGAATCTCAAAGCTGCAGTGCAGGGAAACTTACGAAGGGATTTCAATCGAATGCTTCTCCCAAAAGCACTACTCAAAAAGCACACTTCATTGACCAGCACTATACCAGGCAAGCTCCTTTTTGAAGTAACTAGTATGTAGACGACTATAAGTATATACCTGGCTTCCCTTGCCTGCCGAGCGAGGGCTTGGAACCCGGCGGAGCTATCGACGGCAGCCTTCTTGGTGGCCTTCAACCTCCGGCAGAGGCGCTCACCAAGGGAGCTGTTGGTCACAGCCTTCACCACCGCGAAAGGGATGGGGGCAATATCAGACCCCCCCGCGAGCTGAAATTGTACTCACACCCAAACACAAGCATAAGAAAATGACCCAAGGGGTACTAGTATACTGGGGAAGATAGAGGAATAGAACAGCAGCAGCAGCAGCAGCAGCCGAGAGAAGGGAAAGAAAGGGATTTGTATCGTATGGACAATACCTCTTGCCATGAAGCCCTGAAGCGGCCGGCGAGGCCTGATAAAGAAGAAGAAGAAGAAAATTTCAATCTTTAATAATGTCATTCGGATCTTATTCGAGTTTCAGAAGTGTGGCATGACAACTCAGCTATCTTTATAAAGAATACCTCGTGTTCAGTGGCGCAGGGCCTGCCTGCATGCAAGTTATTAAGTGTGCCGCACTGCCGCCACCATTTTCTCATTTGCAGTCTTCCTGTTGCTTTGACCATCTAACCAAGGCTTCTCATGGAAGCAAAAATGTTCAACAGGTTACAGAATTCAATCGAATTTTCTGTCTAATATATTTTTAAGTGCCATCGCTGGTGGCATCAGAGCAGTCCAAATACCCTTCTAGCTATACTTGATAGGGGTTCTCTTTCCTCATGTTTGCAAGATTTCTCTTTAACATCTCCAGTTGGATTAGTCTTTGTTGTAACTGGGCGGCCTAGATCAATCTCATCCTCTTCAATTGACTCGGTAGAAAGGGACAAATCTACCAGACCTTCTAATGAGTCATCTCCTACACAAACATTGTCTCGTTCGCTGGCTTCATGTCTGAGTGGTGAAATTTCATCCTCGAATTCTATGGGCATCACTCTCAGCTCTATATTCGCTATAGATTCGGAGCTTTCATCATGGATAGTGTGCTGCTTGCTCTCCTCCTCGTGCAACTTATCCAAAATCCTCCAAGTAACAGCATCGGGTTTTAGACCATTCTTCCTCATCTCCCGCACTATTTGATAAGCCTCTTTCTTCGAGCGCATCTTGCAAGCGCTGTCGATGAGTATGTTGTAGCTTACGATGCCCGGAGGGACACCACAATCCACCAATTCATACAAGAAATCACAGGCCTGATCCAATTTACCCAGATGACAGAGACCTCTGCATATCGCTGCATAGACGTAATCATCATGGATCTTAGACGGCCAGACAACATCATCCCAAAACTTCTTTGCCTCCCCAATCCGGCCCCGTTCACACAATCCTTCGATTATGACTGTATGAGTAGCACGGTCAGCAGCAACACCCTCAGACAACATCTCATTGAAAACGACCATCGCTTTGTCAGCCTTCTGCAGGTTGAATAATCCCCTGATGACAACATTGTAAGTCACTGTATTTGGAGCGCAACGGTGTTTGGGCATCACACAACGCAGTAGGTGAAGCGCTTCCTCTGCTTCCGCGACGTCGAACAGCCCACGGATAAGGGTAGTGAAAGTCACCACATCAGGAGCACAAAAAGTTCCCTCGAGCATATCGCTCATGATCTTTTTCGCTTCTCCGACCCTGCCTAACTTGCAGAAACCATGGACGAGAGTATTAAGGGTGATTACATCCGGGCGGCATTGTTTCCGGAGCATCGTGACGACAACATTTAGCTGCTCGCTAGGATTGTCCGCCATGCGCAGCGCAGCCAGAAATATATTGTAAATCCTAGTCCCGTCGGCGTCCTTGTTGATCCTTTGTAACACGAGCTCGAGGACGTCCTTGGCCTTGACAAGATCCTTCTCCCGGCAGAGCCCCTCGACGAGCGCTCTGTAGGTAGGCTCCGGAGGGCAGTAACCAAATTCGGCACCTTCCTTCAACAGCTGATAGGCCCTCATGCAGCCTCCCCACCGCTTGCTCAGGCCGTGGACTATGCAGTTGTAAGATACCAAGCTCGGGACGAAGCCCCTTTTCCTCATTATGTACACTATCCTGGAGGCCCCGTGATGCCGGCCGGCTCGGCAGAGCGAGTCGATCATCTGCCCGTACGCAAACTCTTCGGCGACGCTCTTCCCCTGCGGCATCTCCTCGGCGATGCGGAAGACCTCGCGGAACAGTCCTTCTCGGCACAGGCACTCGACGAGGTTGGCGAAAGCAGGGGCGGCGGCGGCGGCGGCGGAGGGGTCTTCTTCTCCGCCGCCTGGCCAGAGGCAAAGCATCAGCTGCCGGGCCTCCTCGAGACGGCGGCTGCGGAGGAGGGCCTTGATGAGGACGGTGCGGGTGAGGGAATTGGGGGCGACGCCGGCGGAGGGCATCTCGTCGAGCAGTCGGCGAGCGGCGTCGGCATCGCCGAGGCGGGCGTAGCCGTCGAGGAGCGCTGTGTAGGAGACGGCGTCGGGGGGGCGGCCCCTGGATAGCATCTCCAGGAGGAGGCGGTGGGCGTGGAGGTGGAGGGGGAGGGGGAGGGGGATGGAGCAGAGCAGGTGGATCAGGCGGTTGTAGACGGAGAGGGAGGGGAGGAGGGCGCGGGGGAGGCGGCGGAGGAGGCGGAGGGTGAGAAGGGGCGTGCGGGCGTCGAGGAGTGGGGCGATGAGGAGGGAGATGTCGGATGGGGAGGGGGCGTGGCGGAGGTGGAGGAGGAGGCGGCGGTGGGCTTCGGCGGAGCGGCCGAGGGAGCAGAGGGCTCGGAGAACGGCGGCGAGGTCGAAGCCGTCGGGGCGGTAGCCGCGGAGGCGGAGGCAGTCGAGGAGGCGGAGGGCCTCGTCGGGGTCAGGGTCGGCGGCGGAGCAGAGCGCGCGGATCCGCCTCGACCAGTAGGCCCGCTCGCCCGCGCTCTCCACTTCAACAACTCCTACTACTCCTGCTGCTGCTGCTTGCCCTACTACTAATGCTTTTTTCTCGGGTGGTGACGAGGCGGCAGAGCTGGAACTGCAAACGCAGACCGGGGCACGACGATGACGATGACGATGAGGAGAAGGAGGAAGGGGGAGGAAGGAGCGTCTGGACAGCCCCACTGCAGTTCGGATTGCAGTCGGCGCTCCCATTTCTATGGCCGGGGCTGCCGGACTTCCAATTTAAATAGTTAGAAAAATATTTTATATTCAATTTAAATTTTGGTAAGGAGAACGAGGGGATAAGAGCTTATCCCTCTAGTTATACCCAAATATAATTAAAGTCGGATTGAAATAGCTATTCTCGTCTTTCTGGAATAAACTGATGTAAGACTGAAATTACTATTTCAGCTTTTTTTTCTTGAATAAGCTTGTTCCTATTTCATAATAAGCTTAATTAAATTAATATAATTTTAATTATTATTTTAACTCTTTAATTAATTTAATATTTTAATTAATTTAATTATTTTTATTTAAGTATTTAGATAATTAGCTAATTATTTAAGATAATTAAAATTAAAATTTTTAATATTTATAAATTTTTAAATTTTAAATTTTAAATTTTATAGCTTTTAAAATTTTTAACTTTAATTTTTAATAAATTTATCATATAATTTTAATAAATTATATGATAAATTTTTTTAATAATTTTTTTTATATATAAGTAAAATATAAATTTTAATAATTTTTTTAATAAATATTTTAAATTAAATATTTAAAATCATATCAGTAAAATTTTAATCATAAATTTAAATTTTAGTCCTCTGTATTTTTCTTATTTATTTTTAACTTACCAAACATAATTTTCTTTATACCTGGCATAACTCTTAAACCAACCAAACAGAAATTTACACTAGTTCCTGCTAATACCATAACTTATACCTATCCCTGGCATAACTAAATTTTTCTTATCCCCGAACCAAACACAGCCTTAAATTTTTCTTAGTGTTTACTATTTCAAATTTGTATTCTTTAAATTTTAAATTTATCCAAAATTTAGAAACAAAATAATAGAACTATGTACAACAATCATGTAAATTTAAATTCAAATATAATATATATTTTATAATAAAATATAGCAAATAAAATTACTTTTAAAACAAATAAATTTAATTATAATTATTTAAATAAATATGATGCAGAAATTTATATTGATTGAAGATAACCAAAATTCTTAAAAATATATTAGCAAATAAATAAAATTAATAATTAGTATATAAAAGACGATGCTACGTAAGAATTAATCAAAATACTCCCATATTTAAAAATATATATACAAAATTTTCACTTTAAAAATATGCAAAATATATATTTTTTTCTTTTAAAAAAAAATAAATTTTATTCAAATGAAAAATAATTTAATTTTTTCATTTATGTACAAAATTTTTTTAAAAGATTTATAAAATTTTTAATATTTTATTCTAATAAATTTTTATTTTTAAAATTGTAAAATTTTAATTTTTTATAAATAATTAAAAATTTTAAAATTTTAATTATTTATATTCGTAATCGAATATATCTGGCAGCGCTATGACGCCTGTAGGTTGGCCGATATAAATATGGTCGCAAGCCCAGATCTATAAATTTACGCCAACAGGTTAATATAATAAATAAAATATACAATACAAATATATAAAGATAATACTGAAATTAGAAAATTAGATTTTATACCTGCAAAAGGTCCCAAAACAGCAACATTCGACCTTTCCGTTCAGCGCGGCATCTCCTAGCGCTCGATAGAGATAGGCCAGCGTCGCAGCACCCCCCGCATACGCGCCGCAGATATCAAAGTCAGCTAAAAGTGATAGCCACTTTAGATGAACTTTATATCCGCTAGGGTACTAGACCATAAATTTTTTTTTTCTAATAACGTATAGAAATTTATTTTTCATTTCATTTTTTTTTCTCCTGATAATAAAGAAATTTATTTTTTTATTATTTTTTTTTAGTAGCAATATCAAAATGGAAAGATTCACCGTAAGTTTTTTTTTTTTTTTTTTTTTTTTTTTTTTTTTTTTTTTTTTTTTTACTTTTTAATTAGATTGTACATAAATTAAAGGGAGTGAACTTTTAAAATTTTGATATTATGATAATGTATTTGAATTTGATCTAAGTATTTTTTTGATAAAATTTAATAGCATTTTTTTGTGCCTTGTGTCTTCATACTTTTATTAATTGAAACATTAGAAAGTAATTTAAATTTAGAAGGTAAATTAAAAAGTTTAAATTTCAGATATTTATTTAAAAACTGCACTATATAGTTCACATGTTTTATACAAGATTATATAATTTAAATTTAAAGTACATGATTATATAATTTAAATTCATAAAATTTTATAAATTCAAATTCATAAATTTGAATAAAAAAAAACTAAATTCATCTGCTATATTTTATTAAAAATATATAAATCATATCTTAATTTAAAATTACAATAGTATTGATATATGTTGAATATTTTGATACAATTTTTGAATTCAGATTTGAATTTAATTTTAAATATATATTTAATTTTAATTTTATTTGCTTTTAAATTTGTATTTCACCTGAAATTCAAAGCTGAAATTTAGTTATATTATTTAAATTAAAATTTTAGTTAAAATTGTGAGTTAAATATATTCTTGGATATTAAATTTGAATTAACAATTAACAAAATTTAATTAAAGTGGATTAAAATTAATTTAGAAATTATATTTAAATTTATTAATCAAAATTAAAATATAAATTTACTTTTTTATTTACCATTTTTATTTAAATAATTGTTGATTTGAGATATCTATTTTTTAATTATTTTATTCATCAAACGTAATTTTTATTTATTTATTTATTTAGAATATTTTTTCATTTTATTTAGAATTTCATGTGACTTAAAAAATTTTAAAATGTAAATTTTATTTTTTTGTATATAAATAATTAAAAGTTTTAAAAAGTTGATTATTTTTAACCATAATAACTTTTTAATAGTTAGAAAAAAATTAGAATTATTTTTTTATTTTTAAAGATACAAATTTTAAAACGAAAAAATAATAATAATAAGCCGATTGGACCGGAATCGAACCGGATTTGGACCAGAATCGAATCGGATTTGGACCGGGATTGGACCGTAACCGAACAATGCAGGAATCTCGGTCCGAGCCGGGATCGAAACGGGCTGGGGATGGGATCGGACCGGGACCAGGATCTCGCCGTGATCGAGCCCGGCAGGAATCAGACCCATATAGGCCCGTAAAAATATAGTTTACTGTATAACAATCAATAATCCTTTAAATTTTATTTTGAATATGAAATTTGAATTAAAATATTTAAAATATAATTAAATTGAATGAAAATTAAATTGGAAGAAATTCAAAGTTGAAATACTATAAATTAGTATAACATGATTATTTTATTATGTTTAGGCCGATGTTCGGCCCATTTTGCTATAGTGGGCCTGTGAATTGAATCAGGTCGACGTTCCATTGGTCACGGCAGATCCAGTAGTTTGGATGGGCTTTGTCCGATCCTGATGGATTAGTTTATTTTGGTTGGAATTAAAAAAAAGGGTTAATTGCATACATGTCCCTCCAAATATGTCGAATTGCAAATATATCCCTACAAAATTTAATTTTTCATATTTATCCCTTCAAAAATCCACCGTTATTCAAATATGTCCCTACCGTCCATCTCTGTTAGAAAAGTTGATTTAACCCTAGGTTAAATGCTTAACCTTGGTTAGATTAAAAATTGAATTTACATATTTACCCTTTCCATATTATACCTTTATACTTTTGGAGGAATATATTTCTAAGGGGCAAAAAAATAATTTCACATCGAATCTGTTAAAAAATAAACAGATTCCAAACGGGGAAGAGGCATATTTGAAAAATTTTGGATTTTTGAAGGGATAAATATGAAAAATTGAATTTTACAGGAATATATTTACAATTCGACATATTTGGAGAGACGTGTATGCAATTAACCCTAAAAAAAACTTGAAGCCCAACCGCTTTTGCTTCTCTCCCTCTCTCTCTCTCTCTCTCTCTCTCTCTCTCTCCACGTTGTGATTCGAAAAATTCGACCAATTCCGCCCAAATCACCCGCTGAAGCCGCCATCGTCCTATCGCGCCATGTTCCCAAATTTCTTTTCCCTCCATAATCCTCGATTCAGAGGGAGTTACAAGTTACGGTAGGCTTCCTCAATTTTAATTTTGAGAGAGCGAGAAATAGAGAGATCTTCTTCTTCTATTTCGCCACCATCGATTTATCCACGGAGATAGATAGAGAGACAATCTCAGTCCCCTCTCTTCCTCTTCTCTCTCTCCCACTCCCCTCTATCTCTTTCCTTCTCCGCCGCCTCTTCTCCGATCTTCGAATAAATCGGCGATCTATCCAGAGCTCAGAGGGTGGAGGATCCTCTCATAGTCGCGATGATCGGCTGCTTTTTGACGGGATCGGAACGATCGGAGGTGTTTTCTAAGCTGATTTGAAGAGTCCTCATGCGGATTCAACGCTTTTCTTAGCTGATGATTTCGATCCCTGGACACACTTAAACTCGGTAAGCTCTCCGATCTACTTCACTATCTTTTTTAGTTTGCTAATTTTGTTGTGTTTTTTTGGTTCTACATCACCTCGTCTTTGATCTCTCAGTGTCTTAGATCCGTTTGTTTCTCTTCCCCTCTTCATGTATTTATATTCCTCGATTTTTTTTCCTATCAGGGAAATTTCGAGAATGTATCTCGCTTCGCCTTTTGCGAATGAAGCATAATATTTTTTAGTACTATACTACACGAATCACTACAACTACTATTACTACATGAAGCACTACAACTATCATTGCGACACGAAGCACTACAACTATGCTGCTGCTGCCACTACTACCTACTTGAAGAGTACAGAAGGCACTACACCATGCTGCTACTGCTACATGAAGCACTACACTACTACTACCACCACTACCTACATAAAGCACTACATTATGCTGCTGCTTTGCACTAATACCTACATGAAGCACTACATGCTACTGCTGCTGCTGCACTTGAAGCAGCACACTACCACTACCACCACCACCACCACTACCACCACCACCTTCTGTGTGAGGCACTCATTATGCTGTTGCTGCTGCTACTACTGCTACTATCACTACTATTTACATATACTACTACTGCTACTGAATTGGTGCAATTCCTTCTTCACCTGCAAGAAAGTTCTTCATGTGTTTAGCACTAGTGCTTTGGCGGTTAGGAATTGCCATAACCTAAACTTACCACCTTGCACGTTTGCGTAATTGCTGCTAAATACTCCTAAATTTTTCCTAAATTTCCCCTACTTTGAAGAGAAAAAAGAAAAAGACAAAAAGGAAAATCTTAGTCGTCATCTTTTTCCTCTTCTTTCTTTTTTCTCAATATTTATGATTGAAAAAGAGATTCTCTGTGGATACCTGTAGAGGCCGAACGCTTGTGAACCAAATTTCATGATCATCACATTGCAGTGTGTTTCTTTTTGCTCGATTAATCTCCTATCGCGGAAATCCGAGAATGTAGCTGATTTGAAGAGGTTTTATGCAGATTCAACGCTTTTCTCAGCTGATGATTTTGATCCATGGACACACCAAACTCGGTGAGCTCTCCGGTCCACTTCACTATTTTTTTTAATACTAATTTGTTGTTTTTTTTTTGGAATTATATATGTCACGTCCCGGGATCGAAACTGTGATCCGGGCCCGCCAACAGATCCGCCGCCCATACGGTGAGCCCCGTATAGACGAATCGTCTAACCTGCAAAAAGAAGGGTACTAAATTTATACAAATATCAGAGCTGAAAAGTAAACTACTGAAATAAGATAATACAACTGTCAAATAGTACAAGTCTTAACCTCACTAGATAAATCTCTCAAAAATAAAACTCTCAAAATTTATTTATATCTAATTTAAAAATATATAAATCATATCTTAATTTATTTATATAATTTGAAATAAAATCCATAAATTCTAAATAAAAGATTTGAGTTTAAATTGTTTCGAAATTAAAAAATATTTAAACGGTAGGAAAATTTAATTTCTATTTTTTAATTGAATGGGAATTCAAATTTTGAAACATTTATATTAAAAACGCATACTTATATTTTGGATTCATCCTTAATGAAAATAACAGAATAATTAATACGTATTTACAAGAATAGATGAAATTATAACTAATTTAAAAATATATAAATCATATCTTAATTTATCTATATAATTTAAAATTAATTTTTCAAATCAAAATTTGAGTTTAAATTGTGATCTAAATTTAGGTTTGAATATTAAATTTGAATAAACAATTAACAAATTTTAATTAAAGTGGATTGAAATTAAATTATAAACTATATTTAAATTTATGAATAAAATTTAAAATCTAATTTTAATTTCGAAATTACTGTTTGAATGTAAAGAATTCTTGATTCGACATATCTATTTTTAAATTAATTTATTAATCAAACATAAATTTTATTTATTTTTGTATTTTTTTGTATTTTATTTAGAATTTCACGTGACTCGAAAGTTCTTAAATTGTAATTTTTAATTTTTTGTATATAAATAATTTAAAATTTTAAAATCTTGATTATTTGTAACCATAATAATTTTTTAATAATAGTTAGAAAAAAAAATTCAAATTATTTTATATTTTTAAAACCAAAAGTAAAAATATACTAGGCTGGGCACGGGCGAATCATCGGGATTGGACCGGAATAGAACATGGATCAGACCGATTTTGGACCGGAATTGGACCGGAACCGGGCCGGATTTGGACTGGGATTGGACCCGAATCGAAAATGAAGGAATTTCGCTCCGAGCCGGGATCGGAGCGGGCCGGGGAAAAGAAAGCTCACTTATTACATCAAAGCCCTTTAACTTGAATTTAGGTAATCGTGACCTCAAATTTATTTGGATACAACGAACAAAATAAACATTTTAGTGGGAATTAAGGGACATTATGAAGGGAGGTGTGACCATACTCATATAAATATTAAGTTGTACTCCGGGCTTAAATGGGCCCCAGAACAGCCTAACCCGATCCGGCCCGGAAAAGAAATCGGGCCGAGCGAAAATTAGGTCCCCAGACCGGGATAGCGAGGACCGTGCTGGGCTTAGCTTCTTCTTTTTTTTTTTTTTTTTTTTTTTTTTTTTTTTTTTTTTCCGAAGGTTTTAAAAATTTGCATATTTAAAAATCTAAAAATTAAAATCTTTAAATTTAAACTTCTGAATTTTAAAATTTAAATATTAAATTTTCAAAATTTAGTTTTATCTTAAATTTGTAAATTTTATATTTTATCTGATATTCAAAATTTAAAATAAAATTTTTTGAATTTTGACATTTACAATTTATGATTTGAAATCTAAAATTTATAAATATTATCTTAGAAAATATATATATTTCAACTTAAGATGATGGACAAAAGCTATAAAAAGAAGTAACTTCAAATAAAAGTTTTCCAATCCAACTAATGATACTAATTCATACATTACCTAAAAAGGAAAGTTTCACAATTTGGATATAAAATAAAAAAATAAAAATCTAAAATTTAAAAATTTAAATATATAATTTGTCAATTCAGCTCATTGCTTGCAAACCACTTGTATTTCTATTTGAATCATGGAGCTCAAATTGATTACAAACAAGGGCTTGCTTGTGTTCCAACCCGAGCTTGAACTTGGCTCAGTAGTCAAAATATACATCATATATGTGCTTGATAAGTACATCTTCAAATAAGAGATATATGATCTCCTCTTCTTCTTCTTCTTCTTCTTTTATTTCAAAGAGAGAAAAAAATAACACACTACCAGCTTCCTTCTTCATCAGCAAAATGAACTTAGCTATAAAATATGAGGCAGCTAGATCTCTAGGTGTGAAAAAGAGACGAGGAAAAGAAAAAAAAAAAAAGAAAAAAAAAAAAACAAAATAAAGAAGGTAAGCAAAAAAAATTACAACCGGTCACGGCAGCCCTCCTCCCATTGCCCCACCAAACACTTAATAGTCCTAGCAGCCTCCAGAAGCTAAGCTTTCCAAAAGTTTGTAACTTCAATCTACTGATAGAGATTTAACGGCATTGTTTGTAGCTGGTAAGTAAAGATAAACTAAATCAATGCTAGATCAGACTAATACACCAACTATCTGCAAATCATGTAATGTATTTGAACATGATTGTACCTCTCAAGTAACCTCATTGTTGCTGCCTCATCCAATACATCCTTGCTGTCACTAAGAAAAGCTTGAAATTCTTTTACAATCATTTGGTACTCTGACATACTCTGATCGGACACTGTATTAGCTATCTTGCTCATGTCATCTTCAAACAAAAGGCGATTAATCTGCAAAAGAGTAACACCAATTACAGCCAAGTAGTTACATGCCATGCTTTAGTCATGGCATATACTAAAAGCATCATAGCACCAGCAACTAAATTCATGGAGAAAATCGAAGCCATTTGACAACAAAGAATTGTTTAATAATCATTTGACGTATTCCACTATATTGTACATTAAGCAGTTAATCAAGAAAAAGCAAACAGGAAAGAAGTCCCTGGCATCTCTCAGAAAAGATGTAGAGTCAGATGCTGCTTGTTTTTAGTAGTGCATGAGCTATAGAAGACGGTTAACTAACAAATTTTCTGCCAGGAAAGTATGCACCTAAGGCTCCGTTCGGAATTGCAGGCAGAATGCAACACGTGCAGTGAGAAAATTTAGTAGGAAATATTTCATTTATTTTCATAATTGCCCAATACCGTAAGGTGGCCCTCAATACCAAATGAGCCCTAACCCAAGTCCAATAGATACTAATGGTCTAGAAATGGTAAAATTGTTTAATGCACTAAACATGCATGTAATCTATTGCGAAAATTGACCAGTAGGGCAACCTTGTCCAAGTATGGTTCTGTGGGCCATGTGGAGATCATTGTGATTTGGGATTTATCATCCTTTGAGAGCTTAGCAAGCTTTCTTAATAAGAAAGTCCTTAGAGCATCCTGCATGATTGAGACAAACACTTGGCATCATTAGATCAAATTTTCAAATAAAAAAACTAAAGTACTCTAAAAACAATCTGATTACACTATCATAGTAATGCAAAAAATAGATCCCAAAAGCATTGGACTGTACATTGGCCAACTTACAGCAAGCATCAGAGAAATTCAAAGGAAGGTATTAACTACTAGGGAAATGAGCATCACTACGGATGATTATCAACATCCAAAAGTTCTCCCGACAAGCAAGGGTTGGCTAGAGCACAATTCAACGTTTATAATGATCCATTTGAAGGAAAAATGAAAAAGACCAGCATGGAAATTGAGAACGCATTTGCACAAAAATGTAGCATACTAGCATGCACTATAGGAAGATGTATCAGTTTAAAAAGACCATGAGTTTAAGCATTATATTCCGTAACTCATAAAATATTATCACAAGAGTTGTTTGGCCATTAGGGATTGCTAGCCCCAAGCTAAATGACTATAAATTTATGCAACTCGAAGAGCTTAACATTTGAGAGTTGCCGTCAAGATGATGCCATTGCAAGCCTGCATGGATGAAGTAGGAGTGAAATTGAACCAGGTAGATGTAGAAACTGGTGTATAACCAACTTTTATATCTATAAGTCGTGTTTCATAAAAGACACAAGGTTTGACCATAAGGGCAATCAACTGGTAATAGGAACGGGCACGATCAATGACACAACTGCATCACATGAATGACAGAGGAACAAGTGTCGAAGAACCACCAAGTGAGTAAGCACCAGATATCGAAGATCAGAATATACAAGTCTAGTATCACAACAATGCAGGTACTACTAACCAATCAAAGGCAGGTGGTACATTGTGTCTGTGAAATATTGAAAAGGGAAAGAGGGTTAATGCACCCTTGTTATTGCAGGTTCACACTTGCAATGGACAGAGTCAATGACATGACTGCATCACATGAATGATAGAGGTGCTTTAATCAACATAGTTCTGGCATAACATACGCTTATCTGCCTTGTAAGCATTTTTCTTCTGCTTAAATACACACTACAATTTCACACAAGAAAAGCAAACAAAACAGTAAACATCCAAAAGACAAAAGCTAACTACATTAATAAATATTATTTCAAGCCATCTACTTTTAATGTCTAAATCTCATCTAACTAATGGATTTACAATGATAAACTTGCAACATGAAGTGGAATCAAAGAGTGAACTGCTCACCCCGCAACGAAAAGAAAGAAATAACAGAAAAGCAATGCTCAAGCCTGTTTTTCTTTTCTTTCCTTTCATTTTTTTTTAAAATTTTAAGTTATTGAAGCCGTTAAGTAGTAGACTTAAAAGTACCAACTTATTTAGTGTGGAGAGAAGCTAAAGACAAACACGGAAATAAGAATCCAAACTGAAAATTTTTGTCAAATTAAGTAAAGGTTGTTACACATGCAACATCCTCTATCGAAGATGACAGTAAATTTCTCTAACATGTAGGGCGCTGACAGAGACAAGGACACCGAGCAGTCATGCCCAGTGCTGACTGCTAGCTAACCCAGAAAAAAAAAAAAAAAAAAAAAAACCCTCTCTACATGTGTTATTCTACATGCAACACATTTGTCTAGATCACAAGCACAGAACGAAAAATGAAAACTTGGAGACTTCAACTTGGTAAATAACATACACATATGTATGTAACAATATAATACACATTTTATTCTTTGCCGAGAACATAATCATTTATCACCCTTTTGTGATGTTTAATGGAGCTGAGGTGCCAAGAATCATTCTGACACATACTACAGAAAAGTACAGTAGCTCAGGAAAAGATCAGTTACAGGACTAATTAACTAGTACTTTATTTTAAACCAAAAAGAAGCACCGCCTCGAAGTGCGATGTCAATGGTTGTTTAAAAAAGGCATCAATAGGTAGAAGAGACTATATAATTAGTAAAGGTCACACCTTCACATAGAATGATGCTGCTGTCGTAATCTTTTGAAGAAAAGACAACATCAGCCTGCATTAAAAACTGATTTATATACTTTTTCTCAATCGATAGAACACATAATAATGGTACTGCATGTTACCTGCACCAAGTATACTCGGTCCCTCTGGGAAGGATTGAGACAATGGGATAGAATAGATACATATTCCTTCATATCTAGGTACTCTTGCCACATGCCTCGGCCCTTGTCATGGACAGACACCTACTGGATGGATGACGTCAATAAAACAGCATCCTTAAGCAGATAAATGAAGAAAGATTAAATTACAAGAAAATAGCATGCAAGTGGAACCAAACCTGGAAGATAGAATTTACATCATAGGCAAAAAACAATCCAGCAGTAGCATCATTAGACATTTAAATGATTCCTTTGGAAGACACCAATGTATGGTCAAATGTAAGTTCCTTGATGACCTTGGCTGATTCTGTTCACAACCTGCAATGAAGGGTTAAACAATTTGAAAGCAATTTTCCGGTGGGAATAGACCAAATCATTCCTTCAAAATAATGCGATGAATACAAATGAAAGGAGATTGCAAAAAGAAGCAACTATCTGGGTTTAGAGCCATTCATCTAAAGTAGCTAGCCTCTCCTAGCTCTCGTGCCTCTGAGGATAAGCCCCTTCTATCGTCATAGATCTTACAAGAACAAAATTCGTAACTGGGGGAGATGCAACTGATATGCTATTTTGAAGTGCACTTAGGTATTGCAACTAGAAGTGCAGAAACCATTATCAAGTTGGTTGAAATGGCTCCTGCAACACATCCTATATTGGTTAAACAGGAATGGATCTTGGCCTGGCTTTTTTCTTTTCCCAAACAAAACAATACGGTCAAGCAAAGGATTCATCTTTTATTACTTGTAATGAACAAATGGAGAACACATTGAACTATAGATTGCAAATGGTAATACTAAAATCTTTAGAATCCACGCTCAGTAACAGTAGGAAATAAACTCAAATTGTAGGGCCTATTTGGAGAAGGTCCTCTCCGCGAAAGAACCAGAAGCTCCGAATTGGATTGGAGCTCCTACTTCTGGGCCTCAAGATCACATTTTGCGCTTCCTCAATCCTCATTTGGACTGCTGCAAGCTACTCTTCAGATTACTTTTGCAAATTCAACAACAATAACAACAGATGAAGAGAAGAACATCAAAAATAAGGCAGGAACAAACCGCCATCTGAATGCCAAAAAATCTACAGTACGGACTCAAAGCAGACAATCAACGAGAGCCCTAAATCCGTCTCCAGAAACTTAAATGATAACTTCGAATTCATCTTAAACGTACTTAAACAGTGGAAAAGGAGTTGCACCAACCGTTGAGATCGCCGCCGCCTCTTCTGCTGGATTCTCCGAAGACGCAGCATCATGATCCCATAAACAAGCAAAAGCGAAGAAGAAGAACCTAAGCCCTATAAAACTCTTCCGAATCTTTGTTCTGTTAATCACCAGAAGAAGGGATTGTAAACGGGTTGGATCGGCCCATCAGGCTAATGGGCTCATCCTAGAATGGTAATAATCGGGTTGTGACTAATCAAAAGAGTAAAGGGCATACATTTTAGATCCACAAATTTAAACCACTTCACAGACATCCATAATCAAAGCCTTTTAACAGAAAAGGACACCCCAGCATTAAGGGGAAGCAAGCTCCAGTGAGAGCCATTCGTATCAATGCAACAGCTATGCCAGTTGATCATATATGAACCTTCAGGAAACGCAGAAACATTCAGCAAGCAATTTGAGAATCCCTGTCCTCTCTCATTAGGTTCAAAACACACACAAGCTGTCACCAAATCCACATCACCATTCGCAATGTTTATATCATTGACCTTTCCAGAATCTTCTTTAATGTACTCCAACAGCATGGCATTTAATTGTACCATTTCGTTCGTCTTGCAAGGCCGAAACTCCCACGTATTTTGAGCTTCCCCTTTTCCTAAGGGTAAGTGAGAAGATACCCTTGCAGCAAGAATGCAGTACAGCTTAGCAAGCTGAGCGGAAGTTCTTGCTAACATGTTCTTTAACTGAATGCAGAGATTTAGCGATAACTGGAAACCAGGTGGTGTTAATATTTTGTCTTTGTTTCCGAAATCTGCGCCATATATGAATAGCTCGGCACCAATGCAATGCCTGCAACAGCATTAGAGTGTGAACCAATCAGTATAAAGAATGTAGGCCGCATTTTCATAATTTTCGAAAAAGGACAAACAAAGAGACAAACATATATTACTTTTTGCACGGCCAAGTAAGAATTATGGAGAGATAAATAATTTTAATTGTTACGAAGAACTTAGGACTTTAACATATTTGTGAATGACCAGATGAACCTTTAAAACTTCCAAAATTGCTTAGCAACCAACAAGTTCTTCATAAATATTAGATTTATGAAGCTATCTATAATGAAATTTAGAGCGTTGGCATAGGAGTTTTTAAAACTAATACCTTGTCCTAAAGTAGTATCTAGGAAGCTGGAAAGGTAGTTCCATTGACTTCCACACAATGTCATACAGAAGTTGCATCCCTCTATTAACAAGAGACTGCAGATCCCCTTTGTCTATTACACCTTTTGCATCTCTTCTAATACAGAGCAATCCTTGTAGAGCAAACTGAAAAATCAATAAACAATCCTTATCCAAGTAATTGGCACAATTGAGTTGTGCTCTGGACTGGAAGAGATCAATCTCATCCGTAAGGAAAGACATAAACTGCTCAAGTTGAGCAGTAATCTTGCTGCCTGCACCCCCCAGTCTCTCAAACAAATCTTGAACAATGGGAGTACAAGAAACCTGATCTCTTAAGCTACAGGGCATGATATTTTTGTAAGCATGTGAAATTGAAAAACCCATAGCAAAAGCAGTGCAAAGAGCCAGCACCGAGCAATTGAAAGCTAGCCTACAGATGCTTCTAAAACTTTGGTGGTCAATATCCAAAAATGATGTGGCAAGAAGATCATAGTTCTTCGCTAACTGATTTAGTCTTAAGGAATTGTTAGTCAAACCAAGTAGCAGAGTCCTCGCATTCTCTGTTGTTGCTGCAAAATGAATCTTTTCATTTCCAACATCCTTATTGAGGATTTCCATGGCAAAAGAGTGCGAACTCAGGAATCCAAGTATTTCCACCACGATCTCAAGAAACTCAGCTCTGAGACTGATGAACCATCTTTGGAAATAAAACAGACCATCTGAAGGTCCAGTTAGAGACAAAGTTTCCTCTGATGACCATATTCTACTGCATATCTTACCAAACTTTCCTTCACAATCACAGAGATCAACTCCCGTGCCACTAAGATATTCCCCCATGCCACTAAGATAGTCCATATCTATTTCAGTAACATTAATCTCCTTTTCACATATTCCCTCCGCCTGCAACTCGCTAATCAGCTCTACACCTACTTTGGGGAACAGCAGTAATTTGATTTCACTTTCACCACCAGCCAAAAGCATCAAAGATTTGAACCAGCAGCTGAAGGAGCTTGACTTTACAGCATGTATCAATTTCCTGAAGACGAAAGTTGCTGTAAACAACAGACCTTTACAAAAAGAATACTTTCCGGCCCGATAAGCTGCCCAGTAATTCCTTTCTCTTATCATCTTTTTAGCAAAACCAAGAGCCCTTCGCTCTTGGACAGCCCAAGTGGAAGGAATGAAGTATCCGGATTTCATTACTCGCTCATGTGCCTGAAGGTTGCATGGAGCAAGTCTTAGATCCTTTTCCTTCTCACCAGTAACTTTCTGTCTGTTAGATGCAAAGTGAGAATACATGCACAAGCAAAAGATTTCATATGTATAATAATAATGAGGTGCACTCTCTTTTACGCACTCAACAAAATGCTTCACAACAAGATAAATATAGCAGTAATGTTGTCCAAAATCATTAAGTTTATTCAGACAAGCATTCGAAAATTTGCATAAAGTTAACATTAGCTCTGAAACAGCAAGAATTCGCTGCTCACCATGATATTCCCCAGCAGCAAATACAAGATTTGGTTTCTTAGCATCGAGTTCCTTACAGAGAGAATCACATGGAAAGTTAGAATTATTAGGATTTGGTTTCTCGACAACTGAATCTTTCTTAGATATGCTACTATAGGTACCGACACACTCGGTGTTGACATTGCCATCCAGATTACCCAGAGTTTGTATGATGCATCTTATTTTATCCCGCGCTACAAGTAAAGAAGAGGGATACTCTTCAGCAAGGTGCAAAATAAGACCGAGTGAGGTATTATATTCTTCCTTCAGATCACCATTGGATACTGCACACAGCATGTTCTGATTGGGTTTACTCATAACTTGCTTGGCCAGGGATATGAGGTGATCCATAATTAGGGTAGTAGCTCTATTGGCAGAAGATGGTAGGTCATGTTCACCAGAACTCAATAATATAGCTTCTGGATCATCTTGAAACTGAGAGCAAACTGGAGGCAACTTTTCTTCAGGAGAGGTATGGGAATGCCTTTCCATTGACCTCTTCAGGAGGCACAAGATATCAACAAGAAGGCGAAGAGCAAGACCTCTCTTTACACTGGAAGAAGAAAGTGCTGCACCCTCCACGATCAGAACAAGCTTCAATAAATTAGGCACATCTATAGAAGACAGACTGGATGGTATGGTGCTAAATATCTGAAAGAAAACAATTCATTCAGTACTCGGAAATATTCATGAACATAGGAACATAGAAGAGATAACAATAAATTACATAGAAACATCAGAAACAATATGCTAACAACAGAAAGCTCATTACCCGCCGCAAAATCCTTAAAGCCTCACATTGGAAGTTCAGCGTAAGATCACTATCCTCTATTACATTGCATAATATAGCTAATACATCTTTGTTGATTGGAAATTGACAGGCATATCTGCTAAATAGAATGTCTAAACATTTTAAGGCTCTAGCCTTCAGAAAAACTGCAGATTCATGCTTTAGAAATGACATGAGTAAGTCAACCTACAAAAAAAAAAAGAATAGCCATGTAAAATATGCAAATCAAAAGGACCTAAATGTGCTTCACTTCTTTATTACAAAAAGACAAACTATAGAGGACAAAATAAAAAAAACCTGTTCAGCAATTAATATTGTTGACTTGGAAGCCAATTTTGATAGTGTCAATAGCATCTCGGCTTTGAAGTCATCTTCCATTGAACTGAGAACAAGTCTTTTTCCAGCCTGCAACATTAACAATGATGAAATTAGCAAACTCAACAAATGACTATCCAAAGATTCCAAACTATGACAAAATAACTATACAAAAGATGAGTTAGTACCTAATTGTCATGGACACTAACACGGGACCTGGGACACGACACTACTCGGACAAGGCGACTCGGCAACTTTCAAAAATTACGGCATGAATACAAATAATAAAATATAATATTATTAATATAATAATATATATTTATTATATATAAAATATAAATTTTTGTAAAATATTGTTATATTTCTCATATGAGTGAAAGTTAATAAAAAATTTTATTGATAGTTCATATATTTTTTTAAAAAAATTCTCCACCATACGTGATTTATTTATATTGTTCAAAAAAAAATTATATGTACTCATCAAAAAGCTAAAATATTTATTATCTTACATTATATATGTATAAAAAAATAAAATAAAATATATATATATATATACTTTTTTAATTGTATGTGTTATGGATCGGTATTGAACGCGCGTTCAAAAAGTATACACATCGGACACGAGTCCGACACGGACACGCGAGGGTTATAGAAGTGTCCGTGATACATAGGTTAGTACGGAACATTAACATGGATAAATGCAAAGTGATTGATCTGTATGGAGAAAGAGAGAAATTTACGAATGTATGTCAGCAATAAAAATAGTTACAATTTAGTGGAGAAAGTTGAAACAGAGATGAGAGACATGAAAGGAAAAGTGAACCCACCTGAAGCCTAAATTTGAAAACCACTGTATAAAAATCATTTAATACAGTGTATAATTTTCCCATAGACTGTAGCTAATTGCTTCTAATAAACCTATCATGTAACATAATTAGGAGAAAAATAAAAGGGAAAGTGCATATTTTAGGAGTACGGATGCCATAAGAAAAAAGGATGTGTTTTCCTCCTTTCGTTCTGGCAGATTTAAAACCTAGTACTTGAGAAATTCAATTCAGCATTTCTAATTCTACGGTACCCAAAAATTTTGGAGCATTCAAGCATCAAAAAAGTATACAACCAATATTCCGAAATCGATATGCCAATTATATGATGTATGAAAAATGCAGCCATAACAAAACTGGCTATCAGTACTAACACATGACCATTTGGAAGTAAAAGCAATCAAGTTTAAAGTTAAAGTACAGAGTAGAGGCAAGCACCTTGTAAGTACTAGAGATAACAGATAGTGTGCATTGCATCATAGATAAACTACGGATAGCTGCCCGCTTCACAACAGATGATATGCCCGACGAGTGAATGAGGTTTATTGAAACTTCCAGAATGATGCATGAGAAATCCTCTGCCAAAAGACAAAAGCAACCAGCAGCAAATAAAGCGGCCAAAACCTGCAAACCGAGAAAGAATGATAAAAAGCAATACTACCATCAGTTTATCAATCAACCCTAGAATCCAAAAAAAAAAAAAAAATTCTATTGAAAGATATGTTTAAAGTGAATACTGTATAACCAGAAAGCAGCAACAGAAAATTGAGGAAAATAGAAATATAACCTCCAATACATGGGACGAATGCAAGCTCGACAATATCACATAGCGAATTTGTGCGCTGTCCTTAGCTAGATCAGCCCAGCAACCAAACAGGCGCAAAGCCAATGCTTTAGCTTGCTGATCACCTGTGTCAAAAACTACTTTTACTCTCCTGAGCAATTCTCCGTAATTAGGCACTCTGTGCTTTGCCAGAATACCATTATACATTTTCCCCTTTTTGCTCAGGTGCCTCAACTCGACGAGGAAAACCTTTAGGATACATCTTCTCATGTGATTGTCCCCACACCTAAATGCGTCTGCAAGTCTGAGAAGGATCGTGTTGGAGAACAATCTGTCCTCCCCTGGTACCAAACCGTACATATCAGACACTGCCTTTGTGATGTTTGATTCGATGCTCAGCTCTCGAATTCTATGGCTGATCTGTTCTACAGCCGCAATGCGTTGGCCTGAAAGTACGCGAGTAAACATGCAGGAGTTAACAACGCAGAAAAATTAGACTGAACAGTACAGGAACGACAGCCATAGTTAACAAACATGAGCATTTAACAGTGGCAGCCCGCATAATACTGAATATGAAAGAAACAGAACACTGTTTAACCATATAAAATCACGCAAGCACGTAACATTCTGAGCTCAAATAATGGAAGAAAATCAGCAGAATATTCGGGACGCCGAACGTGCTGACGGCAATGGTGTCCCCGGATAACAAAGCGGTTGCTTTTCACAAACCATGATAAGTGCCAAAATTCCAATCTGCGGTAAACAAGAACAATGCTTTTCACATAAAAGCAAGGAATCGACCTATTTAAGTAGGTAAAGTCGATTAGCTCAATTCCTGTCGGGTTTTTTTTTTTTTTTTTTTTTTTTTTGGGTGGGGTGTAGATCAAACAAGAGTTGTGGTACAATAATGTTGAGAGATGAGAGATGAGAGGAGTGATTGACCAGGCTTATTGGAGCGGAGGCCCTTCTCGAGGTCGATGCTCCACTTCATGGCGCACGCCGCTGCTATCTTATCCATCGGCTCTGTTGAAACGAGAGGCTCTTCTTCTTCTCCGAGAAGCTCTTCTTCTTTCCCTCCTCCCCTCAACTTAAGACGCGAAGTGAGAAGATGCGAAGAAGAAGCGAGCGAGGGTTCTATGCTATCTATTTCGAGTAAAAATTTTAACTTTAAAAAAAATAAAAAAACTAACTTTTATTAGTGTATGAAAAAGAAAGGAAAAAAAATAAAAAAATAAAAAGGAAAAATGTGCCGTGGAGAGAGAGAGAGAGAGAGAGAGGGGGGGAGAGAAAGTGCAGAGAGAGAAGGAAAATGAGGTCCACGTGATGCTGACCCGCCTCGATTTTTGTGCCTTATCTCTTATTCCATCTTTGGATGGAAATTATTGTTTCCATCTAAACTCAGAATAATGGGTTTAGATGAAAACAGTAATTCCTAAAAATTTTTTTTTGTGTTTGAGTATTAAAACGGGGATAAGGGGGTTATCCCCTCCTTATCCCCGTTACCAAACACAATGTAAGGTATCGTTTGATTGGGGATAAGCCGGAATAAGTTATACCAGATATAAGTATAAAGTAAGGGATAAGACTGGTATAAAATAAAAAAGTGTTTGGTTGGGAATGAGGCTTAAACCTGGTATAAAAAAAATAGTGTTTGGATTGGGATTGAAGAATAAGGAGGAATAAAAAGTTAACTTTTGTGTTAAAAAATTAAAATATCCTTTTCTTTTTAATAATTTTTTCAAAATTAAAATTTTAAAATTTATTCAAATTTTAATCTTTATTAATTTTAATTTTTATAAAAATTTTAAGTGGGAGAAAAAAAAACTTTAATTTTAAAATTTTAAGTAGGAGTAAAAATTTTAATTTTTAAATTTATATAAATTTTAAAAAATATATAAAAATATTGTATAAATTTTAAAATTAATAATTTTTAAAAATAAAATAAAATTTTTAGATTTGTTAAAATATAAAATTAAAAAAATTTAAATTTATAAAATTTAAAATTTAAATATTTTTAAAATTTAAAATTTTTAATTAAAAAAAAAAAATCCAGAAGCATAAAAGAAAAAAAACACAAAAAAAAAAAGAAAAAAAAGAAATGTCTGGCTTGGGAAGGGACATAGTTGAAAGGGGGATGGATAAACGGGGGGGGGGGTGTTGGGGGAGGTGAGGGATATCCCTCCCCCAACCCCGTTTGGGGGGGATATCCCAATCCCCCCCAAACTCAATTGTGTTTGGGTACAAAGGGGGGATATCTCCCCTTTGTACCCAATCCAAACACTAGCAATGAGTACGAGCAAAATCATATTCAGATGGCTATGATGGGTTTTTTTGCTGTTCAGAGACGATAGAGTGAGTCCATGCATCATATTTTTAAAGGTTTGTTCAAATGTTTGTGTCCTTCTCGTGTTGGACCCTGCAAGTGAAACTTTTTGTTTTGATGCTATACTCAAGAGTTTCTATTTTGTGACTAATTTTGAAAGCCGAAAGTAGCGGAAATATAAAAGAACTAGGTTTTAGGTGGAGATTGGTGTTGGGCTTGCTTCTGCCTTTTAAGAAAAATGGGCCTGCAAAGCTCATCCCCCTTTTTCGACACCGTGTCCCTGGTATCGCCTCAAGATGCATGATTAGTCATGTGTATGATATACGAGTGATTCATCTTATATAATTTTTGTCCACAGAGGAACGAAGAAGTTGGATCCAAAATTGAAAACTCTCCGATTTAGGAAAAAAAACAAAAATGAAACACTCCAAAAATAGACTTACCAAGAGTCCAGAGACCATCCATCTTGTTCTATGCTTGGGCCATTCCGAGGTCCATTTGTCACTTGGCTTACTGAGCAGGCTCAGTTAGCTCTTCATCTATGTCGACCCCTGGACTGGATGATTTGTGCGATCGAATGAGAAGGGAAGGGGTCACTCCATGGTTTCTCAATTAAAGAAATCTAGCGATCGGAGGGGGAAGAAGGGATTTGCTTGAGAGTTTCTCAATCGGGGGACTCAGCGTTCTGTCAATAATTTAAGCTTTTCGCCTAGCAAAAGTTCGTATGTCGCCTGCCTTCCTGCTCGAAGAGGGCAAGTCTTGTTCTCTATTTGCTAGTCCGGATCTTCGCGCCGTACGACTAAATATAAAAGTAGAGAAAAGAGAAAAAAATTGTGGTTTCGTAGAAAAACTAAGTACTCTTTTTACTTAAAAAATAACTACTACAAGATATAACTATCTCTTGTTGTTTTTTTGCCTTAGCCAACTTCTCTATCTATAGGCTCATTTATATAACTCACTCACTAGCCTACATTTAAGATACCCATTAATGTCTACAATAATTACCCACTAAGCCCACTTAAAACCTTGTGGCTCTTGGCATCCCTTGACATTGATAGCATTGATGAAGGAGATTGCAAATCTCTTCACCTTCCCATAAATGATGGTGAAGTTGGGCCTTCTTGTCAAGTCCACTTTGATGGTGAATATTCAAATATAAAATTGAAAAATATAAATTTGAAATTTAAATTTAGAAAAAAAAATTATATAATTTAACTTAAAATTAAATTTGAAATTGAAAATTGAAAATTGTAAATTTATAAATTAAAATTTATAAATTAAAATTTAAATTTTTAGATCTTAACTTAAATTTTCAAATTAAAATTTAAAATATGAAATTATATTTCCAATTTCAATTTTAGTATATTAATTTAAAATGTAAATTTTAAAACATTGGTACTTAAATTTAAAATATAAATTTTCAAACTTGAAATATAAAATTTAGAATTTGAATATTTAAATTTTGAAACTTGAATTAAAAATATAATTTACTGTACATCAACCAAAAATCGTTCAATTTTTTTTTAGATGATAAATTTGAATTCAAATTTTGAAACATTTATTTTAAAAACGCATACTTACAATTTGAATTCATCTGAATTCGATGAAAATAATAGAATAATTAATACGTATTTTAAAAAATAGATGAAATCATATCTAATTTAAAAATATATAAATCATATCTTAATTTATTTATATAATTTAAATTTAATTTTTAAAATTTTAAATTAAAATTTGAGTTTAAATTGTGATCTAAATATAGTTTTGCATATTAAATTTGAATTAACAATTAATAAATTTTAATTAAAGTGGATTAAAATTAAACTAGAAACTATATTTATATACATGAATAAAGATTAAATATAATTTTAATTTTGAATCTATATAATTTTTTATTTGATATATCTATTTTAAAATCAATTTATTCATCAAACATAATTTGTACTTATTTTTGTAATTTATTTTTGTATATTTTTCTATTTTATTTAGAATTTCACGTGACTCAAAAGTTTTAAAATTGTAAATTTTATTTTTTTGTGTGTATAAATAATCAAAAGTTTTAATATATTGTTTATTTTTACCTATAATAATTTGTTAATAATAGTTAGAAAAAAAAAAATTCAGATTATTTTATATTTTTAAAGATAAAAATTTTTAAAATTAAAAATAAAAATATACTAGGCCCGGGACCGGGATCGGAATCGAACCGTGATTTGGACCGGGATTGGACCGGAACCGGGCCGGATTTGGACCGGGATTGGACGGGATTCGAACCAGGAAGGAATTTTGGTCCGAACCGGGATCGGAGCGAGCCGAGATCGGACCGGGAAAAAGGAAGCCCACTTATTCCACCAAAACTCTTTAACTTGCACAGTACGGTCACCTTTTGGTAATCGTGACTTCAAATTCATTTAGCAAACAACCCACAAAATAAATATTTCTGTACGAATTGAGGGACATTATGAAGGGTGGTGAGCTTACTAGGGGTGACCTAAATGTTAAATTGTACTCCGGGCCTAAATGGGCCCAGAACGGCCCAGTCGGTTCCGGCCTGGAAAAAAATCGGGCCGACCCGAAAATTAGGCCCCCAGATCCGGATAGCACGGGCGTGCTCGTCTAAGTTTGTTTTTTTTTTTTTGTTTTTTTGTTTTTTATTTTTTTTTTTTTTGGAGGTTTTTGAAATTTGCATCTTTAAAAATATAAAAGTTAAAACCTTTAAATTTAAACTTCTGAATTTTAAAATTTAAATACTAAATTTTCAAATTTTAGTTTTATCTTAAATTTTAAATTTTCAAATTTTATATTAATTTAAAAATAAATTTTCAACTTTTAGTTTTATCTGAATTTTAATTTTCAATTTCAATTTTAATATATTAATTTTAAATATAAATTTTAAAACATTGGTATTTAAAATTTGAAATTTGAATACTTAAATTTTGAAACTTTAATTGAAAAAGTAATTTACTATACATCAATCAAGAATCGTTTAATTTTTTTTTGGATGAAAAATTTGAATTAAATATTTTAAAAAATATTTAAAATGTAGGAAAAATAAATTTTAATTATTTAATTGAAATGAAATTCAAATTTTGATACATTTATTTTTAAAATGCACACTTAATATGAATTTTAAAAAATATATGAAAATAAATGTATCTTAGTTTATTTATATCTAATTTAAAAATATATTACTCATATCTTAATTTATTTATATAATTTAAAATATAATTTATAATGTTTAAATTAAAACTTGAGTTTAAATTGTATTGTATTTAAATTAAAACGCATACTTACAATTTTGATTCATCCGAATTCGATGAAAATAATATAATAATTAATATGTATTTTAAAAAATAGATGAAATTATAACTAATTTAAAAATATATAAATCATATCATAATTTATTTATATAATTTAAATTTAATTTTTAAAATTTAAAATTAAAATTTGAGTTTAAATTGTGATCTAAATATAGTTTTGCATATTAAATTTAAAATAACAATTAACAAATTTTAATTATAGTGGATTAAAATTAAACTAGAAACTATATTTATATATATGAATAAAGATTAAAATATAATTTTAATTTTGAATCTATACAATTTTTGATTTGACATATCTATTTTAAAATCAATTTATTCATCAAACGTAATTTGTATTTATTTTTGTAATTTATTTTTGTATATTTTTTATTTTATTTAGAATTTCACGTGACTCAAAAGTTTTTAAATTGTAAATTTTATTTTTGTTGTGTATAAATAATCAAAAGTTTTAATATATTGTTTATTTTTAACCATAATAATTTGTTAATAATAGTTAGAAAAAAAAATCAAATTATTTTATATTTTTAAAGATAAAAATTTTTAAAACCAAAAATAAAAATATACTAGGCCGGGCACGGGACGGGCCGAACCGGGATTGGACCGGAATCGAACCAGGATTTGGACCGGGATTGGACCGGATTCGAACCATGAAGGAATTTCGGTCCGAGCCGGGATCGGAGCAGGCCGGGATCAAAGCGGGCCGAGAAAAAGGAAGCCCACTTATTCCACCAAAGCCCTTTAAATTGCACGGTACGGTCACCTTTACCTCAAATTCATTTAGTAAACAATCCGCAAAATAAATATTTTAGTGGGAATTAAGGAACATTATGACGGCGGTAAGCTTACAAGGGCGTGACCATACTCAGATAAATGTTAAATTGTACTCCAGGCCTAAATGGGCACCATAACGGTCCGGTCGGTTCCGGTCCGAAAAAAAAATCAGGCCGACCCGAAAATTAGGCCCCCATACCCGGAAAGCACGGGTCGTGCTCGTCTAAGTTTTTTTTTTTTTTTTTTTTTTTTTTTCTTTTTTAGAGGTTTTTGAAATGTGCATCTTTAAAAATATAAAAGTTAAAACCTTTAAATTTAAACTTCTTAATTTTAAAATTTAAATACTAAACTTTCAAATTTTAGTTTATTTTAGATTTTAAATTTTCAAATTTTATATTAATTTAAAAATAAAATTTCAAATTTTAGTTTTATCTGAATTTAAATTTTTAATTTCAATTTTAGTATATTAATTTTAAATATAAATTTTAAAACATTGGTATTTAAAATTTGGAATTTGAATATTTAAATTTTGAAACTTGAATTGAAAAGTAATTTACACTATATCAATCTATAATCGTTTAATTTCTTTTTTGGATTATAAATTTGAATTAATAATTTTAAAAAATATTTAAATAGTTGGAAAATTAAATTTAAATTTTTTAATTAAAATGAAATTCAAATTTTGATACATTTATTTTTAAAATGCATACTTAATATGTATTTTATGAAATATGTGAAAATAAATGTATCTTAGTTTATTTATATCTAATTTAAAAATATATTACTCATATCTTAATTTATTTATATAATTTAAAATATAATTTATAATGTTTAAATTAAAACTTGAGTTTAAATTGTATTGTGTTTAAATTAAAACACAACTTACAATTTTGATTCATCCGAATTCGATGAAAATAACAGAATATATTTTTTACGCCCCATTTGTAAATTAAATTAAATTAAAAATTTAAATTTATATTTAAATAAAATTTTAATTTGGGTTTTAAATATAAAGCTATAAATGATTTTTGATTACATAAATCTATTTTTTAATTAATTTATTTACAAATTTGATTTGTTTCTAAATATATTTTAAATGGGTTCCATGACATACAAATTTTTATATTAATGTAGATTCCAAAATTTAAATTAAAAATTAAATTTATATTTATATTTTTGAATTAAATTTAGAACTAAAATTTAATTTTAAATTTATTATTTGAATTTTGAAAATTGCTTATTTTATAGGTTTAAACCATTATATTTTTATTTAATTATAGTTATTTATTTATTTAAAATTTTATCTATCTCAAATATATATATATATATATATATATATATATATATATATATATATATATATATATATATATATATATATATATAAAAGATTCAACCACTCTCAAATCATGTGGTACTCTCACTGTCGAGTTATGATAACCCTAAACCCTAAACCCTAAACCGCAAATTTTTTAAGCTAGCAACGAACGAAAAAAATATTTTCGAGCGAAATTTGAGGTAGTTGCGCACGTGGGTAAGTTCACCGCGAGTGACAAGATACAAAGAATAGAAACATGAACTATCAATTTGCGGGCCTTATAGGCCCGAGCCCGACCCGGCTTGTAAAAAAGTTTAGGCTGGGCCAGGTCGGGCAGCTGCGGGTCTAACAGGTCTAGCACGGCCCGGCCCGTTATGGCACCACAAGTATACATTTTAAGCCGGGTCGGGCCATGCCGGGCAATTGCTGGCCTAACAGGCCTGAGACTAGCCCGGCCTGTTACGGCACGGCCCGTATAAAATGTTAGGCCGGGCCGGACCGGGCATGCGGGCCTAGTATTTTTTTGGAATTTAAAAATTGTTATCCTGAAAATTTTATAAAAAATATATAAATATATCTTTTAACTATTAATAAGATATTATAGTTAAATTAAAAATAATTAAAGTTTACTCATATAAATGATGGGAGGTGACCATACTCATATAAATGTTAACTTGTACTCCGGGCCTAAATGGACCCAGAAGGGTCCAGTCGGTTCCCGCCCGGAAAAATAATCGGGCCGAGCCGAAAATTAGGCCCTCAGACCCGGATAGCACGGGCCGTGGTGGGTTTACTTTTTTTTTTTTTGAAGTTCTTAGAAATTTGCATATTAAAAAATCTAAAAGTTAAAACTTTTAAATTTAAACTTCTGAATTTTAAAATTTAAATATTAAATTTTCAAATTTTAGTTTTATCTTAAATTTTAAATTTTAAATTTTGAAATTTTATAATTGATCTGATATTCGAAATTTAGAATAGAAAAATTAAAATATGAATTTAAAAATTCAATTTCAATTTTAATATATTAATTTTAAATTTAAATTTTAAAATATTGGTATTTAAAATTTAAAATTTGAAAGTTGAAATTAAAATTTGGAATTTGAATATTTAAATTTTGAAACTTGAATTAAATATGTAATTTACTGTACATCAACCAAGAATCGTTAATTTTTTTTTGGATGATAAAATTGAATTTTTTTTTTTAAATATAAATTGTAGGGAAATTAAATTTTATTTTTTTAATTGAAATGGAATTCAATTTTTGATACATTTACTTAAAAAACACATACTTAACATGTATTTTCAAAAATAGATGAAAATAAGTGTATCTTAATTTATTTATATCTAGTTTAAAAACATATAAATCATATCATAATTAATTTATATAATTTAAAATAAAATTTATAATTTTTAAATTAAAATTTGAGTTTAAATTGTGATCTAGAGATAGTTTTGCATATTAAATTTAAATTAGAAATTATATTTATAGTTATGAATAAAAATTAAAATATAAGGATAGAATGAGAAGGGACTCAATGAGGTTAATGTCAGATAAAGAATAATCGGAATTCAAAGCAGTTAAAATACATGATGTATATTTCAAAAAAAAAAAATGGAAGATTCGGTAAGCAATAACAACAACTTAAAACACATGGTGGAGAAGCATTTGGGCGGGCTTTTTACAGAGCTATTTTTGCAGCTGTGGAGAATTGTTTCATGAGACTTGATCAATAAAACAAGAATTAAAATAAAATGAAATAAACAACAGAGAACATTCTAAAACCGTTATGCTTTGACTTCCGATTATTCTTTATCTGACATTAACCTCATTGAGTCCCTTCTCATTCTTTAACGCTTTGTTTGGTTTGGGTACAAAGGGGGATATCCCCCCTTTGTATCCAAACACTATTGAACAAAGGGTGAACTATTAGGTACAGTAGTTCCAGTACAAACAGAATAAGCTGGAACAACAGTTCTTACCTATTATTTTATAAATTTTTTTTTTTACCAAACTACCCCTTATCCCCTCCTTTCTCTCTTTCCAATACACTCTAATCATCACAAATCTCTCTCTCTCTCTCCCCTCTCTCTCTTCTTCCCAATACACTCATCATCACAAATTTATAATTTAAAATTAATATTATAAAATTTTAAATTTTAAAATTTAAATATTGAAATTTTATATTTAAAATTTTAAATTTAATTTGAGAAAAAAAATATTAAATTAAATATTATTTTAAAAAAATATAATTTGATTATAATTTTGATTTTATCTTAATTTTTTAAAAGCTTTAATTCATTAATTATCACATATTAAATCTTGAGGGTAAAAAAGTAATTTACCCAACTTAATCTCTTTATTCCTCTTATTCCTCATTATCATACCAAACACAAAATCTCTTATGCCTAGAACCATCCCAAACGTTTTTTTATCATAATTCCGTACTTTATACTTATACCTGGTACTACTAATTCTCACTAATCTCCGAACCAAACGATACCTAAGCCTCTGCACCCGCATTCACCAGCAAGAACAGAGATTGTGAGACTCTGAAAACTTAACATATCAGTTCAGGAAGAAGCAACCGTAGACGGATAGTGTACTTACATTCGATAGATCCATCTAATATTGTAGGCCAGGTCCCTATAGCTTTTTGAGACAGGTGCGTATGTTGCGCATGCAAGCGCCACACCTTCACCTAAACTGCTCACAAGAAGAGCAGCTGTTGTATTTAAAACCTACATGTATCCCATATAAACAAATCATCTTGTAAATAATCACCAAGATAACACATCTCTCTCTCTACCCTGTGAACAAGTCCACGGTTACAAGTACTAGTTAAACACCCGCGCTTCGCTGCGGTAATTAAGAAATAATTAGACATTAGACATAATTTATTACATTTGGAAGTTAGAAATAGTTAGATATATTACATTTAATTTAAATTAGTTTCTCGAAAAAACATCTAATATTAAAAAAGTAATGGAGGACAACCGCTAAATCTTCATTTGCTCTCTCTATTAATGGGCTTGCTTCATCAAACTTACAATCAATATAAATAATTTAATATTCAATATAAATAATTTGATATCATAAATAAATTATAATTATATATATAATAGTAAATGGAATCAGGATCATGTTATTTATCTTTAATTACCTTATTTACTTTAAATTTCAGGTAGAATGTACTGAAAGAATTAGTATTTATAGAAATTTTAGAAACAAAAGAGAGTACCTATAATCTAAAAATCTTAGGGACAGAAAAAGAAAGCAGCTATAATATCAAATGTGCCATAATCTGACAAAATCTGCTCGAAATCTTTAGGAATTAATCATTTTCGAAAGTATCACATCAATCAAATCAATATTTATAGAGATAATGAGTATATATTTATAGTAATCTTAGACTCTATAATGATTTTATAGATAGGAAAAAAGAGGAACATACTATACTGAAAAAATTATTATTGATAAAATTCTTAGGGACAGAAAAAAAGCGTAGTTATGATAGCAAATCTGTCATAATCTGACAAAATCTATTCAAAATCATTAGAAATTCATCATTTTCGAAATTTGTATATATTAAAATTTTAAAAGGGTTTTCGTTCGCACCAAGTTAAATAAATAAATAAAATTAATAAATAATAAAAAAAATAATAATAATAAATAAATAATGAGAATTTTAAATTTTACTCCAACACCCTATACTTCTGAGTGTGCACGATATGGATTTGGAATTAACAAAAAATTTAGGGATAGCAAAACGAAGTAGGTATGATAGCAGATCTGCCACGATCTGACAAACTTTATTCCAAAATTGGTTGAAAATCTTTTGAAATTAACATATCCGACAAAAAGAAATCATATGAACAAAAAAAGAAGTAGCTATCACAGCAAATATGTAAAAATCTAGCTATGTTATGCACAGAAAAAGAGAGCGGTTTTAAACTTGAATATGTTATGATACACACACCTCCCTAGGTTACTTGATGTCATGTTTTTACTAATTCTCACATATATCACATCTAGAAAAAGGAAGTGTTGTATATATATATATATATATATATATATATATAGTAATATTGAAATAAAATATTAAGAGATTTCATACTATTATTATTATTATATTAGGTATCATTAAAGTAACCTAGAACAAAGAGTAGATATGGTAGGAAATTTGGTAAAAAGACTATAGCACATCACATGAAGAAAAAGAAAGAATGAATTATATTATATAGTTATATTTTTTGAAAATATTAAGAAGCTTGATATCATTATTATATTATGTATCATTATAGAATCTATGGGAAACTACCACAATTCCTAACAAATCTCTACAAAGCATATAGGAATTAGTACACACCATATCATCAAGTAACCTAGGGACAAAGAGTAGGTAGGATAGCAACTTTGGTGAAAAGACAATAGAACATCAAAAAAAAAGAAAAGATATATATATATATATATATATATATATATATATATATATATATATATATATATATATATATATATATATATGTGTGTGTGTGTGTGTGGGGGGGGGGGAATTAGTAAACATGACATCAAGTAACCTAGGGACAAAGGACAAAGAGTAGATATGATACGAAATTTGGTAAAAAGACAAAACATCACATCAAATAACGTAGGGACAAAGAGTAAATATGATAGAAAATTTGGTAAGAAAAGAATAGCACATCACATCAAGAAAAAGAAAGAAGAGGGAAGTGTTTAGTTTAGATTAGGAGTTGTAATTTAGAAGGTGCTTTTTGAGCTAACTAATTGCTTACAAACATAATTGCCGATCCAATTAGCTTTGTTTCACGCATCTGTTGTTTGAAGAATTAGGATGGGAATCTGATATTGTTTGTTCTTGTTATAAGTTGAAGACAGTGTAAGGAAGAACTTTGTTGGTTCTCTCAGGCAAAATCATGAGAGAAAGTTCTGAGAAAAATAGTTTAGATTTTTTGTTCTACACTTACACGTAATCAATAGTAGTTTTTTTTTTTTTTTTTTTTTTTTTTTTTTTTTTTTTTTTTGGACTTGGTTAGAAACGTTAACATCAACTTTTCTTGTGAAGCCTTGGGCCTATTGATTTTCTCCAGCACATCCTTCTGTGATTGTTGCTGATGCAGTAACTTATAAATATGCATATATATTATTAAGTATATGTGCTTATTAGGTTAGAAATTTAGGTGTAAACCTTTAAATGAACGAATAGTTATTCCAGCAAAAACTAATACAACTGGTTTATTTCCTTAATTTTTTTTCTCTAAAATGTAAGCGTCATCAAAATCCAAAGCGAACTTATCCCATAATGTAACAAATAAGTCATTTCTCCTGTAAAAAAAAAAGAGAAGACATTTAGATAATAAAAATAAATGAATATATATATATATATATATATATATATATATATATATATATATATATATATATATATATATATATATAGTAAAATAATTTCTGCGATATTTTAATGAATGTAATATTTTAAAAAACTCAGTCAAAATTTGAAATTTATATATTATTATTATTATATATATGCAAACATCATTTTCAAATTTAATAGCATGATACCAAATCTCCTAACATCACATCTCTCTAAGTTAGTAATTATGAGATGGAAGCAGATATCCTACCATCACATCACACTAAAGATTACTAATTATGATAGGAAATCTACTAATATCTTATATCACATCTCTCAAAGTTAGTATACTAATTATGATAGAAAATCTACTAATATCTTATATCACATCTCTCAAAGTTATTAATATGAGATGAACAAATCTCCTACATGATACACAAATGTTAATTTAATAGCATCATAGCAAATCTCTTTTAGAATCTAGTAAATCTTACAAAATCTTATATATAATAATATATTTATTTTTAATATCACATCAATCAAATCAAATAAAATTAAATATTTAACTAATAAACTTTAATTTAATAGTATCATAGCAAATCTCTTTGAGAATCTAGTAAATCTTACAAAATCTTATATATAATAATATATTTATTTTTAATATCACATCCATCAAATCAAATAAAATTAAATATTTTACTAATAAACTTACAAAATATTTTCCCTATACAAAATCTTTTCATATCAAATTATATATATATATATATATATATATATATATAGAGAGAGAGAGAGAGAGAGAGAGTAAAACAACTTCTGCGATATTTTAATGAATGTAATATTTTAAAAAACTCAGTCACTTTCAAATTTAATAGCATGATACCAAATCTCCTAACATCACATCTCTCTAAGTTAATAATTATGAGATGGAATGACTATACAACATGATAGCAAATATCCTACCATCACATCACACTAAAATTACTAATTATGATAAAAAATCTACTAATATCTTATATCACATCTCTCAAAGTTAGTATACTAATTATAATAGAAAATCTACTAATATCTTATATCACATCTCTCAAAGTTATTAATTTGAGATGGACAAATCTCCTACATGATACACAAATATTAATTTAATAGCATCATAGCAAATCTCTTTGAGAATCTAGTAAATCTTACAAAATCTTATATATAATAATATATTTATTTTTAATATCACATCAATCAAATTAAATAAAATTAAATATTTAACTAATAAACGTTAATTTAATAGCATCATAGCAAATCTCTTTGAAAATCTAATAAATCTTACAAAATCTTATATATAATAATATATTTATTTTTAATATCACATCAATCAAATCAAATAAAATTAAATATTTAATTAATAAACTTACAAAATATTTTCCCTATACAAAATCTTTTCATATCAAACACTCCTAACAACATGATGAGTTTGGTGGGCTGTTGCAGCGTTACGCATCTCCTGTGCCTTTTTTTCAGCCGATCTAAGCTTCCCCAGAATTTTGTCCATTGAAGACGATCTTTTCTTTTCCAGTTTCATCTGATTAAACATATAAAACTTTCCCAAGTAAGAAATATCCAACTTCACTCCTAGATAATTTTTAAACTACACCAGGGTCCCCAATGTTATCAGGAGGATTTAAGTTTGGTTGCTAACCTCCCAGTTATTATGATTGTGACCCTAACCTTTCATCCCATTGCCATCCTGATGTTTTCATTAATTTCCGAAATTGATGAAAAGTCGTCACATGAGAAGTCTGCAAGACGCTTTATTGGGATTTCTGTTTAATTTGATGGGTCAACTCAACCAAAGGAGAAATATTGCAAATGAAATGAGGCCCAATCGAAAATAATTGAAAGGTTGGGAACCAAATTGAAACTACACTAAAAAGTTGAGGACCCCTCGTGCAATTTACCCCCCTAGACAATGATCAGAAAGTTTAGCATCATTTTACTATACGTGGGCAAGTTGAAGCAGATCCTTACGATGATGTATGGATAAAACTTCAACCAAAGGTGCATACCTCAAGTTTTCTTATTGATGCCTCGGCTTTAGCCTTTTGCAGATTCTCCCATGCTGTGATCTTCGCTTCCTCTCTCTTAGATCTGCAGAAATTGCATCTGAGTGGTCAGATTTCTTATAAAACTAAGAGTCATTGAAGCTTCCCAACCACATTTTCAAGGGGCTTTCCTAGGACTACCTAATGTCGGGGAATTCTAATTTAGATGCAGTATAGATCAGAAAAAAGCAACAACTTTTCTGAGACACTTGTGCCTTAAAAAAAACTGGCAACAGAAAGCAATCCTCACCTTGATACAGTCTTCTCCTTTTCAGTTACTTCCCAGCAAGAATCCTTAGCCTCCAAACTCTTTTTCTTCCACTCTACAACATTTGTCGAGCGCTTGTCAGAGCATCGAGTGACTTGCTTCTTTGACCACTTCGTTACAGTAGTCACCCTATCATCCACCTCCACATCCCTGACCTCAAGCTTAGAGAAATGGCTCTCAAGCTCTTCGATGGAGCTGGCTATTGGTGAGTTAGAGAAAGGAGGCCTCTCCTTGGGAGAAGATAGAGGACTTCTTCCCTCAGGGCTCATTTGTGTCGCCGCATCCTTCTTCGGAACAACAGGAGACATCGTAATGGCTTTTCTTGTGTTCTCAACTTCTTCGTCTACAAAACAAATGAAGAAACGATAGGCTAAAAAGTCACACAAACTTAAAAGCATTACATGCAATTTGTTATATTGTTTTAGCTCGTGTAATTACCAATTAAGAGATAACATATGAAGCAACAACAAAGATGCGCACTTATTGTTCAAATGCTTTCACTTTCACTTTATTTGGAATCTGAGTGGAGTTGGCTATTGAAAGAATTCGCTTGAAATTTATTAAAATATTCTTCACCTAAAAAATTCGCACGCCCAGCCTCAGCTTCACAAAAAAAGCATCATTTGACAACACAGGACTAATTAAAGCAAAATCTTTGTGAGGCATTCAATCAAACATTTGGTAGGCATGAAACAAAACACATAATTTTTTCTTATTTATTTTTGTTCTCAGATCTGAACCTATTAAAGAGTACAAATCCTAATTTAAGACAAAATCAATCATTAAACGAACAGTTGATATGCAAAATTGAATTGTATTACAAACTAAACAGGAGATTAAGAAAGAGGAAAAAAAAAAAAACAAAAAAAATAAATATCATATGAAAAAGGGGCATCAAAACCTCACCTATTTTAGCATGCGCGCGTTCCGCTCGCATGCCGGACGGTTGCTGCCGCTCGCACGCGCTTGGTGCACGCTGCCTGCGCGCGCCCCTGCACTGCTCGCCCCGCGCGTGAGAGACGGTAAACTTAATTAACTAAGAAAGGAAGGAAAAAGGAAAATAACCCTCATTGATCAAACAAAATTACCCCAGAATGCTCACTGAGAGCTGGTTGACCGATCTAATACACGAAAATTACATATAAAAATTCTAAAAACTCAGCATAATTTTACGAAACAAAGTTTCAAAAAACCAACAACCATAGCATTTTCACCAAATGACCTCACCTCGCAGCAAAAACACGGAAAAAAAATCCACGAAAAGAAGAAGAAGAAGAAGAAGAAGAAGAAGAAGAAGAAGAAACTGTCCGCTGGCGCCGCGTCGGGCCCGGCCGGCACGGGTGCGGGCGGCGACTCGTTTCCCCTGTGCTTCGCCTTCTTGGGCTCGGGAGCTCCCCCTTCACCTCCCACCACCTGATCCCCCTCTCCATCCTCGAATCCCCGCCGTCCGATCCCGCCGCTCCCGGCGCCTTCACCCGCATCTCGGCCGATCGTACGGCCTCGATGATCCGCCGCAGTGCCTTGAGGTCCTCGTCGCACCACTCCAGCGCCCCCAGCAGCTTCCGCCGCTTCTCCTCCGCCGCCGTCTCCGGCGGCGCCCGCTGCGAAGATCGCGGAGGCATCATCAATAGTAGGAAAAGAAAAACTTTCACATGAAAATCCAGATTGATCTCATCTGCGCAAGCCGATTAAACATAGATCTGAGATTAATATCATCAATCAACCCTATAAAGGCTCTGTTTTCATGTTCAATCATTGTAAAGCACAACAGGCTCAAACACAAAACAAAAAAAAATCTTATGAAATAGGAAGAGAAATGAAAGATGCTCCTTTTTTTATTTCGGATCATTAGAAACCATACATGCGTGAAGAAGCGCGACGCGTAGGACGGAAAACCGGCGGCAAAGATCCCAACACACGAAAAAATTTTAAAGAGAAAAAAAAAGATCAGATTTTGGTGATCGATTTTGAAGGATTACAAAGTTGATTCACATCCAATCCGAACGTGATTTCGTTTAATAAGATCTAGGAATAGCCTGTAGCACAAAATTAAGTAGAAAATTTCACAGCAAAGTAATCGAAGAAGGAAACTAAGCAGGGCAGGGCCGGCGCCGGCGCCGCGGGGGGACGCAGCGGCGGAGCACGATCATCCCACTAAAAACCAACAACCATAGCATTTTGTCGGAAACCTTCGAGAAGGTGGAGCGGCGCTGGAGGCTTCGGAAGAGAAACAGGGAGGAGAGAGAAAAAGCAGCCGATTGGACGTGGGTGAGTGGGTAGGGTTCCGAAGAGGCGCGGAGTAGGGTCGGGAAGAGGTTCGGTGATAGCTTCGGAGCAACCGAAGCGTAAAAAAAAGACACGTGGTTCGATGATAGCTTCGGAGCAACCGAAACGTAAAAAATAAACACGTCAGTGAAATACAGGAGAAGCCGCCACGTGTACACTCAGGACCGGCAAATCAATTTTGTATAGATTAGCCTTCTTTGGTATTGCTGTTGTTTGTTTTGTTCGTATAAATGAATGTCGTTTGTTTGTTCGTGTAAATTTTGACCTTTACAGTTTGTGAGTTGAAATCTAAAATACACAGAACTTACGATACACAAGTAGAAAAAGAATTTTCTTCTTTTCCATTCTCTCTTTACGTTCTTTCTGAATTTCCACCTTCGTTCCCGGAGTTTTGGAGTGTGGGCATAGAAGAAGACTCTGGTAGCCCTCTTCGCATTCGATTCAATATGCGCATCCGATATGCAACCAGGAGATACGTGGAAGATCAAGAATCATCAATATAAGGACGATCCAAGAAGACTAGTAAAACAAGCTAGCTGATCCAATTCCGATTTCTGTATACGCTGGCTATCCAATTTGTAAGTTTCTGCTGTCCTCTAATTCCAACAGTTTGTTCATGTAAATTTTGACATTTACAGTTTGTGAGTTGAAATCTAAATTTTTTAAATTTTATCTTAGAAAATATATATTTCAACTTAAGATGATATGAACATATGCTATACAAAAAAGTAACTTCAAATAAAAGTTTCCCAAACCAACAAGAACTACTAATTCCGACGTTACCTAAAAAAAAAAATTTCTGAATTTAAAGATTCAAATATAAAATTAAAAAATAAAAATTTAAGATTTAAAAATTCAAATATAAAATTTAAATCTAAAAAAAAAAATTAAAATTTTTACGGCCTCCTCTTGGGTTGCTAAATTAATTAGAGCATAGCTTCTAATTAAAATTCCGGCTTCACTAATATGGCCGTATATACCAACACCAACAACACATATCTTTCTTGGCTGGCCTAAATTAATTAGGGCGTCGGCTAATTAAAGTTGCGGCATTATTAAAGTGGCCGGATATGCTATATATAACATATGCCTCCAAACTAGAATTTAATTAGTATTTGTAGTCTAATTAAACTCCTAATTAAATTCTAGTTATATCTAACAATCTAAATCTCTTATTATTCTAATTAGATTAGGATTTAACTTCAATTTAGATAAATACAAATCTAAACCAAATTATAACAACCCTTGAACAAAATGGTGCAGCCGAACGAAAGCATCGTCACTTAATCGAGACAGCTCTCGCTCTTATGACCACTGCCAATGTTCCCAGGTCATTCTAGCCCGAAGTTGTTCTCACCGCGACATATCTTATAAACCGCCTTCCAACTCTTTTACTAAACAACATTTCGCCCTACGAAAAGTTGTATGCACAATCTCCTGACTATGCATTTCTTCGCATTTTCGGGTGCACCTGCTTTCCTTACTTGCGTCCCTATTCGAATCACAAGCTCGATTGTCGGTCTGATTTATGTATTTTTATAGGCTATAGCAGTACTCATAAGGGATATAACTGCTTGCATCTTCCTACTGGCCGATTTTTTACTGCTCTGCATATTATCTTTGATGAATACAGATTTCCTTTTGCAGAAAAAGTTTCTTGTTCCCTGACACCGTCTCAAGAGATTTCCTTATTTACACGAATAACTCCATACTGGCATGTGCTCGAACCCCACTTCGACTCCTTGAAAACCATGCCACCTTTGAGCCAGGACCTGCGAGAACTGATGAACCATTGCCCACAACTGCAGTAGATCTGCCTGCTTCCTCTGCACCACATGCTCCACCAACTTCTCGTCATTTGATAGTCACCCGATCCAAGGATGGCACACGTCGCCCATGTGTGCTTCTTTCCACAGTGCACGCTCTGCCCGAGGCTCTTTCTGTCACCGTCACAATGCCTCCTAAACCCACTTGTTACTCCCTAGCGATTCGTTATCCAGAGTGGCGCGCAGCCATGGTGGTAGAATTTGACGCCCTGATTTGGAATGGTACTAGACAGCTTGTTCCACATCGGATGAACATAAATATAGTTGGTTGTAAATGGGTCTTTAAGACCAAACAATGCTCTGATGTGTCTATTGAGTGGCACAAAGCCCCCCTTGTTGCCAAAGGCTTCCGTTAACAATGTGGGGTGGATTTCACCAAGACTTTCAGCCCGATGATTAAAATCACCACTATTCGTCTCATTCTCTCTATTGCTTTTCCTCCAATTGGACTGTTCGACAACTCGATGTTTCGAATGCCTTCCTTCATGGCTACCTCGAGGAACTTGTTTTTATAGAGTAGTCGCCCGGTTTCATCCACCCACAATACCTGCATTACGTTTGTCAGTTGCGCCGATCTCTGTATGATCTTCGTTAGGCTCTCGAGCATGGTTCCATCGGTTGAGCACTTTCCTAATCACTCTCGGCTTTACTGGGTCCAAGACCGACACTTCACTTTTCTATAAGGTCACATCATACTCAAGTATCTACATTCTCATTTACGTTGATGATATTCTAATCACAGGTGCCGACACGATTGGTACCAACACTCTAATAAATTCTCTTATGGTTGAGTTTGGTGTCCAGGATATGGGCCTGACTCATTTCTTTCTTGGTGTTGAGCTCACTCCTTATCCTATCGGGTGCCTTCTCTCCGAACACAAATATGTGTTGGACATACTTTGTCGAGCACATATGGAAGATGCCAAACCTATATCCATCCCTATGGCGGTTGATGTGATGTTTTTCAATTCTTCTCGTCTTATGGACAATTCGACGCAGTTCTGAAGTATAGTTGGCGCTCTTCAATATGTCACCCTAACAAGACCAGATGTAGCCTGTGTTGTTAATCATATCTACCAATTCATGCACACTCTAACCTAAGAGTATTGGGCTCTCGTCAAGTGAATCTTACATTACATCAAGGGCACATTGAGCCATGGTCTTTTGTTACATCATGCCTCTGATCGTCAACTTCATGCTTTCAGCGATGCCAATTGGGCTAGTTGCTCTCTCGATCGATGCTCTACTAGCCAAACAATAGTTGCTCTCTCGATCGATGCTCTACTAGCCAATATGTTATCTACCTTAGCCGCAATTTGGTGTCTTGGAGTACAAAGAAACAAGTCATGATTTACTTACTAAGTAAACGATGTCGAAAAAAAATAAAATTTTATTTCTAAGAACTTTATATACCCTAGATCATATTTAGCGGTGTGAATTATTAATTTGAACACCCTAAAATAAAAAATAGGACTATAGTATAGGAGCCCCCGCTCTCTCTCTCTATAGAGAGAGAGAGTTATGCCGGAATACTATTGGTACCGATTTATTTTCGATGATGTAGTTTTCAAATCAACGATTAACACCGTTGAACATAATCTATATGATTTGAAGTATTTAGAAATTAAATTTCAATTTTTTTCGACATTAGTAACCTAATGATTAAAGAATTGTAAAATTTATAATTTTAATGGCCGATATATATAAAGCGTTTTCTCATTTAACGGTATAAAGAAATCTAAATCAATTGAATTTTGATTAGAAAATTCTTTATACTATTTAAAACAAGATTCTTGATTACAAGACATCTATCATCATTTTTGGAAGGATATTAATTTTCAGACATTTATTTTTGTGTCCGCTTGATGGACAAAAGAACAATACAAAAAAAAGCATAAAATTTAATTTTTAGATAGTTTAAATGATTTAGATCATGTTTAACGGTGCCGATCGTCGATTTGAAAGTTCCATCATCAAAATTAAATCGGTAGCAATAGAGTCCGTTTGCTACCGATAATATTCCAGTTCATCTCTCTCTCTATATATAATGTTTGATGTTATATTTGATCAGCATTTAAAAAAAATAGATTTTAATATAACATAGGCAAAAGCTTCGTCGGAAAGGAGCACAACAACCTCAAGATATCGGATAAGCATCATTCTAAAGAGAACACGATAAATGAATTACCGTATTCATTTCATCAACAACCAACATAATCCTGTACTGGTGCTCGCATGGCCATAGGAGGGCCATATGGCAATTATGATTTTTGGGGCCCATTAACAAAAAAAAAATATTGTGATTCGGATTTGAATTCATATTCGAATTTCAAATTTTTGATCGGATTTGGTTTCGAATGTGAATTTTTAAGATTCGTCAGTTTCAAATTTTAAATTTAATTGTCAGATTCGAATTCAAATTTTTGATAATTCACTACGAATCCGATCCGTTTATATCCCTAGTTCGCTCTCATCCAAAATCCTTTTACCTCCCAAACTCGGAATATTGCAATTGGCACCTATACTTAAATTTTATTATTTTTAAATTTCTAACTTTTGACCAAACATACTAAACTTTAGTCTTAAAATTTAAAAATAATTAATATAATTATAAATTAATACATGGCTATATTTGAATGAATATTTCGACCGAAAGAGCAAATGAGTTTTTTTTTTTTAGGTTTTGTTTTGAACGCTAAAATGTGAAGTGTTCAAAATAGGACCAAGTTGAAAAGTTGAGATAGTTTGTGGAGTCTCCATACATTTTATCCGTCTATAAATACCACATTTAAGATTGCAATTCCCTCCCACCAAAAAAAAACCCTTTTCATTTCTCCCATTTCCATCTCGGAGGAGGCGACAATGGGCGCTTTGTTGAGTAAGGCCCCAACGCACGAAGACGACGATAAGGAGAAGGGGGAGGAGGAGGAGGAGGAGGTGGAGGTGATCGAGGAGGGTAAGATTCATGCGGTGGCTCGAGATTGGTACCTCGTCGTCGAAATAAAGCTCGCTCTGAGGATGTCGCAGCTTCGTACGGAGAACGATGTCCCCTGCATCGGAAGAAAGGCATGCTTCTCGATCCCAGTTTAGGGTTCTTTGTGTGTTTTTGGATTTGATCTCATAATTCCTCAGATTCCGGGTGCTGCGTGTTCGATTTTGAGATTTGAGGGTTTTTGATGTGGTTTTGATCTCATAAGCATTCTGATTCCTTGTTCTGTGTGTTCGATTTTGGGATTTTAGGGTTCATGATATGGTTTCGATACCACGATCGCTCCAATTCTTTATATCTTATTCGATTTTGGGATCTTATGGTTCTTTCTGTGGTTTTGGATTTTTATCTGATAATTGCTCAGATTGTGGGTGCTCTTCGTTCGATTTTGATATCTTAACGTTCTTGACGTGGGTTCTGTGTGTTCGATTTAGAGATTTTAGGATTCTCGATATGGTTTTGATCTCACAATCGATTCTATTTCTGCTGCCGTGTGTTTGATTTAAGATTTATGGGTTGTTTCTCTTGTTTTGATCTCAAAATTGCATCCAATCCGGGTTCTGTGTTTGATTTTGAGATTTTAGGGTTCTTCATGAGGTTTTGATGTCACCATCTGCCTCCAATTGTGGGTGCTGTGTGTTCGATTCCAGAATTTAGGGTTCCTCTTGTCATTACGATCTCATAAGCGCTCCAATTCCTTGTTCTGTGTTCGATGTTGAGATTCTAGAGTTCCTCCTGTGATTTTGAACTTCTTTTATCCTCTTCTCAGATTGGTCGTTTCTTTATTTCTTTGGCTTCTCTGGTTTTTCTGAATTGGTTTTAATGCAATGTCTAAATGAGTCTATGATTTGAGTACCTCTAATAAATTCAATAATCAAAGTGTCGAATTCCTTTAATCGACATAAATTGCAGTGAATTCTCATCTATTATTCATCTAATTCTTGTTCGCCTTGGTAGCGAGCCCATTTCCGTATTTTATTAAGAAAAGACATTTCCAATTATTACTACAACTACATACTACAGGTTATCTAGAGGTAGAATTCTCTTATGATTTTACGGAGATAGGAACATTATTATTTTAATTTACAAGAATAAATCAGATTCAGTGCGCAAAAAAAAGGGAAAAATGAGTTCACGAGGGAAATCTGAAATATGAATTCTGCTGGATTCATATGCTGGATGAAATCAACAAGAATTTAAAAAATTGAATATAAATTTCGATTCAAATTACAAATTTAGCGCATTGACAGAATATTTGTGCTGCAGAAGTGTCTGTCGAGGAATGCTCTCCATGCAGAGGTTCAGGAAGTCAATGCCAAACTCTTTTAAATTTTCACGACTAGTTTCACTCTGATTGAGCACCCCTGTTTTCTATAAGCCAGCATCTTTCGGAGTTCTTTTCCATCAGAGAAGCACGGAATGATATAGAATGCTTTTATCGGTGCTTTGCGTTCTCATACCTGGTAGTAGAAGTTTTTTGCACTACTGCATTCTCTGTAGGTCCTTCAATGTTTCTGGTCTTAAAGCTTGTTAAATGTGGAACAGGAGCATATTCTTGATATGCAAGATAGTCGCGAGGTTAATCGTATGCTTGCTATACTTGAAAAATATGAGCGGAGAGATGGAATTCTTGCAGGAAAGACAACCAGCTTCCCTGCTTTCTGTCAAGTAAGTTGTTTCATTCTCTTGCATTTTTTGAATTTGTTGTCTTTCGATAAACCAGCTTTTTTCAGTACTGGGGACAAAATGAAACTTGCTTAAATGTTCAGGGGCTGACATTGCAGTTAACACGTACAGATGCATGCTTTTCTAGTCTCCACTCGATTTGTGTACTAATACATTCAACACTATGTCCTATTACTCCTTCAGTATTTTTGTCCTGATTAGGGATTGCCACTTCCAGGAATTCCGTGACTTGCTTTCTAGTTATTCAGAGGTGAAGAATGGTATTGCGAGGTAGTAGTTCGGAGAGATGCAAAATTTGGTTCATTGCTTTGTTGGTATCCTTCTATTTTTCATTATAGTTGGATATTTTATGGATAGCAATCTGCTCCTGTAGTTTCAGACACCGAAGGGAACTTTTACGGAAATTCCGAGATGAAGAGACTCCAATGAAGAGTGAGAAATAAACTCTTAGCTTTATTTTTACTTTTCCCTCTTTTCTTTTTTTGTTTTCTAATTTGGCTTCTATGCCAGTTATTCTGTTGCTCAGGATGATTGTTGCTATTGAGATTCACATCCGAAAAGTTGTGAATTCTGAACATGTTTACGGCAGAAACTTAGAGAAGGTCAGCTCCATACTCTTCCTATTTTGTCCGATTTTATTGAATTTGAAATACTTTCAAATTTTATTGAGCCTACTGTTACGCTGTAACGGAGCTCATGAGTCTCTCAATACTTGAATCAAAGATAGGTTAATTTAAACTTGGAGAAAATTGCAATAGGAGTTTCCAAATGCTTCCCTGCTATTTTCCTCTTTTTGTTAAATTTCTTGGTTGAATTCGCTGAAAATACTTGCATGATCATCATCAGAGAAGTCTAAATATCACTTGTAGAGTATTTCTTTTCAATTTGACGGTGGATTCAAACTAAAAAATAAAGATAAGAGGCTCGCAGCTTTCCTGGTGCAATTACTCCTCAAACTTGCTTAGAAACGAATCATCTATTTTCTCTCCATTTGCGCCTTTTCGAAACAGTTCTGCATAGGTGGAGTTGCCCCAGTTTCGGGCCAGCACGTACACGCTGAGATTCTCTGTAATGCGCTGCGCGTGCCCTTGAGAGTGGTGAATCTCCCCCCAGTTGACCTTGCTCCTCCAGGTACTCCTCTGAGGCGCACGAGGGAAATCCCCAACCCTGTTGCTGCTACTTCTGGCGGCGGTAGCACTTCCACCTCTGCTGCTGTTAGAAAGAGAGCAATGGCGCCCTTCGAGATCACCCTTCTGTACAGGACCGACAAACGCTACAGCATCCTCTATCGAGAAGAAGTGACCTTCTGTGGCCTGGGGGAGTTTCTGCTTTAACATCAATTAGTTACTACACGAGCTGAGAATACTACGTAGAGAGTTTACTCCTTGAAAACGGTTCAGCTTGCGGCGCCAACTGTGCCTTGTAAAGAGATTTCTTTTCTTCTTTTCTCCATTTTTCCTTTTGTTTTGTTTTGAGAAGAAGTGCCTTGTAAAGAAAGAGATTGTTGTCGTGAACGTGCAGGTTTTACACAGGTTGATCATAGTCTGAAGTTCATTAGAAAGGGATGCATGCATAATGTGCATCCAGCTTCTTTCTGATAGTTTTTGTACAAATTGTTAATATAGTGACATGCGTGATGTGATGTTTTTGGTATTAACTGGTTCGTGCGCATCTAAAATGTTACAAGGATTAGACAGCACATCAATCATATATAAAGAGCTGTTAGTACGGAATTATATATAAACCGTATCATACCATGGAGAACGCAAAAGAGAGTAAAGGGAGAGAAATAGTAGAATAGTAGAAAAAAAAAAAAAAAAAAAGAGGAAGAGAATTGAAATTTTTTGAGGATTTGAATTTTTTTTATGGAAGGAAAAAATATTTGATTTTTTTTTTTTTTTTTTTTTTTTTACAAAATTATCTAGGTGGTATCTTTTGTTTCTTCTTGTCCTTCTCATATTTTGTCTTATTTTTTCTTTCTTATTTTGTTTACATGAAGTTTTTGGGTGTATTGTGGTTTGATGAACTTACTGTAATGTACCGAATTTTGGTTAAATTTGCAAAGTGCGGATTTGATGAGGCTAGACGTGACTAAAGTGTGATTAGAAGAGTTTATAATGAGTTTGGAACGAATTTGGAGCGAAACGAAATTCGAAATGCTAAAATTTGAGTTTCAGACCAGATTCAGATGCTCGGAATAAGTATCAGGCGTCTAGATGTCATTTTCGGACCCTACTTGAGGACACTCGCAAGAAGATTCGGACTCTTATTTACAGAATTGGGATTGTGCGGGGAAGTGGGCTTTCGGACGCCCGAAACATCCTGCGGGCACCCGAATGAAAGTAGATACCCGGTGTTCCATTTGTATGCTTAATCCAAGAGCTTCCCACGAAGGTCCATGTTTCGGACGCCCGAAATTACCTTGCGGGCGTTCAAAACCAAGTGCAGGCAATCTTACTTGAAGGCAACCTTTGGCAAGAGCAGGAAATTCGGAAGCCTAAAATGCCTCAAGGGCACCCGAAATATGGCCCAAACTGATTGTTGAATATATTTGCAAATAAATAAAATTATAGACTAAATTATAATTGCTACAACACCATAACTCCTCCCCAAACCTCACCCAAATAGATCTCTCTTATCGTTCTATCGTCTTTTATAAAATAAAAAATTTTCGTTCTTTTCTCTCTCACATGCATATGTGTACAAGATGCATGCAACCAGGTTTCAGCTTCCTCACATGTACGACCATCATAAGTAGTTACATCTCTCAGTACCACACATAGTTAGTTAATTCGTAAATTATTTATTATTCACGAATTATTGAAAATTTGAATTAAATGGATCATTTTCAAATTTCTCTAAAAATTTGAATTAATTTGAAAAATATTCAACCAAAAATTATTATTCGCGAATAATTTACGAATTCCGAAATATTTTTCAAAAAATTCAGCTTTTTTTTTTTTTTTTTTGAATTTCAAAAAACTAATTCTCACCTTTCAAGTCTCACCTGTCATGCTGCAGTGCACCATGACCAAGACATCAACATGCCAGATAAGATTGTCAGCCCCACACACTCTTCTCTTTCCAATATATATATATATATATATATATATATATATATATATATATATATATATATATATTTTTTTTTTTTTTTTTTTATTTCCTTCATAAAATCTAACACTCCTAACTCAGCGCATCCATCCATACTATCTCACCCTGCCTTCTCTTTTCCACTTCTTCATTGCTCGCCTTCCATGCCGCTCGCCATCGGAACCCCTCATGGCCTGCGCGTCCCTCGCCATCGAAACCCTCTGGGCCGTGTGCCGCTCGTCCTCTTCCTTGCCACTACTAGCTTATTTCTTGATTGATAGTTAGTTATGTGCTGTGTAATATAATTTGCTATTATTTTTTAAATTAATTTATTTTATTTTATATCTATTTATTTTTATATTTTTAAAAATTATAACTAATTATACTAATAGTACAAATTAAGAAAAAAAAAATTAATTTAATAGCCGATTTTTTTATTTTGAATTTTTAATTAGTTTACATATAAATTCCGTGTACGAATAATTAAATCTATTTTTTTATAAAATTTTTAAATAAATTTAAAATTTATAATATAAATTTTATCCGTATTATATTCTAACTAAATTTTGATCGAATCCAATTAACTAACTATGGTACGGTAATTGTGTCAATCGTCGTTACGCACCCCACGACTTTACCCCCACAATCCGTAACATAACGGCCGATACCGTTACGCGCCCCGTTCGTAACACTATAAATACAAATTAAGAAAAAAAAATTTAATTTAATAGCCAATTTTTTTATTTTGAATTTTTAATTAGTTTACATATAAATTCCGTGCCCAATAATTAAATCTACTTTTTTACCAAATTTTTAAATAAATTTAAAATTTATAATATAAATTTTATCAGTATTATATTTTAACTAAATTTTGATGGAATCCAATTAACTAACTATGGTACGGTAATGTGTCAGTCGTCATTACGCACCACACGACTTTACCCCCACAATCCGTAACATAACGGCCGATACCGTTACGCGCCCCGTTCATAACACTATAAATACCCATACATACCGTTCCCTCCTATCCCCCCACGCCCCCCCAAAAAAAAACCCTTTCCATTTCCCATCTCGGAGAGCTCGACGAGTCGATCGACAATGGGGGTTTGGTGGAGTAAGCAAAACAATGAGAGAAGCGACGAGGAGGAGGAGGAGGTTTCCACGGGCTCCCAAATTTCGTACCAGCTTGTCCAAACGGAGATCGCGCTGCGGAGGCCGGCGCGTCGTGCCTCGCTCCGGGTCTTAATCTCGGGGGAAAATGTATGCTCGATCTCCTATCTCGATCCGATTTTTAGGGTTCTTGATGTGGAATACATGTGGTTCCTAGGGTTTCATTTGATGTTTTAAGATTTGAATTCAAATCAAAACTTATGACGTGAGCTCGAAATGTCTTGATGCGGCTCTGATGCGGTTTGTAGTGTTTGATCTTGATGCCTTGTTTGTGTTCGATCATGATGCCTTAGTTTAGGGTTCTTGATGTGATATTGAAGTGATTGTTGGATTTAAATGGGGATTAATGTTCGAATTACTCGAAGAAGTCTAACACCTGAAATGATCTGTAGTGTTTTGAATTGCATTGAACTGAATTCTCATCTACTTTGCATCTAAATCTTGCTTGTCTTTAAACTTGCCCATCTTGTGATGAGTCATCAAGAAAAAAAGGGAAATCATAGATACCTAAGAGAGACAGGAGAATTAATTATTTTGATGAAATCTTTTGTGGAAAAATGGGTGAAATCACCCTATATTTTAGTGTTTAGTATCTAAATGAATGCTTCTCAATCGACACTTCTCGTTTTGATTCGTTGTGCTGTGAGTGTTTGATTTTGAGCTTTCCTTGTGCTTGTTTCATTGATTTTATTAATCACTTTGACCTTTCTGATTTGGATTCTTGAAGTGCTTTTTACATTTAAATGAGTCTAAAGATTTGAGTTCCTTAAATAAAATCTAAAACTCTGTAACACCTGAGAAATAAAGAAGAGAGAAGAAGTTGAATAAAGTAGAAAAATTGTTGTTCTACAACGATAAAATAGTAGAGAGCGCAAAAGCCTTAGCCTTATCCATGGAGGGTCGAGAGCCCAAGGGGTACGAGAACATTCAGGCTGCCAAGACGGGCATGGCGACAATCGAAGGGAAGGCGGAGAAACACATAAGCTAGGGCTACAGTAGAAGGAGGATAGATCGAGAAGCCTCGCCGACAGGATCTATGGATGGCAGAAGTATTTATACTCCGGACATTGCGAATTGAGTGGTTGGGAAATACCCCCGTCAGTACGACACATCGGGCAGGCCCTGACCGATGCGGCATTAGAAAGAGATCTGAGCTAAAGTCCCCAATGAGGGAGGAGCCTATAGCACTAGCCCAGTGACCCAACAAGCTTACACTGTGTGAGGCCCAAAGTCACTACTAATTGTTGCAGTCTACAGTTTTATCTAGTATATTACCATATTTACATTTTGGTACTATATAAGAGAGTATATAGATTTGTAAATAGAAAAATTATGATATGAAAAAGAATATAGAAATTACTTCTTCTCCAAATCTCCTTCTTTCTCCTTCCCCATTCTCTCCTCAATTCACCCTACTCTCCGATCTCCCTCTCCTCAATTCCTCCACTTTCTCTATCTTATACTTTTTATCTCACCCATCATCCTCACCGCCATCTTCGCCTCGGAGCATTGTCATCATCGACGGGTTGCGGCGAGTTCGGCCATTACAAACTCGAAGTGATTTCATAATTTCTTCAAAATCCACTAATATTAAGTTTCTACGCATTGGAGATCATGCTGACTGTATGTTAAATTCATGATTGAACTGTGTTGAATTTTCATCAGTTTTTTATTTAATTCTCCTACGCCATTATACATTGTGGATATAGTGTTTCAACTTATCACAGATTCTCTAGAGATAGGATTATTTGATGATCATACGGAAGTAGGGATATGATTTCTCTTGATTGTGTAGGACACACAGGTGAATTCATAATTCGATGTGAAGCCTTTACTCAAAAAATGGGTGATATCTACATCAATTTATGAATTAGGATGGAACTTCTGATACCATCACGCAACTAACCTAAATCTGCCTAACTTTTATATTGAATAGTGAGTGAATCTTTATGCTGCAGAGATCGCTGGCTGGCAGTTTGATCGCTCAGGATAATCCCGAGGTTCATGTTGCCGCACAACTCCTTTTTAAAGTTTCATGACTAGTTTCACAATGATTTAGTTCCTGAGTTTTTTTATAAGCCAGCTTCTTGAGGAGTTCTCTTCTGTCAGAGAAACACTTAAAGATAGAGACTGCTTTTATCGGAGTTTTGTGTTCTCATACATGGTGATTCAATTCTTCTTCTCATTTTTGTATCCTGATACTTCCGTATAATGTTTGTGGTCTTAATCTAGTTGCCTGTAACAATTCTGGAAGCAGGAACACATTTTTGAAAGACAAGATAGGTGCGAGGTTGATCGAATGCTTGCACTACTTAGAAAATTCGCTCTAAGAAACATAGCTCTAGCAGAAAATGTTATGTGCTTCCCCGATTGCTTTGAAGTATGCTGCCCTATTTCTCCCATTTTCTGAATGTGTCGACATTCCATTTATCCCCTTTGTTCTGTTAATGTCATATCTATGTTTTTAATTTTACTCTCTATAATGTGAGTTGGTTTAGTTTAGAAGATGATACCAGTATATGTTAACTTGGTGTATTATTGAAGTAAAAACAAAAGCATGCTTTTGCAGTGAATATAGTAAAAAAGAATAGAAGCATGCTTCCTAGATTAATGCTATTGAATCAATAGGATTAGACTAAAGAATTAAAAAAAAAAACAGAAGAGGCTCGTACTATACTAGAAGCGTCCTTTTCTTCTCTCCATCCCATTTGCTTTTCTTGGTCCTTCAATTTTATTGTCGTGATCACCTCTTTCAGGATTTCCGCAACTTGCTGTCAACTTATTCAAAAGGGGAGAGAAGTGTGGAAAGGTAGTAGTTCAAACAGGACACGGGTGCACAATTTGGTGCATTACACTGTGCATTCCCTTCTATAATTTATTTTCAGTTGAATCTTCATGCGTAAGGAAGAACCAATTTGCTGCTTCTCCTGAAATTTCAGACGACAGCATCTTTTACAGAAATTCCAACATGAAGATTCTTCAGCGACGAGTGAGAAATGAACTATTTTCTTTTTTCCTGTTATGCCATCATTTTTTATATTTTCTAATTTAGTTTGTTTCCCAGTTGTTCTCTTAATCAGGCTGATCACTGCTATCGAGATTCACATGAGGAGAACTGCTTACCCAGAAGATGTTCTAGGCGAAAAATACAGTAACTTAGGAGAGGTTAGCTTACATCTCTCTTTTTTTTTTTGCCTGAACACAGAAAATATGGAGTATTTTCTACTTTTATAGGGCATGCTGTATTTTTACTTGTGAATCTAAATGTTAGATTAGTCTGCTATGACTAGACTGGTTAGATAACCATCGAGGTATGAATTAAAACTTTGTGTGGTGCCTATAATTTGCATTCCACTGTAATTTTTCCCTTTTCGTCAAATAACTTGGTTATATATGACGAAAATACCCACATGATCGTCATATATTTCTGTCCAACTTGATGGGAGGATCGAAAGGAGAAGTGTGATTGCAACAAAATGCCGAGGTTTGGGATGCCATCTGCATATGAATTAAGAGGTTTTTCTGGATTATTGGTGCATTTTGCCCTTAAACTAGCTTATTATGAAAGTGGTTGAGGGTATGATACATAAGTAATCTGATATGCAGGTTATGGATGCCATATTTTATGTGAGGAATTGCTATTGGTAGTTTTCTTTCTCCATTTGTTTCCATTCTATCCTCTAATTCTTTATTTTAATAATTCATTTTGTGAAGCTCATCCGATGTGGTATGATGCCATTACCATGTTGGCATCATCATCAGAGTCCGCTTGAGATTACAGATTTTGGAGATTAAATTTTGACAAAAATGTTAAAGTCATCATCTTTAAAGTTGCAGCTAACAGGGCTAAATTATTATGCGGAACAAAAACTTCATGACCAAATTATATAGTTAGAACTCTTTAGGATTTAGGTGATTTTGGGATTGAACTTCAGGAACTAAAGTCGTAATTAACTGTAAAATTTTTTTATTACTCCCTACCCGCTCTGTCACTTATTTTCAAGTTCGTAATTTGTGTCTCTGAAACAGTTTTGCACAGGCGAAGTCTTCCCAATCGGAAACAAGCACGTGCACGCCGCAGTTCTCTCTAATGCGCTGGGCGTGCCGATAAGAGTTGTGGATCTTGCCCCTGCTCCTCCAAGTTCTTCAGAGAGGAGCACAGAAGACAAACCCGACTCTACTGCTGCTAATGCTGGCAGCAGTAATACTTCTATCCCTACTGCTACTAGGAAGGGAGCAACGGCCCCCTTCCAGATCACCCTGCTGTATAGGCCTGAGAACTGCTATGATATCCTCTATCCTATTCCAGACGAAGTCACCTTCTGTGGCGTCAGAACATTTTGCTTTAAATCTTTCCTCACTTCAAGTTGAGAATATTGTACAGATTTTAGATGAGGGAGATGTATAGATGTGAGATAGAGATGTATAGATGAGATAGAGAATGACTGAAGATTGTTTAGCTGATAATGCAAACTGTGCTTTGTAAAGAGATTGTTGTCACGAAGGTATCAGATATATACACCGACTGATCGTAGTTCGAACTTGACTGGAAGTGGAAGCATGCAAATTGTCATTACACTTTTCAACTCTCTCTCTATATAACTAGGCTACTATACTATCAATAGTACCACCAAGCATTTGGTACTATTGAGTTTTTTGGCCTTAGGATGAAGAAATGTGCGTTTAGGATAATAGTGGTCTCCTACGGTTTAGTGGATTGTTGGTGGAATAGTATAAATCCTAAGAGATCATTGTAATTCTAACCATACATCCCTTCATCTAAGAGCTGAAAAATTAATAAGTGCTTGGTACTATTAATAGTATAGTAGTAGGAATATATATATATATATATATATATATATATATATATATATATATATATATATATATATATATATGTATATATATAGTAGAGTTTATATACTTTCAAAAGTATAAGCCTATCCATGCTTGCAAATTTTTTAGCATTGGATTTGTATTGTGATTTGTGTTTTTTACTATTTTATTTCTCTCTTTAGTTGACTTTACAATAGCACAAATTCCAAAACAAATCCAATGGTAAAAAATTCACAAGTATAAATTAGCTTGTACTTCTAAAAGTATATAAGCTCTACTCTCTCTCTCTCTCTCTCTCTCTCTCTCTCTCTATATATATATATATATATATATAGTAGAGCTTATATACTTTCAAAAGTCTAAGCTCAATTATACTTGTGAATTTTTTATCATTGAATTTGTATTGGGATCCGAGCTATTGTACTTTCTCCTTCTCTTTCTTTAATTGACTTTACAATAGCACAAATCTCAATACAAATTTTATGATAAAATATTTACAAGCATAATTTGGTTTGTGCTTTTAAAAGTATATAAGCTCTCTCTCTCTCTCTCTCTCTCTCTCTCTCTCTCTCTCTCTCTCTCTCTCTCTCTCTATATATATATATATATATATATATATATATATATATATATATATATATATATATATATAGAGTCCGGCTAGAATACTATCGATAGCACCAAATAATTGGTGCTATCAAGTTTTCAGCCGTTGGATGAAAAGATATGCGGTTGGGATTATAGTGGTACCCTAAGATTTTTACTATTCAACCAACCACTTAGTAAACCCTAGGGGACCACTATAATCCCAACCGCATATTTTTTCATCCAACGGCTAAAAACTTGATAACACCAATGACTTGGTGCTATCGATAGTATTCTAGCCTAATTTTATATATATATATATATATATATATATATATATATATATATATATATATATATATATATAGTCCGACTCCTATACTTTTATGAGTATAGATTTCTTTGTACTTATAAGTTTTCGGCCCTTGGATGAAAGAATGTGCGGTTAGGATTATAGTGGTCCCCTAAGGTTTATACTATTTCACCAATAACCCACTAAACCTTAGGAGACCACTATCATTCTAACCGCACATCTCTTTATCCAAGGGCGAAAAAGTTATGAGTACAAAGCAAGGTTTTAAGTATCCATCGGCACGGGTCGTATCTACCGTGCCGTACCGTGCCAACAAGATACCGGCATGATACAGCTCCCGTGCCGATGACACAGTTCAAAACCCTTTTTTCTTAAAATTACTAAGTAATTTTTTTAATAAAATTCAAAATATTTGATAAAGATACATAATAAGCAATTAAAAAATTTTGTTGCTAAAGAAATTAAATATTTCATGCCATTATGTGTCGGCACGTATGTATTTTTTGTGGCCGGCACTCATCGGCACGGCTCGGCACGCACCGTGCCGTACCGTGTCGGCAAGTTTTCGGCACGACCCCGTGCCACGGCACTTAAATCCTTGGTACAAAGGGATCTATACTCATAAGAGTATAGTAGCACTACGCTATATATATATATATATATATATATATATATATATATATATAGATATAGAGATAGAGAGAGAGAGAGAGAGAGAGAGAGAGAGAGAGAGAGAGAGAGAGAGAGAGAGAGAGAGATATATATATATATATATAGAGAGAGAGAGAGAGAGAGAGAGGAGAGAGAGTCTCTTGTGCTTTCGAAAGTACGAGAGCCTCGGTATTTGTAAGTTGTTTTTAATGATAGGACATTCGATTTGACGATCGGCTTCGTTAGACATGATCTATACTATTAGAACTATTTAGAAATTACATTTCATAATTTTTTGACATCATTTACCAAGCGATCAAAGAGTCTCAAAAATGATTATTTTAACGGCCGATGTGACACGTTTATAAATTCAACGGTGTAGAATAATTCAAATTAAATGAAACTTTAATTAAAAATTCTACTTAAGATCAAGAGTAAGATAAATACTTTCGATTTGAAATTTGAGTCTTTTATCACTATTTTTTATGAGATTTTTATTTTAACCCGTTAATTTTGAGGCTACTCGTTCACTACGCAAATAAAGTAAAAAAATTATAAAATTTGGTTTCTACATAGTTTCAACATTTTAGACCATGTCTGATGGAGTCAATCGTCGAATCGGATGTTCCATTATCGAAAACAACTTACAAGCACAGAGGTCTCCGTACTTTCAAAAGCATAGGAGCCTAGCTCATATATATAAAAAATTAACAGAGCAATAAGGTATCTATATGTATAAATAATAGTACTTACTAAAAGAAATCAAAAAATAAAATATTTTAATCTTACTTCTAGAATGTTGATTTTTTTTTTTTTAATTTTTTTAGTAAAATATTAATTTGAAAATAATATAAATTTGGAAATATTAAAATAACATTATTTAAATGAGAATAATAATTTTGTAGGTTTGCATGCAATATTCAATAAAACTATAATATAGAAATAGTAGAGATTAGATGAGGCCTGTGAGTCGAGGCGTGCGAAGCACTGTCCTAAAAATAAGATTGCCCCTCAACGTGCAAGATTCTGACAATCACTTATAGTGATACAACAACCACTATCCACCCCGTTCGTATGACTTCATGATGGCGTAGAATGAACCGTGCCGATTTTCAAAGATCCAGCAAAAGAATATTGTAAAGCTCAGAGTATAAGAGAGTACTGTATATCTTCTATGACTTAACCATTTTCCTGCATCATATATAGACCACTTCTTATATAGACCAGAGCAAGGCTGCCTCAAGCGGACCATAGGGAGGCAGGGTCCAACGGCTACATTCTCGGATTAGTCATTGGACCTTACCGAGAAGGCCCTTGGGTAGCCAGTTAGGGCATTCCCAAGGTAAGGCTCTTGGGTAGCCCAATTGAGCCTTCCCAAGACAAGCTTAAGTCAATTAAAAAATAAAAATAAAAATAAAATAAAAAGTGAACCGAACCAAGACCGTGCGTGCTGCCACCCACCCAGCCCAGCTTTGCTCGTGCTCGTGCTCGTGCCCGTGCTCGTGCTCGTATGTTTTGGAGATGTGCTTACTCTTATTTTCTCCTAACCAACTCACTTGAGAAAGAAATGAGATATAAGTTGCTACCACATGTTATGAGTTTTCAATGTAAGATTAAACATCACATATAGTAAGCAAAACTTTGGGCTCTCAGGTAAAATCAATTAATATTGGGCCACCTAGAAGGCCCAAAGGTCAAAAACAAATCTTAAATCACAATAATTTATATAAATTCTAACACAAAAGTGGTGCTCTTGAACTAGGCAGGTGGATTCATGCTTACTTTGAGAAAAACAAAATAGAAAGGATGCGCAACTAAGTTCTTTGCTTGTGGAAGGGTGTGTGCGTGTGTAACTAATACAAAGTGTGGATTAATAGATCTCACTCTTGAATTGTTCAATAGAGCCCCTGTGATTTGTAAGCATGGACTACTACTATTATTATAAGAAAAGACCGTCGTAGTGTAATGATCTGAACTTCTGCAACAACGTAGTTCTGATAGGAAATAGTTTCGAGGGCCATTCCTATGACCCTAAAAAAGTTTCAAGCTAGTTGGGATAGATCACCACAAAAAATGAATAAAAGAATATTGGATTTTGACCAAATTGTGTAAGGAATAGCCATGAGGTTACTATGGATAAGTTCAAATGGTGTTCCGAGAATGTTGGAACAATTAGAAGAAAATTAGATCCCTAAGGAGCAAAATTGAAAATTTTGCGGCGAAACGAATCAAAAGCCGAGAAGGGTTCAAGGTCCGGACCTTGGTGGGAAGTACTGGACCCCTTATGGAAAACTGAACCCTAGGGTGAAGTCTGGCTCCTCCCTGTGAACCCTGAAAGTTTGGGGTTCGAGGATCGGTCCATGGATGGCGGATCAGTCCGTCAGCGCGTGGTCCGTGGGGTAAGCCTTCGAGAATCGGTCTGTGAATTTGTGGATCGGTCCATCTGTGGCAGAAATGCCCAGTAAGGACATTTCTGTAATTTTTAAGAGGGGCTTACAAAAAAAAACCCTTCTCCCCTTTTTCTATGTATGCCCACCGCACCACCTGCATGAGAGAGAAAGAAAATGAACTTTCTCATTCTCTGTCACGCCTTTCGCTCTCTTTCTCTAAACTCGATGCCAAAGTGGAATTCAAGCTTGGGAGTCGTTTGGGAGTGTCGGATCGAGTTGTCAGCATGCGTGGAAGCTTAGCGAGCTTCACAGCCACGGAAAGGGTTTCGGGTTTTGAGTTCAAAATTTGATAAATTCTTTAAAATTGAAATCCTACCGTCCCCTAGATGATTCTACGCAAGTTTGATAAAAAATTCTTCATAAATTTCGGAGGGTTTTCGGAGAAATGGAAATCTAAGGCATGTTTGGGGATTTTGAAGTTTTCTGTGTTTTGATCTAAATTGATAGTGTCTTTCTCTAATTGAAGGTTGGAGAAGAGCCCTAGGCAATTTTGATTTGGAAAGCGATTGAGATAGACGATCAATTTCGAGAAATGATCGAAAATGGGCATTTTGGCCGTACGTGCTTCGCAGGTGCGCGATTTGCCGCAGGAGTCCGATTATAAGTCTCTACAAATAATTGAGAGCGTAACAAGGTAGGTTGTACTCTACCAAAGAGATAAGATAACCTCTCATATTTAGAGAGTAATTCAATATTATTTTATTGATGCATGTAATGGTAGGTTAATTAGTAAAATAAGTAGGCATAAATTGTATGCTATTTAGGACAAATTAACTACTAGTGGACAAAGAACACATAAGCATGGGAAAACATTATGTATATGTATGCCTAGATAGAGACATTTGAATCTGCCTATGTCGTGGACTAGTAAATTAGGTTGACATACTCTAAGAATTAGAGAACTCAACATTGAACTAGTAAACATAGTGTCATGTGAACATAGGTTAGAAAACATAGTGATATGCATGCTACTTGGATAAGTTGATCATAAAACCTAGGGTTGTTGCATAAATCTAGGTGGGAAAGAAATTGGACGACCTAATGTCGTTAAACATAGGTTATAAAACTTAGTGATTGAAAAACCACGTGGACAAGAGACCTGGTGTCAGGACCCGAATCCCCGCTTAAGGATTTATTGATGGATTAGTAGCTTCTGGGAGTGTTTGTGCGCGTGTCGGGCCCAAGAAATGAATTCCTGGTGTAAAATGAGAGCAAGTTTGCTTAACCGGAGGCCTTTGGAAAATTTTAGAAGTGGAATTGGGCAAAACGGACATCGGATTTGGATTCAGCGTGCGAAAACGATGAAGATGGACTATTTACTTGTATTTTTAGGAGCCCGGATGAGAAAACACGGATTTCGAGGTGTGGTGGCACTGTTCCGGCGGCCGGAGAGGCGGCGGCGGCGGCGACTGGCGGTGGAGCGCGGCTGCGGGCGGAGGCGCAGCCGCTCGGTCCACCGCGGAGGCGTGCACCCGGGCGCGTGACACGTGGCGGCTCCCGGCTGGCTGGCGCAGCAGGCGCGGTCCACGGGAAAGGCGCGGGTGTACGGTGGACAGCAGGTGGACACGTGGCATCTCCGGATTGGCTGGCTCTTGTGCGCGCGGTCCACGCGGCGATGGCGGGCAGGTGACCGTACGCGGGCAGGTGCGGGGCAAGTGAGGCGACGTGGGGGCACCACGTGGCGCCCCGCGGTTGGCCGGGCGCAGCCGCCCCACGCCCATGTGTCGGGACACGCGGCGCTGCGCGATTGGCGGGGGCGCGTGCGCCGGGCGCAGGGAGCGTGGCGCGGGACACGTGTCAGCTGGAGGAGAATTCGGGCCCGCACAGTGTTGGGCCGGGCCCAACACTGTAGCCGCCCGATTGTTCCGGGCGCCCGGAAGCCCAAAAAGCCCAATTTCGGGATTTTTTGGGTTGAGCCTATTTATACCCCTCTTTCACCCCGAGTTAGAGGCTTTTCCCGAGCTCCTCTGCCTTTGGACCCTTTAGCAAAGTTAAAGCTTATCTTCTTGCGCATCTTTTGGAGGAGGCCCAGAATTTTTGGAAGCCGCGGCGTCGACGACTTCGGCATCGTAGCGCAGAGCGACGTTCTTTCATCGGAGGCCCTTTATCGTCGCATTTTGGTCTGAGAGGTCCACAAAGCTACTCCGACAGTATTTTTGGACGATTTTCATGGCGTTGGATTCACGAGAGGTAGATCTACGATTTTTTTATTGTCCACTTTTCTCGGATTTGAGCTTTTATTGGGGTTTCTGGTACATTTTTAACCCCCTTTTCTGCTGGTTGAGTTTTTGGACAACAACACCTTGTCAGATTTTTATCTCTGCATTTGGGCATCGGAATTCGACGTTTCAGGACTCTATTGACATCTACACTTCGCGAGGATGGATTTTTTGGAGCATTGTTTACAGGTGAAAAATGCGCATCTTTGGGACTGTTCCAGCAGATTTGTTTGTACTTGGGTTTTTGGTGGAATAAAGTGTAATCTTGGACCTTTTGTTGTACCCAGGGGTGTTTGCGGGTGTTTTGAACCCGTTGGTGTTGAGAAAAATTGGAGATTGTTGTTCTTGGGTATTTTCAGCTATGGGACCTTGGATTGTTAGCACTTTCAGGTGGGTATTTCGCCTCCCAAAATCGATGGACTATCTACTAATTCTATGGATAGGGAACATACATGCCATGAGATAGTTGAGATTGCATGTTAGAGAGTGATGTTATCTTCCCTGTATTATTGTTGATTTATGTTTTCCCTGATCCTGCTTTAGTTAGATTAACTGCTATATTGGAACTTGACCTAGCACCCCGTCATATGTTGCATGTGTAACCAGACCAGTAGAAAACTCCAACTTGGGCTAGGTTTAATTATGCTTTAGACATCCACACTTCTTATTCTCTTCCTGGATATAGTGTTATACTCGCCCGGGTAGTGGGCCGAGTGGTCGGGATTCCTTTTAGTGTGGATGCATGTTACACTCGTGCTTGGGAGCAGAGTGGAGTCTGGTAGATGTAGTTGGTCATTTTTCTGTGGCGGGAGCCGTTTGGGTAAACGACGGTCCCGAGATGTCTTGTTTCCTTGTTTTATTTGTCGCCACTGTATTAGTGGCAGTTGTATACCAGTGTTAGTAGGACCTAGGACCCAGACTATTTTTAGACACACATGATTTCTGTAAATTAATATTTTTCTTCCAAATTTCGAGGGGTCATCGGAGCCTGTTCTTGTTTAATTTGGGTGAAGGCAATAGCCCTTCGGGGTTTGGAAAATAAAACTTATTTAAACGGATTTTCTTAAAAGAATTAAAATATATTAAATTGGGTTTCTCAGATTAAAATAGTTTTCAGTAATAACTGTCATCTTTTTATTACAACTTCCTCACCCAAGAGAGTCTGGGTGATCTGGGTTCTAGGGGCCGTTCCTTTTCGGGACGAAAGCTACGGGGGCTGTGCCTGGAACATGTTCTTGTTTGATAGGGTTGTAGGTGTTGGTCTCCCGGAACTTTCGAACCTTGTTCTTGTTTGATTGGGGTTCTAGGCGCCGACCTATCAGGGTTTTCGAACCCTTATGGTGTCGGTCCTTTCTGGGTTATCTATGAGTTTGGGTTTTGTTGTGGGAGCCGTTGAGTTGACGGTGGTCCTGGCTGTGAGTATTTTCAGCCAGTGAGCTAGAGATGTGATGTCAGTTACTGTCGATCTTGTTGATCGTGGATTTGGACTATAGCCCGCATGAGCCATATTGAGCTCGACAGAAATGCGCGGATACTTTCCTCTGTGGGGTCGCGCCCCTCGAGTGCCACTCAGGAGTTGGGCCTGTTACTTGCTATCGCGACTTGTCGACGCAGTCCCTCTGGCTGGGCCAGTTTTAGCAGTCACGGACACCCTACGGTAGACCCGTCCTCTTGTGGATGTGCGGCAGTAGGTGGGCGCAGGTTTGACTGGACCCTATGTGGCAGTCAGTGTAGATTGGGTGACTATATTTGAGAGTTAGTAGAGGCATCATGTTTCCGTCTGTTCCACTTCTTGAGCATTTAGATAGAGGCATAGTAGCTGTAGAGTTATTTTCCAGCTCTTTTCCTTTCAGTATTGCATTTGTTACTTCATGCCTCTAGTAGACTTAGTGGGCAAACCGTCGGGCTTGTTGGCTGTACCCACTGAGAACTACTATGGGATGTAGTTCTCACTTGTAGTTCTCACACCTGCCGTGGTGTATTTTTTTCCCAGGGACCTCTACTTCTGTTCCGGCTGTTCCAGTTACTGATCCTACTGATCGAGGTAAGGGAGTCGCGAGATAGATCCCTACCAGTCGTCTTCCAGAGAGAGTAGATGTACCCTCTTTTTGGTGATGTTTTAGCACTGTCAGTGTTTTTGGGACTCCTTTTCTATATTCGTTTTCTTTTGAGAGACTTGTAGTGAGGTTCAGACTTGTACATTTTGGACAGTTGTATTATTTTTACTTTCAGTAGTTTACTTTTCAGCTCTGATATCTGTATAGCTATAGTATCCTTCTTTTTGCAGGTTAGACGCTTCGTCTATACGGGGTTTACCGTATGGACGGCGGATCTGTTGGCGAGCCCGGGGTCACAGTTTCGAACCCGGGGCGTGACATCTGGAGCCTAGAGAGGTTAGTAAAATAGGGCTAACAGCGAACCCCTAAAACCTTGAGTGAGATGATGGTTTCGAAATCCTAGGAAAATATCGAGGGTGTATGTGACTCGTTCCTCGCCCGTCGAGTAAACAGTGACAAGGGTGTAAGTGATCTATTCCTCACCTTTTTGGGGGGTCTTGGCTGTGGGTGCATGTGGCATTTTCCGTCTCCCACCGAGAGACCCTAGTTTGTGGGTGTATGTGGCATGCTCCTCTCCCTTTAGACGACCCAACTCACAGGTGCATGTGGTACATTCCTCTCTTGCCAAGTAGATTCATGGCCGCATGTTCCTCTTCTCATGCCTGGATACCGCTAGCCACTGTTAATTGACTCAAGACCGAATCAGTACCTATAGCTATGGTAAAGATATCTTAGGTTAAATAGAAATAAATTGTAGTAACCGCCGGTTTAAAATAATTGCTAGGGTCCACTTTTGGTTTATTTATTTCATTTAGACTCGGAGGGTGATCGAATAATTTATTGTTTCCGGACCGACCGTCAGGGCCCGCGGGTATTTTTAGTTGATAGGGCTCGCGAAACGGGGAACGGCGGCGAAATCGGTTTTGAATTCCGACGCCGGAATCTCCCGGAATAAATTCCGGAAGTTGGCTAACGATTCAGGCAACCAGCACGGTTTTTGAGGCGGACCGGACCCCGATTCGTACCCGTGTTAATTACCCGCGTTTGATTTAAATTTGGTTAATTCCCTTTCCTAACCGCCCCAACTTCCCACCACTTCCCACTACTTCCCCAACTTCCCACTACTTCCCCCAACTTCCCACCACTTCCCCACTAACCGCCCCAACTTCCCACTACTTCCCCCAACTTCCCACCACTTCCCCACTAACCGCCCCAACTTCCCACTACTTCCCCAACTTCCCACCACTTCCCCACTAACCGCCCCAACTTCCCACTACTTCCCCAACTACCGGCCACTCCCCACAACTCCCCACAACTCCCCTTAACCCCCCTACGTACGAAACCCCAAAGGAACGGAAAAAGGAAACACAATTTCCCCAAACTTCCAGTTTCCCAACCGAGCGTACCCTTTCCCCAATCGATCGAGAGGAGAAGCAAGGCGGAGCGGGTGAGGAGAAGGAAGAACGCCGGCATACCCTTCACCCAAGAACAGGACGATCATCCCCTAGATCAACCCTAGCCAACGAAATCGAGATTCGTGTAGGCCCGGGCGGGTACCCGAGACACGAGAGAACCTAACATCGGTCAGGAGAGCGACAACAAGGTGGGTTGTTGCTTTCAGTCCTTGCTTTTAATTCTACTAAATTGGGTGGGTTCAATCTTGTGCGTACTTGGGGTTAAAGATCGAAGGGTGATAGGCACTACTTGTTTGACTGTGCTAACGTTTAGCACAAAGAGAAAAAGAAAATATAGAAAAAGAAGGGATGTTCTAAACTTTATATGGACCTTGTGCTTGGATTGAAACAGTGTGGGTTTTTCTCCCGAGGTTTGGTAATGTTAGTGTTCCGGGGAGGATGTTAAATATTATGTTAACCTGTACTAACACTGACGGCTTCTATGATTTACTATATTACCCCGTGTTTTGTTACTATGCTCGAGTGCGACACGCGCATCCGCGGTTTGGCCACCGCAAAGGGTGCTCTTTTCCGGAAAGGCGGTCTTTGACCCGTGTTTACCCACGAGGTGACGTAGTGGGGCCCCCGTAGGTGTGGGGTTTGAGGCACGAAGGTGCGAGCGGTGGGACCCGACGAAGGGATTGGATCCCGATGGGGTCAGGTGTGGGACCCGACGAAGGGATTGGATCCCGATGGGGTCAGGTGTGGGACCCGACGAAGGGATTGGATCCCGATGGGGTCAGGTGTGGGACCCGACGAAGGGATTGGATCCCGATGGGGTCAGGTGTGGGACCGCCGGGATTGGATCCCGACGCGGTCAGGTGTTACAGGGGTAAAGGTGATAAAAGTGTTACAGGTGTTACAGGTATTGCTGGTGTTACAGGTGATACAGGTGTTACCCGTTTGAGAGAAGTGGATTGCCCCAGCTAGTCTCACTTTATGGTTTGGTACTACTTTACTGCTTAGTACTGTTTTTATGATGGTGTCACTGACTACCCACTCTGTGACAGGTACCTCCAGGGGGTAGAGGTAGGCGACGGTGAGGCCGAGGTGGTAGCAGTCGGGCTGAGGGGCCCTAGTATGCTGTTTTTATTTATTCTCTCTGCATTGCATTTCATTCGGAACTGTAAGTCATTGTGTGGTTCTCGATACCCTTGTGGGGTCGTGTGGATGTTGAGTACTTTCTTTTCCTTTATCATTCCCGGTTGGCCGTTTTCTAAACAAATCAACCAGAAAGCAAAAGAAAAAGGACTTCGTAAACTGGTTTCAAAACCTAAGGCCGTGTGGGCCTGTTTTCAAAACAGTGAGTTTATACTTTCAACTTGACTGGCCACGGGTATTGTTTAGTCTTCATGCACCATGCTACCTCAAACTGTTGTGATTAAATTTAAATGATTGCTTGTGTGTGACGGTTGTAATAGCCGCGACGCCGTGCATATACAGAGGAGACTCTGCCCGATTTTTCGAGTAAATCTGTATATGTGGCGGGTCTGGGCACGCGCCGGGGAAGAAGGTTTTAAAAGAAAAATTTTGTACGCGCCTTACGCTTACCTTTGTGTACCGTTTCCGCTAAAATAAAACCCCCGGGGCGTGACATAAATAGTTAAATATTTCTCTAGATTATTATTTACTATATATTCGTTTTGCCTCCTTTGGACCTAATGGGTCGAGTTGCTCACTTTGTTGGTTATACCCACTGAAAATTATTTTATAGTTTTCACCCCCCATATTTTACAGGTTCTCCTATTTATTTTATAGTTTTCACCCCCCATATTTTACCCGTTCTCCTATGAGCGGTACGACAGCGTGAGATAAGGGTGTAGCTCAGCAGATAGCGTTCTACCATTTGAGATCCAGATAGAAATACCCTTATCGACGTAGTCAATAATAAATCAAAGAGAAGAAAAATATAATAATATTTTGGATTGTAAAAGAAAAAGAAAAAAAAAAGAGAAAAATATAGATGTATTGTATGCATGAGACGAATTCTTATAATCTATAGAAGAATATAAATTCCCAGTTTGTACGGAGCGCCCCCAGGCGTTTTGGGCTGACGTGGCTTCCGCTCCGCGTTTGTGCTCTCTGCGTTATCTGTGCCCACATGGATTTGCCTTCTTCTCTTTCTTTTTTTTCTCTCTTCTCATCTTTGGCCCGAGTCTCTCTTTTCTCTCTCGCTCCCTCTCCTTCTACAGATGGCCTTCTCCCCTAGGCCATATTCGCATCTCCTCTCTCTAATCTCCCGGTAGCCCGCCGTACGGACGCACGGCGCTCGCTCCCCCCCGGTTTCCCCGCACTCTCTCTTCACATGGAAGGATCCCTCTCCTTCTACAGATGGCCTCCTCCCCTAGCCCATTTTCGCATCTCCTCTTCTTTACTTTATTAATTTTCTTTCTTCTACAACTTTCTACTATCTTCTATTCAAATCCATGTGCAGGCACATGGGCCATGTGCAAGCACATGGGCACATGGGTTCATGTGGTTCCCCTCTCTCTCTCTCTCTCTCTCTCTCTCTCTCTCTCTGTTTTTCTACTCGGTTTGAGAGCTCCTCGAATGGCGAATCCGGAGGAATCGAGCCCCCTTCTGAGCCAAATCGACCGCGACGACAAGGTCGCCCCCGCCCCCTCGGAACCCCCGTCGGCGGCGGTGCCGTCGCCACCGCCGCACCTACGAGGACGACAACGCCGTCCACCTCGTCATGGAGCTCTGCGAGGGCGGCGAGCTCTTCGACCGTATCGTCGCCCGCGGCCACTACACCGAGCGCGCCGCCGCAGTCGTCACTCGCACCATCGTCGAGGTCGTGCAGGTCGGATCTTATCTACGACTGATCCTCTTAGATTTGGATTTGGATTTGAATTTGGATTCGGATTCTCCTGGATATTCCATAATTTTTTTTTCCTTCTTTCCCAGAGATTCTTATTAGAGATCTCCTTCGACCGCTTCAACGGATTCCTCGGCCTCCCCGTCGAGTTCGAGCTCGAGATCCCCTGCCGGGTTCCCAGCGCAAGGTATCCAAAAAAATATATAAATAAAAAAAAAATCAATTTTGTCCTAATTAGTTATTACTTTGTTTTTAGATTTGGAATTTTAAGTGATTTTTGTTTGGGTTTTTGTTTGTCTTTTTTTTTTTTTAATTAAAATTGATGGGTTTGAAATTTGGTGCTTATTTCTACTTTGTATGGATCTTTGTTGGATCATTTGGCTTATTCTTTACTTAGAGATCTACTTTGGGGATATGATTTGATAATTTGTGCTTGTGATTTGAAACTTTTTTTTTTTTTTTTTTTTTTGTTTCTCTTTAATTTGTAAAATTGTTGGGATATTTGATCTTGTTGTAGTGTTTATTTGAGAACATAGTTTGATTTTTTTTCTTAAGTTTGAGTATCAAGTTTGAAATAATTTTTCTATGAATATTCCTTGGATACTTCACTTACTATGTAGATTGAATGATCTTCTTTTAGCACTAAGGAGTTAGAGTTCCTTTGTGTACAGTGCCAGTGTTTTCGGGGTCTCAGCTGAATCGATGCAGTGCGCCTACGATTCGAAGGGAAACTCAGTTCCCACAATTCTTTTGCTCATGCAAGAGAGATTATATGCGCAGGACGGCCTGAAGGTAGAAATTGTGCTATTCTTGGCCCTTACATATGCCTTTGCTTTAAGCATTAAACATTGAGAAAGAAATCTAATAGAAATCGATGAACAGGCGGAAGGGATATTCCGGATAAATGCGGAGAATGGCCAGGAGGAACATGTGAGGGAGCAGCTGAACAATGGAATTGTTCCGGAGGACATTGATGTGCACTATTTAGCAGGACTTACCAAGGTATGATTGTTACTAATTGATACACTAAAACTCATTTTGGGCTTTTGATTAGCAATTACTCAACAATTAAGAGTAATTCCTTGTCGTTCGATGAGTTTGTGTCATTGTTGAACAAATTTCATGCCTGATCAATTATCAATTGATAATTGATCAGATGTATTCATTCATTTTTGAGTCACTGAAGAATGGAAATAATTTAGCCAAGAGTATCCTATTCTTTGAAATTTAGAGCATCTGAGTAGTTTGTTGTCACATTGCATTTTTCGAAAATGATGAATAAATCAGTCATCTTGGGGTTGGCTCTTATATAATAATAACTTGCTCAACAGGTTAATCAAAATTAATTCTAAGAACAATGTTGAAAAACACATATTATCTCATTACCAACTTTAATAACATCCAATTTTTTCTTTTTTTTTTCTTATTTAATTTTGTTACTTACCCGGCTAATTTGATAAGTAGCAAACTTTTATAAATTTAAATTTGAATTTAATTTATAATAGAAATTAATTTTGGTTGAAGAATTTATTTTAGTTAAAAGTTGTAAAGCGATTAGTTGAATTTAGATAGAAAACAATTTTTTAAAAATAATTTTATGAAGTTATTTGATAAAAAATTTTTGCTATCCGTAAATAATATTTTTTACTGAATTTCAGTTTAAAATAAATAAAATTTGAATTTAAATTTAAATTTTAAATTTTAATTTAGATTTTAAATTTTAAGTTAGATTTTAAATTTGAACAAACATTCAAAATTTGTTTAGATTTCAAAATTTTAAATTTTAAAAATGCTGTTGAAATCTCAAAGGGTGAGTTTAGTTTGGAGATAAAGCTTAGGGTGATAACTTAATTAATTATTTAATGAACCTTTTACTCTGTTGTCACTATTTACTTCCAAACTGAAGTAAGTAACCAACCCATGGAAGTGTACTACATATGCAGTCACTCTTTACTTTTACTCCAAATTTGATTTGTTTGAGTTATTTTAGAGGCTTTTAATTCATGCTAATGTTATTTTCCTGTAGTTAAATTTTTACTTTCCCATCTATTGAGAAGCTTACAAATTACCGGTTCTTGATGATTGCCTCTTGCATTTACGTATTATTGTTATGTTCTAAATATATTTCCCTCTCTGAAACTTACAGGTTACAAAACTGAACTTAATGAGAGGTCCTAAAAAATAATTACTTCTTTTATTCCGGTGCATGCTTAAAGCACCAAAGTCGCAACTTAGAAAACTCAACTTAATGATAGAGGTTGAAAGACCCGGTTTGGAAAAACTTGAGTTAATTAACGGCATGAAGTTCACCAAGAACATGCATGTAAAGACAAGTATAAAGTTCAAACTCAATCTCGAAAGGCACAATTTAGGAGAGCATGAAAGTAAATGCAAGAGGTAACCTTGGGTTCTGAATTTTGTGATGCCTCTTTTGTTTACAAGAGACCCCTTACCAGCTTGGGTGGGATTTTGTGGATAATGAGAAGGAATTTTTTGCCTCTCTTGCAATTTTTGATGCTTGATTTATTTTCATATATCTATATAATATAGGGGTAATTGCAAACGTGCCTTTCAAAACTTTAAAATCGGGTTAAACTGTATATAACTTACTTAAATTATGATCATTTCGATTTAGATACTCAGTGTTCCTTGCAGCTGCAGTAAGTTCTAGATACTTCTCTTCTTTTTCCGCTTTCTTTTTTTTTTTTATAAGGCGGTGATGATGCAGAAAAAAAAAAAAGGAAAAGGAAAAAAGTCGAGCTGAGGGATGGTCTGCTCATTGAGCTTAAAAATTTGGACAATTGTTCATATCGGAATATTGCACGTGCATTATCTGGATGGCGTATAATGTATGCAACCATTTGTGCGCAGTCGATACGCGTGCATTATCTGGATGGCGTATAATGTATGCAACCATTTGTGCGCAGTCGATACGCGTGCATTATCTGGATGGCCTACAATATATGCAACCATTTGTGCGTGCGTCGTCGATATCCTCCACACTAATCTGAGCCTTATACTATTTTTTTCCTACCTCTTTTGCTTCTATATATTTATTCTTCGTTTTTTCCCTGTGGTTTTATTTGGTTTGCCCCCTCTGGTTTATATATATAGTTTCTCGAACTTGAAAACTGCAGATCTTGATCTGCTCCTTTTTTAATTGTTTATGAAATCAATTCATCTCATCTTAGATGCAAATTTGAGACACACTTCATGTTCAAGTATGCTTGATTTTTGTTTTCTGAAATTTTTGTGTTCCTTGCAGCTGCAGTAAGTTCTAAATACCTCTCTTCTTTTTTCTCTTTCGTTTTTCTTTTATAAGGCAATGATGATGCAGTTAAAAAATAGAAAATAATTAATAAATCAAAGATTTATTATATCGGAATATAGCACGTGCATTATCTGGATGGCCTATAATATATGCAACTATTTGTGCGCAGTCCATACGCGTGCATTATCTGGATGGCCTATAATGTATGCAACCATTCGTTTATCCTTCACACTAATCTGAGCCTTACACTATTTTTTTACCTTCCTCCTTTGCTTCTATATATTTATTCCTAGTTTTTGCTCCAATTTTATTTCGTTTCCCTTTGGTTTTTAATCCTTCTGGTTGAATATATATATATATATATATATATATATATATATATATATATATATATATATATATATATATATATATATATATATATATATATATATATATATATATATATATATTGTTTCTCGACATTGAAAACTTGGAAGCATTCGGTTGAGCTCCTGTAAACAACTCTCGCTTTATTCAGTCTATTATTAATGTGCACAGAAGAGTGTCCAAAACTGCGATCATAGAATTTAGACCATGATAGTAGGTCAAGAAAAGCTTCCGGTCCTGTTTTGCTTTATCTGAATTGCTTGTATTGTAGTTGAAATTAATTGGTCCTCCAGTAGGACCATTGTCCATTTCTGAGAAAGAGATTCTGCAGATGGTAGCAAGGACAACTCTTGGAACTAAGGTAATTGTAGATCCGATCTTTTTATGCCTCAATGAGATTGTTCCGGAGGGTAGTCCCTTTTGGTTCTTGCTGATTTATTAAACTGATTTATTAAACTAATTGTAGATCTGATCTTTTTATTAACAGTTGTTGATAGTGCTACCGGCAAGAGCAAAGACAGCAGGTGCGTATTTGGGTATCTTTTATTTAGAACATTTTTAGAAATTGGATAATGATAAGCAGTATAACTATTTATTTGTATTAGGGTTCGCACAAGCTCAGGCATGTTTCTTCAAAGAGGAAGAGACAGGATCATCCAAGCCATCGAGAAAAGGATTGCAGACTACACATTTATTCCTGCTGGTATGTGGTGGAGACATACAATTTAATGCTTGATATGTTATGTAATAAAATTTCTAATAGATGTTCGTCAAGTTTAGTTTCCAATGCCTTCGTAAAGAAAAAACTAAGGAGAGAAAAAAGCCCCCATTTTTACATTTAGCGAGAAGTTAGTAAATAGAAATAGGTTTTTCCCTTTGACTTCTGTTTCTCTTGGTTGGAATTTTTTGTAAACACCCCTAAAATTTTGTGTTCCTAACTTCATTTAGTTGATTCAATGTTATATAGAGCATGGAGAGGGACTCCAAGTTTTTCATTATGAAGTTGGGCAGAAATATGAACCTCATTTTGACTACTTTCTTGATGAATTCAGTACTAAAAATGGAGGGCAGCGGATGGCAACTCTCCTCATGTATTTGTACGTATCATCCAATCTTACAATCCAGCGACTACTCAGCTTCGTATAGTCGTATTAAGTATTGAAATTAGGCTGTATTGAATCAGTTCCCTCGGCATTTTCTATGCTGAGCTTTATTCATTATCGATATATACAGGTCGGCTGTTGGAGAAGGTGGTGAGACTATTTTCCCGGATGCCAAAGGCAATAGCAGCTCTCTACCATGGTATGATGAACTATCAAAATGTGGGAAGAGAGGCATTGCAGTGAAACCGAAGATGGGTGATGCATTACTTTTCTGGAGCATGAAGCCAGATGCCTCTCTAGATCCATTAAGTTTGCATGGTTAGGTTTTCTATGGTTGAAAAGGCCGTAGACATAGTATCTTGGTTTATCGCACTTTTCTACTGTTCCATTAACATACTACATCTTAGAAACATTTAGACACATAATGCTGCTAAATTATTTGTTAACATTCCTATTCCTGGTAAATCTGAATTTTTGTATATGCCTTTCAAAACTTAAATTCTTACATAGATACCATTCTACTTTCAAAATCGCCCCCCTTTAAAATCCTCTTCTAATGTATAAAATCGGTTACCCCATGAAGTGCATGAATCCTCACCTTACGTTATCGGTATTTTTGTTGGAAATTGCATTTTCAAGAGGTATATATGGAAATTTAGATTTCATGGTTTAAATAGATGATTTTGCAGAGAGAATATCTTCTTCTCTTTTAATCCCCCGTTCTGAGTTATCGCTGCCTGATCTACTCGAGAATAAAATCTGTAGATACAATTTACAATCTTGGTTTGTTTCAGGTGGATGCCCTGTGATTAAAGGGAATAAGTGGTCATCTACAGAGTGGATGCATGTCCATGAGTACAAAGCCTAAATTACCAAGCTAGAGGTATTTTCCCTTTGTACTCTACTGTTCTGCAGAAAAGTTTTTTATTTTTATTCTCATAGTAGATTTTTTTGAAAAGAATAACCATCTCATTTGTAATCTTTGTTACTCCCACGGTGTAGAATTAAGGTTAGTAGAGCCCTATATATTTTTTTTACTAATGGAATGTAAACAGCAGTGAAGGAAATGCGTACTAATTTATCCGAGCGTTATTACCCGACAATCTTATAAGCTGTTGCCACCTATTTTTGTTGTGACCTTGCTTTTCCAAAACAAATCACCGAATGTATTAACCTTGGCTGTCATCACTTGTAGCCGAATGAAAGCCTGTATGACCAGAAGCCTGAAGAACCAACCCCTGCTTTAACATCCTTGGCTACTTCCACTACATCAACTGGCCTGTCCTTCCCTTCCCGATTTGAATATGTGAAGCCATCAGCCGAAACTAGCTCTAGACGAACTCAGGTAATTGGCCATGTCGCACCACCAAAATCTTCGAACTTCTTTCAAGAGTTTGGGATGGATGGTGGTTTTCAGAAGAAAACAAGCTCAGCTTCATCTAAAGTACAGGTAACATCTTATTGGCTCATATAGACATATTTAAATTTGATGAAATTTGATGTAAATCCACTTCAACTTTGAGAATTATTGGAAGATTGACACTTGCCTATGATGCCTAATTGATTGACACTTCCCTGTGATGCATAATCGAATGTGGGTGGGATTGAGTTGTTTAGATTTTAATTAATTTTTCTAATCTTCAGAATTATTCGATTTGGTAATTTGTTTTTGTTCTTTTCTTTCTAAGATTGTTAGGATTTGTCCTATGGAATAAAGTCCTAAAAACTAAAAATTAGATATATGGTTTAGATTTTTTTTATATATGTTCAGATTAGAAAAAAGATCTAAATCCGTGGGATTTGTTTTATATTAGGGTTATTGATTGACGACTATAAATACATTGGCAATGAGTTATGATGAATTAGTTTTAGCCGTTCATCCTGCCCGGCGACGCGAGCGTTGGACAAGACGGCTTCGCCGGCGACGCAAGGGGCAGCGGCTCGGTGGAGAGGCGCGCGGTGGACAAGGCGGTTCCGGCGGTGACGCGAGGGGCAGTGGCTTGGTAGAGACGCGCGGGGCAGCGACTCGGTGGAGACACGCATGGTGAACAACGCGGCCTCGGCGACGACGCGAAGGCGGCTTCGGCGACGACTCGGTTCCAGTGGCTTGGTGTCTTCTCCTAACATGCCTCTAATTACATATGCCAACCGTCCTTGGTTGTTTAATTAATTAGATATGCATGTCAAGGAATCCCTTTATTATATGTAACCCAGTTTGAACTCTTCAGAGCGAGCAATGTCGTTTGAAGTATAAACATAGTATGCAATTCCTACTGAAACTATAGTTGTAATAAAGTTATTCGTTGACTTTAAACGGTTCAGTTTTGTATTCATGTTATTCTAAAATCTGAGATGCATTACATTGAGATCACTTCCCATTTAACTTCCATTTTTGTGCTGTTTGTGTTTTGGATTGTGTTCATTATTAAGAATCTGATTTTCGACTGGGTTAGACATAAGATGCAGTTAAATACTTTTGGTTAAATTTTATCGCTCTTGCTTTTATTTTCTGGACTCTAATGAATTCAAATCACTCACAGCTGCTAAATAAAATGTTTTCGCGTGAATCTAACAATAATTGATTAAGAGGGAGCTCTGAGCAAAATATTTTTTTTTTTGATTTTTGGTTTGTCTTTCTCTATTACTCTATAATTTTAGTTTTTATTTCCCGCTGTTTTTCTACATACTGTGAAATTTTGTTTGTTCTGTTTGAGTGATCTAATCATCCATTTGTTTTGTGCCACTACTTTTAGAATTTTCTCTTTTATTTAGAGACTAAGCGAAGGTTGCGAAATAGGAGCCAGGTAACAATGAAAATTAACGGGAAGTAAACAACAGGAATTCAGATTAACTTTTGAATACTAGAGCTGATTCGTTTGGCGACAAATAGTATATATTGTGTTTATAAGATTAGACATTGAATTTGCTATATCTATCTTTAAAAAATTTGTTTAGATCATGCAATGTATTGCTAGACATTGTGCAAGTAATGGTTTTGTTTATAGTTAAAAGAGGTAGAACTCCTGTATAAGAAAACAGAAGAAAATGTATTCTTCGATCATTCTTGATGTTTTAAAATAAAAAAGTTTGAATATACAACATGCTTTGGGTTTGGTTCAACTTTAATTATTGAAGGTTAATAATTATGTTTCTTTCTATTTAGTTCCTTATTACGATGGTCCTTTTTGCTTAGTTTACTTATGTTCCTGTGTTGGTGTACTGCAAGGTTATGTTGTATGTTACGTAATATTTATCAAAAAATATAAAATATAAAATAATATTTATTAAAAAAATTATATCCGCGGCGCAGCGCAGGCACTTCACTAGTAGTTAGTGATTTTATATTTTTGGTCTTATCATTTTGCAATCCTTGTATCGATTCAATTTCGAGTTGGAGAGATAGAAAATTCTATTCGACGGATCTACGGATCTGGATGCGTGCTCATAAAAACATTTATATTTGGAAAGTGATAGAAACAATTTAAACCACCACTAGGATTAGAGTACGTGTAGACAAAGCCTTTAAACCGCCTTCACAAATATTAATATTTAGAGACTATTTAAATCACTGACCAATGCACAAAAAATATGAAAATAAAAATAAAAATTCTACATAAAATATTGTGAAAACATTCTTTTAATGATAAAGAGGTAAGTCACACAGTAGTGCTTACATTAACGATCAATTGCACATAGCTCCTTATTAAGATAGGCTATGTGCATTGTAGTTTACTGTAGTTTCCTCTGTTTCTACCGAAACTTCTACTCAATTTTGATTTCAACAGTCGTAAGATTTAACAACTATAAATTTTTATTTAGGTGAACAAAAAGAGAAATATGATACAAAGCTCCAAATACAGGAGATGCAAAAATAACTCATGCTATTCAGTGACTACCATATCATGCAGCAGGAAAGTTAGCAAAACCGCGTAAAGAGATGAGAAAACAACAAAATCCGAGCCCTTTTCTAGTTTAACAAGCAAAAACATTACGCGAGAAAGTTTACAACCTTTAGAATATCCCAACTGCATGATTAAGACCTTGCAAAATTTACAACAGAGAAAGGAAAAAGGTTTAGGATAGAGAGTTTAAACTCTAAGACCACAGATCATTATAACAGCACATATGATGCAATCCATAAAGACGGATTTCATAGCCTTTTGGACAACCAACCCAACCTCCAAGGTTCTCCCAATGTTATCTGCCAACTCATTATCATTGTTTCTAGCCCTCGTTTTCTCCACCTTTTGATCATTACCTTTAATCGACATCGACCGACCAAGAACAATGGTCGCATCAGTGAGTAAGACGAGTACAAGTGGCCTAGAACATATCATACCTCTTAAAAGTCCACCGCTGATATTATACTGATGGTTTGACAAGATAACCAAAAAGGCTATGGCGACAGCCGAAAGTAAACGGATGTTTTCAGAAGCTGAAATGGATTGGCTTATTTGACTCGATGAGAAAATCAAGTGATTCTTTGAATGTGCGATTGAAGGAGCTGGTCCAGAAAGTCGTTGATCAGGCTGGCTATGAGCCATTGAAGAGGTATGCACTTCTTTGTCATTGCTGACGTTAGACATGTTGAGTGAAGAGCTGTTAGTAGCGTCAACTGTGGGCGTACCATTTTTGATCCCATGTTCCATGATTTCATCATTTAAATGTGGTTTAGTAGCTCGATTGGTTGGCTCAGATTTCTCGGTGATGTCTCCAGTATCAACAATCCCTTGATTCGCTTCATCTTCCTTTTTTTCCCATTGCTTGGCAGCCTCAATTACAGTAGTATCATTGTCACCAAATGAAGCAACTGTAACAAAGCAAAGGGATCAATAATCTGTAGAGAAAGTCAAAAATCAAGACATAATTGTGATAATTTGTCTGAATAACAAATACAAGTAAAATAATTAATAAGATTTGCCTGGGATAACCAATAGACAGGTCACAGTATCACAATTTTCACCTAGTTACTAATCATATAACTCTACTGCGTTATGTAATCAATAGTGAAAATAAAGTCATTTTGATCAGCAATACTAATATTGAAACAAAACAACAGAAAGAAAAGTGCAGATCCATGTGAACTTTGCAAATCACCACCTGAAGTCTAAAAAGAAAAAAAATTACTAAATGATCAACCAATTGTTTCAACCAACAACCTCATATGAATATATGAAAACAAAAAATTGACGGCCTCACCTCCACCTAAGCATCAGCAAACTTACATTCACCACTCGAACTTAGAACTTCAGCGCTATTATAAAGCTTTAAAAAGCTCCTTCATCAATTGATATTAATTAACAATTCATGTAGCAAATTATAATTTTTTTGAACTTTAGCTGGCAATTCGAAATTACGTAAAAGCTCAGATGGGACTGAAGTTCCTATTTTTCCCTTAAAAAAAAAAGGAGAGAAAGTGTTAGAACTGATAGAAATGCTTCCATAACACGAGTCTCACAAATTGGAGAACCCAAGGTTAGTGGTACTAGCAAAGAAAGGAAGTTACTTAGTGAAAAATGTCTTGAATCCACGAGATAAAAAGTTCAAATTTACTATATGAACAATTAATTTGTTTTAATCAATATAGCTAACATGTGACTGTCTTGTGACAATAAAATCCACGTCAGACCCCAACTGGAATTTCGACCGAATTTTCCATCACGCCCAAACTTTAAAAAAGATATGCTAAACTTTGAACTTCAATGTTATTAACAATTTTATTAAAGTACTTTTTTCCTATCAGAAGAATATCACGTCGTGCCAACAGTTAGAGAACTTAAACAGCAGGCTGGATGATTGATTGAAATAAATTGATTGTTTAGAAAATAAATTTTAATACAAATCACAATTGTTCCAAAATTCTTGTGGGAGTGGGACTATCTTCCTAATCCTAACTAAAATTAGATGGCATCACATGCAATTAAAAAATGTTGAAAAAATTTATCTTTTCAAATTAATTTTTTTAAATAATTTAAATTTAATTTAAATTCGAAATACTGTATAACAAAATTTAGATGAAGCCTGTGAATGTCGAGGCGTGCGTGAGCACTGTCCTAAAAGTGAGATTGCCACTCCACATGCGAGGTTCCAGCAATCACCCCTAGCGATACAACGACCACGGTCCACCCTGTTGACACGAGTCTAGGATGGTGCATAGCGAACTCAACGTCTTTCAAAAATCTAGCAAAAATAGAAACTCAAAGAGAAAACTCGAAATCAAAATGTAAATTTTAGTAGTACTCTGTAAAATAGAGATAGAGGAGAGTATATATTGTAGCTCAAGTAGTAACCAAGCTCTCTTTTGCTCTCCATATAAAGAGCTCAAGAACCCAAGCAGGAGACAGGCTCCAACGGATAGCAATCTCGGGTAGCCCACAAAGCCCTTTCCAATGAAGGCTCTTGGCTAGCCCGAGATGCAACTTTCCAAGAAAGTAATTATGGCAAAAAGAAAAGTTAAAATAAAAATGAACAAAGTCAAGATTACGTGCGCCGCCGCCAGACCCGACTTGTGCTCGTGCCGTGCGCGCGTGTTTAGGAAAAATCTTGCTCTTACTTTCTCCTAACCAATACATACACAAGTGAGGAAGTAAATAAATCCGTGATGAATTTTCAATGTGGATTAAACATCATATATATATATATATATATATATATATATATATATATATATAGAGGAGAATGAGTTTAGACTTTCAGACAAATTCATTGATATTGGGCCATTCAGAAAAATTTAAAGGTCAAAACACAAGTTTAAAATTACTAAAACTATATAAAATCCAACAAAATGTACCCAAAGATTCCATAATTTTCTTCCAGATTGATCAGATCGTAAAATTTAGGCAAACAATATTGAAGAGAAAAGAAAGGGGAAGGGGGGGTCCGGTGAGTATACCGGTGGTGGTGAAGGGATCGCTTTCTAGTTCGTCTTCTTGCTTGGGCGGCAGGGATCGGGATTCGCCGGTGATGAACGCGAGGCGGTCGTTTCCCCGCTTCATGATCCGACGGCGGCGAGCATCCCGAGGGCTCTCCATCGCCTTTACCCTAAACTCTTCCTCCCAAACGCCCTAAATCTCGGCTTACAAAATAGAACCAAAAGTGACACAAATCAATCAACCAACCTACCGAGATCGAGCACCGGAGAAATTCGGAATCACCGAGGATCAAATCGAAACTATCAACAGCAAGGCTCTTAGATCTCGCCAAGGATCAGTCAATCACACCGATTCCGATTCCAATACCGATCGATCCGATCGGGGGGCTTCTTTCCCAAGTGGCGGAGGTGAATCCAAGATCCGATCGTGTCTCTCTCCCCCCTCGATCGTAGGAGAAGGTGCTTATAGGGTTTCGTGAACGAGGCGCTCTCTCCGTTTCCCCACTATTTCCCCCTTTGAACGGAAGTGAGATCGGAGGAGAGAGAGACACACAAAGAGAAGAGAGAGAAAGGCGGGGAAAGGGAAAGGGTGGACGAGCGGAAATCTCTCTTTCTCTCTCTCTCTCTATCTATCAATCTATCTATCTAGCGGTATAGAGGAGGTTCGTTTGCAAAACCCAAATCCAACCCGATAGAAAATCGAAATCGAAATTCATACCCGGCCCGATTGAATAAAAAAAAATAAAAAATAAAACCAAAATTGTCTCTTAAAAAAAATATCAAAATTTTGTATTAGAAAAAAACCAAACTCAACTATTTAATATCCTTAATATTGGTGTTTGGTGCTACAAGTTTTCTGTTGTTAGATCTATCCCTTTGATGATTTTTATTTCTTAAATTATATTATTTTACCAACCACCCACTAAATCCTGAGGAACTTTCCATTATCATCCTATTGGGCCGAAAA